>CM049317.1:31236900-32436900 GCA_026874595.1 Sipunculus nudus | reverse complement strand
TATCCATCAATATTTCCTGTATGCTTACTGCATTCGTGAGTTCGTTATTCTGCTGCTACCAGAGTCTATATCCACTGATATCTGGTAGATTGGAAAAATTTCCTTCGTACACACGAATCGCATGTAGTCGTTTAATAACTATGTCATAATTAAAACTCTTCTATTAATAATAGAAAAAAATAATATAATTTTAATGTAATATAAATGCAGCAACCATTATATCTGATATGGGCTAGGTAGCAGGAAATAATACACCATCTTCGGAAGGAACATATGGTTCTGCAGTGTAATAATGTACGACGTAGTAGTTTTCAATCCAACTGGCAATTGTGTTAATACTTCTATAAAATTTACACCTTCCTTCAATTATAAATCTGATGGGTTCAGATCACGTTGAGATATATTTATGTTTTATTTTCTTATTCATTGCGCATCCCGTCTTCCTTATGTATAATTATGATAAAATCTAAATAATTGATACGCAGTTTTTGTTTTCTTCTCCACAACGGTTGTCCTGTTTCCGCTCATGATTTTGCCCTACTAATTCGGCACACGTTTCTTTGATGAAGCCTTCTAGGACAAGTTTGTCTTCTTTTCCGCGATTATCTTCTATTTAGCTGCATAATTAATTATTCTAATATTTATCCTCACAAGTGCCACGCTTTTTCTGGAGGCGCCTTGAAGATTTTTCTGCATTTCATTTTCACTGGCCAGGCCTTGGGTCCTGTTTGGGGTATAGCGCAACTCGTTGTCACAGGCCCACAATAATCCCAAAGTCCCTTATCTCAATATCCATGATAACGAATTTAAGGGAAATTTAATCCCTTGAAAGAAGTAAAGTTTTTTTTTTTTAATTCAAGCGCTAAAAAAAGACAACTATTACATCGAGGAAGACGGGAAGGGGGGGGGGGGGGGGGTTATTAACACGAAAAAAGAGGAAAGTCAGCTAACAGAACAAATATACAGTCCCATTGCAATTTGGAAGACAGAATGACGTTCAGACATATTTGATGTAAAAGATATGGCACTGTCATTTACGGACAGAATGGTCTGTTTGTATGTGTGGCCAGTGGGATAATAGATTTTATGAAAAGTCAGGCATTGATTTGGCCATCACTTAAAAGAATAAAGAGTCTGTCCTAGTTCACACAACGTTAACAATATATAAATATCCCTACAGTGGGGTGACTTCAAGTAAAACTCCCTTAGTATGATGCCACATTTATCGTCCGTCGTATCTCACCAAAGCATTACATTGTGTATAGCGGCACTTAAATGTAACGGTACTTGACGTGAATCGTGACGTATATCACGACGCTACAGTCAGTGGCTCAAAATAAATAAACCGTCTATCCATGCATGATACAAATATGTTTTATTTCAGTGTTTATGGGCAGATGCATTACTGACATCCCATTTAAGGATTCCCACAACAGATTTAATACCTCAATAACACCTGACGCATGGCAAACGGTTGAATAACAAAGGAAAACAACCAGTAACTCTTTTTACCGGACCATTACTCTTGTGTAATAAAGGACGTAATGGAAACCTGTACTTTCCCTTTTCAATGGTCGGTAATTTTCATTGGTATTTGTTGGACTGTAGCTCGTCGAGATATATTGATTTCGTTGTACCATAAACACAAGCACTTCGAGTCTGTTGGTTTTGTGGCTTCCTGTCGTCACATTGTATTAAAGTACTACTATCTGAACGTGACATGCCTATTCTCAGTGAGGTACATAGGTTTAAACTGCATTTTCCCGCTCTGTTGTAAGACAGCTTATCAAATTGTCAGACTGGCATACCTTCCAATGTCGAGAACCCGCAATTAAATCTCAAAGAAGATGCAAATATTTTCCATATTATGGAAAAAGCCTCACATAATGGAATACAATTGTACTGTCACATAGACTATACGAACCGTTAAATATACTTGTGTATGTTGAAAAATTGGTATATAAATCTCTATTTATGTTTGTTGAATTATTGACCACATTCAGGCACAGCAAAGTCCTGCGACTCTCAGGCGGTAGCGCTGGTTAACATATAAATTGGATGTTCTCTTCCACTTTCGCATGCTTTTTTGTAATAATTCTTTAATAATTTAAACATAGCGATATCGTTGTCACAAGATGGTTGATGGATGGCCTGTGCAGTTCAATTGCCTTTATGAGGGGAAAAACGACTCAAACTGAGTTTTATCTGTCCAGTATGAATACCTTTTGATTCGTGCATTCATGGCTACATGGGGTCATGCCGAGATATACACAATAATATAGTTTTATTCCTTTTTGTTCATTCTAGGGATAATTACAGCATTTGATATGAGATGTGATCAATTATTCATCACACACTGCCGTCCATAATGCTTCCTGGCTTATATCTGTAAACTGCATGATAATATTTTCATGTTTTTTGGTCTACAACTAGGTGAGCCTTTTTTCTCAACATGCTCAAAGCTATAGGACAATATGCATTCATGGTTTATACTGTTTAACACGTCTGCAACTCTATAATTTGTATTGAACACATGCAGTGAGCGAATATCATGGCAACAATATGTTCACTTAAATCTAGCTAATATTTATATATGTTCATTTATATGCTTTAATGGTTAAAGTGCGGTTTAAGATGATCAGCCATCAAAAGAAATTTACCGGTTTCCAAAAAGATATATTTTGATTAATTTAATAAGAGTTATACGAGTAATATGATTATGGACTCAGACGACTGGGTTAGCGACACTATTGCCTTCATATAATTATAAAATCCAGCTGACAAGCATAAAAGTGACAGTCAATGCTATATCGTGAATTGAGGGTAAAACTCGTGACCATTACCCCTTTTATGACAACCGTCCTCTATTGAAAGTAAAACATTACTTCAAAGATACTGACTCAGTGGTTATTTGTATTTATTGATTCTATAACTTGCGCCTGTTTTGTTTGCAGGAATTGTGTAGTCACTACACATGTCGGAATATCTGTCTGCTAAACGTTTGGCCATAAATGTTTCCGAAAGGTTTGTTGTTTGACAGACTTACGACACCAAGTCCAAAAATGCTAATGGTCGACACGCAGATGTTACATAAGCCTTAACTAGTTTACTAATCCGTTAGTGTGAATAATCACTTATATATATATATATATATATATACTTATATACATACATATATACATACATATATATATATTTATATATATATATATATATATATATTTATTTATATATATAAATAATCTAAGTAGAGATAATCTGCCCTTGATCCATGACTACAGGTGGATACAATTTCGGAACGTTTTTGTAGCAAGTTCTTTTGATTTGAGCTTAGGATTGCCAGTTTCTCGGCCAAATACGTTGCACTTATTTGAAGAGGTCATGCGTGTGTTTGACAGCTGTATTATGGATCAGGTGAACTTTTGTTGCTTGTTTTTCAAGGTCCACACATGTTTTGCGAGCTCTGTTTCGTTTGATTAAACCAAATGATGTTTCTGGGTCAGTTTTTTTGGCGTTTTTTGTTGTTGTTTGCTTCGGGGCGGTGTATCTGAGCTTTCGCCTGTATCCACCATTTTTGTGTGCTTGTTCATATTCTCATTGATGAATGCTTGTTCTCGTCTTGAGAAGTTCAGATAGGTGTTTGTTGATGGTTGCAGGGATGTTTTGAGTGATAACCGGAGGGTGGTCTAGTTTTGTGTTTAAAAGCATTGGCATGACCGGAGGCCCCGTTATACAAAAGTTCTACAACCCACAAAAATCCCTTAAACACATGACTCAAGCAAGAAATAGAGCTTGCGAAATATGCGTAGACCCATGTATATATATATATATATATATATATATATATATATATATCAGTATACTAACTGATTATATGTTACTACACATAATATAAAGGTCCGCCTTTACAGCGCATGCCCCTGTACCTGTTAAAAACAAGTCGGCCTTCAGGCGATTCTAAAACAGCTAAACTAAGCAAATTTGACCTACAGTGTGTGTACCAAGCGCAGCAGAAACTAACCAAAAACCTGTTAACAGCGCACATGTTATTATGCCCATAATCATATTGTTTGTCATCTTTAAGAAATATTTTATAGCCATTTAGAAGCCCCAGTCCCATATATATGCCCGATCATCACGGATCACATCTGGCACGATCCGGCGTGTGACCCGGGTATAGCCACCTTGATGGTCCAAGGCGATCCCTGTTGGTCCTGGACGAGCGGGAAGGTCCATGGGGGTCCGGGGGCCAACACGGTAGTTTTGGGAAGTTCAAAACTGCCGTGTTCATCCGTGACAGTCCGCGGAGATGGCGACATCCGGGTTGGTCCGTGAAGCCGCCGTTTTAGGTCCGGGGACAGCCGTAGCTCTGCCTTGATTGTCCGTCTGAGTCCTTGACAGTCAGGTATGGTCCGTGTTCATCCGGGGCTGTCCGTGTCTCTGCCGTGTCGGTCCGTCGCTCTTCCGTGAGTGTCCGGTCCTTGGTCATTCGTGTTTGTCCGTGTTGTTTGACGACCGTCGACGTTCGAAAACCCAAATGAGCACGGATCATCTTGAATCTTGATCCGGCGGGATCCGGCACTTCCCGGGACTGCCGTGTTCATCCGTGCTTTTATGAGACTTGGGCTTTAATGTCCCTGGTTTATACCAAGTTCCACTGTTTGCAAAACCCTTACATCAAGCCCCTTATTATTAGTATGGTTAGTATGACTGAAAGAGCGGTGCTTCTCTTTCTTTTACCTTAGCGACTATATGGTTAGGCTCGCGCAAGCAGAAATAACCTTAAAAGTCACAGGCCTGTGCAAATCGGAATAATTAACCAACTGCGGCAAGACCAAACACCGCTATGCACAAGTCTAGAATATCTTGCTTCACTAAAGATAAATGAATAATGATAAAATGGTCTGTGTTTGTCAGTCGTAATGATTGGCTGACGGTCTCCCGGTTATAAAATGTTAAGCACGAGTGGAAGTTAATCGTAGTTATGGTAAACTTAATTAAATCAAAAAGCCACCAGGCTTCCATTATGTAAGTTTTTACTTTTGTCATCATATCATGTATTTTATCTTGTATGTTGAATTCCATTTAACTACAGGTAAATTATGATTACTAAAAACGCTAATTTAGTCCGGGGACAGATAAAACGAAGAAACTCATATCTTGTACATAAAAGACTTCATTAAGCTAAAAGGTATTAGCTTTTTTCTGTTTGGCTTTAACTGATTGTCTCGTCAATGCCAGACTTTATTATGTTCTCCCTTGCAATACCGTACTTCATAAAACATGACTCTGACCTTTTGTTTTGGATAATTTAAAAGAAACGTAACAACACCGACGATCAGATGTAGTTGTTAAAAGAATGTACTATCCATCTTTAACCTGAATAAAGCACGTCTTTTATATGAAAATATAATTTTAACTATTTTCTGTCTAATCAGATTCACTGCATTTGTTACTTGTTGCTACTACTTCATGGAATACCGACGTTTTTTATTAATTAGCTTTTGAGACCTCTATATAGTGACCCAAATAAAATCAGATTAGACATAGTTGACCGAAATTACAAAGCTCATGTATAGGTCACCGAAGTATTACAGATATTACAGCTGACTCAAACAAAGTAGTTTTGAAATAAAAGCACATCATGAACCTCTCTCGTGCCCTGCACTGTTTATAACACAGTGATACAGTATTATTAATTTAACATAATCATGTCTAGTAATGATTCATATGGCGTGATGGAAGAAATTAGAGAAGGCCCGAGCAAGCTACTGAAGGTGTACACGAGACAGAAGAGATCAGATGTGGAAGGTTTATCAGGTGTCCTTGTCTCGGCAGTCGCCGTTTATCGCTGGTTGTACATATAAAGCAAGACAAACGGTATATTATAATAAGTATGGTGTGTCCATAAAAATCTTATTTAAAGCATCAAGGTGAGCTATGACTATTTTAAAAAATCCCCGGAGGTGCACTATGATCTACTCTTAAATCTGTTTTAGCTATATATTATAATGGTTCTTTTTCACAATTTGGCCTTTGTCATTTTCTATTTAAGTAAGTCGGTCGATATGAAATATATGATCTCAGGAGAGACCTATAAAACTCTAACATATCTCTAAATCTTTCTATTTTTAAACGAGATGTTTTCTTCTGTATATACCACGGGTCTGGTAAAGATAGACCTGAAGGCACTACATATAAAACAGGATGCACGTGATATATTGATGCATGTTCTACAAGCTCGCCAATCTATCTCTCCCGGAAAGTCTAAGGCATGAACTATTTAACAGCAGAAGGACGTTATGATGGGCGGTGTATCGGAAAATAACTACCTCGGTAATAAATGGCCGAGCCTAACCGACGCATCAATCTCTTTGGCTCTGATAGTCGAGATTCTTGGGTCACATTACGTTATCCTTACGAAGGGGGAAAACGTAAAATAAGTAATTTTCAAGACAATATACCACATTCCGCCGCGGTTTTTTTAAATAAAATTGTTGGGATTTTTTATCATTGGTACTGATCGATCTTGCCAATCCTGAACTAATCTTGATATGACATTGTTTAACTAAAATTCCTTGGTTCTCTTATGTTCCGTTATTCTGACTTAAATCTTACTTCAGTCCGGGTAATTTGTAGAAATTTCGATTAGTACGTAAAGCAAAGACAACTAGTTCCACTTGCATGAGTGTTCAATTTATTTCCAAGAACAACCAAATTAGTTCATATCTACAGTCGTTTATTCACAGTGTGCAATGTCCTTTCGTTAATATGTCGTCCAGTTCCACCAGATGACACCTGATCCAGTTGTTTTCCGTTACTGCACGTCACAATCAACATTTGTAAGACAAAAGTAACATGTATAAGGTCACATGGGAAAGCTAATCACATGGCAAAACACGTCTGCTTGAGGAAAATATTGTATAAGGCCAACTATGTTTTCATGTTTTGCTTGAATTAAACAGGAAACATGAAGAAATCTGTAGGTTTAGTGCCGATCGTTGTAAAACACGCAGTCACCTAAGTTGCCTTGCTGTCTCGCCTTTTAAACGAAAGGAAGGCCCGGTTATTTGAAGACAGCTTTAATTGTACTAAACTTTTATTGAAAAGAAGTGATTAGAGAACCGTTATAATTCACTTGAAAGAAAACAAAACTGACAAACAAAGGTGTTATTTTCATCAACATTGTTTTTAGGAGTTTTGGTAGGAGGGCGACATTAAAACCTAGACATGAACTCCGTGCAAGCCTTACTATCTTGTTAATGCACAGTTATATTCTCAGGCATTAAAACAGTGACACCGGCACTTAGTTCTCTTATAACAGTAGATCTCTCCATTAAAATGGTCCGATTTTTTTCACTTTTGCTTTGCACAATTTTTTCGTGGAGGTTGGTCAGGGGCTCAAATATACAAATCTGTTACACGGATATGGATGATCTGTGATAATGTTCTACTTTGATTTTTTCATAGCAGCGAAGTATGAAAGGATGCAAGCATTAATGCAACATTTTATTTTTGAAAAGAGATCCATTGCTCTGTGTTAGCTTATAAGCTGTTACGGAAACACTCGAGTGTCCAGCACAAAACGATACCACCAGAATATATTTTACTCATATTGGTGATTGTTTAAAATAACCTGACCTGACCAAATAGTCAAATGACTATTGCTTCTATCTCGACTAACCACAAGGTAAAGTCCGTCACAGAGTGATGGGGGTGTCAGATTAGAATATACATGTTAACAAGTTACGACAATAATGTGTGACTGTGGTTGATAAGTTCACATAGAATCAGTGACAGTACGAGAACAATGCTGGCCGTGTTAATACAAGAGGAGGACCACGGAGCCTTTATTGTGAAGTAAGTAGTAAATGGAACAGGCGGGGGCTAGGCAGGTGATATGGTCGTCAGATTGGTATGGTATTACCGGTTAAAAGACACGTTTTACTGTTTATCGATTACTTTTGCATATAAACTGTATAGTGGTTTCTTTTCACCAACCTGCCAAACCCTGTATATAAACAATTCTAAAAACAATGACACTGTTTCAGAAACGAGGGACCTGAAATGTGAAACCGCCTATGCGTTTTGCTTCCATGGTAGTTTATGGTATACAGGACTTGGGAATTTAGGACAGATGCAATTATCGTTCTCAGAGCGTAAAGTCTATTAGTCTTTTAAGGCCGTTACAGTGTAAAATAAAAAAAAAACCTTTTAATTACAGGGATAAATATTCATGTCGATTATTAAACCTATCTCTGCTAAAACTATGACAGGTTTTTGGCTAACACTCCCAGAAAAATCCGTTTAATTGTGAAGGCAAACTGTATCACCACAATATATTTTAATTCAAAGGATTATACACCACTGTGGCGGCGCCACTATCTCGCCACTATGCTCTTGTATATGTTAACGAACATTAAAAGCTTTTAAGGATAAAGAGTTAGTATAAATAAAACATAAACCGCTCATCTTGATATTAAAATTCCATTTAGACAACAACATACAACGTTAAATAATAAATGTGAAAACAAACGTGTCTCGTCTACCAGAAAATGGTCAACACTAAGTGAAACAGACACCAGTGAAAATGACAGAAAGCAAGATATGAAGTTAAGTCGTGACTGCAGTCGCTGAAAAATTAGACATAATAGTGTTTTACTTGTCTAAATGCTTAGCTGGAGCACGCGTAGCTCTAATGGCGCAAGGTACCAGTCTGCGAGGCAGGCCGCTTTGAGGACGCACTGTACCTTATTGGAGATCGACATTCCGTCAGCAGATGAGCGATCAGACGAGAGACTGAGGCAGCAGGCCTTGTAAGAACTGGGCTCATTTGCTTATTTATTTATCGAAAGTGTGGAAGCAAGGGGGAAATGAAAAATCCTGATAATAGCCAGCATACGTTCATCAGAAGCCCCCGTGAAAGGGTATTGGATAATCTTCCGGGCGAGTGGCCGCGGTAATTAAGCATACCTATCGGCGAATGGCGTGTCCCCGTCGTCGTGAGAGCTCATACAGATCAGCCCGCGGGTTCTCTGGTCGCAGTTGAATCAGGGACGTTGCTGTCGCAGCAGCTCCCTCAGGCTGTCATAGATTTACAGCACTGGCACCAGCAACTAGCTGTGGCTGTTCTTCATCCATGGGCCGGGCGAGGAGTCATCCTGGAGGTTCTGTCTTGTGTATTACGTTTCCTACTTGGATATGTAATTCGTACTGACTTTTATTAATTGCTTCTTGATATGGACATTATCATGCTCAGCGCGGTAAGTAATTTTCTAAATTTCTAATTCATATTTTCTACTAATTTAGATTTTCATTTATATCTACTTGCTGTTTTACAATGCACTCGACTCTCGCCCTGTCACCTTTAGCATTTTATGTCTGACTGTCTTTCTGACTGCATGTTTTTTTCTGTATATCTTAATGTTTCCTTTATATAATCTGAAACATACGTTTTATTTTATATATCTGGTCAGACTTCTGCTTACATGTAATCGTTTTACTAGATGCACCCGTTGAAAATCCACGGTTCTTTAAAAATCTAGTTCTGTAATAAGTTGGCGGGAACTGAATGCTGTATATATTAATTCTGGGCTTTCGGCGAAGAATTTTTCTCATGTGGTTCACCTACATGATATAAAGATTATTTTATGTTAGTATTCTGCAGGAAACACCTCCTCTATAAAAGGCAGCAAGAAATGGCAAATTATGCTTTTCAACAAATGACACAAAGAAATACCTTTTGGAAGAAGATTAGATGTATATAAAGCATCGAGGAACCTTTTTTCTCGATTTTCTCGATACACAACATGAACACAAAATCATCATTGCTGGAGTGAATACAATATTATAGATTAAGGAAATATACTATTTTTTTTGCATGTACTTGTCTTTTACATCCTGTGCTGACTGTTCATGAAAAATTAATTTCAAAGTATTGTGAATGGATTTGGAAGCGGTCCAACTCTCTCACTAAGCTGATCTGATAACGTTTTCTGTGAATTATGTAGCCGCTGGTTTTGTTTGGTCCATGATCATCTCACGAGAACATATAAAAAAAATTACATACGGACTTGATTTCCACAGTGGTACATTAATTATTTTGTATCAGGCTGCCGATTACTCACACACGAACAAAAATACCCAACACAACCATATATATATATATATATATATATATATATATATATATATATATTTATATATATATATATATATATATATATATATATATATTTGGGTACGTGTCTGTGTGTGTTGGAGTGTGTGTGGGTGTGGGTGTGAAAGGCACATACACACCAGAACACGAGTGCACTCCAATGTATAAACATAAATGTTAACATGTCGTAATGAGAATGCACGGCTTCAAAATACAGTGAATATAGTTCATTGTGTTGGGAAATTATGAGAGTAATTGGCTCTGAATTTCACTAATGATGTCTGGAGAATATCCATTGTCGAACTGATAGTAAAATATTGCAACTTTTAGAGAACGCTTTGTTTTATAACTTGGAACGTGGTTACCTCGGGGTTCCTGTTAAACCAATAGTTTTAATAAATTTTATATCGGAAATTGCTGTCTCGATATTTAAAAAGAAATGAACGCTATTTCATCTAAATCCAAATTTCGCACGAATGTAGACTCAAATTCTGGTAGGTGACAGTAACTTCAGTAAGGGATGTAATCTTAATCTCTTTATTTAAATTATGTAGACATGAATTTCAACAACATAAATAATTTGTAATACAATCACTGGCTCGCGTATAGTGGACACGCAACTAGGTTTTCATTTTAAAGACTGTTGCTTAAAAACCTCCTCGATTCCAGCAGTGTCCATAAGCAATTATTCCGTCTAAAGGACACACATGTCAGTTCTGTCGAATGTATTCTCGATATACTGATATACAATGTTTCCCTTACTGACTTATCTCATCCTCGCCTTCACGTGGCGGATGGATATAACTTTTGTAGATGGCGGGGGGGGGGGGGGGGGGGGGGGCACCATTTGTCGATTTAATTTATGGTCGGGGACATAGGCCCTATTTACAAATGTTTTTCTGGAGCGCTCTACGTCGTTTTGCGCGCGCCAAGTCCCCCAAACGCACCAGATTTCGAAGATATTCGGTCTGGAGCGCGCTATATTTGACCACCGGTTTGAGTAGGTTCTACATCCTGGCGCACGCCAACACCGGTCAACACCGTTGATTTCAGTTTCGGTCATTTCATTTATGATCCGGGTGCTGATTTTTGACGATTTCAGTTGTGAGTGGGGCGCCGATTGTTGTCGATTTCAGATGTGATTGTGTCTCCTTTTTTGTCGATTTCAGTTATGTTACAGCGCTTCATTTAGTCGATTTCGGTCACGTAAAAGAATCCGCTTATTGTGGATACCATTGAAGGTCGTGGCGCTGCTTTTTGTCTTGATTTCAGTTGCGTTTGGAGATTCGTTTTTGTCCAATACATTAATGTTAGGGAAGAATTTTTTCGGTAGTTTTCAGTATGGTCGAGAATCTAAGAACCTTGGTCTCCTTGCTCACTCTGATATGGTTAAGGATTTTTGACATAACAAAATGTGACAGTCTTTCGTGCCATTTCCTGCCTTCAAAGCACCACACAATATTCTGACGAGAAACAAATTCCTCACAGATTCTGAGTAGACATTGATAAACCGAACTGACTGTCCAGAATCTCAAACACCATAAAAGCTTAATTTTCTGAACGAATCAATGTCAACATCCCGGCCATAACCTTGACGTTTCAGTTATACTGAATTTACTCTGCCAATAATATATAATTTAGTATAATTTTATACAGCACACTTCACGGTTATATAGAAGGTACGTAAAATAATCAAATAATAATCGATCATCGGTAGTTTTCTAAATTTTTGTCAACAAATATGCTTTTATAAATGATTCCTACTAATATATATATATATATATATATATATATATATATATATATATATATATATATATATACCGAACCGTGCCTCTGCTGTGATCAACGCGTTCATCAATTTGTGTGTTGCTTGACTGACAGTAGTTCAAATTAACTCTGGAAGATTCATTTACAATTTCAACGCCATTCTATATATGTGTCACTCACCTACATCAGTCTATTTGGCTTTATTTGTTTCCTAAAAAAGCCTAGTATCACGTCCTGCCAGTCAGTGTTCCATATTATCTGTTGTTAAAAGTGTCTGCGAGCTGCGTGCGGCATTATCATTGAGCATGTTTTGTAAAAGCTGTCTGACAATAAGTAGCTTGCTCCGAGAGGGCTTGCGTGCTTGGATCTTGTAAAATCAGTTTTATATTACCACTTTTGGTACTAAATTGTGGTGCCTGGAAAACACCTTTTCGGGTCTGTTAGGGAGTGCATCTTGGACAGACGCACTTTGAGCTATCGGTCCGCATCTGACACTTGACCATTCATTTTTAGTAAATTTAGTAATTTCAAATGTGAATTAAAAAGGTATACTTGCACGTTCCCGCAAAACCTTGCAATTGAAACATCTATAGAGGGGCCTAAGCATGGACCCTACTGTAGTCCGTATGACCGTACTTTGGTTATTTAAAGTACATTGTATACTGCATGCTGTTAATACTTATACTGATGAACTAAGAATACATAATTAATTTTATTCATATAGACAATCTTATAGTTATCTGGAAAAGGAGTAGAGGTCGAAATGAAAACGATGCTGGATTAATAGAAGGTTGGACATATTACAATGGATTCTTGTTCGATAAATTATCATAAGTTATCGTCGATGAAACTACTTATCACCATTCCAGTGTAAACCAGATTATTTCTACATGAGTACAGTAACGATATGATGATAATGTCAAGTCTATGTCCTCAGAAGCTGGTCGATGCAAAGTTGAAGGCTTTGTCACCTGGAGTGCAAAGCTTAGCCCTGTAGCTTGTTTAAACAGTGTAAAAAGCCAATGTAGAATTAAAATATAAACCCTTTGTAAATCTTTATTGGCCACCAAGGTTTGGCCTGATAAGTGCCCGATAAAACGAGGATTAAAAAATGGTTGAAAGAAAAATGTACCCGGCACCATGAAAAAGTGGTCGTTATTTTTAATCATTCGCTAAACTGAAGTGGTCGTTGGGCGGGGTTTTAATGTGTGTATATATTTATAAATATATATGTGTGTGTGTGTTTCCAGTAAAAATATTTATATGCGCGTTAATTTCAAACACAGAGGAAACTCTTCAGAATGTTTACATAAAAAAAAACACACCGCGAGTGTAAAATATCTGAGGCGTATGTCTGAGTCACAACCAGGAGTGTATTAGGAACGAAGCTGAATAAATCAAAGACAACAACATATACAACCTCATTTAAAAGCAGCAGAGAGCTCCCCCGGGCATGACTGTAAAGGTTACAAAAAGGCTGATATACCTAAGGTTTCCTCAATATCGGGAGTTTCCCGTGTAATCGCCCCATGTATATTCGTTCCAGTATCCTGATGATTTCTTTATTTCTCAATACGGTCCAGCATCTTTCACCATTCTCGTTCCTGTGCCGCTGTTTATTGAGGCTTTTTTTTAGTTTACCTGTATAAATAGTATTTCCCATTCGGCCTTAAGCCTGCTTTGATTGTGTTAGCTCTCGTGCTATTTCCGCCCTCTGACATCAGATATTCTACGACCAGCCTACTCGCTAATAGAGTGTCTTTGCATCTTTCGACGAGAAACGCACTGTTTAGCTCTGTAAGGATGCAAATATTTTCAGTTTTGACAACGTCTGACGGCCTACAAGTACGCTGGTACCTAACACAAACCAAACCAATCGTTTGCTTTTTAGTATTCTTTCTAACAACTCCTACCCTGGGCGAGGAAAATAACGTTATAATTCACATATTTCTAAATCCCTCAGCATATTCAACAATGTCTTGTATTTGAAACAGGATCTGACTCGTTGCCATAGAGACGGATTTTTAGGATTTTTTTAGTTCACATTTATTCATTTGTGTTAATGCATCATTCCTAGACTAATGTTAAGACAATGTACTGTTAACCACGATATCAATGCAACATGATGGCTGATCACTAAAATGTATTCCTATGGCGTGTATTACAACGCATGTACGGCTTAAAACACTGCAATATAAAAGCCTACTGCGTTGTGTGTTCATGGCTATTGTAGCTCTGGCTAGAAAACCGACCTTGTACCTCTGTTTTACTCGCTACTAGCTTTGACGTATGAGTTACGTCACTCAATGCAGGTAATCAGCCAAATCAGCGCAAGACAATCAACCTTCCAAACACCAGTAAAATGCTTGTTTATCTGAGTGTCTGTTAATCATTGATAGGCACGATTAAGTTACATGGAGGTTATGTTGTCGACCCCATTCGCCAAATAAATTTGGAAGCAAGATATCTATTCCAGTGCCTATAATATCCATAAGACTAAATAATATTAAGAAAAACTATGCATTGATTTAAAACATCACAAGTCATTGGAAACACGGATTACTTACTGGATTAGTATAACGCAGATTATGCAGTTAGTACATACAAAATGTATGAAGTGGAAATAAAATGGGAAAAACTCACGTGATATTAGTATTTAGCGTGTTATCGCAATCACTCTGGGATACGTAGAAAACGCAGTTCTATCATAATAAAATCACTATACGAATCCCACGAGAGCAGTAAAATACAACATCATTGACGAGATCAAAGGAAAGTTACTTAAGAAGGAGCCGCAGCCGGAGCTTCGGATATGTGGTTAATTACGTTAAGTTATTTTGCCTGCCATCTATATAAAAACATAGTTGTTGTTCAGAAAGACAGAGGAAAAAAGTGTTATATCTTAATGTCTTTGACACAGCCTTATATTTGAATTGGTAGTTTATATCTTTTCGTGTCAACAGATTTTCTACAGATTGACTGTTCACTAAAGCTTGCCATTTTAAGGTTGGTTAGTTCATAGTTGCCCTTTCTTAACATTCTGTGTATTGCGCCAAAAACTTGTTGGGTGGTTGTTAATAGGCATTAATAGGTCGTCAACCCAACAAACCATAACTAAATGTTTGTCTAGCAAAAATTTATATATATATATATATATATTTATTAGGAGAGACAGAAGTACCTATACGTATTTAACATGTAGGGACCCCTGTAGGATGTTACATTTAGAGAATATCCCCCGTGTCACCCTGGGCCAGCCAGCTCATGTTTATACAAACTGCATGTCAGCTCCATCCTGCGAGACTGACCGTGTTGTTCACACAACTCGACATCGCAAGTCCCTGAGTCACGTGATCACCTACGTCTCTTGGTTGACTGACGTAACCCCGATACCGCAAAGCAAGACTTGAGATTATTCGCCATTCATTCTTTGACCGCTCGAAAGTCAAGCAACTGCTACTGTAACATTTTATTCTAAACTGCTTCAATCTCTCATGCACTCCATTTGGGCTGCCTCTTCATATTTTTACATGTCAGTCCCAAAAGCTAGAAAGAAATTATTGACGTGTATACTTTTAAAGCGGTTCGGATGAGGGAATTAGCCCACATCAATATAAAGGCTAAAGATTTATTACACCAAGATTTACGACTTCCGTCTATTTAATGGAACTTATATAATTTAATTTATACCTTGTGCACCAAGGGACGATTGAAGAAAGTTTTTGTAATATAATTACTAGCATGCTAATAAGACATTACATCATGCGAGACCGCGCAACTGTTTATTTATTGATAACCCGAATAATCAATATAAATCTTATAGCTAATGTGGTGCCATATTCCAGACACATCTAACTCTATTGCAGCACTCACATGAGTATGGGTTAACCTGGAACATAATTGCATGTTATTACACTGGTCCAGGTAAATTACACGTAATAGATGTACAGGTTTTGGTGACGTTGGTCGTTTTATAGTTTGATTCCACCGACGGTGTCAGTCTCAGCCAACGTTTCTCACTTTTCACGCATTTGCCTACTCATTGTTTAAACCTTTCTCATCTCCTAGGTAGGTAAATCGTATTAACCGGGAGAAGAAAATCAACCGTGGATTATTACCCAACCTTTCAGTAAGACGTCGTTTTCTATTAAACATGAAACTCTTTAACAACACCTACTGTTTTCATTCATATGCTCATGCTAACAAAATATTGCTTTATTCCGTCAAGTCCTTACCGCCAGAACATCTATATTTATGTGATTTGCTCTGATATAATTCTTATTCAATCTATATCATCTTCTCTACCACATTTGTGATTAGTGCATTAAGAACTCCCAGTACATTTTGGATTTTGAATTTCAAAACGCATAAACCCCAACCAGCAGAATCGTCCTCTCGTGAGCCCGATTCTGCGCAGTGTGCCATCACCCATTACGCCCTATTTAAAGGAGGTGTGCACGTAAAGTTTAGACCGTAGTCAGGACCAGTAGTCAGAACAATACGCGAGCCCTCAATAGGACAGCAAAACGTCCAACGCCACATAATACGCATTTTATGCAGTAATAACGCTAAGTGAATAATGTCAGATACACTAAAAGATATTGTGAAAGGGTATACACTAATTACAGATATTTTCTATTTTAGACGACGGTGATGGTCGAACCGATATAGGATTATGACACCGAAGACCTGAACAATATCTGGGTGGATATGCATCTTTAAAGAGTGAACGGCCGGAGATCGGTGGTTTCTTCACAATATTTACCGGAAAATATGATTTATTCCACGAGTAACATACCATGAAACAGAGGACAGTCAAGATGTGTTTTCCGGGCTCTCATTGGGTCACGTGGTTTTGGTTTGGCATCTTCTTCACAAATTTAGCCAAGGCGTCCTATGTGTGGAAAACAGGTAAGAATGTTGTTATCATTCGTATTCATTTAGATTTTATTTAGATTCAGAACCAATGTGTCTTAGAGTATTAGGAACAATCTGTACTCAAATCTTAGAGCTTTAGAGGAATAACATTGCTCCTAGCAAATGCTCTATGGTCTGATTACAGCTGTCTTGGTTTCACCTTATCCTAATTTAGTTTGTATGAATGTAACCTGGTGCAAATTGAAACGAATAGATATCAGGGTCGGTATAAATTAGCTTATCTTACGCCTTCATTATTTTGCACATGAAGACTAGTTTTCTGTCACCTCAAATACGCAGATGATGCCATTACCTAACTAAGGCTGACTTACCTATTTTAACAAACAATACACCCGTGAGAAGTTAACATATTTTAGCAAAGGCCATAGAAATAACTGAACAAAGAAAATTTGTAAATTAATAAGCAGCCTTTAAGACAAAGGTTTAATTCAAACCCTACGTACCACATATTCTATTATTTAATTTAATTATTTTACTGGAAGGTCTAGAGTCCTATGAGTCTATGAGTCCGAGAAAAGATAAAGATATCACAAAACACGTACATTTACCGTTCATACATTTAAGTACACATTTTAAAGTATGAAAGTACATCTTGGGAAGGCGATCCGCCATTACGCAGCAGAAACTGTTATGTTTTGCTTCTGCATTAAACTTTGCACCATCATTACGTTACTTTCTGCAAATTTTGAAAACTAGGTAGGATTGTTGTCCTCTCCTTGCAATGCTTGCGGTAAAACAAAATGGACGCATCACAAACCGGTCGGCCGGAGGGGCCTCAGGCCTTGATTCAATGTAACAAAATGATTTACCATTTACACACGATCCTAGTTTCCGACAGGTGGCGCTGCGATAACCTCTTCGAAACTTTATTTCAAATATGTCTGGATTTACGGAGAAATTATTAAAATAACCCCCCTTTGGACACACTTTACACTTCTATACAGCTCAAGGACAAACACGTGCGTATCCAAGGCGTGGTCACTAAACAGTTCCGTGCCAAAAGTCCAGTGCGACTACTGTCAATTAAAATATAGATATATGTTTGTTAGGCCGTTGGAATAAACAGGATCATCATGTTACAAATCTATCAGCGTAGACGGATCATATACAGACGTATCATGGACAGTATTTCAGTATACAGCCTGAGTCAGACTAATCTGTGTCCGGCTCGGGGCGGTATATTGTGATGCAGCTGGGAAGCTGATACAGACGTGAGGAAATAAACGAGATGGAGAGGCAGGGATGCTTTGGTATATGTGACAGACAGGCTTGTCCAAGAACCATAAAACGCCCCCATGTCACATAAGGCATCATTAAACGGCGCAAACGGAACACCTGGGATGGAAGCAGTCGTCGGGTCGGGATCACGTCGGGATTTACCAAAGAAAATTCATGGGACCGGGAAAAAATAGGAATATGCCAAACGCTGCATACGAGGTAAAATATCATTAAACAGGTGTGTAGTGTATAAGCAAAATAAAAAAAAACGGAGAAGTCCCATTCTATTCCTCCCAGTAGATATTGCAGATATTGAAGATTCACATCAGATCCATACCGGGAGTTTGTGTGTGATCGGCTCTCTGCAAGGCCTTTTTTTCATTAACTAAGAAGTCACATGTAATTCATTCAAAACAACCTTTAGGTGATAGCCAATAAAAGTGGATGGAAGATTGGAACCCAGTTTCCATTTGTGCTCCTCTATTTTTTCTATTCATGAATATTCTAAGATTCTGTAGACACACATGGTCTGAGGTTAAACAGTTGAATCGATAGGAGTATGTACACGATTCGTAGTGCAGCTGCAGGTATACGTGAAGTAGGAGGCGGCATGCGCCCTATTGAATGTTCTTCATTTTGGCCCATTCCTATAAAAATTAAATAAGAAATATTTTCCATTTTTTTCAATGAAAATAAGCCAAAAAACGCCGATCTTAGGGTGCGCAAGGCGTCCGTTTTTTTTTATCACAGGTGTGTGTGTGGGGAGGGGGGGGAGTGGGTGAATCCTCCAAAAAAGATATTTAAATTGCAAATCAGACCTACAGGTTTGCAAAAAAAAAAAAAAAAAAAAAAAAAAAAAAAAAAACCTGCGTTCCTTTAACTACTCGCTCAAACAAAGGCCAGTTATCAGGAATATTCAGCCATATGTTTTTCCTGTCCGACAACATGGGCACACGCACCTTGACTAAGCTTGACATGTACCGTCGTGTGAACAATAAAATAGTCTTCATTTATTACTTCAATATTTTAAATGTCATGACTGCAATCTCACAATATGGTTTGATGTTTGACCAGTGGTATTCTTTCAATCTAGCAACAGGGCCTGTCTTGAAAATCCAACTTGAGTTGTCAGTGTGCTATGAGTGCAAAAGGTAAATCAAACCTTTGCAGGGCTCTATAATGGAAGGCATCCTGTTTGCACTTGTTTACATTGAATAATAATAGCTGAAGGAAGTTGGTAAAGAACTGTGGCAAAATTAATGAGCATAATATGAATAAACTGCAGTACTTTTTTCGGGGCCCCAATGGACGACGGAATAGTTCACAGGTTAATGAAATGTACACGCACCAGGTAGCTGTGACGCCAGACAGGTCAGGTGGATTAATAAGATAAACCAGGCACTTACCGACATTTCTGCGAAACCCCATTAGTTTGTGAGGCTATAACGACATAACAGAAACATTTATAATTCTAGTTGAATTAATATTACATATAAATAATCAAAGAAAAACAGGCCATAAGCTCCGACAGATCTGCTGCGGTAAATAAAGTCGTCAACGTCCTCTTAAATGGCTCTCATCATTTATGTTGATTGAAACCTTGGTAATTTATTTTGGTCAGCGGTGCATTACGTTATTTCAACATTTTGATTAGTTTTCAGTTTAACAGATTGTCTGAAGACGTTAAATGGACAGATCCACTGACTCCGTGTGCCATTTCAACGACCAAATAGAGATGTCTCAGTGACAGGGTCCAAAAGGGTCACACAAAACAAAGTATTACTGTCAGTCCTACATGCCCTTAGTAGCAAATCTGACTGTTAGCGGCGACCTGGAACAAATCAATACCAGGATTATAGATGAATATTCATTTTTTCGTTGTAATGTGTCATTATTAATAAAGTTCGCTGGCTGTTTCATGAAAGATCTTCCCATATCCGACCATTATTTTGTTTTTGTTTTTTTTCTGGTTTTCACGGACATTGGCATATATTAGTTTTTACAATGTAAGAAAAGATAATAACAATGTTATTAATACAAGCAACCCAAATTCTAAGGCTGGGAATTTGTTGTAAATTATAAAAGACATTTTTTAATCGAACATAGACTAATAATCAGTCATTTAAGTTCTTTTTTTCTGTATTTTTTTTCCGGCAGTTAATGGGTCCATCACCACAGGTTTGCCGGCATCGATAAACATACTTTTATTATTTAACAAATACTAACAAAGAGTAGAGAGAGAGAGAGAGAGAGAGAGAGAGAGAGCGAGAGCGAGAGAGATAAAACATTCATCTCCCGTAAACTTAATACAATGAAAATATCGTAACATTATACCACATATCGCAATTTATTGCAATACGAAATTTGTACATATACCGTATTGTTATGTTATGTTCTCTAGTCCAACCTGTCAACCAGTTTAAAGAGATTATTTTCTTTACATTTTTTTAGAAATTTCCTAGAATGTTGTATATGAGAGTGAGCACTAAATATAACAAGACAAAATTTAAAAAAAAATAATTTCCAGTTTATGTTTCACCAGTTTTAGGACTCTTTAAAAAGCCTGGCATAACTGATGTGTCCTGCATTAGTGGCCATCCTTTTAACTGGTCATATGTTAGATCGTAGGATGACATCATCCAATAAGCAGCTGTTAAACGAAATTGATTTTGCATGTGCCTTATGATCTTGAATAATCTATATTTGTAAGGTTGCCCTTAGTGGCTACGAGGTGGCATGCGCTATGTTTTTTTTTTTTTTTTTTTTTTTTTGCGCCACTTATGGCGCCCGGTGCAAGTACTTTTCCTCTTGCATAAGGGATGCAGAAAAACGCTTTTTGAACGAAATATTAGCTGATCCCATAATATTCTAAGGAGGAAACATATCATGGATATTAAATATTATTGTAACATGCCTGGTACATGAATATGCCCCTTTAAGATTTCCTTTAAATTCAACCTTTACGTTACTATGGCACTGTATGCGAACCTTCGAGTAAAGCATTGGAAAGGTCCAATCAATGTTGCAGGTTTTCGACTGCAGGTGGCCCTCAGCTGCGAAGGATTTTCAAGACAGATACATTTATTTTACTGTGACCCCATCGGACCTTTGTCTGGGTGATCTTCTTTGATCCCATGATCGGTACGAGGGGTGATCGGATCTGTCAAATTAATTACAACAATCAATGAAATACACTTATAAAAGAATCATGTTGAAACAAGAAAAAGGTCCATCTGCCTAAATGAATTACTCAATCATTTGCTGATAATAACGGCTCCCTGCTCATGTTTTAAACAACGTGACGTCATCTTTTTGATGAGGATGCTGGGAGTCTCACAGCAGTTGTATTGATTTGTCTGTAATGTACTCCTTTTTAAGCTTAGTTATTAATGTGTCAATATCATCAGCCTGAATCCATGCAGTGGTAACACGACCTTCTCATCTGCCACTCCTGTAATTATAAGATTATGATTAGTGCCCTCTATACCCTCATGAAACTGTAAGCATGTCAAAATGACGTGTTTATATTGAATAGAAATTGAATTCTGTTCAATTGAATTCTGTGAAAAGACGTCAAACTGACACCTTAAACTGAATTTATGTCTGTGTGATAAAAAAGCTTTTGCTCGGTTATAAAGAAAGTAACTCCCCCCCCCCCCCCCCCCCGGGACGAAATAAACTCACTCGAGGTAATTGATTAATGGCAAAAAATTGTGTCTATGTAAAACAAAAGAAGGCAAATTTGTAATATAAAACTCATGTTTCGACGCAGTAATACAACAATAAAATTGCAGATCTATAAATTGTGAATATCAGTCTATGATGCTGTGAAGATTGGTCTGATTTAGGTAACGGTTCCGGTTCGCATGGTCTGTTTTATCTTTCAGTGCACCAACGGCAAAATTGACATTGTCATCTTCTGTAGATTATCATGGAAGAGAAATACGGATGTCAAGTGTGTAAACGTGAGCGGACTTCATGGTCGTGTGAAAGAAAAGAATGGGACATTTTAATAAGGAACCTAAACCATGACCCTTTAGTACCGTGCACAATATTTTATCAATTTGAGCTCAGACCTCGTCCCTCTCTGACCCCGCCATCACCTTGCACTAGTGGTTGTTTATTAGTCAGAATATAAATCATTGTGACTTGTAGCAAGACGACAAATCGACGGAAGCCGCCTGAGCGATAAAACGTTTAAAAGAACCGTGGCGTATATTACTCTGATTGTTTTTTTTTAAAATCTGTGTTATTGTTCACCAACTCAAGTTTTTTAATGCTAGCTTAATTAAATATATACTGCAGACGTAATTTTATCTCCTGCGGGCCCCGGGCGTGTAACCACCGTGAAGGGTTATACCACCGTAGAACCCTTTAAAGGAGTAATAGTTGGTGACGGCTTTCCCCATTTTGCTTGCTGAGCGCCCATTATACTTGGGAGCCGACAGTGAAAAATCTGACCGCTATTCGGGCGAGATTCGAACTCTTGTTCTACCGGCTTTGAGTACTATGTTATACCGCTAGACCAATGAAGCCGACAACACACATTTGGACGCAGCTGTAAATTTGTCTTTCTCTGGCTGCAGACGAAATGATCATTCAACTCCCGGACTCTTAAGCAATCATTATCTTGTCCGCCTTGGGTTCATCGCCGACCAATCTGTCTCTATGGGAACACTTCCACTGACCCTTCTGATGTTACTGCGCTGTCGTTCCTCTTGGTGGTGGGACGGCTTGTTCTTAATAGTGCATCGTGTGGCTATACTACCTGTGCTGAATATATAAGTCTAGAATAAGTTATATAAGAGTACAAAAATGTAAACATGAAATGCTGGAGCCTCTTGCTCTTCCGAATTTGATGGATGAATTGTATCATTATCGGCAAATGGGTGTTTACAACAAAGCCCCGCCTGATGACGACCACTGCAACATGTCCAACTCACCGTTAAAACTGCTTGGTTGAGTTCTGGCGAACCATATAATGCCATATGCCATATAATAAGTCCAAAATCGAGAAATTGGGATCTCTTTTTCTATGCTGTGTAGACATGGTCTTTGCTTCAGAGTACTTAGGATTTTTTAAAATATATAATTCATTTTTAAACTTCATAATATTAAATAACATTTTCTAAATGATACATCAATCTACCATAAGAGGCTGCAAATACAGCTTCGTTAAACCTGTGCCTTGTTTTTGTTGTTAAAACACGTTTCACAGTGAAAAACTATCAAATAGGCAATTTGTTATGCAGCCATAGACAAAAACATATTTGTTTTATTTTCGAGTAGTGTAATTCTAAGATAAAATATAATTAAAAAAGTACGATATCGTGACGAAATAATACCAGTCAACAAATTACATATTTTCTTGTGATTTTTTTTAGAATTCACCTTTATTTAATGTCCTTGTTTTGGTGTTCTGGCACCTTCTATAGGGTTCTGTACCCGGCACTCTTTAAATGATTTAGCAGATGTGCCCCTGGTGTTTGGTTGTGATTTAAGTTTGAGATTGACGTGTACAGGGCTGGAAAACCAAAGTAACCAACCAACTACCAAAGAACGCAGGAAAAGCCGGTAAGTTAGTATAAGAGGCAATCTGTAAACATAAGGTGACAGAGACCCGGCACGATCAGCCTAAAACGGTCTATATATCATCATCTGCCTCTCGCCAACACCGTAACTCGGATTTAGGGCAGGAACTACACATTTATCATTCCATCAATGCTCGAACCGGGGACGAGGACCTTGGCTTTTCTATTACTTGAACAGATATTTCAGTGTGTTCTTTCTTCCTTACGCCAATATATTTTGCATTATACAAATTGCTAGAGTTGTCTGATTACTCCAATAATTGAAAATTACTGCACCCTGAGGCGTACGTCACAAGAGCAATAACGAACTGGAATATGTGCTGTCGAGAAGCGACTACAGGTCATCAGAGGCATGGATACCGCCAAGCATAGAACCCTCCTGACGCAAAAGTCCTCAAAAATTGTGGCATCAGAGATGTCCAAGTATCCCAAGACACCATAGATGGTTTGTAAGTGGCGTTACAGATCTCGTTATGAGAAATCTACACAAGATGGAGGAACATACAAAATGTCAGGCCGATACGCCCTACCAGGGGTGCGCGATATTATCGATATATCGGTACATCACGATACGGTGATTTGCACAATGCGTATCGCGATACAGTTTTCAGATATCCATATTTTCAATATTTTTACACGTGCCTTAAACTTATTTTTATGTTGTAAAAATAATGTATCTGTTACAAATTTAGACATCAAAATGGAATGGGATAATGACAGTTTTAAAGTGAAAGCTGTTAAAGTGTCTTTAGACGGTTACTAGGAAACGTTCAGGTTGGCCTGTTATTCCAAAGATCAAAAGACCGCCCCAGGAAATTTGTATATCTGCTCGATGACGCTTTGGTATACGAAAAATAGTTGCCTACTACAAGAAAAAAGCAAAAGTGCAGAACACGGTCATAATAATTAATCTTTCATTAATATTCTCGTCACATTTTGTAAGATAACTGCTGGAGGATCTTATCGAGGTTAACAGGATTACTGTAAAAGCACGGTAACCTTTGCGAGGTGATACACGGCTGTGATTGTATATACAATCTATCCCTCTTATTTATACACATTCTTCAAGAATTCTCTAATTGCCAAGTTATTTACCCAAGTCAAGCCTAAAGTTAACTATGATTTTAAATGATGTTGTGGGTACTTTTCATCAAGTAAGAATTAACTAAGTGCAAAAGTAAGTAATACTACCGTATTTCATGTTTGAAACAAACATCTGAATAATAGAAACAATTAAAATAATAATAATTATTATTATTATTATAAGAGTATTAATAATATATATATATAATATAAAAACACACATAAATACATTAAAATGTCGCATTACCTATCGCAATACGCCACCACATATCGCAATATATGGCAATCAGAAATAAATGGGCGATAACCTGCAACAGTATGTATAGTTATTCACTTTTAATCATTTGAATTAACATTTAATCTTTTTTCCAACCTCATTAACTGCATTTGTAAATTTTGCGGGAGAGAGAATTTGCTTAATAGTATATTTTCTCTATTTCCACTTTAGTATAAACACTTTAGTTGCAAATGTTGCTCAGTTGATTTTACATATGATGTACACAGAAGTGATCGACCTGAATTGTAACGTCAAGAGGTGTGGATGTACCGTATTTTAACTGGACTGTTCGCTCACCTGAATGATTTGGGGGCCAAGTTTCTCATTCAAATATACCCAAGTTTAGTCCTGCATAATATTACTGTTGGAAAAACAACCAGGTAGGTCTGATGAAGCGGCTCCATTCACTTAAGAATTCATTGACCTTATACCATATGCTAAGGATGTTCTGAGACCGAGGGGTCTATGATTTACTTTTCTGTCGCATGATGACAGGTCGCCTGCCTTTTCACTGGTTGCCTCTTAATAACTGTCTCACCGGGTGAGGGCAAATCTGTAACCTTTTGTAAGTTCGAGGCTGTTAATTTCCCTTGGAAGGCAGATGAAATCTCGTATCACAAATTTCGTATTCTGATTTCAGTTTAGATGGACCAACCGGATATTAAGGCATCAGATACCTAATGATACCAGGGAGTCTTGATACATAATACACGTTTTCTCTTGTTATCCGTAATACTCATGTGGCTGTGCGCAAATAGCCATAAACAACCTGATACCGGTCACACCCAAAAAATAACTGGATGACGTTATATATATACACTTATATATGTATATATATATATATGTGTGTATATATATATATTTAATATATATATATATATATATATAAAGAGAGAGAGAGAGCGAGATAGAGATGGATGAATTGTCATGCTGGTTCATTGTATATGGATATGTAACAAGAATACACAGAAAAGTCGGTTCACTGCCGATGGAAATCGAACTTATGACCTGACGATTGCTGGTCGCCTGCTCTATCCACTGAGCTACAGCAGATCTCCGACCCCTCTGTGTATTTGCACACTTTTATAGGAACCAGCAAAGTGACGTCACGGTAAAGACGTCAGGGTGCAATCCACTTGTAGCTGCGCCGACACATGTAGCCACTTGGCATGATTCGTGCGGGCCGGGTTTTACAGTAGGCGAGTTCACCAGTTGTCCTGGTATCTAAAAGAAGACCCTTTGTTCATAAAATGTAAAATTCCTCAGGATTAATTTAGAAATATTAAAAAAAATGCCGCAAATTCCCGATTGGTTCCCGAGACTTCGAAAGCCAAATGAACGGGCATTTTAGAGGTGTGTTCACAGAAGGTTTTTATAGAAGAACTGGGTACATTAAATGGACATATGTTTTCTTCAGATTAAAGATTTTAAAATATAAGAAATTCTTAAGACATGTTATAGTGTAACATTGTATTTTACGATGGTACACAGGTAATCTTATCATTGTATAAAAATAGTACATATTATAGTACATGAACAACTTAAGTGTTTTCAACATGATTTCCGTCTATTTAAAATCCATAAACATAATAGCCAAACATATAGAGTGAAAGGGTCAATAAACTAAATAATCATATATTAAAGGGAAACCGCGAAATGACCAACACCAACGGGGCCACGATAAATTGGTCGCATTTTTCGAGGTGGTCGAATAACATATAATCCGAACTATGAAAATCCAACTAGAGAAGCTTTTATTTCAATGAATATCTGTTGACTTTGGCAAAGGACACTGAGCAGTGATGACTTGCAATGATTTCAGTCAGTCATATATGTCCGGTGGGAATCATCTACAAAACAGATATTGGAATAAAGTTTTATATTTCGTGTCATCAAGTGCTTTATCTAAATATACAGGCCGGAATATAACCTATTCCCAGTTGAGGCAAAGTTGATCCGGGCTGAAACGGAAACGGTCCCTCGGGCTAAAATCTATGCTTTATGATTGTGCAGGTTTTTTTAAGGGGAATAAAATGCAAACTGGCCATGAAACATTGATAAAGTTCTCCGTGCCGGGGATTTGCGCTGCTTCTTTTAATAACCAATACTACAATTTATTGTCTGCTGTTGCTTTTCATGTTTACTATAAGTTTCCAAGTTACATGGAGGCTTACGTTCACTGAAAGATAAGAGTATATACATACTAGAGTCGAAACATTAATTCTGCTTCATGTCATTGTTATGTTTGTGCCATTCACAGAAACGCCTTTCAACAATATATGACCAATACCCCTTTGTATTCCTATCCAGAAACCAGTGTTAGTAACATTAGTATTATTTCCGAGCACACTGAACAACGTCTCTTACTGCGAGGTTTATTAATAAATAAAAGAACCGATTTTAGGGAAACCTAACTTTTACGAACACCCGTGGGACCCGTACGTGTAGGTAGTAGAGGAGATACGCATCTAAATACTAAACGTCTGTTGCTTCTATAGGTGCCCCTACTTGACGTCCGTATCAGAGCTGTCTCTTTCTCTCTCTCTCTATCTCTCCCCCTTTTTGCGTGTGGGCGCATACTTATACTTTATACTGTATACTGTCTATTTGTAAGAATTTACTTGACTTCTCAGCATTAACTTGTGGTATGAAGCCATATAAAGTTTATATAAAAAATATCATTCGCCTTCTAATCTTTTTTTTTCATCATCTTAATAATCCAGACAAGGTCTATGTTTAGTATTTTATTTTATTTTCAGGAAAATGGACTGATTGTGACCACACGCGTTGTGGTGGTGGCGGCCTACAGACCAGAGCCGTCTGGTGCGCTCATACTGAAGGGTGGGGAGCAGACGAAGTTCACTGTGATGCGGGGTTCAAACCTGACAGCGAACGAGATTGCTTTAAAGTGTGTCAACACCACAGCAACCGAGTGACCTGGATAACTGGCCAATGGACGTCTTGCAAACCTAGGATTGGACAACGCCTGTGTGCTCAGCCCACTGGAATACAGATACGAAAAGTAACATGTATTTTAATTTGTGGAAATGTAACGCTACCGGATTACGTTTGTGAGAATTTTCTGGATAAGCCTTCTGTAAACAGGACGTGTTCTCTACCTTGCCCACAGCGCTGTGTGACAACAAGATACAGTAACTGGAGTTCTTGTACCGGAGAATGTCCGCACAGATATAGGTCACGCCAGAGGCACATTATAGTACCAGCAAAAGATAATGGGAAAAAGTGTCCTTCTTTAGTCATCAAAAAGCCATGCAGGTCAGACTGTACAGAAACGGAAAAGAAAAAGTATATTTTCAAGGTGGGTCCTTGGACGAATTGTACGGAATTTCCCAGGAGACGAAAACTCAAATACGACGCCGCCATCACTGTCACTCTCGGCCTTCAAACCCGAGAAGTCACGTGTATTGACTCGAGTGGAAACAGCTTGAAAACTTCGTAAGTTAATACCTGTTGTTGATTAATTTTAATTTCAAATAAAGTTTTATGTTTTGGGTATTGTTTTAAGCAGAAATTTACTGGTTCGATCCCTACCAGTGATTCTACGAAATAGAAATCTGAATACCACCTTAAGCATGCAATCACATTTTATTTATTTTTTAATCATACCAATAAGCAAATAAAAAACGAGGTTATGTATATTTCACGTTGCTTATAACTTCGGTGTACCTTGAAACGAACTGCATTTTATGATGAAGAAATAAATATTTATGGGTCCACTAATCATGGGTTTTTACCTGATTTGTTCAAAGAGAATATTAGCCTATGGATTACGTTTCTAATTGCAAGCATAATTGAATAAGAGGTTCTTGTCTATCACATATTAATCTTCTAAGAATTATAAAACTTCGGCATAAACATCACATGTCATTAAACAAATGGTAAGGAATATAGAAGGGATAAAATCAACACTCACTCTTTTATGTTCCTACATTAATCATCTCCGAAGGTTTACCCATCAAATAATTGTGAATGCTATTACCGTAGTATTTTATAGACATTTTCTGGCCCTATACGTAATGACACTTTGATGGCCAGGCAGCCGCGCTTAAACATAAAACTCTCATTACGGCTCACTTCATGTATCTTGTACCAGTTACTGCAAATGGCACTTTCTGAGATAAATTGCTTGAAGCTGACGGAAGGCTAAAATAAATCAACTGCTCCTTTTGCAATGTAATGAATCAGTTAAAGAAAATGTTAATTTAGAGTACAGTAAATCCTAAAAGGCATGTCTGATTCAGCTTTAACAGAAAGGATTTAAATTGACCCCACAAATAACGTATTTAGGCGGCTTTTGTAGTTGATGTTTTATTAAGAATGATTATGTTGTGACTTCGGCATTCTAATGGATGGCATGAACCTTTCGCGGAAAATAGTAACCGGGACTGTTCCACTTTTTACTCAAACCTGTGGCTTTGGTGAAAGATGTGCAATTTTCAAAAACGTAGATTCTTGTTATCTTCATTTCAAGGCTGCACATAAAAGTTAAATCTGTTTGCAGGCTTCTTGGTTTTTAGTTTTGGTCTACTGACAGCGGCGGATCCAGGATTTAAGAAAAGGAGGGGTCCAACCCAGGAGGAGTATTAACAAAGCCTAAAGGTCACCAGGTCCAGAAGGGGGGGGGGGGGGATAAAGCAATAAAAATGATCTGAAACACTTAAATAAGCTTGCGGTTGCTAAAAAAAAAAGGGGGGGGGGGCTGTATGTGTGTATGAGATCTCTGTGCATAATCAGGCGTTGGTAAGGGTATGTGATCTGTGGTATTAGTGTGGATATTTGGTCTCCAGATAACAGTCAGGCGTTGGTATGGGCATGTGGTCTTTGGATAACAGTCAGGCGTTTCTATGGGTATGTGGTCTCTGGATAAAAAACAGGCTTTGGTTATGGTATACGGTCTTTACCTAACAGTGAGGCCTCGGTAAGATTATGCGGCCTCTCGATATCAATCAGGCGTTGGTATGAGTATGTTGTCTCTGGATGAAAACTGGCGATGGTTTGGGTATGTGGTCTCTGGATAACAATCAGGCGTCGGTGTGAGTATGCGGTCTATAGATAACAATCAGGCGTTGGTATGGGTATGTGGTCTCTGGATAACAATCGGGCGTCGGTGTGGGTATGTGGTCTCTGGATAACAATCAGGCATCGGTACGGGTATGCGGCCTCTGTATAACAGACCGGCGTCGGTATTGGTATTTGGTCTCTGGATAACAATCACGCGTTGGTATGGGTATGTGGTCTCTGGATAAAAACCAGGCGTCTGAAAGGGTATGTGGTCTCTGGATAAGAGTCAGGCGTCGGTAAGGGTGTGCGGCCTCTCGATATCAGTCAGGCGTTGGTATGGGTATGTGGTCTCTGGATAATAATCAGGCTTCGAAAAGGGTATGTGGTCTCTGGATAAAAATCAGGCGTCGGAAAGGGAATGTGGTCTTTGAATAACAGTTAGGCGTTGGTATGGGTATGTGGTCTCTTTATAACAATAAGGCATCGATGTGGGTATATGTGGTCTCTGAATTACAATAACGCGTCGGAAAGGGGTACGTGGTCTCTGGATAACAGTCAGATATCGGTATTGGTATATGGCCTCTGAATAACAATTAGGCGTTGGTATGCGTATGTGGTCTCTGGATAAAAACCAGGCGTTGGTTATGGTATGGGGTCACTAGATAACAGTGCGGTATTAGTGTGGGTATATGGTCTCTGGATAACAATTAGGCGTTGGTAGGTGTATGTGGTCTCTGGATGACATTCAGGCGTCGGAAAGGGCATGTGATCTCTGGATAACATTCAGGCGTCGGTACGGGTATGCGGCCTCTGGATAACAGTCAGGCGTTGGTATGAATATGTGGTCTCTGGGTAAAAATCAGGCGTCTGAAAGGGTATGTGGTCTCTGGATAACAGTCAAGCGTCGGTAAGGGTGTGTGGCCTCTCGATATCAGCCAGGCGTTGGTATCGGTATATGGTCTTTGGATAACAGTCAGGCGTCGGTAAGGGTATGTGGCCTCTCGATAACAGTCAGGTGTTGGGATGGGTATGCAGTCTTTGAGGATTTTCAGGGCTATTTGCTAATCTTGAATCCACAACAGTATTTCCTGGCATCAGTCCTGTAAATAGTGTCTCTATACAACTGTTTCCCTGTCACTCCTGTCCACACTCCTTAAACAGTATTTTCCATAGTCACTGCCGGCTTTAGTAATCACAACACGGGCCTCTTTGATGCGTCGTGCCGAGTTGAATTTACTCTGCACGGTAAAACCTGTAGCGCCTTATTCCGCTCCAGTGAAATATGTTAAGTATTTAATGTAAGCTCCGGCTTTCTGTAAGAGATTTTCCGTCGGGGGATGAGAGAGAGTGGTTTCTTTCGTGATATCCCAGCCTCTGACCAGGCAGGAGCTTTACTGTTGATGCCGCCCACGGGAGAAGCAGCATTAGGAACTCCTCCCAAAAAAATGACACGTTAAGAACACGAGGGGAGATGGAGTGTGATGGCGTGACGTCAGCCTGACTTGTGGCTTTAGTTTACTGATGTTGAGAGTGCCACGTTTAATCTGGACTTTGATGAATGAGGCCACATCGCCGAACCTTGTTAACAAACATGTATGGAAAATGTCAGAATGTTGCATTGTCTATGTATCGGGCCGCCAGGTACCCGAACACCGAGTCAACCAACTTGACGTATCCATGCTTGCGTCTGATCTTTCTTTTCTGTTACTTGTTCGCATGTTACTCCGTTTAGTTCTGATGGAACTTCCATTCATTTTCATTCGACATGTTATTCGCTAGGAGGTACCGATATGATGAAAGTTTTGATGAATAGAATTCGGAAGATCTCAGATACCTGTTAAAGTAATGGACGTAGTTATGACTATTTATCATATGCTGCTGAAGCTGGAAGCATCTTTGATTTTTTGTTAAAGTAAGACATCGTTAACTAGCCCAGATACCCGGATGATTACTGAGGGTGTGATACCGGGGTCTACTGGGCAATCTTGCTCTTTGTTATCTCCAAAATCTATCCTGCTCTCAGTTTAAAAAGAAATATTTTTTTTGTTGAAAAGGAATCTATCAGGCTCTACCTGAAAATAAGGCAACCATTCACATATGTACAATTAATTTTGAAACTCTTTCCACATTCCACTGTCACGTTTCATCAGAATGCTGTAAGACTGAATATTTAAAACTACAAATCTGCATTCTAATGAAAACAGGCCTCCGCCATGTTCGCAGTCACACAATCGGCCAATATTGCCGGGTTCATTCGTGAATTGTACATTTGTGAATATTTTTTATGACGTATCTGGATCCAGATCATGTGGGGGAATCACACCAAAATTTAATCGTTCTTCCCTGGCCTATTCCCGAAATGCCCTGTAATTTTCATGAGATCCCGTTCAGGACTTCGTGAACAGAATCTGGTTTCTTCTTTTCCCTTATTGCCGTTAATGTCTAAGAAGATTAGTAATCTTGTAATCCTGGTTAAATAAATATGTTTAAACCAAACCTGTAGCATGATTGTGGCTGATTCATCTTCAAAGCACGCTCCTGCTGAGCATCTAGAATTGTAGCGTGAACCGACTTTATCAACTTATCTTATCCAGATTCAGGTTCCAGGCCCAACTATGAATTTTACCACTACTGGCACTCCAAGTTCAGTCTTTTGTTTCCCGGTACGTATATGTCCTCCAGATGTATTATATGCTTTGCTTGTTATTATAGGACAGTACCTGCACAGCTAATGATATTTGATATAAAACAAACACATTTAGTTGTCTTTTTAGGCGAACCACGTTGAGCCTATATGGCCCAGTCGATGCAACGGTTATTACTTAATTGCAATCTCATCTGTCTGACAGAGAAATCAAACTTTCTTTCTATGTATCGCCACGCTTAGGACAGATTCGTGAACTGGTGAGCAATTGTCAGGGCAGAACTTAATATACCTTGAAAAAAAATATTTATTTTACATGGATTGTACAAACAGTCATTATAACTAATTGCGGAACTATCCATGGTTCAGATGGTGGCGTTCGGTTGTCTTAGGGATGGAGTAAACCGGTGAACACGGAGAAAACCACCGGAAAACCACCTTGGACGGGAAACTTCAACCCACTCTTATGGCCATGCCGTGGATGTTGCCAGCGGAGAGAGCCGAGCGTTTTACCCCTCTACAATCCAGGCCTCTAAAAACAACTGATATACCTTATTTAGGGCTCTCTGGCCGACTTTTATTTCATTTTGTTATAAGAGTCATGTATGTCAGTGCATAGAATCACGTTTTATTAACGCATTTTAGTAGCAAACATAAATAGTAACGCCCATGACGCTTTCCTCGGAGTACTTTGTGTAACATCCCGAGCCCTTACAAGTTTATCTCATCATGGCTGCCAGTTTTTGTACACACTAAAACCCAGATGACACAGGTCGCGTGCCGGAATTATGGATATAACATTAGTTGTGTAAAAAAAAGGAAATATTGCGTTAGACCAACAGTGTCTGAAATATGGTAACGTTTCCTTTGAAAGCTTTGAAAATCTGCCATGAAAGGCGTTCACGAGGGAAAAATGTTCTCTTAACGGCAAAACAATACATTTAGGCAGGCAGAATAGGTCCCATACTCCTAGCGGAAAATAATCAAGGCTATCAGTATCATTTCCGCGGGCAGTCAATATGACCGGCAAGGGATATCGCTTAAAGGTAGCTTTCATACCCAATGGCAATTTTATGGCGGTCTCTGTTGGCGGTCTCGATTTCATATGTCACGTGGCCCATTTGTCTCGCGCTCGGTAATCCAATAATGAACACTGACATCATTAAAGGTAGCCACATATCACAGCATCGTGGGTCTCTGGACGGGTTTTAAAACTCCTAAAAGTTGCATTGTTACCTAATAAAATACATTTAGGGGCCTGGACAGTCAACGGGTAAAACCCTCGGCTCTCTATTTTAATACCGGATTTTACAGTTTCCCCCACCCCTACAGACCACCGAACGCCATCATCTGAGCTATGGAGAGTGCGTGATTAGTTATGATACTTAGTAACAGTTTGTACAATCCATGTTAAATAAATACGTTCAAACGGGCTTTATAATTTCATATACGTGTTCCGTTTTTATTAACTTCACCGTGTGTCACGCAGGTTGTTATTTATATATTCCAGAGCTTAATTTTTCCTCACGTATTGATGGCAAGCTTAAACATTTCAAAAAGTGACTGGTTATATAGATATATATCTAATTATGGATATAACGATTATTTGATTTTTACATCCTTACGTGAGTATTACGTTTGTACATTACATTTTTGTTCTTGATCCATTTTATGATGTGCCGTTACGACAAAGTATATATCCTCTTGTTGACTGGGTCGTCCTCAGTTCTTCAGTGAAATAAACTTAAAGAAATCTTAAGTAGATAATAAATCCGCTATATGGTAAGATCAGTTACAAATGAAAGCACCAGCCACAGATTATACGAATTATACAACAATATAATTATGTTCATTCACCAGAAAGTGGAATTTGCAGGATTCAATATTTGCAGCCAGCTGCATGCTGTCCGCCTGCTCAGACGCCACGCAGCAATGGAGCTTTCATCTTTCCAGCCTTAATCCTAGCTGCTGAAAAGATAAAAGTCCAGGCCGTGAAAGTCCGTTTCTTAGAAGCCGGTGATCGATGGTGACAGCGGGCCGAGTTTATTTGAAGAAACTTCGCCCCGCGTGACATTTCATTACAGGAGCTTGTTACAGAAGTAATGAATCTGGCCGTACGGGAGGGCTGGGTCGCTCTCTGACTGTCACGTCCAGTGTGTTACCTCGTCAAAGATGTCCGTTCTCAGTCCATCACTTGTCCTGTGTCATTACATAACAAAGTGTAGCCAATATTACCAAGCGAAGCCAGTTACCCCGCGATACAAATACAAATTGGTTCTCATTCTCCATTACCGGGCTATTCGTTAGTCATCGTCACGGCATATCAACTGTATGTGATTGACCAAGTTCGAAGTGCCCTAACATAAGACAGAAAACATCACGGTATTTCTGCGTAATACATTGTAGGCGAGATCACCAAATGCAGCCAATTTATCAAAATGTCACATGTAAATTGCCATTTATTCTCTCTTAAGCTTTTTAAGGTGTTTTGAATATTTCAAAATATACCATGCTTAAAACAAGTCAAAGATTACGAATATGTCCGCTACATTTTTCTAAACCGAAAGCAAAGATATAAAATATTCAAGTCCTATTATACAAAAATGCATTTTATTATGGTTCCTTTTGCAAAAATCTTCGTTTTTTTTGTTAATGCTAAATATGTGATATAATTGGAATTAGTAGGTCCATGCACCAAATCTTCGGAAACATTGGCCATTAATTATTTTATGGTCATTTAAAAAGATGACTGTTTTGTTAAATCAATATAAGTCTTTTTGTTTGTTTTAAACATTTCTATAGCTTTCTAAGCATTGTATAGGAATTATATACTAGTATTTAAGATAAAGGGAGCGTACGCGTAAAGGAATCCACAAAGGTAATACACTTTTACAAAAAGAATATATAATCGACATGAAGTAGAAAATGATATAGTCTAGCACAAAGGATAAGAATAAAAATATCACCACCCGTCTTTGTTTAAAAGAATTTGAGTTAAGCAACATTCCAGGTTTGGTTAATCTGTCGAGTGATTTTCTATTTACTGTGTGTTACTAAGTCCACAGTGAAATGACACAGAAAGATTAACCTCCTGGTGGGTTTTCGTAATATGGACATAAAGAGGAGAAGCTAGTAGAAGTTTATATTTAACATCGAAAACAAGTAAACGTTGTGTTTCAGTGTTGCAGTAGAGTCCACATTATCCAGGTCCAAAGGCAAGTCCGAGTCCAGACCACTCGAGTCCAAGTCCGAGTCCAGGCCACTCCAGTCCAAGTCCGAGTCCAGGCCACTCAAGTCCGAGTCGAGGCCACTCGAGTCCAAGTCCGAGTCCAGGCCACTCTAGTCCTCGCCCGAGTCCAGGCCACTCCAGTCCAAGTCCGAGTCCTTTAGGCTCATTCCAAGTCCAGCGTTTTGGAGTCCGAGATTTTAGATCTTATGTCCTAGTCCGAGTCAAAGTCCAATAAAATATTTGATTTAAAACACATTAAATCGAGATTATAATGAATATTTCTCTTATTATTTACAAATGCGTTTGCTTTGACGTTGAAATTCATTTATTTCCCAATTTAGGGATAAAGCTTTGTTTATACAGTCTTGCATTTTTTTAGATAGTGTGTTCCCCAGATCTGAACGTCCTAGTATATGCGATAGTCTTTCTGCTTTGGAATAAGGATGGAGTCGGCCTGATATAACCATGTATCTGAGTCCGTGTGCAAGTCCGAGTCCAGGATCCTCGAGTCCATGTACCTGAAATAGTGGACTCGAGTCCTAACCGAAGTCCGGGCTCTAGTCCTTCCTTACTTTAATGTTTACCTATCAGACTACACAAAATGTGAATATTTTTCTTCACAGTCCTTGATCTGGTCTTGTCTTACCATGCTTAAGATACAACGCTGACAATTACCAGAGGGAAAGTTTCATTCACATCCGTAAACCCTATTTCTTTACACAATGCAAGAATATAATGCTTCAGAGTTTGATCCCCATAATAAAACTTTCCGGCTTTCATCATATCTATCAGATGCATTTGATGAAAATATGGAATAGCGTTCTTCCTTTTTTCTTTTGAGTAAACATCACTTTCTATCCCATAAAAGTAAGTGGCTGAAGGATTACTCCACAAAGGCTCTTAAAACACAAACCTTGTTCCGGTCAATGCGCCGTGAGTGGATCTGTCGGAGCTGATCAAACTAAATGTATCTTCATGATACACAGCGTTTTGTGGGCAATGGTGTTCTCTTCAATAATCAGATAATTTGGTGGCAAAACAAGGAATTCTCTGAATAATATTTTTTCTTCCATTCAGTGGTTATTTCTAGGCTGAATGGTGCATGGCATGAAGGCTCTAGGTGATTATAGATGATTTTGGAGAGACGGTGATTAAACTTAAAGTAACATAGAAACGAGAGAGAGAGTGAGAGAGAGAGAGAGAGAGAGAGAGAGAGAGAGAGAGAGATATTGTGTAGCTATTTAAATGTGCGGGGTAAATTACCAGACATTTTCCTAACAAAACCTGTTCAAGTACTATAATATTTGAGACACCATTTTCAGACCTTGTCATGAGACAATTATTGTAGGTGGTAAATGAATGATTGGGAGGGATATTAGTATCATATTGCCATAAACGAAACCTCCAGACTACGAACCATCAGGTCCGATTCTGTAGTCTAATGATTAATACTAGCTTATCCAACCCCATTCATTATTTATCCTGGAAGGCTAGTTTACTAGATTCATCACAAATACGACGGACGGCGCTATAATATAATGTATATTACATATTTTAACAGTAATACATAACACAACAACCCACCTGTGACAGTAATCACTTTGTTGCACAGGCCATAGAAATACATAGAAATAACATATCTTAAGATAATTTCTAAATAAATAAGCAACAGATTGGACAAAACTTCTTTTCAAACCCTACTGACCACATATTTTATCAATATTCATAAATCAATAATTTGTTTGTTGATCACAGAAGAACTGAACATTTATGATGTTGGACTCAATGAAAGGGCATGATGCACCGATTCAGAGTGAAAAAAAAAAACTGCTCTCTCCTCGATACACACTTGTAGTTACTACTGTGACATATCTCAAACAAACTGACATATCTCAGAATTTAGGTGAAAATATGGGAAATGACCCCCTTAGGACATATCTTAAATCATTTCCAACCGTTCAAGAGCGAAAAGTGCATATCAGTTGTGTGGCCACGGAGGAGATACGTGACTAAAGTCCTGTGTGAACCCAATCAGTTATTATATAATTAAAGAATATACAAGGACCTCAGAGGCACTGCCCTGTGTTCAGGAAAGTATGTCATCATTGATGCCCCATTATCCACGCACCTTGGAAAGAACGTACTCAAATTTCAAAATACATGCAATATACAATCTTGATTTAACAAGATGCATGATTAACTGTTTAGGGCCCTGATTGACCCGATTTTTAACAGGGAGTGATGAGCATGCAACATGTCAACTACACATATTTGAACCTGTTGGAGAGGCCTATCGTGGTCCGTCATACATTGTTGATTGATATACAAAACATTGTTACTTTATTATAGTTTATATTGTGCGTGATAAAAAAAAAATGAACTTAAAATAACCATTTCAGCTGTTATCCAAATAGGTGGCTATCAAGGTTGTGGCCATGACAACTGCTTTTAACATTTATGCTTACAGCTCCCCCTGTTCTTGGGAAAATTGGTTCCAGATTTTACGTGACATATACAAACATCTAAAATCGTAAAAATGTGTGATTGTTAACATTTGTATTTGGATGAAAAGGCTACTTTGAAAGCAAACCAGTTTGACAAGTGAGTTTCATCACACACGTTTAATTTCCCTTGATCTTAGATAGTGTTGATCATGATATAAAAGCTTAAGAATATTTCTTTAAATAATTCAAGAATCAGCAGAAACTACTATTTCATCCCATAGAGCAGAATCTGCCACACATGGCGCCATCTGCAGGTAAAAATTGCATAGCATTCATATGATCAAACATATGTGCAACATTTGGTAATGTTTGGGGCAGCGGATCTGAGATACAAGTTGACATGATTATACAAAGTTCAAGCTCTTATTTCACACAGACGGCTATAATCAAGTATATAATAGTGATAGGCATATATACTACATAAACGGATGAACCAAGGAATGGTGCTCAAATGCATCATAGACTGTACCTGAAAAATATGATGGAAGGTTTTAAAGACTTTTTTTTTTCCTCTACAGGTGTCGGATTGATTGTAGCTTAGCTACTCAGTAGATATCACTTAAAAGTTACTATCATGATTGTGTTTTTCATTTTTTTTTTACAGAACAAATCTCATATCATATAATTGACCGCATGGAGTCGTCTAAGATTGATTTATAGACTCCATGCAGTTCTTGAATCAAAGGTGTCAGAAGAAGGATGAGCGATCGCTTCGATGTTAAACAAAATAACATCTCGCTTTGTATGAAAATTTAACCCCCGCGTGCCTTCCGTATTCCAGGATGTGTGAACCAGTGCAGAGACCCTCACCAAAGCAAGTGTGTACAATACAGACGCCGTGTCAGCTGTCTGAGTGGTCGGCGTGGTCACTACATCCTCACCAGTTTTCTGCTGAATTCGGCTGGAATGTCAAGTTTCAGCGCACTCGAAGCGTCCTGAAGGCGTCAAGGCCAGCCGACCGAGAGTGTCGCCATCTGGAGGAGGAAAGTGGATCTAGTCTTGACCAGTTGGACAATTTCTGTAAAAGGTAATTATTAACTCACTCTTTTTCGGTCGCCACTGGAATCAACCTCTGGGTCATAATACCCCAGAATACATGTACTGGATGACCCTCTTTGTCAAATGTAAAGGTAATTATGGCATTTTTGCTATTTTCGCATTATTTTGGCGGTCATTTTCTTTTATGCTATTTAGAAAAAAGTGCCCACGGTTGACAGAGGGCCAACCAACATATTTTTTACTCCTGGTATGTAGGCAGACAAAATCCACAAAGAAAAAAAAAACTTAACACCATAAAACAAGGTTAGCAAATTGAGACGGAGCATAACGAGTTCACAAGAAAGTCCAAATTTATATGTTCAAACATGGTTATTTTTCACAGGTTGGTGGGAAAATTGAATATTTCCAGGTTTGGTGATTTTCTGATGCGTTTCCCGAACTTCGACAAATTTCCAATGCTATAAAATTAAGGTATCTCTCCGTCGATATACACGTTATCTAACTGGCCCCATTTCACTTATTTCATACATTATAAATTAGTCGACTGAATTAATCATATAATTCGAGTATGGTTTCCTTACTCAGGCTATGCGAGATGCAATGCACGTCTCATTGATGTAGGACTCGAATCCGGACTTGGACTCGAGACCGGACTCCATTCCACTCTCTTTAGGGACTCGGACATGGACTCGAAGGTCCTGGAATCAAACTCGAACTTAGAGATAAAGACTCAAAACATCAGACCGGGTCCCCCTCGAGTCCAACAGACAAGATCTCTCTCACAACTCTATATAACAGTAGTCATTGGCATGTATACATGTGTTTGAGCAGGGTTTGGGTCTGAAGGGTTCGGGTCATTTGACTTCCGCGTGTAAACAAACAGGCCAGACGATGATATCAAGTGTTCAGGTGCTTAATAAATAGGAAGAAGAATGCATTCATATTATAGCTAAGATACTACACATACCTCCAGTTGTACCACAGCTTTATTACGCATATACACACTTAGCAAGAAACTTTTTAAAAACATTTTTATGTTGCCCAGACATTTTCAACGCATATCATTGATTAAATAAATCATTAAATAATCTGTTAAAAATGTTAAGAATTCTAATAGAAATTTAATGTAAAGCATTTATATAAAACAACTATATTTTATTTAAGGTTTTAATTATAGATAATATTTAATTTTAAAAATAACGTCTCTTTGAAAAAAAATATTTCATTCACATTCTAATAACGCAAAATTATTATGAGACTTATGTCATATGACATTTTAAAAATGGAACACTTCATGATATGGGAAAAAAATAAATTGTTTTGGGTAAAAAAAAATATTAGGGAATGACGGAATTTTTTTTAAAAATTTTACATTTTTTATCATAGATTCATGAATACGCTTTAGTGTTTATAAAATGTTTTAGAAAACATTGTAAGAACATTTTCAAACTTTTACATTTGCTAACATGAATACACTTTAGTTTTTTTAATATTTAAGGAAACATTGTATGGACATTTTCATAATATGTTTGTGCTTACTAGGTATATAGTTCATTTATTCATTTTTCATTTTTAAAACATAAAAAAAATAACTGTTATAATAGAGCGATAACTGGGTATCGGATAGGGATAGTACGACCGAGGGAATACGGCCCAGGTAAAAATGAAATATCAGGTGCAAATAATATGAGACCTAGGGGTAATATTGTGTCCAAAATTTAGATTGAAAAAAAAAATCAGCCATGCAGGAGATCCAGCGCAAACTGAAATTTGCAGAAGAAAAAAAATTGAAATCGATTTGCACTCGGGGAAATCTCACACATTTTGTTCCGAAATCTGGACATAGAAATCGACATATTAACTTCTATAAGCCTCGCTCCCTGTGGAGGAGGCTTAATTAGCAACCACAATAGGTTTCTTATTGCAGCACTACACTAGTACGGAAAGAGGTGTATTTGACTGCAGTTTTACAGTTCTAACAGAAGAGTAAGAAAACAGGGGCGGATACATCATTTTAGAATACGGAGAAGGCAGCGGGAAGGAGTGTGGTAGGAGGATATCCTCTAAAATGGCGTAGAAACCTTTTGACTATATACTGTGTATTAGCGTTATCTGAGATAGTTTCCAATGTATCATGATGAAAATGATCTGGTCCCTTTTTTGTATCAAGTAATTATTCTTCTACTTCTCAGATGTTTTTTTTTTTGTGTGGTGGTGGGGTGGGGGGGGGGGGGGGCGCATCCTATTGAGCAATTTATGTAGGAAGCGAGCAATTTGTGTGCTCTTCTAAAGAAGCTACATATTTTCGGTGCTGATGGGCCTGTCTGCTGAAAAAAACTGCTGATGTGACGAGCAGCCAACCAAATGCAAGTCAACAAACACTCGACAGGCGTCAAGCTCCGCCCAGAAACCACATGCGGGGCAATTCTCTCTGAGCCTGTGGCCTGTTAAAACGGTCGCCGGGGCGATGAGCTGTCACTCAAAACGGTATGAACAACATTGGCTCCGTGTATTCCTCGCTTGGCTGGTAAACCGTTTTGTCTTCAGCACAGGGTCTCATCTGATTGGACCAAAATACAGTGCTCCCCTCTGGTGTAGAGATTCAGGATAAAACGTCATAACAAACAGCGCTTACGATATAGGTAGTTAGCCTATGGGTAAAGCGCTGTGTAAACAGCGTATGTAGGAGTAATATATCTATATTAAATATTATTTATAAATATATTCTCCTATACATATGACCCTCTTTTTTGTTTCCCTATCTGTATAACTGCTTTTATTTTTAGGAGCTGGGGGGGGGGGGGGGTCTGTGTGTCTTTGAATCCCTTTATATTCACTTTGGATCCATCATTGTTTTAGTGCAACACGGCCGGTTATGTAATATGAATATTATGTATATTGCTTCATATTGCTTTATATTTTGTAGAGTATAACCACGTGTATATATTTTGTTTCAGGTACGAGTTTATAACAGGAACCTGGGGTCCGTGCCGGACAGTTGATGGTTTTTGTGGATCAGGCTTCAGAGAGAGAAACGTCATCTGTGTCCAAAAGAATGGTAACATCACCAATTCTCTCTTTAAAAATTCATGTTATCAACGAAATTACATATATTTTTCAAGAAGGTTGAGATATTTCCCCTTTTTTTGGTTCATTTGCCTGCAGTAATTAGTCGAAGTTTTCAATATATTAGTATTATTACTATGTTTATTGAGACCAGTGCACTGAACGGACCTTGGTTAAAGTTACCCTTATAAATAAAAATTACCATACGAGAAATAACTATGAGCTATTCTGGAAATCATTGTGATTCATATACTTAAAACTAGAAATCTGTGATCTGATGAATGCATGCCTCCGCCTTGTTTGGGTCCTTATTAAGGGATGCTCTCATAGGCGTGTTTCACTCACTTATTGGGTCAATATTCCAACGTTCATTCGTGCATAAGTGACTTTTCATTGGCTATTACTTGATGACGTTCATGAATAATCCAAATCAAGTGGCGGATCAACACAAAATTCAATCAATTCTTCAATTGCCTATTTAAAAAAAGGCCGGAAAATTTCATGAGATTTCAATCAAAGTTTTATTAAGTTATGTTTTGAATAATCATACGCAGGAACACAAACATGACAGGGAATTAACGCATCCTCCTAGCGGTGGCAATTGTAAGATGCAAAGTAATATATCACCATGTCCACTCGGAGGTATTAGCCAAAATAGTTAAACACTTACATGGCTAAACAAATTCGGGTCCTGCAAAGCACCACTAACAGATGCGACAAGATAAAGCATAACTGGAATTTGCCAAATATCAAAATGCTTCATGAAATATTTGAAAGGCAGCATGTTGCATATTTTTTTCACAGATTCGGTTGTTTTGAATCCAATCCTGTGCCTTCCACCCGCTCCGGTATCCATGCAAGCCTGTAATGTACCGTGTCCCGCCGAATGTCTGGTCACTGATTGGTCAGAATGGAGCACGTGTCAACCCTACTACTGTAGACGGGATAGATCTGGCGCTAAGAGAGGTGCGTACCGTTCGTCAAACTTTAATCAAGAAAAGATAGTGCATAGGCTAGCGTTTTCTCCTTTTGGCTTCTTTGAACACTCACGTAAAAGTATATTACTGCTAGGATTAGCCAGGGTTCTATAGCAATGGTCTCCTCATATGTATAATAAATGGTTCATGTAATATGAATACAAATTCCTCCTCCATGAAGTGTCATTACATAAAATGCTGCATTTACTCACTTAACTTGATAAAATACTTGATCCTGTATAGCTGCAACGGAAATCGCTAAAGCCAACTTCTTTTGTCCAAACAGTCTGTTCCGTGGATAAGTCAGACTGTAAACTTGTTGTGTTCTGTGACATCTACTAAAGGATGTCCCATAGTACAGATCAGTAAAGCTCTGGCAAAGAAGTTAACTCACAAAGCGGCCACGTCGTTCAATTTCACAAAGCATCTGCAGACTCTTTTTGCCGACTAAAGAACATATATACGGTTGATCTCAAGTACCGCTATAATAATACTTCAACTCCGTTTCCTTAAGGAGCAAGTAAAGAAATAGCTCTCCTTCAAGTGAAATACCAAAGATTGGTTTCATCTATAGAGCAACTTACTTTTAGTATTCTCATGTTACACCGACGGACAGTGAAGCAGTAACTAAAGATCCCCTTTTCGGAGATTCATATGAAAATTTTATCTAAAATCGACCTTAGAATCTTGATCCATCCCGACATTAATGGTTTCTCTTTGAGAATTCTTGGTAAATCCACGACACTCATATATCCCTCCCTGAATGAAGTGGCAAGCCAACAGAGTGTAAAGTTGTAAATTAAAACACTGTAATCAGTAGACTGACTTCTCACCAGGTAAGAGAATGAAATAAAATGTTTGCACATTCGTTTGGTGACCCTTTACTTCTTCATTTAACTCCTATCCTGATGGACGGTCACCGATATAAGTTTGGTTAAAAAGTTGTCACGTAGATGTTCTGAAATCGTGAAATTGAATTTATAGATTAGCAAAATATTCGGGATGAGGACCCGAGACACCCCAGTGCTGGGAGCATGTATAAAACACTTATGGCTTAACATCTTTTAATCCCAATCCACTCGCCACCCCCGTAACCCCCCCCCATCCCCAAAAAAGACATTTCATCTACCTTCGTAACCAAGATTTGCATTATGATTTTTTTTTCTATATCGTCGGTTATATCAAGATATTTATACAATCGTATTTATAAATAGTATATTACTGCCGTATTATAATCCCGAATGTACTTGAATCAATTTTTATCAATTAACCTTGTCACCTGACCTATAAACTCAGTCTCTCACCAGGCACACTCAGTGAGCTCCAGCCTTTACTTCCGGAGGTTCTAGTTTTGGCGAGAGAACGAGGTCTTACTGTATTAGACTACTTCGCAGGGGTCTTCTAGTAAGGTACAGTTAGTAAATATTGGAAGTAATTAACTATTTCATCTCTTACTCATATATACGTGTTTGCAGGTCACAGGACAAGGACGCGCCAGATTCTGCATAACCTACAGACAGATAGCGCCACCTGTCCACCGCTGAAGGAGACACAGCCGTGTGTATACCCTCTGTGTTATACGTGGAAGATCGAAGGGATGGAATGTGTCCCTAAAATAAAACTGATGCTGTGTGGCCCCGGAATTATGACGAGAAGAATTACGTGTTTCGATACTAACGGGGTGAGTATTAACATTTAAATCAACCGTGGATATAACCAACTTTTGGTAATGTATAGTGTGAATCGCCTTACATAAGCTGTTAAGAAGATTGTACGGAATGCCTGTTTTTCATCTGTTTGATTGTTTGCGTTATCTGTATTAGTTCGGGGCAGATTAAGGCTGTTTAAATTTCAGAATGTTATTAATTCCATACATATATTCCCTAGGATAATTAACTTTCGATCACTTTTTCATAAAAAAAATATAAGGGAAAACACGTCATCCGCCCGTCTCTTGTCGATTAACCGTATTTTCCCTTGCATCGTTTCCTGTTAAAATATATGGAATTTGATCATGACATTAATTACAGGAGAGCGTGAATCCGTATTTCTGCTTTGAGACTCGGCCGGAGACGAAGGTTGAATGTCTGATCCCGTGCGCCAGTGACTGTGTGCTCTCTGAATGGACCACGTGGTCGGGGTGCTCTGTGTCTTGTAATGACCGGGAAGACGTCGGGGTCCGGACCCGGCACAGGATTAAACTAGCGCTCAGTGGTGCTGGTCAGTACTTTTTTAATAAAAAAAAAAACAAGATGCCCGAGGGAAAAAATCTGTCTACGAAAATACTTTGTATATTTTACATTATTGATTAAGTAAAATATTACGAATTTGTGTCGGAACATGAAATGATTTTCTAATTATAAAAAGTTCTTTTCTTTTTACTAAATGTACAAGTGTTGGCTTACCGTCGGCTTTCTGGTTCAAGTGTGTATAAAAAGGTAGACCGAGCGCGATCGGTTTTCATTTCAGGAATTCATTTAATATTTGGACTACTAAGTAATTGTAAGGTATCTTTCTCGCATGCGCAAAACGGTCACATTGCCTTGTTATGGTAAACAGAAAGACGCGGACCGTGTTTACTCACTCGCAGAAACATAACAAGGTATTAAGCAAAGGCAAGGGATATTTTGGGACTATGTGCTGTGAGGTTTTGCTAGGATACCCTTGAATAAAGCAAAACTGAAATTATAGTGAGAAAGATTAGGCATAACATTCCACATTAGTTTTCAAACGATTTTTACTTCATCCATGAATGAAAAGTGTTTCTTTATCCGTTTAACTCAGTCCTTGGTCAGTTTCAATCAGTTTTAGTGGGCGTATTAAAACATTTGGCGAATTCGCAAAATTAGAACCCGTTTGGGGATTGTATAAATCTTAGAGTGCGGGCATGACATTTTTTATTTTAAGTATATAAGTATTTAATTATTTTACTTGGATAAACATAGTATATATAGATCACTGTGTCATTCTAGATTTTGGTAAAATCCGTTAATCAGATTTTGAACTCTCATGTGCAATCTGTTAGGAGGGGTTAGGTGTCCTGAACAGCGCCACCTGGTGGAGACAGAGACGTGCCACTCTCTTCCGTGTGACGTGTACCACTGGACGACGGAACCCTGGGAAGAATGTAAACTCGTCCGATCAGACAAAACCTGTGGGATGGGAAACCAACGTAGGAAAGTCACGTGTAAACAAGGCAACCAACCAGTCAGCGAGCTGAAGTACGTATATATACAACACACGCTAGACAGGTAGACTGGCACTAGTGGTCCAGTAATTGTCGGCCTGGGGATAGCAAGTCCATACTCCCGCCAAGTAGTGTCGTATTAATTTGCACACATGAGGAGTTTTATTGTACCGTCATTTATTTGTGGAAATATTAAAGTAGCTTCATTTTTCTCACTGTGTCAGTTTCATGATACCAGTTCAGTGTACTGGAAAACATCACACCATGCATTTTCACAAAACCGGCACTTGGTTCTCTTTTAATGCGCCACAATACATTGTGAATACAATCAACCTCAAAAGGGATTATTTACAAACTGGTATGTGATTTTCGAAATATTAAAAGATAAAATACTTTACTGTCTTATGTTACTCTGCATGAAGTATCAAGTATAATCTCTCTGCATACTAAATATCGGCTAGGAATATTAAGAGTGTTAACGTGATATTCAGATTGTGAGAATATTCACCATATTTACACTGAGGATTACTTTTGCAAACCTTTGCCATAATTAATACACAGAAAGTTATTCTGGGGACGTTATTCCTGCATTAATGATAACTAGAATGCTGGAGATAACAAATCATAATCCCGTGCAAATGATTACACTTTTTCACCCATCCTCAATTTTTTTTTGCTGTGCCAACTTTATTGCCCTTTTGAGTACTGAAATGTTGCAAGAAAAATAAATTCTAGGCTGATAATAAGCAGAATCTTAAGATAATCTTCCATATATAAATACATATATCAACCATCCACCATCAATGAGATTCTTCCGTAAATCTAGGGTATATCCTTGAGTGTGGTAACAAGGGTTCGGTCTAAGTTAATACTTATTACCCTCAAGCTTTTCACTGTAAAGAGGTTGTAATTAGCTTCCGTGACCATCCTCTATCCGTCTGTGTTCTTGTTGTTTTCGTTACTTTAGTTGTCTGGCAGACGACAAGCCCGTACCTGAGCAGAACTGCACCATTCCTTGTACCAGAAGGTGCCGCGGGAATTACCACACGGCCTGGACGCCTTGCAGCGCCACCTGTGTGACAGGTATTAAACTATTTTCACTTAAGCAATTATCGAAGTATAATTTACCTCAAGTATAAGAGCCTTTCCCGATGAGTGTTCGCTGATCTTAATTGGCTAATATGCCATATGAAATCCATATTTTGGCAATCAGTAATACGCTTGTTGTTCGCAGGATCGCCATGATTAGGTATGGCGTGATTAAAATAATATAATGTACACGGAAAATATTCCCAATGTGATGGGCATTGGTTATCACTATCAGTTACTTAAAGCCTTCTGTATAAACCCTTATTACTGGTGTTGTTACAACGTCAGGGTCAGACGCCAGGTAATCTCTGGGTGTAGTTAAATGGAACATCCCTGTGCGTTGTCTATGGATATACATGTGTGGTACCAATGACTGTGATAATGCGAATTGTTGTACTAGAGCCATTGGTCAGCGTGCACATTCTTTGGACTAGACTACACGTGGTTTCGAGGTCTCAGACAACTTAATGCATTTGAAAGAATGTTGCTCATATTTTTTTTTCTGAGAAACCTGGAATACCTTAATGTGTTATTGTCTGTGTATATCTCTGTTCTATAACTTAATGATTTAAATATAAGTTTAAAATCTATTTTGTATTCCTTTTTATTTGTATGTGTATTATGACCATCTAGGACTCATACTGTAAACCAGTGTTTAAGTGATATAATTTAACACAATTTCCCGTGACTTGAACTTTATTGTAAAACTGCGCGACCAGTGTAATATTAGATATTTGTAAACAATACTCTAAAAATTAAAGTTGAATTGCCCTTGTTTTTGTAGCTTCTTCAATGCAGTCGGTACAAACACGTCACAGTTTTGACATCAACGGTGCTACAGACAAGGGCGACCCCTGTCAGCCGGAGCTGGAAACAAGACCGTGCCTTGGATTACCGAAATGTTCCGTGTATCGGTGGCAGATGTCGCTGTGGACGGCGTGTATATTGCCACACGCCAAGAAACGATGTGGGCACGGATACAGGGCAAGACGTAAGATTGTACTTGAGTGAAAAATGAAACAAGTTTTTCATTAATAAGGTGATGTCTGACAATGTTGTGCCTTAATTAACAAGTTCAACCAAATGTGGTAAATGTCAGGTACAATCTAATCTCTTTCTTTCGCCCTTTGTTCATCCCCCAACCTCGCCTACTGCCAACTAATTTCAGATCGTATTCACAAAAGCGTCCCCTGTTCGGAAATGGTGTAAAATACATAGGATCGTTATCAGTCAGTAGGTGGCGCCACATGATATGTACATGAATTTGCACGGTATTGTCCCGAAAAAGTCCCGATTTCCTTACTACTTATTTACCTCGTTCATTTGCCACCCTCGCTACCCGCCATCCGCATGGTGTTTTTTCACCCCAATGTGCCACATTCTTTTGATTATATGCCAACTTCTTGATTCAAACTTAGGACAAGTCGGGAATATCACTCAAGCCGGGGTGTTATCGCTCGGGCTCAGCTGACCTGCCGCGTCTGTGTTCACAACATGTCACGCTTCACTGCTTATGGAGTAAATACCCGGTGCCACTAATTAATTAATGACTTAACTCCTTGAGTTGTTTGGGGACAGCTGTCATCAGCCGAGTGACCGGTGTTGATTTCACACCTAGAGTTGTTTGGGGAAGTGTCATTTTATAAGGTAAACCATATGAGTAGTTGGAGCAATATCCGGTAACACGGGGATCAAAGACTAATTGTCCTCAATGACGGAGTTCCCTGAACGAAGTGTGCCTGGGATTCCATCAGCAACGCCAAAATCGGCAGCTGTTGGAAACACACAGGCGTTATATCAAGGGGTGACCAGCCAAATAAAACAGATCGGCAAGACGATCCAGAAGCAAACAATACCCAATGCCGACCAGAAAATCGGAACGGCACAGCCTTTGAGCTATCAGGATATCGTGGAAAACAACCAGGCAGCGATGATACAGCCAGTCCGACCTGTGAACCTGAAGAAATAGTTCCCCAACCTCCGCCCACATCCGCCGAAGTCCGCCAGGCCATGAAGACCGTCTGGCGATATTTCGAGAGCTCCAACTACAGCGAACAGTCCGATATTGACGCATTTACAGGGTGGACCAAAGAATAATAGCTCTTCTCTCACAAGTTGGCGAACAATGCTCCATTGGGGAATTCTTTGGGAGCAGACTCGGATAAAAGTGAAACGGCACCAGGAGGACCATGAAGAATTTTATATTTTGACAGGATATGTTAAACATGTATATCTGTGTAGATAAATCATACACACTATTTTTCTGTTGTAATTTGTATTTTTTATCTTTCAATGTGAATAAAGTAATGCAATTTGTACACAGTTTTAAAATGTTTTTTTTATGTGGCTAGTTTAAAGACGAGCATAATAAATGCGTGGCTCGATTTAAGCTTCCCTTCCCATCCCATTTGGATCCTCGATCAACCGCCACCCTCGCTTACCGTTATAAATTCGCCAGGTCCCAAGGTGGGCGAATAAAAGAGGTTAGACTGTAACTAACCGCCACGCGGCAGCACCATACATTCCGTCGGCCAGAAATACTGATGGGACGCTGGTGGCAACGATTATTGAATAACTGGATGATGGCCAGTTGAGCAATTAGTTTATTGTTCTTTCCTGAATGAAATTCTGACAACATTCCATTATATTCGGCACAGTTTAAATATTCACTGCTATTTCCCACATTGCAGGCATTTCCTGCGTCAGAGATGGTGTTCGGACAGTAGATCATCACTTCTGCCTCACAGCCTCGCCGCCTGTACCTGATGACACCATGCCGTGTCACGTGACCTGTCACCAGAAGTCGTGCCACCTGTCGGAGTGGAGCGCGTATGGTCCCTGTACCGGGCCGTGCGGAGTCAGGAAGAGGTTTAGAACTCTAGAAGGTCTGTATGATGTTTTACTATATATGATAAATATTTAACTATATTATAAATATTAATGATTTCGCGTAAATGGAATCATCGCACGGCATTTCAGATCGTATTCACAAAAGCGTCCCCTGTTCGGGAACTGTGTGAAATACATAGTATCGTTATCAGTCAGTAGGTGGCGTCATATGATATGTACAGGAATTTGCACGGTATTGTCTGATACCTGGCAAGGTGCAAAGTGGCATGGTATGCAGTGGTGCAAAGTTTACGCATAGCACGGACGCCACCTGCTGGCCGTACCGCGTGACTTCAAATGTCAAGATTTTTCAAGCTTACAACCGGTTATTATTCTGTTTTTTTGTGCACAATATTTCTCATTCTTGGGGTTTATCGTGCATGCACCACTGGTCATGCTATATTGTTTTTGCAAACAGCACATGATGACTGTGTTTACTCACACGCTGAAGTCATAGCGATAGATTTTGTATTCAGCTAAAAAAAAAACTAATAGCGTGAGAAAGTTGACATATTATTACATCTGAACATGTTCTTCCAACGCGACCGGGATCCCAATACACGGCGGACACTGTCACCCCTCTCACTGGTAAACTAAATCAGTTACCAACCAGGGGCGAATCAGGAAATATAGAACGGGTGGCGTGCAAAATCTATATATGTAAAAAATGGATTGGAAACGCTTAGCAATGATAAAAAATAGAAGAAGAAAAAAAAATTAATTTTAACACATAACCCTTGTTTCCATATAACCAGTTCCGAGTGTCTATTTTATAAAATAAAAGAAGTCTGTACCAGGTAAGGCTTTAATAATTAAAGAAAATTCATTGTTAAAACATATGAGCGTATTAGCATGATAAAACGATAGTAATGATGATAATAATACATAGATACATATATATTTACACACATGAATACTTACACTCGCGAATAGAGAGGGGAAACGAGCGGCAGAAAGAAAAAAAAAGCAATGAAACATTTTGCCTTACAATTCTGTAAACTTAATGATGTGAACTCATTGATGTGCAAAAGTAATCATCACGTGAAGACATTGTTTTTTACAGGAATGAGTAGACGTGTTTCTCGTTGTCATGATCAGACGGTGTTCCCGCTAGAGGAACACCAACAGTGTCCTTGCCCGAAGTACCGAGTACTTCCGGTTGGGAACTGGTCCCACTGTATATTGGATGACGTCAGCCAAGGCGGTGCCTCGTTGTGGTTGACCAGAAACCCCGGTCGCTCCCCGTATCAGACCAAGTATTGTGGTGTAGGAAAAAGATACCAGGCTTTATCCTGCGTGGACCAAGCTGGGAACAAAATGCCCGCTTCGGTCTGCTCTGATAAAGGTACGGTGTCACAAGAAATAGTTCTGCATTTACATTATTTTCCTCTTTAAATGGCAGTTTCTGGACAGTCAAACAACAATATGGACAGGTTAAAGCAAATGTTAGTTTTTACCCTGTTATATTTTTATTAACAAACACAAATGATGTACACTGACTATGTGCAACTGTAGTTTATTAAGACGTGAATCATTTCTTCAAGTACGATAACTTGGAATGTTATGACAAGACAAGAGAAATATATGGATGAACGCTAATTTTTCAGGGTTTTTTTATAACTATTTCAATGAAGCATTCCAATGTGTTGTGATAAGGTCAATAAAATACCTTTATATTTAGCAGTATAAAGGATGTCAAATATAAAGTAAGAGTCGGCCTGTAAAGAGTACAAGTTTAGTGTGGTCATATGTAGCTCTCAGTTTTGTATCCTCTTTTTTATATTTATAGCTTTTACGGAAGAGATGTGTTTCATCCCATGTCCGATAGATGGCATCATGAGTCCATGGAGTGAGTGGAGCGGCTGCACCGCCTCCGTCTGTGGAGTCGGTAACCAACTGAGAGAGCGGTACTTCACCTTGAAGCCGCTAGATAGCGGGAGAGCATTACCGGAGCTGGACGAAGGCATGGTTAGTGGATGCTCAGGATAATTTTTATTCCTGATTATATTTAAGACTGGACGCAAATGGTTTACGCGCGATCGAAATCAGGCAAAAAATAGATGGCTTTAAGTTGACGTCATATCATATTAATGCTTTGGTTTGTCATCATAAATAATCTAATCATATTAGACCCTGATCATATTGCTGCAGTTCTGGTTTGTGACACACGTTGAATAGACCATGTGAAATCATGATATCTTAAATAGTAATTTAAGAGACATAGATATTATGTTAAGAACCAGAAATCAACCCATGTTGCATTTACTTTTCGGCCCATATTCCCAGGTTCATTCTTGCATAATTGACTACATGTGTGAATATTTTTATAACGTTCCTAAATCCGGTTCGCTTGCCTGATCCACACCAAAATCGATTCGACTCTTTAATGGCCCAACCTCGAAATGCCCTGTAAATTGAATGATATTCCGTTCATGATGGAGTGAGTTATGTCGTGATTTAACCACGAACACACATACACAAAACGGGATGAACATACACCCTAATGGCGGAAGCAATGACGTTGTTGAGTGACGTTTATCGCTCTTTCATTTTAAACCGATGTAAAATCAAATAAGCTATCACGTCTCTAACACGACTGTTCAAACAGATTATTTCTTTGTCAGGAGTATCAGAAGCGGCCTTGCCCGATGCCATGTGGTCACCATTCCTGGCTGACGTCAGCATGGAGCGACTGTAGCGCCATCTCTCAGCCGCATCACCCTCAATACCCCTCCTGTGGTCCGGGGTTACAGTCTCGCACCGTGCGGTGTGTGTTCCAGCCCCCGGGGGTACAGCCTGTAGAAGTCGGGGAAGAGAACTGTGACCCCCTGACACTGCCAGAGAACACCAACTACTGCCACCTACCGTGTCCGGGGCAGTGTGTGACGTCACCTTGGAGTGAGTGGTCCATTTGTCCGCCGGTAGGTGTTACTGAAGTCTATAGCTACATGTATTCCGAGAGCTATCGCGGCATTTGGTGAAAGTTTAAAGAAAGGTTTTCATAGTTACGTTAATAAGTCGGACATGGGCTGTCGCATTTGTTTTGAAAAGGCACTTCCCCGGTCACATCACAATCTAATATACCAAAAGGTATTTTTAAATACAATATTAAGACAGATAATTTTATTTTCAGCCCTGCTCCAAGGACAAGTTTCGATCTCGGGCGAGGTCGATTTTGAGGAAGGCGTCCCACGACAAAGAGCCGTGTCCTCACTCCGTGGAGAGAGAACCTTGTATCCTTGGCAACAACTGTTTTGATTACGTGTGGGAATGGTCAGAATGGGGGCCGTGTACGCTCGGGGAAAGCGCCACGTGCGGTCAAGGTCAGAGGCAAAGGGTACCCGCATGTCGTAGAAATGACGGCAGGGGAGTCTCTGTAGATCTCTGTGAAAAGGCAAGTGTGTTTTAATGTAATAATAATAATAATAATAATAATAATAATAATAATAATAATAATAATAATTATGTTTAATCTATTTTGTTGGGCCAGTCCACTGGTATTTCGATGACACTTTATTCGGGCAGATGAACACTGGGATATAAAAGTGGCAGAGGGTTTGAGATGTGTAATAATATGATTTTGAAATTTTCGAGTTAAATTACATATCGTGAACTGGATCATGAGATAAGCGGATGGTGTAATGTTGTATGTCTATCAAGTCACGTGTTCCCCTCTTCACCGTTTTAAGGCCATATTTTTTAATCAGAATTGTTTTTCCTTTTGTGAACATATTCACTGCCATTGTAAACAAAAGTAACGTGTTTAGACAAAGAACAAAAAGCAATTACTCTTCAACATACTCATGGCTATCATCTCAATGGTAATATAGTGATAATTTGTCATAGATTACATAAGCTCTGGATTAACTAAAGAATATAGTGCTAAAAAAAATTATATGAACAATTTGTACAATTTACAGCAAAATGTATGTTTCTGGAAAAGTCTGGGGTCATCACATTATCATGGTAATATGTGAATACTACAAACTGAATACATCTTAATTACCCCGTTCTACAATCGCCTGTAGACAGAACAACCAAGATATGTACATATATGTTCAGCATCACTTCATTTTTAGCGTAGACGAATAAAGTCATCTGAGCTATAGCTTTTTGTCCGTCGTCCGTTCGTCCAGTCGTCCGTCAACATTGTACAAATTGAAATCGCTGGATCTAGAAACGTAATGAACACCCATGGAGGCCCATAAAAATCTCTTTGGAAACCTTAAATAATGTCACTGCGACCTGTATTCTCCGAGCTTTGGGGCTCAAAAGTACCCCAAAATAAATAACTTTATACAAAAGATCCAGTATCTGAATAACTAATGCATTGCGATGAGTCTTTAAGTGCATAATGATCATGGAGTGTTTCATCATTTTCTGAAGACTGGTGGCGCCACCTGTATTTTTTTACTCATTTTTATTTTATTTTGAGACCTTCAAATGAAGCATTCTGGTCGTTAATAGGACACAGCCCTTTAGACCTAGAAACTTGTTACTGCTAATCCAGGGAAGTTTTATGCAAACCTCCTTGGAAACCTGAAATTATGTAAATGTGGCCTACATTTTGCAAACTGCGGGCCAAAAACAGCACTCAGTGAGTCAGATGGGCACAAGTTGATCAACTACCCCTTAGAATCTTCTAATGTGATATCTATGGAAGTCTTGGGCCAACCACAGCCTTTAGATCCAGAAATTGTTATTTAAAACGGAGGTTTTAGGCAATCTCCTTGGAAATACGGAACTAGGTCATAGTGACTTCTGTTCTGCACAATATGTGTAAGAACATGATTCGAGCACAGTACAAGACAGATTTGCATGATTGGACCCCTCACTTCCTAATTTTAATAAGATCCAAGGAGGTTCCAGGTAAAAATCTTATAAACCTGAAATAATGTCACTGTGATGTATATTCTGCGAGCTGTGTGAGAGAACATGATTTTATTACTCTGATAATCAGATTGGCACAAATTGTAGTTGTTGGATTTTGGAATTTCTAACTTGGCATCTAAGAAATTCCTGGTAAAATGTTCTTGGAAGACCTGGAAAGGTCACTGCAGTCTATTACAAAGGACTGTTGGCAAAACGCATGATTTCAAGCACTCTTGGAGTCGTTTTACTGAGCGTCATGGCCAATGAGCCAACTTTTTTCAGTTCAGTGTCAATTCTTAATTTGGTGTCTATTTCAGGAGAACCTGCCCTAGATTATAGACTTTGACTGTCATATATATAATTTTTTTTGTCCGTGCAGTTGATCCCTGGGACATCACAAAAACACACACATGAAGTATGCGAGGTGCCGTGTGCAGAGGACTGTGTCATGTCTGAATGGGGCAGTTGGGGGACCTGTAGCTCCACCTGCGGGGAAGGTGAGGTATTAATCTACGGTGGATAATCTGAGTGGGTTATCTAGGATAATCTGAAGGGGTTGTATGTTAATTGTAAACAATGTTAACATTACATAACATTTATATTTCCATATATATATTTTTTTCATATTCAAAATACAACATTATCTGCATGGGCTTTAATAACCAACGGACGTGTAACGAAGATTATAAAAACATGACAAGATACATGTTAAAATGAAAAGAGCGAAATGACAGGTATGAAGAGAATCACCAAGCTAGTCTAGTTGCTGTTTCTTAAGTAAAGATATATTGGGTTCAGTGCAAAGAGTATATTTAAAATTGTAGTAAACATTATTTTTTTCGAGCAATTTCTAACAAAGGCAGATTCGTGTACTACTCTCATTATTTAAACACATATTTGAAGATCTCTTTTTTGCATTTTTTAAAATTTTTTTGTGTGATTTATGTTTTATTGTATGGGGAATTCTACACAACACTGCGTCATATAACCAAGTATGTAGCACCTGAGTAATATTAGGAAGCAACTGGAATCTATGTAATATCGAGTTCTTTTCATAGCATATAGTGTTTTTGCACCCCTTTGACAATATTGGATGAATGTTCTGTGAATCTTTAACTTCTATTCATTGCCCAAGAGAGTTAACGATTGTGATTAAGCACACCATTTCAAGGCATATTTTGTACAGTAGATTTACAGGTCTGTAAAATGATTAGTCTTTTTGTAAAGAGGAACCATGAAGCACATTTTAGGCTATCAGGATTTTTGCTTTTTCCTTAAGTTGAATTAATGATGCTGCATATTAGTGGAACAAAATATCCTACACTACATTTCAAATTATGGAATTTGATAATTTTCTAATTGATATTTAGTATACTATTCAGCAGAATAGTTTACTGGAGCTAACATATTTAAACTGAAAATTCCCAGGCCACTGGGTCTTTGTATGCTCGTATGGTTCCTGTGCTTTATCACAGAATGTTCAATAAATTTATGATTAGTCGTACCGAATGCGTTCTTCTCATCTTCTCATTTGCAATATTGATATAAAATCGGCTGATACTCTAGCAGCCCCTAATTCATCTGTAATTAATTTATTATTGTCCAGTAGTTGTAACTTACCTTGGCTTTGACTGTTGTCCAGAAGTCTTTGTCACTTTGTCTTTATGCGCTACACTACTCCTAGATGTATTTCGTATTTAAGATACTAAACTGCGTTGTTTCTATGTATTCCCTGTCAGATTTTGTGAGAAACGCTTGTATTAACTACGTTTTGCTATACACTACGGAGTTTACTATTAACGCTGTTTTTAAAGTATATTTTTATATGGACAATTTAAATACCAGTATATGTCATTAACACCATCAGAGATGTTAAAACTTGAATAGAAACCTGCATCAACTCATTTGAGAAATTATCAAATTCAAAGTTTCTATGATATATTGGATCTATATGGTATAAGTATGCCGTGACGGGACGTCTGATTGGATGTATACGATGGCGATGCACGGACGTGACGCCTGGTAGGAAGTATATGGTGACGATCGACGCTAAGGCGGGATGTCTGATAGATGTAAGTGTTATGACGCCGCTATGGGATGTCTTGCCGGATGTATGTGACGACGAAGCCGTGGGATGTTTCATAGGAAGCAGGTGATGAGGACGCTGTGACGGGATGTCTGATCGGATGTAAATGATGATGACACCGTGACGGGATGTCTGATCGTATGTATGTGATGCAAACGCCGTGACGGGATGTATATTTGGATATATTAAATAACGACGCCTTGGCAGACGTCTGATGAATATGATGTCGACGCCGAGGCGGGTCGTCTGGTCGGAAGTATGTAACGACGACGCCCTAACCAGATGTTTGATCTGATGTAGGTGATGACGCCGTGACGGGACGTCCGATCGGATGTATGTGATAAAATAACGTGACGGGATGTCTGAGCGGGTGTATGCCTATGTGTTGACGGAACATCTGGTCGGTAGTTTGTGATAACGACGCCGTGGCGTTTGATCGGTTGTATATGTTGACGACGACGTGACGTGACGTCTGATCGGATGTATATGATGGCGACGCCGAGACGGGTTTTCTCATAGGAAGTAGGTGATAACGTCGCCGTGATAGGATGTATGTTATGACAATGCCGTGACGTTTGGGCTGGTATATCTGTTGACGACGCCGAGCCGATATGTTTTATCGGAAGTATGTGTTGACGACACCGTGACGGGATTTCTGATCGCATGACGTGATAACAACGGTGTGATGGGACGTTTGGTCGGAGGTATATGATGTCTACGTTGAGACGAGTTGTCTGATCGGAGGTATGTGACGACGACGCCCTGACGGGTTGTCTGAGCGGAAGTAGATAATGACGAAGCCGTAAAAAGACGTGATGACAACGTCGTGACGTCTGATCAGATGTGTATGATGACGACGCCGAGATGAAATGTCTAATCGGGAGTATGTGTTGACGACGCTGTGATGGGACGTGATCGGATGTATTTGATGACAATGCCGTGACGGGGTGCCTTAGCGGGTGTGGGTGTTGACGACGCTGTGACGGGACGTCTGATCGGATGTATGTGATGACAATGCCGTGACTGGGTGCCTGAGCAGGTGTGTGTGTTGATGAAGCTGTGACGGAACGTCTGATCGGATGTATGTGATGACAATGCCGTGACGGGGTGCCTCAGCAGGTGTGTGTGTTGACGACGCTGTGACGGGACGTTTGATCAGATGTATTTGATGACAATGCCGTGATGTGGTGCCTGAGCGGGTGTGTGTGTTGACGACGCTGTGACGGGACGTCTGATCGGATGTATGTGATGACTATGCCGTGACTGGGTGCCTGAGCGGGGGTGTGTGTTGACGATGCTGTGACGGGACGTCTGATCGGATGTATGTGATGACAATGCCTTGACGGGGTGCCTGAGCGGGTGTGTGTGTTGACAACGCTGTGACGGGACGTCTGATCGGATGTATTTGATGACAATGCCGTGACGGGACGTCTGATCGGATGTATGTAATGACTATGCCGTGACGGGTGCCTGAGCGGGTGTTTGTGTTGACGATGCTGTGACGGGACTTCTGATCGGATGTATGTGATGACAATGCCGTGACGGGGTGCCTCAGCAGGTGTGTGTGTTGACGACGCTGTGACGGGACGTCTAATCGGATGTATGTGATGTCAATGCCGTGACGGGGTGCCTGAGCGGGTGTGTGTGTGTTGACGACGTTGTGACGGGACGTCTGATGGGATGTTTGTGATAAAGTCATAGAAGTCATGTTCTTGCGATCACGTTTGATGCTAAACTGACCTTGTGGGAAGGAATCATCCATTCTGGCTTCTGTGGTTATAGTATGTCAGTCAGATTTTCAATTGTATTGATTCTCAAGCTGTTTATATTGATATGCGAGAGGTTAACTTGTTCACCTGGTTTATACTTGCTTCGCAAGTTCATAAATATATCAACAGTGTTTCTTTTGAGTTTAAATACGAGTTTGACGATAATCTGGTGTCAAGGTCATAATCATTGTTACGGGGTGACATAAAAGCGGACCGAACTTCCTTTCTATTGAAGCGTGCTTTGTTAGCGAAGCGGTTGGAACGCCGGAGATGTGCGCCAACGACATAAGTTCGAATCCGGATCAGACCAACAGCGATTGACATTAAAGATATTACTAGTTAGTATCTGAATTTTTTAGGTAGTGACAGTGATTTCTGTTATGGCAATAGATTCAGGGGTCTCTTGAAATGATGCCAAATGTCACAGCCGTCATCACAAAGCCCGTCTTCGTATTTCGTTCCACTGGTTTTCCGTATAGTCCGCTGGATACTGGTGCATTTTACAACAGAGACAGGGATTTGTGTGAATGTCGCCACCATGATTCCACAACTGTTCTGTTATTGTTTGGTACGTGTCTTCATTTTGCCATCATCGATGGTCGCCGCCATCTTGTTTGAAGCGCGGTTTCCCAGGCAACACATTTTGAGCACAAGATTGCCGAATTCCCTGAAATGTGTTGTAATGACAGGTCGTAATAGCAGTACCAACGGGGCCATATAGTATACGTTGAAAAGTCATCTTGCGCCGATATAGCTGACCAAAAGGGCCATAGAAACTCTTACATTGTAAAACTGTCAGGAACAAGGATGAGAACATGCTGTTGCATATAAACAGAATCGGAATATATATCATTCCTGTTTCCTGTAACTGAATTATACATTTTAAATATTGTTTACATTAAATATTTATTTCATTTACCCATACAGGAGCCCAGCAGCGCCAAAGACGCGTGGTACGCAAACCAACAAACAGGGGTCGCCTGTGTCCCAAAGATTTGGTTCAGTCCCGTCCATGTGATTATTTGTCTTGCAACAGTTGGAACTTCAGTCACTGGTCTCCGTGTCAGACGCAGGTAATATTGACGGTAAATATGACGAAGTAAATCATGAAAATACACCTCTCGATTTTCAGTAGACCCCGTAATAGTTTTTTTTATGAGCTAAAACGAGTCTTTTGGCCCATGTTGAACATAAATCAACATTAACTCGGTGTGTGTAAATACAGAATAGGCTGTTGCTTTATAAATTTACAGTCAATTATATTGTATTACCACTGATATCAGACATACCTAGCAGTACATGTTATTCCGTTTGCCAATGCATTGATGTAATAACATGACTGGACATACGCAACTTTATCATAACCCGATATGGTGTAACTGACAGATCATCAGGTCGGGCACACGTGGCATTTTGGACGACCTTACCAGATTAAAGATGGTATTCATGGCATTGCAAAAGCATATTGATACCATTAAACATTTATATTCCTTATACGTTTTGTATGTTAAAAATGTACTATTCTCATTGACAAATAAACCTTTTTGATAAAATGTAACATGTTTCAACATACGTCATCTGAAAAGGAAACAACCCTCGAACATAATGAACATCTCTTGCAAATAGCCTTATTACGTGATTCGTAGATTAATTCTTTGCGAGACGATCCAACGATCGAGTGATTCAAGAGTCAAACAAAACGTCTAAGGTCAAAGCTTACCTGAGTGTGCAAATCACGTAGCGTGAATATAGACATTAATGAAAATTAATCAGCTCACTTTGTGTATTGTAGAAAGGAGCGTGCGGTCATGGGTCAAGGACGAGAGAGTTGTGGTGTCAACGGTCAGATGGTACAAGGTTGGATGACATATATTGTCAACATGTACATAAACCTGATGAACCGGTATGATTTTAAATAGAACCTTTAAAACATATTAACAATAAAACATTATATTTAGTCAATTGTCATTTGTAAATTTTCTTGCTAAGTCTATAACTGAACGAATCCATATGAAAAATTATCTCCCATTGGGATGAGGTGTGATAAATCTTGATTTTATACAGCGGGGATTTATCATGCATTTATTGTGGCCGTATAATATCTAAGTCATTATCATTTACTTTAATTTCATAAATTTCTTAAATATCCATTTATTACCAACTAAATTCCTAATATCCCAACCTTTTGTGTCGGTCCCCTCAATGGACCATATTAAAAAAACAAAACTGACATTATTATATGTGTCTTCTGGATTGTATGTCCCTGTTGTGTATGGTAGGTAATCTTTTGCCAGATAACAAGATTACAGGTGTATTATGGTCCCATAGTGAAAATTCCATATATCGATTTTATTTGTTTTCGATTTTAGCTCAAGGAGTCCTGTCATATTCATTGTCCGGGCGACTGTTTGCTCTCGGAATGGTTTTCATGGGGACCATGTCACAAACCATGTGGTCAAAATCTAACAGGTAAATATTTTAATCAGTAACACTGATTGACTAATCAGTGTTACTGATTAGCGATTGTGGTGATTGACTTAGCAATATTTTCTACCGTTAAACACCGAGTCAGTAAAATATCTGCCAGGAAATTTAACCTGAATATAAATTGTCAAACAATCTATTTTATTTGTCTACAGAATAAAATTGACAGTTTGGCTCTGTCCAATAACAACCAAAATAAAAATTTTTCCCGTTAAATAGTATACTGTATTTGAGTTAATATTTTGTGAAATTCACTTTTTTATGAATTTGGTGAGGGTAACTTGTCAAAATTTTAAGCTAAATATTTACATCTGGATAGGTCCATTTCGGTTTGTTATCAAGTGACAGGCGGAAGCACTCGCTTTCTATCATTTCGTGTCCTGGTGTCACCAGGCAAGGTGTCTACCGCACGTGCAGGGTCAAGGTATTTAATCGTCCCCATTGCTGAGTCATAACACCGAGAAACCTCCCAAAGACGCATTCGTTTGTGAGTGATAAACAGCTGTTTACAGCTTTCCCATTTAAGCCTGCAGAGCACTTGCCCTGCTCATGGACTGACCACGAAAATCTCACCGCTCCTCGGCTAAGATTTAAACTCACGACCTCCCGGATAGAATCCTAAGCTCTACCCCTGAGCCACAGAAGCTGCTTTTTCTTTTCTAGGTGGTACACGAACAAGAGCGCGCTTGATCCTTAAACACGCAGCGACAACAGGCCAACCGTGCCAGTCCCTGCTTGAAACCAGGCCGTGCAGCACGCGGGTCTGTCACAGCTTTCACTGGGTTACCTCAGACTGGATAGGACAGCACAGAGAGGTGTGGTGTCAGCGGAACGACGGACTCAGGACATATGGTAATTATTTTCATTATGACGAAGCCTGGTTGTCCTAGCGTTTTGAAATAGTTCTTTATCTGACTAATTATTTCACATACATCCTTATTTAAAAATAAAAGTATAACAGTTCCACCGAAAGTTAATTATACCACCGCTTTGTATTAATTGGAATGAATGTCGTATTTGATTTCAGACATAGACTGTCGTCATGGGAACAGTTTCCCGTGAAGGCTTGATAATTTAGCATTCCCCTAAATGGGATAGACTAAAGGGCATTTCTTGCTATAATGAATTTGACCATGTCCTCTATTTGCCAATAGTTTATTTAACTAATTTTTCTTTCCTTTTTTTATTAAATCGAACCAGTCATTAATATTTTTAACTGGACAGGTATGATAATGTAATGCTTATACGAAAGTTATAGACTGGGATAACGTTTAATATAACGTGGGACATAAAAAAAAGCCTGCTGAGGAGATGCAGACATGAGAGTATTAGCGTTAGGCCACAAGTAATTAAAAAAGAATTATGATTCATATCAAATTACAAAAACATGAATTTGAATCTCGAAGCAGAATGTAGTGAAATCGCTCTGTCTGATTAATATATTATGACTTAGTAGTGTGGATTATTCTTAGTACCGTACATATATAATATGAACTCATTAGAATAAACGATAACACATCATTGTTGTATGAAAACGTTCGTCCTCCTCCTGTAGACGGTGCCACCAGCAGGCCAACCTTTCAAAGTATCTAGAACCAGATATACTTCAACGGTTCACCAAGTCTTCCTTCCTTCCGTTTAGTTGTATAACGACTTTACAATACGATTTTACATAAATCAGTCATTAATTATTGACTGTTACTGGTAGTTATATAAATTTATGTGAAAGACTGGAGGAGAGAGTGAATGGCAGACACACATGGGCAATCCTAAAAACTTTTACGTTACGGGTAACACTGGTCTACAAAATTTTGGAAAATATCTGCTTCAAAGATAAAAATGGCTAAATCTCACTTGCTTTGATAAGATGGATTGTAAAAGAAATGATTAAAGTGCTGGTTGGCTAATGATTTTAAGATATTTAATGGTAAAGTTTTATTACAAAGATGTAATTACACGGGTGTAATTATATTATACAATAGGTGTATATATCTTACATAATTACAGAGAAGACTACAGAGAAGACATATTATGAAAATTGTTAACTTTCCAGGTTCTAACTGGTTCTGAAACTGTCTTATGATATATTTTGATTGCATGTTTAACAAATTACAAGCTAAACAATTAAATAAAACAACAATGTTCCGGCTTTATTCAGTATCTGCACGGCGCTTTATGGCCTGTCTCTTGTACAGAGCAGTAGGATCATCCCTTGACACATTCCAACAGTAGTCAGCTTTCGTTATATCCATAGCCTTCACAAAGTTCTTCATTAGCCCAAGCTTAATATGTAAAGGTGGTAACAACATTTTCTGGGGGTCGTCAAGGGGTGGATGTTTGACAATTTTCTTTCCTGGTTCCAGTGATTGTCGCGGTGGCCAGTCTTTCTTTATGTAGTGGGAATCCCTGGTTCGGCTGTCTCATTCACAGAGAAAACAGCAGGACTTTGTATATCCACCCTGCAGACCAAGCAAGAGGGCAACAACTTTCAAATCACCGCAGAGCTGCCACTGATGTTGCTCATACTTTATACACCTCAGCAGCTGTTTCATATGTTCATATGTCTCTTTCATATGGACGGCATGGCCAACTGGAATGGATGGGAAAATATTGCCATTGTGTAGCAAAATAGCTTTTGGACTGGTTTTGGATGAATCGATGAAGAATCTCCATTCATCTGGGTCATAAGTGATGCTAAGGGCTGTCTTCAAGCCGTTAGTTTCATTGCAGCAAACCAAATCACCTTCCATTGAGAAAAACTGAACCAGATCTTTTTGGTGATCATGGAAGCTGGGGATTCTGACATCATTCTCCAAGAGGTTCCACTGTTGAAATTTGGAGCCCATCAGTTCTGCTTTACTCTTCGGCAGTTCCAAATCCCTGACCAGGTCATTTAGTTCACTCTGTGATATGAGGTGTGGTTCTGGACAGGAATATGGTAGCCTGAAGTCTGGACCAGCTGATGTAGACGCTTCAGGACCAGCTGTATCCTGATCATCATCTTGATCATCATCTGAGTCTAGAATGAAGGATTCCGGTTGATCAGGAATTGGTAGTCCTTCTCCATGATGTACAGGGCGCAGAGCGGATGGTACATTGCACAGTCCATTTTTTCCTTTTTCGACATTACTTTTGCTATTCGGGGAACCATACAAAGATAGCAATTACTGCTGTGATCTGTTGGTTCTCGCCAAATCATATGAACTGCGAAAGGCATACATTTTCTTTTCTTGTTGAGCCACTGACGAAGATTAGTTGCACATGTGTTACAACAATCATGTGGGGCCCAACTCTTGTCCTGGTCACCAATTTTGCATCCAAAATAAAGATGGTATGTTTTTTTTCACCATTGCGGTTATACTGCGCTTTTGTGCAAAGGTTACCTCGCCACAAATATAACAAAAGTTATCCGGATTGTTGACAGAGTTTCGAGGCATCTTTGCTTCTTAAGGTCAAACACATGACAGTTCCTTGGAAATATCAGGCAGGTACAATTTCAAATTTACAATTTGTTATATTTGACTTGAGATGAATATATAAGTGTGTGCCGTCACTTTGAAATGTATCTACATTAATCCATATGTCCACTTGCAAAATTTTTTTGCAATATTTTTAACAGAGCTTATTCTGTCAAAATTCTAGCCTACACGCATATATATGAAAATAGCAGACCATGTTTTGAGGTAGATCTCTTAGCTCAGAAACAAGGATTACCATTTCAATTAATACCCATCTTCGCTAAATATGCATGGATTTTAAAAATCGGCCTTACACTGTATCTTGAAAGCTATGGCCAATGAGCACTGTTTACATTGTTTTTCTGTTTAAGTGACCCAAATAGGGTAAAGTCTCACTACTTTTATCCCGGAAGCATTTTGCTTGTAGACCAGTGTAATAAGTGTTTACACAGACATGTCACGTATTTCAGGTCAGGGTGGTTGTGACGAGTCCACGAAGCCGTCAATTAAACGCCTGTGTCCGTCCAGTTGTCATCGTATCCGGTCAGCGTTCTGCACTCTGGGTGGTCAGTGTATGTGCAGGGAGGGGTTGACGCCAATCTACAGTGAAAGTCGTCTGGAAGAATGTGCCAGGCTGCCGACGCAGGGAGCAGGCCAGATAATGATAACACCAGAAACCTCACGGACAACGGACAAAAAGACAATGCCCGGTAAAGATGTACAAATATATATGCTTTTTATATTTCATTTATATGTATATAGTCGGACCAAAAGTAATAACAATATAGAAAGAAGAATGTACGATATGATATTATAAAATATAGTAATACACATCTACGTAAGGCCCCTTCCCCGGCTACATGTCAAGCATTTATCTGTTATGTACAGTTCATTGTATTCATGATATGCATGCATTTCAAATTACCGTTATATTTGCAAGAACGGTGTATTTTTTTATAAAGGAAGTCTGATATTGACATGCGGGTGAGAGTATTTAACACTCCCCACCACACACACACACGTGCACATTGTTGCTCTGCTTGTCCACTTTAATTATATATATATATATATATATATATATATATATATATATATATATATATTGTTGGAAGCCAAATTGTTCAGGGAAAACATTGGGCCGTTCCGGGATTCGAACCCATGTCGGTGGCGCACATGTCCGGCGTTTCACCCGATTCGCTAGAAAAGCACGTTCTGAGAGCGTAAGAGCGTTCTGCTATCAGAACAAGACTAATTATCAAAGGAGTCACACTTTAATGAGCTTATTCTCTGGGCCACAAAGTTTACCGTCACGTTTGACGAGTCTTCGTAACAAAATGGGGGCTCGTCCGGGATTCGAACTCATGTCGGTGGCGCACATGTCCGGCATTCCAACCGCTTCTCTAGAAAAGCCTGCTTCACTAGCGAGACGGTTCTGTCCGCTTTTATGTCACCCCGTAACAATATATAATCATTAAAGTGGAAAAGCAGAGCAGCTTATGATATGTCACCATGATTCATGCTGCGGCGGCTACAAGCAGACTGTATTTGCGTACTTGACCTCCACAAGTAGACTAACCCGCGCCCGTTTCCGCCTGCATGGAAAAGAGATGCATGATTTACACCAGCCCGATTTTTTCAGCGTTTTCGCGCGCATCGAAAAGGGCCCTTAGCAAGTCCTGGCCAACAGAAAATCGAAAGTCAAATAAGCACCCGTAAGGTTTTCCTTTCAGTTATTATTTAATCAATTGTATTTTATGTCAAGTGAATTCAGCCTGAATGATATGGTTAATTTACTCTTAGATTCCTTTTTCTTTCAGAGGACGGTCCTACTAACTTCTGGATGTACGCTGTAATAGCTGCAGGATGTTGTTTTGGTATCTTTGTTGCCATTGTTGTGTACAAAGTGTGGTACGTAGAAGTTTAATAAAGAAACATACCTAGGAATATTTTAAGGCATGGCTGTTACAAAAGTAAAAGTAACATTTCAAATTATAGGCATTGAAGTATTTTTAATGAGGAACGTTAAGCGATACTGTAATACACGTAATGGAAGGTTTAGTTCCATATCGCGGAAGCATGCTTCTTATCCCATTTTTAATTCGTTGTATGTTTACGTCATATACACTTGAGATGCTAGTTGTGTGCTGGACATAGTCATTTATCTTAGGGATGAACCAGGTGGGTCCTGATTACACCAGATTAATAATCGTGGATGATACCGGAGCAGTAGAAATTACGTGAATAAATTAATAGTCTATCACATAATACCACTTCATAACATATAATACTTCTTTAGCTAGGTCACGTATTATGGATTCTGAGCAATAGCGTAAAAAAAGTGTACTTTTATCCATTTTAAAGGAAAAAAAGCTCGGTTTGCAAATGCATAGACCTGTTTCCTGTAATTCATATTTAAAGAAGATGATGCATTTTGTTACGAAGACTCGTCCAACGTGACGGTAAACGTTGTGGCCCAGGAAATAAGCTCACCAAAGTGTGACTCCTGGGATAATTAGTCTTGTTCATACTTTTTTGTATTTTTGCTTTATAATCCTGTAAATATAATCACAGTGGCAAACTGCATGAACCATCATCCCAAAGACCAAAACCTGGCAGCGGCGAGAACGCCTCCCCGGCGTGTACCTACGGCCCCGTCAACACGAAACTCGTCATCGCTCACATGGACCAGAAACATTTACAAGGTAAGCAAAACATTGACATATACTACCACCATGTAATTAATGATACTGTTAGCTTATACTAGAGTTCTCATCATTCAGCTTTACTCTGTAAATTTCGGAGCCTTTGAATTAATTACTTTTACAAAATGTAGTGCACAAACGTACACAGTTACCGATAATTGGAAAGTATGCATAATAGTAAAGTTTATTTTTCAATAATATAAATAATGCCCAAGGAATGCATAATTCGCAAGAAAATACACAACTTTATTTAATCTTAGGTGAAAAATAAACACCTTGATTGAACGTTTGTAGCAGACCTCGGTAACACACATTGGTAAAAACAAAGGCTGCAACCTTTCCACGTGCTGTCAGCAAAATTTAATATCACATAACGGGCATGAACAATGAACGTAAAACGAGATTAAGATGCGTAATTTTCCGGAACTGCAACATGAACTATCTTCCCAATTGGTTAATCACTAATGTACGGGCTAAAAAAATTGTGAAAAAAAGCTTGGTGTGTGGTATACAGACCGCTCTATAAGTATGTTTCCCGACAAAGAATTTAATAGTCAGTCTTGCCGGATGTCATGTGTGGACGAGATGGTCAAAGGATAGGAATTGGTACCAGTCTCAGTTTATCATAACACAGTCAAACAAATTACCAAAGGTCAAGACGTGAATATTCTTTGACTGCAGGTGGTTCTGTATAAAGTACTGCTATCGGTTAACAATTTTGTTGACGCGCTTTGCTATTTACCCCTTTATCAATTAGTTATTACGTTTCTTTTATACATCTGTATTTCAGGCTAGGCAGCTAGAACCTTGTCTCAACTCCTACATATAAAATGAGCCGAAGGCCAGAAGGACCGAACAGATTGTCAAACCCTGGTACACAGAATATAGACGCAGGACTCACTGTTGGGGGCAACGTTTCATAACAGAAAGGTGAATATATATATATATATATATATATATATATATATATATATATATATATATATATATATATTTCAAAGACTGATTAAATTAAGTTAAAGTGCTTTTCTTGTAGAAAAAATAGTGTCAGATCATGATATTTGACGTTGAATTATTAAAAAAATGGTATGTGCTGCTAGTTTATAGGAAAACTAGGCACTTTTTTTTACAAAAATTAATAATTATGAGGTCCTTATTAGCTCAGTACCGATGGGCGCACATAAACGAAAATATGAACCATTTCGAATGTTTAAGAAATGACGTGACTCTGAACTATGTTTATTCATTTAATACATTGTATTTATCGGATTGTTAATCAAATTCATTTTTCTTGTTTCATTTCAGATATATTTTTACGGGCACAACACTTCGACACCTCGGTCTTTCCATCCTGCTGCCTCTTGCATTCCAAAGAAGAATTGAATCACTCTTAATAAAAAAAATAATGTGCTTCCTTTCAAGGGGAGATATACAAGTTAGGCTAACATTTATTTCACAGTACCAATAATCGTTTCAATGTTATTAGTAAACGTTTTGATGTTCTAGAATTCATTAAAATCGAGCATTTCTGTGTATTCCTTATTTTAATTTGTGTTCTACATTAAAACAAAGTATTTTTGACTGAATTATTGATCGTTTAGGTAATATTTCTCATTCACTGTGCAATTTCATTAAAATGGACTGAGCTATCTGTACAGTGTGTTTTACAGAGATGATATATTGTGATACTTTCTTAATAAAATATTATAATTTATTATAATAAGTAAATCTCTGTTTATTTTTTCTCCATCCGTGAAGTTATCGGATGGAGATATCCGAGAATCGGTTATAATCATATATTCATTGTATTGTCTAATTGTCATATTTTTTTTAAAGATTTAATACAAAATATCTCCATATTGGGAGAGTGAAACATTGCCGCAGCTCAGTTCGCCTGATCGAGGCTTAATGATGAACTTGCTCAATAAAGCTTGACAGGTTGTCAGAAAAGGAAAGCCGGTGACACGTGAGCCATTTCGGCCCCCTGACATTTGGAGAGTCTACAGCCAGCGCACTGGCTTTCAGAGTGCCGTTACATCATTCAGCGTGGAACACATGTTTAAGGATCTATGAGGATGCAAATATTGTTGTCATTTTTTTTTACAACGCCTAGTGGCCTTCACGTCTGCTGTCACTTGCCATAAACCAGCCGATTCGTTAGTTTTTTTAGTAAACTTGCACACAACACCTACCATAAGCGAGAAAATTTCCGTTTGACATATTGGTAAATCCATCTGCTTAACTTATGACCGTCTAATTATAAGCATGGCTCCCGCGAGTTACTGGTTACCTACCTTCACACGATACAAGAAATAGCTCGTTACCATAGAGACGAAAATTCATTTGGAGTGTGATCCCCTAACAGCTGTTCACACATGGGTGTTTCACGATACAACGGAAACATGAAACCGATAGACGAGGGATCCATTATTTTTTTATTGGTTGAGATGGACTATAGACACCACCTTAGTCGGGATGCTCTGAGCCAATCATATCCACTAAACTATCTTAAAATTATCTTTGATCTTAGGCTTAAGAAAAAGTAAAGGTAGAGGAAGTTAGATAAAGGCCATCGTGTCTGATAATTTGAACAGACTCAGATCTATATATGAGTTCTCCTTTCAAATTCACCTTTCACAATTCACAAAATAAAAAAAAAATTGCTTAAAAAACTAGTTTTATTTCGAATATAAAAACATAACTAATACATTGCGTATAAAATGTACGTGGCTTCCGTAAGAACTGTAACCCGTCTATGTTATGAACCTTATTTGCAATACCAGGAATGCAATATTTAATATTGCATTTTTATTTACATATCTCTTGACATACGTCATTTATCAATAAAAGCCCATAGTCCATTCAATATTTATTGAATACTCAATATGAAATTATTACTGTATATAATGAAAATAATCTATATTTATAGCTTTATGTTAATAAACAGCTGTATAAATGAAAGCATCTCCTTTAGCACGTTAAAGTTTTATCCATTTATTTTCATCCAGCCTTCGAATACTATGCAGCTTTGAACAACCACTACATAGCTAGTAAATTAAAAAAAACCTACACATGGACACTGAGACTACACTACAGTATGTAAATAGCAAATGAATACGAAAATAATATCAAAACATTTTAATGACAGAGAAAATTCGGCCAGTTTTGTAACCGAAGTTGATAAAATATGAATGAAGAGCTGCACACAGCCATTAAAGAGGAAGGGCAAAAATATATGTTTGATTTCAGCGTTTGACGGTGGAAGGCCCTGTGTTTTAACCGTTTACTGTCTGGCCCCATGAGGACATTTTAACATGATTTGACAACTTTAACAAAGGGCTCTAATGCCTCAAATTAATAATACTGGAAATATATTCCCACTCCATGTATCTGAAAAAGACTAGTGTCTTCCTGGGGAACTGTCATAACTTTTTCATAAAAACCGCCAGTGCATTCATGACTCCAGCATATATAAAGGCTGGATGATATGTGGGAAGGGGATGAACCCTTCACGAATTTGTTTTTCTTCTTCTCGTTTGACATAAAGATTATGCAAAGTTAAAGCACGTATCACATATTTCGATTAAGTGCAAAAATTAAAATGAGAATTACAGAACACTATATCACTGAATATCCCCTTGATAAAGAGGCATGTGCAATATATACATTTATAAGTGTAGTTTTTTACCTGCCGTCGAAGACACAAGCCATGCCTAATTTTCGCAATTTATCCTATAATGTGACCTACAAAACTATGATAGAAAATTGCGACACGGTAAAACAGAAATGTAATGATAAAAAACGGATCCCCTTGCTGAATAAAATGAATTTTTGTTTTTAATCAATATATGTATGTTCATATAGGAATGTTTACTTGCAGGTTGTAAAAACATTAACATTGCTTATATCAATAAACAAAAAAGTACAATATATTTCTAAATGTGAGTATTTTAACAGCTGAACATGAAATCTACATAAACTAACGGAAATATCACAATGGATGAAGATTTGAAATTGTGACTACAGATTGCACTATTGTCCTCAAATATAAATCCCACCCTAAGCTTGATTGTCCACTGGTCCATGGGATTACCTTGATGTTTTCCCATTCTGATTACGGTACGTTTGAAATACACTAGATTAAAAAAAAATAAAGGAAGATTTCAAGCTTATCATTAGCACTTTGAATATTCAGTCCCATATTAAAAACAAGTCACGTGATGATTAGACGTCTAGCTGGTAGTCAGTGGAAAGATTCTAATTGCACATCTTTTTCACAACCATGATACCCTGAACTTTCTCCTCGTTCACATATATTATTCAATTTATTATTACCGAAGAAACAACAAGTTTCCTCTTCCATCTGCAGGATGAGGATTGAATTAATAAAGAAATCATAAAAACACACATTCGAATGTAAAAGAAATATTTCAAACAATCAAATTGGACACAACGTGGAATGATAAGCATTGCAAGTGCGGATCCAGGGTTTAGGAAGAGGAGGGGTCCACCCTGGAGGCATAATGGCGAAACATGTAAAAGGGAATTGGATGCGGCCTGGGTAGCAAAAATGGTCTGAAACCCTTAAAAGGGTTGCGTTGACTAAAAAAAGGAGGGTTCATGACCCCCTGGACCCCTCCCCTGAATCTGCTTCTGCATTAAGAAAGAAATTGTTTAGGAAATTTACGGTGCGTGCCAATGCCACCGTTGTAACTTTACTCGATGGGGTCACCTTTACATCTCCGGCAGCACATACATGCCCTGCACGCTTTGTCGTAGGGAGCTAAGGAGTGGAGTGGTTTTGGAAGGAATTCCCAGCTTCGGAGAACGGGACAACAGATCGCCTCCGGCTTCTTGGCTTGGAGGATATTTATGACCACAATAATGATGAATATCAACAGAATGGCACCACCCACGCCAGCCAAAACTTGCCAGCCGGCGACAGAAAGACCGAACGCGGCGCCGGGCATTACGAAGAACATTAGGATCAGATAAAGCACCGCGAACCACCGATATTTAGCTGTGGTGTTCCCGAGCTTTTTGGCCAAGCTGATAGGAACTTTCCTCATGAAAGGTATGGGGAACCAGATTATGATGCCAAATATGTTGAAAAATAAATGGCAAAGCGCCACCTGTAGAGCCAGAGGAATCTTGCTAGCACTCTGCGCCAAGGACGCCAAGATAGCGGTCAAGGTTGTGCCGATGTTTGAACCGAGGGTCAACGGGTACATACGCTCAAGTCTGAGCACACCGATACCGACAAGTGGCGTGACAGCTGAGGTGAAGATGGAACTGCTCTGTACTAACATTGTCATGCCGGCGCCGAACAAGATAGCCAGATATCCTGTGAAGTATTTAGCACAGCCTGGAAGATCAGCGTTGATGAATTTCTTCAGCAGCCGAGCGATGTGCCCTCGCAGCATCGAGTGCAGCAGCTTGACGATACAGATCAGACAGACACACAGCAGGAACAGACTAAAGATGAGGAGGAGGGCTCCCAGGCCAGCGTCGTTCCAACCAACGTTCTCACGGATAATGGCGAACAAATACTGCTTACCTGCAAAAATATTAAAATAATTATACTCAAGACCGATTAAATATACATACATAAATAGTTTACTGATAAATGGGAGGAATAACTGGACTGTTTTCTCCCTACTGCTTCTACTACTACTACTACTACTACAACCACTACCGTACTACTACTACAACTACTACTTCTACCACCCATACCAATAATGATAATAATGATAAATAGTTTAATAAGTAAATAAAGAAAATGCAAAGTTGTGTACACATATATTAATCTACACAATTAATTATCCTCTTCTTCTGTCGATATTAAACATCATATGTAATGTAGGAATGAGCTACATTCGATTCTTTATTTTCCCCTATTATTAGCGTCAGTAACGGTGTTATCCAAAGTGAGGTTGCCTTTGTCATAACATATTCTATTGTTCAGGAATAACAGGTGAAGCTAATTGCAATAAAAAAATGGCTTACAATTACCAGAAAAGCTTGGCTCGTATCAACAGTTTAACGTATTTTATGCCATATTATTCAAATTATTTCGTTACCATGGCAATCGGGAGCTCCGGTCTCGTTGCATCCCTTCAGGATGGTGGCCTTAGCCTGGTCTTTCGCTGCGTCAGTGATGGCGTTCTTGTTAATCTGAAGGACAAATTTGAATGTCATCAGAGCAATTAAAATGAAAACCCATCAAATATCATGTGTTTTCAATACACTTTGTAGGCACCGCTATTTTAAGGAACCAACTCCGCTGAGTAACTGAACTTATACAGGTTATGGTGATATGACATACCTGCACGACGAGACTGGTAAAGGGTTTGGTGATGACTTTCAGTAAGTCCTTCTTCAGGGCTTTGTCTTGCTTCGCGTTCTCAACCATTGGGTTTACGATTGCCCTGGTCAGGTGGCACAGCATACCGCAGGCCTTGGTACCGTTTGAAGGGTTCTCGACATCCAACAGATCATCTTTTGGAATCTCTGTTCCTGGAATGGCAGCTGTTGGGAAGAAAGTGGTTAACAATTATTTTTGGACACCATTTTGAGAGCGCTTACCTCCAACAGTGCCTTTAACTTCTAAAAAAAAGGTTTATATACTGGCTTAACAATACGCAAATCCCCCAATAAAACTGTATATGTTTTGTAACCACAATTATTATAATGCTTATTATCTTTGTTGGGTTATATATGACATAGGCTTTTCGTAAAAAGCTCTGTTAATACACCCATAAAGTGAACATCAGTAGGTATGTAAAAATTTCTGTTACTAACTGTGTAGAGTACCCTAGAACTTTCGTGTGACGTCATCTTAAAATATTAATTTGGAAGCAGCATTTGCCCCGGCGGTAAAGAGCGAGATGTAGACTGACTGATTATTGTTATGTTCTTTAACTACTCTTGACAATACTCCTAATTTAAAGTTCTAATAAATTTGATCTTATTACGCCTTCGTTGTGGATGTATGAACTTGTTTACCAACATAATGCATGTAAACACAGAAATGTTGATAAACGTGAAAAAAAAAACATGTAACCTAAGGTGTTTTGTTTCATATATGCAGCGGTAGACAGATCACTTGTTCCCAAACGCCATTTGCTAAACTATCGCTTATCTGACTTGCTGCCAGATGCCCTTGTTGAATTTGTTTTGATTATTCGGTGGGCAACCACATATTATAAACACTTTGATATAAACACAACAAGCAGCCTGTTTGCGGTGATATCCACGTTTTCTGGCCTGTATTTATAAAAGCTCAGAGGGATTACCTTTAGTTTTAGGTCAGATAGGTGATTAGGCCCCTTTAACTTATATCAAGGTGCGTCACACTCCATCACTGAAGGTAAAATTCTGGTCGACCTATAAACGCTTATATTTAATAATGTTACTTTTCCGAAACAGATATGAAGCTAATTATATTAAGTAAATATGAAATTGAACCAAAATAATTTCAATCTTGTGATAATTGATTCCTCTATTTAAGCAAATTCTGTGTATGACGTTTGAATTCTAGGTTTTATGTTACATCACGAGTCATGTCTAAAGACAGGGTGTAGACAGACCGAGTGTATGTTATTGCCTGACAGACTGGAAACGTCAGATGTACATCATTTAAGTAAATAGTGTACTTGAAGAAGTCTTCTCACCTACGATAGCGTCCACTGGCAGGAGAATTAGAACAGCTAACCAGTTGAACATGTCATGAACGGTTGCGCCCCCAAACGCCCGCCGGAACTCATTTCTGTCCATGGCCTGTCCGAGAGACACGATAGTGTTTGTGACAGTTGTACCGATGTTGGCTCCCATGATGACGAAAATGGCTGGCTGGGTCTCAATAACTGCAGAATATATTCGAAGGAAAAATTCAATGAACTTATATATCAAAAGAGTGTTGGTATTGAATGTCGTAAAAGTGTAATTTGTTTAATTTTTTTAATTTTATATTGCGTGAGTTAAATGTACATACCAAACAAAGGCTATCTTGACTTCAGTCTTTTGGGTTTTAAAATAAAAAAAAATTCTGATATATATGTTATACATTAAAGTGTAGGAAACTTTGGATATATATATATATATATATATATATATATATATATATATATATATATATATATATATGTATAATATATAAGGGAAAATTTGCTGTGCAAAGGATAAAGCCTGGAGCAATATTCGTGCAAGGTGCTTGGTTTTAAGATGCTTAACTGAAACTATGAGTACTATATGTATATAGCGCGGTTTCCTTTTGGGTCTTCTCTAGGAATATCTGATATCGACGTGATTCTGAGAGGAGTCTGTAGATGATATGCAAATTATGATAGCCACGTGACTTACACTGCTCTGCTACCATGGTAACCACGATGGACGTTGTGGTTGAGCTGCTCTGTAGCAGCACTGTGGCCAGCACTCCGAGCATCAGGCACGTCACAGGGTTGTTCAGGATCTCGTTCTGTGAAAAAGCCTCGCCAGCAGCCTTACCTGTCATAAGGACAATAATGATAAGCATATTAATAATAATATTTATAATAATAACAATAACAGCAACTTATAATAATAATAATAATAATAATAATAATAATAATAATAATAATAATAACACTAATAATAATAATAATAATAACAATAGTAATAAAAAAAATAACAACAGCGATCAATAATAATAATAATAATAATAATAAAATAATGATAATAAGTATAACCTTATAACAATTAATTAGGTATAATAATATTGATAATAATAATAATAATAATAATAATAATAATAATAATAATAATAAAAATAATAATAATAATAAATATTATTATAATTGATTGTTGGTTTAACTGAGTGGTTTAAGCATGTCCGCCTGCTTTCATTATGTGAGCCAGTATCTGCACATTGTTTTATAAAGGAGTGTATACTGAACATACCTCCTAGCAGTTTAAACGCGTCCGACAGGAAGCCGAGGGAGCAGACAAACAGATACAGAAAGCCAACCAGGAGGATGAGCTTGACAAACACCAGGAGGACGGAGAGCGTCTTCTGGCCACACGACTTTGCTGGAAACAAAAACATATGATTAAAATCAGCCATAAGACAGGAAAAGATTATTTCACGAGCTAAAGTTGTAAGTGCCTGTTTTTTCTCCCTTGCATACCGGGTTTGGCAACTGGTTCCCCGAAATAACTGGTGTAGCGTAGTAATACAGACTATGCTGCCATCTGGCCTAACTGTTTTGAACTAAGTTCCTTGTCATGTACATAAATATCAGAAGGTAAATAGTTTACAATTAATTATTTAATCAGAATATGTTTTAATAACATCAAAATACAATAACTCTATGGCCAGAGCATTATACAACAATCTATTTCTTTCTCTCTCTCTTTTTATCAAATAATTACAGAGAAAATTTTCATGTGATAACATAAAAGTTTAGGCATGTTTAAAAACGCGGAAGTAATACAGACAAAATCCAGCCGTTATCCATATATGGAACCCCCCCCCCAAAAAAAAATATTTAGAAAAGATCAAGACTTATAAAATGATCAACTGAAATCAGAGAGGTTTTATAGATATGTTGTATAACAGCATATGTACATACCAACTAGAAGGAGATCGGTGGAATATAATTTTGATTTAACTTAAGCAATAAGTAGTATGCTGCATTTAACTCGGACCACATTTGAAGAATATTTCGGGGACAGGATCTGATAATAAATGGGTTATTTGGACCATATGAGTCACCTATGGAGATTTTTTATTTAAACAAGCCATATTGGAGATCTAGCACAAACACTGGTACAAGTAAAGAAAATAAAATGCAGAAGGAAAAAATTACATGTGCCCTCGGGGGAACTACGAGAGCCCAATATATATTGTCCCAGATATTGGCAGAGAAATAAATTCATTAACCTCTGTAAAGCCCCCCCCCCCTTTTCACCCACCTCCCACAGGCACCATTAAAATAGAAATGTTTTGCTTCAAATAACTCAAGAATAAATCTCAAACATATGTAAAATATGTTAGCGTATGTATCATTTATTAGATTTGTTGCCGAAATAATACATATAAAACGTACACCCTTTCGGTACGTTGGCCTACACAGGCAGACTCCGGAACACTAGGGTATCGGTATACTATAACATGTTAGGCAAAAAAAAATAAGGTTTGGTTCTCATGCACGTTTTGTTTTTATCTAAATCAATACGGGCGGGCGTATTTTGTTTATTTTTTTTTGCACATTTTAATAAAATTGTCAAATGATAAGGGTAAAACATGATAATAACATAATTATTTTGCTGAGCACATAACAAAGGATTTTTTATCAAAATTGTATAGATTTGATCTTCTTGAAAGAATGTCAGAGTGGTTAGAGCTCAAAATTAGTAAGTTTTTATTGAAAATCAAAATAATGATGCAAGGATTAAATCTTAACGCGGGTAGCGCCTGAGAACCATACCTTTTATTATTTTTTTTTTGGAGGGGGGGGGGGGGGAGGGGGGTCTTTGGTTCTGTGAGTGAGTTAAGATATGTACGGTTCTTATTAATGAGTGGGATTATCATTATGTATATACGAGGAAGTGCAGCCTGTGATAATTACTGTCCCAGTCGTCTGATCCGCCCAGACTCACGACCTCCCAGGCGTCATCTTCTTTCTTTTTCTTCATCTTCTCCTCATCCCCCTGAGGAGAGAAAATTAAACTCCCATTAGTCGTTAGTGCTCGATGCTGTCCACAGGGGGCGCCTTTTGTTAATACTCCTCTACATATAAAATGAAAGTGTGTGAGAACGCGCTTGACTGAGTTTATAAGCAAGGACTTTACACGGACTATATTAACTTCAGTGTAAACTTCATGTTTAAAGCAAGCTATTTCATGAAATATCTGTAGGATTTATTTCTTTAGAATTTTATTTATGTACCCTGCGTACATTTTAATGCACTGTAGGTATGTCCAGCTTAGAAAGGTTCTTAAAACATCCCTGAGACGGCGTTGGTAAAGACGGAACATGATCCCTTGTTGACAAACAAATAGTTGGTGGTGGTGGGATTAAATGAAGAATTTCTTGTCATTTGCAAGTCTGGTTTGCTTGATTTGACCCAGATGACCTTGTTTGAAGTATTAACTCCTGTTATGACCAGCGATCATTTTGCCGGTCCCCCACGTTTAAACACGTTGATACAATACAATGGACAACTTGTACAACGTTGGATATTTTATTATTGTTTTATCATGAAATGTCCATGGAATTATCTTCATTTAAAAGATGTAACATATTGAAATATGCTCCTATATCCGGGGAGGGGCGGTATCGAAAATATACTGAATATATTATAGCAAGCATTTAAATAGCTTAAATTTATAACCAGAACACTGGTCTGCGCAGGAGGCAGTCGTGCTACCCACAAAATTTTAGGACAGGGCTACATATTTTGCAATACAGTAAACGTGTAATATGAAAAACAAAAACGAACATGAAAATACACGTGATGATCTTAATTACACATTCCAAAGTGCTATAAATCGAGACTCATTGGACTCGGAATCGGACATAGGCCTGAACTTGGACTTGCAGTCTTGCACGAACTGTGGGAATTCGACCACGACATTGGTAGTAGCAGCGTGTACTTAGTAAATGTCATAAATATACTTACGTAATCATCTGAGGCGTATGGAGGCGGCACGCCTCCCTTCTCCGTGTCTTTCATTTCATACTGCAAGACAGAACAATATAAAGCATGTAAGTTAAAAAAAAAACAATAAAGCAATGTGGAAATCTATTGCATTGTCAATATCTAAGGCTGCAACCTAGAAATGAAATTACAGTTTATTTCACAGAATATTGTTCCTCTACGATAGCCTCAGACCATGACAATTTAGAAAAAAAAGATATATATATATATATATATTGTGAGAAAAAATTCCATCACAATGATGATTTCAAATATTCTAAGGTGTCTTTGACGTCCAACAAACAATAAATGTATTTTTATATAAAGTATACAAGTTTTTTTTACGAGAGGTCATCGTCTATTCAAAAACTTTCGTATTTATAATAACAAATTATAACTAGCGGTATATATATATATCAATAATTCTGACATGCGACTTGTGACATCCGCGATTAATCTGTCTGCAAAATTGCGACCCCCCCCCCCCCCCTATGAGTAATTTGGATTTGATTGTTGTTGTTGCAATGTCAGGATTTAAAAGGGGAGTGGAAAAACAAGAGGAAAAGAGGAAATAAAAGAGGATAAGGACAGTCTTTGTGGCCATAAGAGAAGCCAAATATAAGCCGAAGAAGCGCTCCGAAGATGGCCGCCCCATCCGCAAAGTATATATAGATTTATCATGGGGAACAAGAACGAGGACTGACGGACTTCCGAATCCGGCATCATCAAAAAGAAGTACCACCTACAAGGTACGAATATACGGGATGAGGAAATAGCAAACCCCGATATCCATGATACGGATATAGGAGGGGATAATATCCTAGGTATGGATATATTAGGTGCCGGTATCCGAGGTATCGATATCGAAGGTGCTAATATCCGAAGTAAATTTTCAGGAGGTGCTGATACCTGACATACGGATAAACAGTTTATGGAACATCGGTGTCGAAGAGCGAGGTACGGATATACATCTATTTCAGGATCTTTGTAGACTTAGGCCCCCTTTTCCATGATCGCGTTCCCGCGCACGTTTTTTCCCCGCGCGTATAAGAAAAGCTATGTTGATTTTCCGAGCGATTAACCCGCGCACAGAATTGCGATCATAGAAGCAGTATACATGGTTTACACTGGAGCGAGCTTTCCTCGTGCGTTTCCGCATTACGCCTTCACTGAAAATTGGCCTTACGAGGTATATTTGCTGGGTATACGGATTTACCGAGGCTTGTTGAAGGAGGCACAGATACTCGGGACTACAGTATCTTCGATCATACTTAAAATATAGCCTACATGCTAGAGAGTATAATTAAGTCTAGCCTACAATATTTGCTATCGCTAACCTAAGTGTAATAAAATGGCTGATTTAATGTGCGATAACTTTTTGCAGAATCTTGTTTGTCGGAGGCAGTTATTTAATGTTTATCAAATAAAGTAATGACACTCAGGGTCCTGTCGTATTGAAATACCTACAACAGAGTGATATAGCCACACTCTCGCTGATGAGGTTGCTTTCCATTCGCAAAGGGAATAACGGTACCATTTTATATGTGTGTGTCCTCCTTTCAGGTTATCTAATTACATTTTATTATATGCGAAGAGGAAAAATGCAGTGAGTAAAATGCTCGACCGTCTGTGATCGCGAGGCATGTCAAATATATGCTATGTTATTAAGCACTGCGGACATACAGACATGCAGGACTCAGGTGTCAGCGTATTTTTCTTTTAATGAGAAGAACTAGGTAATTATAGTCCTCCTTTCAGGATTAAGGATGGTATGAATTGTGGTCTTCAATGCTGCCCTCAATAACGGGATATCGCTCATATTGATACTCTCTAGTCTAGTGTACAGTTATGTAAATGACTGCCTGTCTGAAAAAAATACAGGCATACCACCAGCGCCCTCTAGGGTCCAGCCTGACCTGCACTTTCATTCAACACGGCTGTGTGTTTACTAAGCATGATGCTTTACATTGCCATCCAACCATGAAGTTTAAATTAATCATATTTATAATAATTAATTACAACTAGCTGTATATCAATAATTCTGACAAGCGACTTGAGACATACGAGTGTTAGTCTGTATGTAAAATGGCACCCCCCCCTCAAGTACTTTCGATTTTTGTTTTTTGCGATGTCAGGATTTGATAAGAGCATGGAAAAACGAGAGGTAAGAAGGATATGGACAGTCTCAAGGTGAGATTTTTGTTTCTGAAGAGAGAGTTTTGTGGCCATTAGATAAGCCAGGTAGAAGCCGGAGTAACGCTCCCAGGATGGCCGCTCCCATCCGCAAATTATATTAGGATTTATCATGGGGAACAAGGACAAGGACTGACGGACTTCAGAATGCCGCACCATCTAAAAGCAGTACCACTTACGAGGTACGAATATACGGGATGAGGAAATATCAAGGGCTGATATCCATGGTACGGATATAGAATGAGCTGATATCCGAGGTATCGACAATGAAGGTGCTGATATCCTAAAAGAATTGGTATAGGAGGTGCCGATATCCAAGGTATCGATATAGCTGATTTAATGTATGATATTTTTTTGCACAGAATCTTGCTGGTCGGAGGCAGTTGTTTAATATTGTTCAAATAAAGTAACGAAACTCAGGGTCCTGTCCTATTGCCATTGTTACGTAGTGACATAAAAGCGGACCAAACTGTCTAGAAGCTTGCTTTTCTAGCGAAGCGGTTGGAACGCCTGACATGTGCGCCACCAACATGAGTTCGAATCTGGGATCGGCCCAATGTTTTCCATTGACTAATTTGTCTTTGTAACAAATGGGGGCTCGTCCAATGCGATGGTAAACTTTGAGGCCCAGGGAATAAGCTCACCAAAGTGTGACTCCTGGTACAATTAGTCTTCTTCTGATAGCAGAACGCTCTTAAGAGGGGGTGTTTTACGGGGTGACATAAAAGCGCACCGAACTTTCTCGATAGTGAAGCTTGATTTTCTAGCGAAGCAGTTGGTACGCAGTACTTGTGCACCACCATTATGGGTTCGAATCCCGGATCGGCCAAGTATTTTCCCCTGGGAAATTTCTCTTCGTAACACCGTGCCTATTACAGAGTAATATAGTCACACTATCGCTTTTCAGGTTGTTTTCCATTCGCCAAGGGCATAAAGGTATAATTATATATATATATATATATATATATATATATATATATATATATATATATATATATATATATATATATATATATATATATATATATACTCCTTTCAGGTCAACTAATTACATTTTAATTATATGTGAAGGGGAAAAATGCAGTGAATAAAATGCTCGACCGTCTGTGATCGCGAGGCATGTCAAATGTATGCCATTTTATTAAGCATGGCGGACACAAAGACAATCATGGAAGGCTCAAAAGTCAGCCTAATTTTTTTACATGAGAAGAGCTATATCACTATAGCCCTCCTTTCAGGATACAGTATGGTACGCATTGTGGTTTTCAGTGCTGGCCCCAAGTAAGGGATATCGCTGATATTGATACTCACTAGTATACAGGAATAGTGAATGACTGCCTGTCTGAAAAAACTGCAGGCATACAACAAGCGCCCCCAGCGTCCAGCCTGACCCGCTTATTCATTCAACACGGCTGTCTGTGCACTGGCATGATGCTTTCCATTGCCGTCTATTAATGTGGCTTTTATTTATTATGTTGCATTAAAGTTATTGCTGGAACATGAGAACACAACACGCCTGGGGGCCTTGACAGTCGAGGGGTAAAACGCTCGGCTCTCTCCGCTGGCGTTCCGAGTTCGATCCCCGGCGTGACAGTGAGAGTGGATTGAAGTTAGTGGTTTTCTCCGGGTCTCCGGTATCCTACAGCTATACAGTCTAGCGAACGCCAAAATCTGAGCCATGGAGAGTGCCGCGATTAGTTATAATAACTGTTTGTACGATCCATGTAAAATAAGTATATATTGAACACTGAGATGAGAAATTGCTGCATTCGGCACAGTTTGCATTCAGACTGGATCTTGAATTAACCGCCGCGCCCATGATATGGGGGGAGTTACATTGATAAAGGTTTCGCGAGTGTCTTTGAATCTGTCGTACGTTCAAGTTACAAATGTAACCTCGTATTTAATCCATGATTACACTGATTAAATTGAATTTATAGCGTACATAAGCTTACAAAGCGGGGACAGTCAGTTTCGACGTGATTAAAAGTCCCGCTGAATCACACTTGCTTGCATAAACAGGCTTCCCGCTGCGCTAGCCAGTCGTTTTTCCAGCGGCGTCAATATAGGGGGGGGGGGGTATATATACCCACACTTTTTGGCAAGGGTGGGCCCATGCAATCATCCCCCCCCCACTTTTCAGGGAACAATATTATAATATTGTAATTGGAATATATTAATAAATAGAGTTAAAGACTTTGGATCCATTTACTAAAAATGTTATATCTAAAACTTGCTTAGAATTCACAAAATAACTTATTTTCTAAAACATAATTATTTGAAACATGATCAGGTATATATATATAATAATAATATCATATATATGTATGTATGTATGTATGTATATATATATATATATATATAGAGTTGAATATGTCATTCAGAGCTGAAAAAGGTATATATATATATATATATATATTTATGCGTATGCAAAGTCACCCCCCACCCTTGAAGAAAATATTGATGCCGCTGCTTTTTTCTCCTCCATCTACACGAGAGAATACTTACCAAAACAAGACTGCGCGACCACAGCTCCGACCTTGTGCTTTACACTAAGAGGTAAGAAGTAATAATGAAACACAGGTAAAGGGCTTGATTTTTTTTTAGTTCAGAGCGACAGGTACTAGAGTGCGTGCGCGCTTTATATATGTTACTTTTTCTTTGCGTCACTGATCGTGTCTTGTTCAAGTTAATTACCATTTGTCAAAGAGAGCAAACGATTTAAGAGCGAAATACTGGCAGAAACCTTACTTTTAGGGAGAAATAAAAATGGACCCAACCCTTTAAGGCCGTCGCAGCATTTTAAGAGATTCAAACCTAAGCCCCCCCCCCCTTTTTCGGACACGAGGACTGTTTTTAGGTTATATCTTATCAGTGTTCCTGGTTTTGACCCCCTTCCCCTTTTTCAAAATATGGATCCCTTTATCAGTGTTCTGTGTTGCTGCAAAGCGCGCTTATTGATTTTTTTTTTATTTTACAGATACTTTTGTCATGATTAATATCTAAAGATTGCAGGAAACCTTGTATCATAAACGTATTAATATTTTGCAGCCATATTAAGAGAGAGAGAGAGAGAGAGAGAGAGAGAGAGAGAGATATGTGTGTGTGTGTATAGCCATGTCGGTTCAACGACATCAATTTCACCTTTGCCCGAGATGTAATATGTCCGACTTGTAATAAAAGTCAAAGTATTTTATCCCTTCACTAGTTTGTTCACAAACATTGTTCGCTCAGGTGAATTTGTGTTACGCAAGACCTAGTTAGCAAAGAGACTTCACGGCCATACCTAATAAAAGGGGTCTTGTTCCGCACGAGTGAAGTCGGCTAAAATCATGAGTGTATCACAAGTGAATGTGTCGTGAAAAGAAGCATAGCAAGGGAAAAATCATGAGTGAAGATGTGATTGAAGCTAACGTATAATGAGGATAAAATATTAGACTGTGTTATGTTCTCCGTCAGTCATAATTCATCATGTATACGATGTGTAAACAATTTATGAAATATACAGACAGTTATGCTAATCGATTGGTGATTAACATATAAAAATGATATTGAATTTAATATTTATTTACATTAAATTTTAATTAAAATGCCAAGATACACGAAGAAACCGATTTTAATACTGTACAGATTATCTTATATTTGAAATTACATGTAACTTTATTACTTTTGTACTTCGTTCGTTTTCAGTTAGTTCTACGACACCTTTCATATTTTTATTTTTACTTTATATTAACGGGTCACCCTTTTAATCTCCATTTTGCCGTTATCTTGGGAAGTTAGAATGTTTTCCAGTTGTAATAATTGTGATAAATGTTATGTTTTTGGAGGGCAATCTAATACTCAAACTTTTTGCATAACCAACAAATCTGAATTGTAATTTATCAAGAATAAGCATTCTGAAAAGCAAGTTATCTGAGGTGTTTAATTTAAATTGTTCCGATGTGCCCATACATTGTTCAAATACCTCGACAGCTTGAGTGAATGTTTCATCCTCGAAACTGGTATAGTTGTTCCCCATAGATATACACAGGTTTGGATATACTGGGTATGTATTTTTCCCCCTTAAAAATAAATAAAAAGAACTTTATACGTTAAATAAGGAATACATAGTTATTTTGCTGTTTGATCTACCCCACATTGCGCCATTAATGCCTACATTTTGAAAATTGTAAATACCATGGCAGGATACACTCTCTCTTACCCCCTCCCCCCCCCCCCCCCCCCCTTTCCTGCCCTTGCGGCGGAACAGGATGTGAGACCGTGCAAGACTTCCTATCGTCAATAAAATAACTTCCAGCAACATATTCTAGGATAGCTGCCCGATGGGACCGACACGCACATTACATCCCCTCTGTTACCCTCGCGTTCAGGCTTCTCTCTCTCTCTCTCTTTCTCTCTCGATCTCCCTGCCCTTGCAGCGGAACAGGATGTGATAGCAAGACTTCTATTGTCAATTCAATAAATCCCGGATTCCAGCGAAATATTCTGGGATAGCCACCCGACTGGACCGACACCCACATTGTTTGCGTGCATTATGACATATGTGTAACCACAAAGTTTCCACTTCAAACCATAGTAACAGATGTACGTTTGGAGTACGCTAATTGAGGAGTTTGTTTTGGTCACGGCAATCAAATAAGCGATCGTGAGCTCCAATGGTCTGCACTGAAAAAGAGATCTCTAACCCGAATGTAAACTGACAAAACGTGACTATTAAATAGCCGGTCTGAATGTCACTACACAACAGTTCCCTGTCACACAGCTCTGTACACATACATAACTTGAAGACCTGTTTATTGCTTTCATGACCCTCAGCCAACGTCCGGGTATGCAGGAATGAACGTTTATTCTGCAGCTATAGTCTTCACTAAATACTAAGCTTTACTTGAACTTAGTCGGGATATTTGTAAGTTGTTACTTCAGTTAATCCAGGTGGTGCTGCAAATAATGTCGATACGCCCGATTGAATGAATAAATGAATGGATGAATAAATAAGTGAAGGAATTAATCAAGGAATGAGAGAATAAATGAACGAACAAAAAAATGAATGAATAAATGAATGAATGAATGAACGCACGCGTGAAAATATGAATGAACAAAAGAAGTAGTGAGGGAATGGATGAATGAATGCACGAATGAATGCATGAATAAATTAAGAAATGAATGAATAAATGAATGAATGAATGAATGAAGGAAGGAAGGAATATTTTGTTCAATTTACAGTCCTAAAAGCCACAGATCCTAATACAATTATGTAAATTCACCGAATATTTTGTACTACATGATGCACAATGCACTTAAATATTGGTACAAACATGCACTCGAGGGAAATTTGTTCAGTCCGATATTCTTTACAACATTTAAAAATGATTCTGTAAACGCTGACCTTGATAAAGCTGTACACACTTCGCTGCATTTAAAAATACGATCTTTATACTCGAAATACCAAATATTCCTCTTTACATTTACGCGGAAGCGTTTACTTTTTTATCCGTGTACCGTAGTTGGCATCATCTTCACGGGGTTAATTTCCGCGATTTTCGCGTTTTAATGTTGCGGGAATTTCAATTTTCCCGATTCCATATAATCTAGATAATATGTAATAGGAAACAAGGAGGCTGCAGCAAAAATTCACTTTCCCCTGTGTAGTTAGTCATCCTTTTTCACGAATGTTTTATTTTTTGACATAATTCCTCTTAAATATCGCGATTTTGAAACCCTTAAGACATCCAAAGTATATAAGTCGATTTTTCTTAAGGCCGAAACTAACTCTTGAGAGACGCTTTTCATGCTGTGAGCCCTGGAATGTGTATATGAAAATTAATGTTCCAAGTTGGGCCGGGTAACTGATTGATATGCCTACTATAAAGTTTATATCATGTATGTTACATGTCACTCACACTAACCGGGGGGTGGGGGGGGGGGGGGGGGGGGGGGGGGGCAACGGATTGAGTGCATGCATCAGTGAATGATATTTACTGACACGTGGCCAGACTGGTTTATGCACGACCGTTCAGCTGTGGGGGCAAATCGACGTGGTGACTGAAGGACGAGGACGGCACATGTAGACTATTTTGTTCCGGGTTTACCGGGGCACACGTAAACGTCATTGGCCCTATGAAATTACATTTTGATATATCGAACCGGTATCACTTCTGCTAGGTTAAAGGTTAAATGAACATTTGCAATAATAGGTGTATCATCTGGCGCGGATCCAGGATTTTTTTTTTAGCAGGGAGTGGTAAACGGGTGTCATGTATAAACATTTTCTAAAAAAAAAGGTCGCTGGTTAAGAGCAAGAGGGTATCGACCCCCAACCCCCCCCCCCCCCGATCATGCATAAGATTTGTCTAATAAAAAAGGTCGTTGGTTGAGAGCAAGGGGTGGAGGTTTCGGCCCCCCCCCCTCGATCCGCACTTGATTATTTCACGCTATTAATCCATTTTGGTTTAATACTGTGTTTTTAATGCAAAACCACCCGGTTCAGGGACTTGCATATTTATACGCTGCTATGTTTGTTTGCGTGAGTAAAGACAGTCTTCGTATATTTTTTCCATAAACCGAGAATATATGTCCAAAAAAACTACAAGAGGCGTGAAAGAAGAAACACAGAAGCAACACCAGACTTTAACTTGAAAAATCTTGATTAGTGAAGTTCCGCGGTGGAGCCAAAATGTGGCGTGCGCCCTATGTTTGCGCCATTGATCGCGCCCAATGCAAGCTTAATTCCGTCTGTGTAATCAAACAGTTTTGGAATGAAATATTGGCACATACCATAATATTTTAAAGAAGAAACAGTAAAAAAACATATATCAAATATAATTAAAATGTCTCTTATTTTAACAAGTACCTTTAATATGTGTGGATAGCAAATGTATGTAATGATGTGTGTGTCATAAAGCACAGATTCCATCATCTATCTTTGTAAATACATCTATACAAATGTGTGTATATACTTATATTTATTAATAATGGACACGAAGTAATACAATTAACCGTAAATGAACATTAACAAACTGACCAGCACACACCAGCCTCGGTTGTCGAGGTGGGGAAGCTCAGTTTACATAGAGTCTGACATAAAAATCGGCAGGACACCGATTCTTATTCCCGTCTGAAAGAAACTTTTTTTGTATTTTAATGTGCCTAGTGTGACCGGTCGTTTGTATACACGGGTCTCTGGTATTTAGATTGTCTGGACGTTCTTGCCTGCATGTGTACACGTGTGCCTATAAGAGTGACTGGAATATATGTGGAATATTTTGTGTATTAATTTAACCCGTAGGCGTGAACGGGCGTCTTTCTGTGTTTTAATGTGATCCGTCGCAGTGAACGGGTTTGTTTCTGTGTATCAACGTAATCCGTCAAAGTTACCGGACTTTTTTTTACTGTGTATTAATGTTCGTTTCTGTGTATTAACATGATCCGTCGGAGTGTACGGACTTGCTTTTGTGTAATTATGTTATCCGTCCCAGTGAACGGGTATGTTTCTCTGTATTAACGTGATCCGTCGCAGTAAACGTGTTTGTTTCTGTGTATTAATGTGATCCATAACAGTGAACGGGTTTGTTTCTGTGTATTAATGTGATCCGTCGGAGTAAACGGACTTGTTTTTGTGTATTAATGTTATCCGTCGCAGTGAGCAGGTGTGTTTCTGTGTATTAATGTGATCCGTCACAGTGAACGGGGTTTGTCCCTGTGTATTAACGTGATCCTTTGGATCGAACGGGCGTCTTTCTGTGTTTTAACGTGATCCGTTAGAGTGAACGTGCGTGCGGCTTTCTGTGTATTTACGTGTTTCTGTCACTCGTAAGAGCGTCCTACTGTTTTTCATACAAAAAAAAAACCGGTATGTTTTCATAATGATTCATTTAACACATGTCGATGTATTCAAATTAATGCTTCCTTGAAAGGGGTTCATTTTATATTCATATTCATGATGATACATTTATATGTTACCTAGTTAGCGAGATAGATAATTTTTTTTAATTATCATATCACATTTTAAGTGAACGGAAAGATCACATACCTAGAGGAAAAAAAGACAATATTCAGGTCTATAGAAAATGTTTATAGAAAACGATAAGTCCTACCTCCATGGCGCTACTTGATCCAATGCGGTGCGGTCTTTCAGTGCTAGGTATTAAGTGAAAAGAGACCTGCTACTCTTGACAAGCAGGAGGGACCTTACTTGTATCCGGCAGTGAATACGTTACTATCGAGAGCCAGGCAACGAAAGGTGTAATTATTAAACTGGTAACCGTATTTCTATATATAAATGCACGCAGGCGAGACGATTTCTACGAACCATTCACTGTGACTTGCCTGCGTCACTGGTTATGGATTCCCTCGAACCACTTTGGAGACACGATGCCTTGTATTTGCCAAAAGCTAGCAAGACCTTGTGCATGATAAATTTGGAGGGCGTTGAGGGGTATACCTTCCCTTACATCCTGTTAGGACTTCCTCCTTTATCACTTTAAATTCAGCTTAAGGAGACCCCCCCCCCCCCCCTTCCATATAAACACGGATCCTACCCCATGTCTCAGCATTTTAGAAAATGAGCTGTACTTGTAATCCGGTTTAGCAGGAGGGTTTAAGTTCTCCACGAAACCACGAAAGCTTAAAAGAATGAGATAAACATTTAATGATGTGTTTCTATTTTTTTCGTATCTTCGATAATAAAATATATTTCGTTTGGTGACCACAATGTATCATAAGGGTCAAGGATATTAGTACATATAACATATGTTGTGTTTAAACAGGACCCTGCCTACTGGTTACAGAGTTGCACCTCCGAAATCTTAGTATTGTAACAAACGTCTTATATATATATATATATATATATATATATATATATATATATATATTCAGATTTAGTTTTATATTTTAAGTCTAAAGGTTGGGTTAAACAATAACAATATTTGCCTGTTATCAGAATAGTGGCCGTAGAGAGGTATAACACTCTAAAAACTGAGGACATGTTTCATGTTTCTATTTAAAACACCATTCTGTCCCATTTTTCGAAACATGTTTCCAGCATGTTTCATGACTCACTGATGTTTCAACAGCCAAAACATGTTTTTAATCCTCTTGAAACATGCTTTTATATAAAACATGTTTCGCACACGGAAAAAATTTCATGGACAGTAAGGTAAAACTTGTCTCTGTGTTACACGTTTTTATATGAAATATGTCGCATATAAGACATGTCTTAAGACATGTTTCATTTTTCATAAAACATGTAACTATTTAAAACGTTTGTTTAGCCTTAAACGTGTATTTGTCCCATTTTTCGAAACATGTTTCCTCCTAAGAAACATGTTTTAAACTAAGAGTAAAACATGTCTCAGTGTTACATGTTTTTATATGAAATATATCGCATATAAGACATGTCTTAAGACATGTTTCATTTTTCATAAAACATGTAACTATTTAAAACGTTTGTTTAGCCTAAAACGTGTATTTGTCCGATTTTTCGAAACATGTTTTCTCCTAAGAAACATGTTTTAAACTAAGAGTAAAACATGTCTCAGTGTTACATGTCTTTATATGAAATATGTCACCTGTTTTCCTACGCCAAGAACATCCGCGAGAGGGAGGTGGGCCATGCAGGATATCGAAAGACCTTTGCCCATGTTAGTGCTTCATTTATCATGTAAGGTGTATCCGATATTAAGTTGGTGAATTGGTCATACCTAAATGTGTTTACCCTTAAGTGTTATTATAGTGTTAGTGACAACCAAGTTAACTAGAAAGCACTCACAGAGCACACGCCTGTATCCGTACCAATGAAAGTACACTCGGTTGTATGACATGAAATAGTATATGGCCTTTTAGACAAAAAAGGTACAACTCTATCAAAATAGTGTACCATTTAAATCACTGTATTATCATAATTTATTAAATTTATATAATATAGATTTATTTTACATATATGTTTATTGTCCCGAATCCAAACAGGGTCTATAAATAAGTTTAGAATAGTTCCTAGAAAGCTGAGCTAATTTTTTTATTCGATAACAGTTTCCCACAAAGACCAAAATTATTAATATGCAAGTATTAACTACGAATTTTGGTAGTTTTATCGTATTAATTTTATCTCTTCATTATTTATCTTCTGAGTATAAAGTATAATTATATTTATCCAAAATGGTTTATAAGGGGTCTTGTCACAATTAAAATTTTATATTTATATTTATATTTTATATATTAAAACATATTTATATATTAAACATCGTGATGATTGCTTGTTTCAGAGATCTATTTATTTATCAGTTGTATCTAATAAATTGTTATATATTAAAAATAAAATAAACCTTACTATGTTACTGTGAAAGATATGTAAAACATAACCCTGTCGTTTTGTTTAAATTTATTTTGTGGCGTTTTTGGTCTGGCCTTTGCAAAGACACTACTCTCCGGCAATGACCCCTGCAGCCAAAACTACATTTAACCTCGGTATCATCTCTGTGATCACCTGAAAAAAGGAGTACTGTCCGACTTCCCTGTTGCTCTCATCACCAGGACCACCAACAATTCTGTACGAATGCTAAGTAGAGAGCTTATCAATAAGACACTTCTCCAAAAGAAACTGTATCAAGATGTGTTATTGTGGTGAAAGTGCATGATTGTGATTGACTCAGAGATCAAATGACTCATGAGAGAGTGTTTGCTACATATATTACACTATTCTATTGTCAAAATGTATGTGGTAACCTTGATATATATGTGGATATTAAAAATAAATATGAGAAACTGATTTGTACCACATATAATTTCTCTTTAGTAAATTGTATGTACCGTGGAAGTCACATCTATGTGGTAATGTAAATGAGATTTTTTTCGCAACAGTTGTAATTACTCTTTGGTAAAAAATGAACCTCATTAAACTCTTAACATCACACGAATGCAATGTAGACTAATTAAGAATTGTGTGTAAAAAGTTATTTAATATGGTATATTGTAACACTGTATGCACAGTTCTGAGAAATGTTTGTCTGAGTACAAAAGTCATCAAGATAATAAAATAATAACGTATTACTAACAAAAACTAAAATTGGTTATTGGGCCAAGCCCATCTGCAGATGGGCCAGAAAGTGCATGGTATCAAATCCGTTATTGGGCTGCCTATCTGCAGATGGGCAGCCCAATAACGGATCCTCATATTGGCCAAGCCCATCGGCTGATGGGCCAGATCCGCAAACGGGCTCCAATACATGCATTCTTACTCGAATATCCCGGATATAAGGATCGAACAAGTAAGACTCAGGCTATGTCTGACTTTGTGAGTGCTCAAAATTAGGCATTCCACTCTTAGCTCACATAGAATATAGGCCATCGTGAGCAAATCTTAGGTGCTGAAGGAGATTTGCTTAAGATCTAGAATTTTAAGTTGAATGTTTCTGGGTCAAACCGTTATGATCTGAGCTCATCCTCTTTTCACAGTACTAAAATCATATCTTTCCTATTGCTCTCAGATTATACGGAGCAGTGACCTGATTTCAGGATTTAAAGGAGCCTTGCCAAGTACCTGTCAGAATTCTATAATAGAAGGTTTTAAGTCAAACAGTTAGGTTTTGTGCTCTGTGTGACTGTCTGGGTGCCCAAATCATCCTGTAGTTCGCAGAACATAGGTAACCATTACCCAGCTTCGCAGGAGTGGTCATATTACATGGCTTTGGTCCGATAATGAATACAAATATAATCATATCATAATTAATTAAGAATAATGATTAGAAAACGATGCTCATCCTTTGGAAGAACGGACTGTAGGAAAGATACGTTTGGTGGTAGTGCGCGAAAATGAGTGTTTCGTGTGACAGTGTAAGTTGATGAGACTTTCTTTTCAGAGTCCCTCTGAGGAGGATGACGGGATTGGTATAGTGACATATGTATGGTCCTTAAATTACATCAGAATTACCGGTGCATGTGTCTCAAAACATAAGATGGGTTTCCGATTGTCACCGAAAAATTGAAGTATGGGGCCCGAAATTAGATTCGTTCCTAATATATAGAACATATATGCCTCATCTAGAAACCCAAGGTACTTGACCTGTCTGGATGTTTCACAATTTACTGGGTCTAATTGTTAAAGTTTATGCAGTGTTTCACTTTCAGATTGCTATAAATCATGCTTTTGGCTCGTAGGTTATAGAATATAGGATATATATATATATATATATATATATATATATATATATATATATATATATATATATATATATATATATATAAACTGACAGACAGAAATGTATGTTAGTTATTGGGGGCATGCACGGTTCTTTACGGTAGTTAAAGCTCTCCTATGATTAATATCATGCCGCGGTTAACTTGACAGCTAATGTAAATATTATTGCCATTATATACCTTAGGTTACTATATATAGTGTTGAATAATTAGAAAGCAGTCAGACTGGATATGTTTGTTTTACAAATGAAATGTTTTGCTGGAGAAAGCTGTTCATGTGAAAAGTAAGTCTCATCAACAATTTAGCATAATATTTTATATGGTTCATGACTTAGAGAGGAGACACATGAAGAAAACAGATACATGTCCACACTGTGAAGTTAATAGGTCTTAGGAGGTTAAACAAACTGAGGTAAAACAGACTGCAAACAGAAAGACTGATATACAAATACTTTATGTCTGTCTTTTTTCTCTTTGTCGCTGTCTGTTTGTCCCTGTCTCTGTCTCTCTCTATTTCTCGATATTTATCTCTCTCACTCTGTATTTCGTTTTCTCTCATTCCCTTATGTTCTGTCTCTGTTTGCTGCTATATATCTACCTCCCTGTGTCTGTAACACGTTTTTTGTGCCCCTCTCTCTTTCTCCCCCTTTCTCTTGCCTTTTCTCTCTCTTTCCATATCACTATATCATCTCCGCCACGATCTCTCTGTTTTTTTTTCTTTCTCTACCTCTTTCTCTCCTCTTTTCTCTTTTTCTCCCCCTGTCTTTCTGCTTCTCTGTTCTCGTCTAATTCACCGGTTTCACCTTCTCTGTTTCTCTCTCATTCTCTCTTTTTACCCCCCCCCTCTCTCTCTCTCTCTCTCTCTATATATATATATATATATATATATATATATATATATATATATTGCCCTCTGCCCTCTTATTTTTTAATAAGATTTGAAGGTTTTATCCCCATTACAGATCAGAGTGACTTATTTCAGATGTTCAAGTTGACATAACAATGACCTTCCCAACGATTAAGCAAGAGGCTCCAAGGTCCAATTAAGATTTGTGCCTTGTCTGACTCTCTGAGTGCTGAACGATACTTTTTTAACCTACAGAAAATATACCATAGTGGCCTATTTCAGGTTTTCAAGGAGATTTGCCTATAAGGACCTCCCTGAATGTCGAGTTTCTAGGTCCAACGGTTACGCTGTGTTCCTGACAAGTGTGGCTCAGACGACTTAAAGTCAGCTAAGTCAAAACACGGAGAGCTTGAATAGTTAACAGGTATGATTAGGTCTGATCAAAATACAACCTTCTAGTTATTTAGTTTGTGATGATATATAATGCACTCTCACGAGATTCAACCGTGTTCGTCTTGTACGCGTTTTGCGAATCCTGTTGCCGCGTGCAATAAACCTGGTGTGACGCACGGTTCGCCTGCAGAGGCGTGTCTCTTGATGCTTGGTACTATACATCGAAAAAAGAGGGGGGGGGGGGGGAGGGGGGTTGCGTTAAATTAATCTGATAACGTAAAATTTTTCAAACGTGCGTCTGAAACAATATGCTGTACTTAATTAAATCTATACATACATACACACACAGTATGTGTATATATGGGAAACGCCATTTTAGTTCTTCTATCTGTAAACGGGGAGAGTGAATAAAATGAGGATTAGATGTTTAACTTTTTTTTCGGCCCAGGAAATGATATATATTCTGTTTTACCAAAAAGCTCGTTACATATAAGCTAACATAGAGTTCGATAGAGCAACAAGACTGACAAGACGGTCTCCACGCTCTGCTGATTTGAGTGGTGGATGTGTCTAGTCAAGGCCGACAATTCGACGGAACAGCTTATTCATGATCAGCAATGAAAGAGTAAATGAAAGCGAAGTATTTTTCCCCCTAGCTCCTGGTAAAAGGAACCTATTCATTTTCTAGGTGTGAAATATACATGAAATACAATGTTTTCCCTTGGAATATTATGGAATTTGCCAATAATTTGTTTTAAAACCGTTTGCTTTCTCCCATACTCAAGTGGAAATAAGCTTGCACCGAGCACGGTGAGTAGCGCGAAATACAAAAAGAGCTCGCCACCTGCTCCAATACTTTGCAACTTCACGAATCAAGACCTCCATCAAGGGCTACGCTCGTGTTTTCTAATCTCGTTTTTCTTCCCCAAGCTGCGCATGCGCAAGATCAGACCCCTGACCACGCAGTCTTGTTATGTTCGGAACACACGCGGACAGTGTTTACTCAATCACAATTAAAATAACGTAAAAATCAGTTGCACAGGAGCAAGTGAGTTTGTCGGCCGTGATGGTTTTGCAGAGAAACTTTTGTGTTCAATATAAATGAACTAAAAGCGTTTGATAGTATGCATTTTACTGTAAATTTTGTTGTATCTCTAATAAGGTACTGAGTGGCTTCTTGCAAGTTTCAAATCACCAGATGGCGATCGTGGGCATTAGTGGAAAATAAATATAATCCAAATGACGTTCATGTTGATCGCAGCATGCGACGTGACCACGTTCTAATTTTAAAGCAAATGTATTTATTTATTATTTATTATCATGCAACTAAAATGTATGGGACCATTTTTCGCAATGGTCTTCGTAGAGCTGCTTGTATTCTCCCCGCTTGTAACGCTTTGTCGGCTGTCGGTCGATCTGATCATTCGCAACTTGGAACACCTCTGCTCTTTCTTAACACTCACACTCGCGGGGGATCAGGCAGACCTGCCGTACGCGGCCGCTTCAGGGATATATGGCCCCTTCCGTAGCCAACTTGTAATATCCATAGAACTATGTTTCATTAACGTAATCCGAACCTGATATGATCAAGGTAATGTGTAGGGCCCTATTTATATTGATATGTAATGGTCAAGCTATGAAACCAGTGCCCCTTTTAAGGGGCATCGCCAGGTCCCGGCAGTGACAGTCGTTGTAATTTGAGCATATGAGCATCAATTTGTACTCATTCCAAGTAAAAATACCCTCAACATAGGGAGCTTGTTTAAACAAGACGGGGCCAGTTTTCCTGTGATGGTTAACACGGTTTCTTGACCAAAGCAATATTATTTATCACACCTGCACTGAAAGGTGAACTGTGGGGAGGGCCTTCTGGTAATTAACTCTGACCCGAGCCGGGAAACCCCCGTTAATTAGCTTACCAAAAACAGTCACTGGCCGTGAGCGTGGCTAATGAGGCGATAAGCAGACACTAATAATTTTGTGTAATAGAGAAGTGATAACTATTTTGTCGTTTATATCAAATTATTACTATATGCCCCATCGCGAAAATTAAACCCCGTGAAATTGTAAAAAAATTGCCTGAGCGCGAAAACTGAGCCCCGTAAATTCAAAGCCCACCACAGTATAAGCTCCAGTACCCGCAGGACAAAGAGAGTCTGATCTAACACGCATGTCTGAACTTTGGTACGGGGACAGAGAGGAACTGGTAGCTATTATATGTGCAGGCATGCGTGACGGTACCACTCTCCGTGCACATTAAACTCTAAACCTCGGCGGGGAAGGCTGTGTTTCCCCAAACGTTCAGTAACTCTGTCCCGACACCTTTTGAATTGACAACCTTTATTAATTACAGATATTTACACAAATATCGGAACGAAGTAAGGGGCGAATAACAGATTCTTAGAAAATAAGGGGCTCAACACCCTTGCACATGTAAAATCGCAAATATACTTAAGGTGAACATTCACCTACCATTTGAAAAGAATTGATGTGATTTCTGGCTTCCTCTCTGTATATATTGATGAACTAAGGGTAAATTTGGTTGTGAAAAAAATCTTTTTACGCCTTCACGAAGGCAGTGTAAACTTGTTTATCAACGATATGTTTGTAAACACAGCAATGTTGTGTGTGTGCACATACGCCGGGGTAGACAGGTCTCATGTTCCAAAACGCTATTTGCAAAGCTCTGGCTTATATGACTTGCTGTCAGATGCCCCTGTTAAATATGTTTTTATTATTTTCGCGGCCCCCACATATTTTGAACTAGTTGATATAAACTAACCAAGCAGCCTGTGAATGGTGATATCCATGTTTTCTGGCCTATCTTTTTAACAGTTCCAAGGGATTTACTTTAGTTTATAAAGGCCAGATAGGTGATTGGGCCCCTTTAATATACATAACCTTTCAGAAATGTTCAGAATTATGGAAGTAAACAGTGCGAAACGCAATTTTCGGTATTAAGCGAATGTCATTCTTCAAATTCGCCCCTGGAAACTGCAAAGAGCACGTAGAACTACCCTGTTGGTCTGTCTACATCGCTAATGACTTCGGGCAAACTTTGAACCCCATCCTTTATTGCACTTCTTCCGGGAGGCGGGGGCTGCTTACTGGATTGGTTGCTTTGTCTGTTTGTTATGACCAGATTTTTATCATATGTTTGTTGGTTTTCGGTTATAAACCAAGAAACAGCCCATTATATTTTGCCCTCAGCTGGATCCTATGGATTTTCATCCAAGGGATTCTTTTAAATCAGACAATTTCTTTTTCCAAACCGAGGGCCAGGGCCATTGACTGGTATTTGGGGCCCGCTTTTTTCCTGGGCCTCGCCTGCGAACCGTGTTGGTGAACCATGGTGCTGTGTAAAAGACTGTAATTTTTCATCAGGGTCTTGCAGTTCGTAAATATGTTGGCACCGACAACATTGCTGGTATTACTTTTGTAGTTTTAGAAGAATCTACGAAAAATTGCAGTGTAGATCAGCATATTTTAAAATGTGTGGTAAATCAAATATAAGATAGGCGGGATTTTGTTTAAACCTGATTACAGAGGTCATAGATGGTGTGAGTTTTGACACAACTTCTTTTGTCTTACCCTTGCTATTTCGTAAATATAGCAAAATCCCTAAGAAATATAAAAAAGTTTTATATTCGAATTCAGTTGAACATTTGTCCAAAATGTGCTCTAAGGCCAAAAAAAAAAATAATAAAAAGATATGGTTTTCAGGCACCGCCCGCGTCAATTTTAACCCGCCGCATGGAAAATTTTTATTTTGATTTTCCTCTTTCAAGAAGATAATATAATACAATTTTGATAAGATTTCCTTTGTTGTGTAGTGCTTTTGCCTGTTGGCAAAACAATTCTGTTATTTTTATACTCTTTTCTGATCAGATAAAATTTTTAATGAAACATACAAAAAAGTAAAATAAAATATCGCCCCCATGCACACACCTGTTTCTGAAAAAAAAGTTCTTGAGAACCATACCTTTTTTTATTTTTGCCTAACGTGAGGCTTATGTTATTTATGTTAAGAAAGGCCTGAGTCCCTTGGCTTTGCCAAATATTGACAACAAATCTTAAATGGTCACCGTACCATAAAAAAACGGTCACACATAATCTCAAAGACAAATAATATAAGGACGTTTTACACAGGGCGTCAAGTAAATTTGCTCCAAGTAACTCCCTTATCCCCTGAAATTTCGGAGCCGGGTAATATTGAAATTTATTTAAATTTGCTCTCAGGTAGAGAGTAAACAAAAAGGATAGATGTAAAATTTACAGTAACGGCGACAGAAGACAAAAATTAAAAGGAAGTAATGTGATTTCAGGAGCGGATCCAGGATTAAGGAAAAGGAGGGGTCCAACCCAGGAGAACAAAAACAAAAATCTAACAAAAGTTCTCCAGGTCCGGAAGGGGGGGGGGATATAGGCAGTAAAAAATGGTCTGAAACCCATTGAATATAAGAATGCAGCAGCTGATGAAAAAAGTGGGGGGGGGGGGGGGTCCGGAATATTCGGATTTGTTTGGTCTCGCAGGTAGCACTTTAAATCTGTAATAGTTGTTGACCGAGCGTTCATGTGCACTTACAAAACGGTCTCAAGGTGGATTAAGTGGCAATTAATATCCTAGACTAAACAAACAGTCTCGAAAGCTAACACTAGATATTCTGTCTGGTGGCCGTGGTCATGAGTGAAACACGTGTGAACCAGCAGTGATGAAGTGTTGTTTAGTCGACTGTAAATATACATAGTATGTACTCTGAAAGGATCATGCATAATAAATTTGCTATCAAAAGCGTATAATACCCGTGTGTATTATTATAAGTACCATGGGCAAGGAAAGTTAGTCGGGACATTTTCCATCACATGATATATATGTTGCGGCAGCTGCCGATCAGACCCAAATCCCCAATAACTGCAGGGTCGGACCTGGGGGGGGGGGGGGGGGGGGTTAGGGGGCGGGTGCCCACCCCCCACTTCCCGAAGTTAACAAATTAACTTTTGTATATCAAGGAAAAAAAAAACATTTCAGGTCCCTTTTTGTGACATTTAAAAAAAGTCTATTTATCCCCAAATATAATTTATTCGCATTTATTGTTTTGTATAAATGTAAAAACTTATCGCTTAGAAAAACGTAAGGTGTCCATATAACCCCTGGCCCCCATGGCCTGCCTCATGGCCCCCCCCCCCCTGCAAACAAACCTCCAGAATCCGGCCGTGAACTGACCTCCGGTACTTGGTCGCCCATGACAGACAGATTTTGCGATCCCAAATGTCTACTGGCCCAGATACAGACGTACAGATACTGCTACCTGTATCCACTATATATATATATATATATATATATATATATATATATATATATATATATATATATATATATATATATATATTATTATTTATATGATAGTTGAGTTATGAATAGATTTATACATCCATGGTATATGTATACATCACATGTATATTTAAATGTTTAAAAATAAACAAAGAATTAATTTTTAATAAAAAAATATCAAGAATTACATCAATATGAAGTCTATAATCACACATACGTACACTCTTACGTTCACCTATATATACAACAACTAACAATTAGAACGTGAAATGTGTGCATGTTCAAAGGATCTAATGTACACTTGATTCTATAGATAGTGCTGCAAAGGGACATTTCACACTCCATTACTCGTTTGGCATTTTTCGACACGTGCTTGGCTTTTTTTTTTCATTCACATTCATATTTTACATCATAATTACACCTGTCAGGTTCAGAGTTAATAAATGGTTCACGGTCATTTAGGTTATTGGTACATTAATTTCGTTTAATTTTTGTTTATGTTTCCAAGCGGTATATCTTTCTCATGAATAGTAAGGGCAGGAGATGGTGGCGCAATCAGGTATAGAAGAAGATGGACAAACCCCATCCCACAACACTCCCACACGCTCTTTAAACCAGGGGGCATGCCTTGTTTTGCCCCCTCCCACTCTTTGCTGATTAACTGAGTATACTTATGTCATTAAATATAGGCTCAATTAGTATAAAATACAAGTTGTTAACAAAATGTGTCACAGTATCACACAACTGCTACAAAATTAATGAAATATTATGTTTCTGAAATTAGTAAAATAGAAAGATGACTGATGATATGACATGGTTCCTCGTTTCCATGACACTGTGGCACTCAGCAATTAAACGCTATAACATAACAAATCTTGCTGGTGTTATAGATTAAATCTTTTAGGTGACGCATTTTTACTTCTTGTTGTTTCGGAAGCGATACTCTTCCGTTATTTTATTCTTAAAGTGCTTAATATGTTTAAGTGTTGATTACAAAATTAAAACATTTCCTACACCACAGTTGGGTGACACCACTTCTCACCCCCCTCTGCTGGTATAAACACCAGTCACCCCCACCCCACCCCCAACAACTGGGTTCTGGATCCACCATTTATAACATTATTATTATTATTATTATTATTATATTTAATAATAATAATAATAATAATAATAATAATAATAATAATAATGTTACACTGTTTTATTATTACAGCGCTATTATATATATAAGATTAATATCAATCAGAGGTGCAATTTTTGTCGCAATGTAGGGGACGGGGATTTCGGGACCAACACAACCCCCGGTACACGCATAGCCTATGTAATGGGATGTACGATATTTAATAACACCCCATGTTCTCAACATAATGTAAACAAACAGTGATATCAGTGGTGGATCTGGGGGAGGTAAGCTTTTTTTAAAGGAAGCCTGACAGTGAGGTGTGTTTTGCCGAGGGGATTTGGTGGCTCCCTCGGGCGGTGAGGAAAATGTTTTTCATTTGAGTTCAGAATATAAGTAATGTGTGTAGGGGGGGGGGCCTTAAGGGGTCGGTGGAGGCGGGGGGGGGGGGGGTCCCCCTGCCCCCTGTCACCAATACATTACGCATCAAGTCACCGTCCAAGGTGTCACTCCAGTCAGACCTGTAAGGGCACCAACTGGGAACTGAGGAATTCGTTGTTTCTCCCAGGACATATGTGTGGGATTGTATAGGCGAAGTTTACAGGTCAATTAAATGCTACAATATCTGAAAAGTGAGCTATAACTCACTATAAAACTGTTAATAACTATTATTTATAAGATGACTTAACACTAATGAAAAATATAATTTATTTGAAAATAATTAACATAACACCTCAGTCCTATTAAATACTTCCAATACTTCATTCGCGCTTTTAAACGATATTAATACTAACATCAATTAGCTACTGATTACTCATATCGATTATTCTTACCTTCTCCGATTTCATGGTGACAGTTGGTCCAGGCTTTTAAATCACGACAGTTCTAGTCCGATGCATAATGTTAAGGTATCTACTCTTAGCAGGTGCGTGCAAGTTTTAGTGATGACCTAGACCTTATGGACCGTGGTACCTGTGTACAAATATCAGCGAGTGTCTACGATAAAATGAAACTCACAGACCTCAACCTCAAAAGCACATTCAGTTCTAATGTTGACTCGATTAGGGAAAGGAGGGCACGAATTATTGCTCCATGCTGAGCACACAATTGGAGCAATCTCGACCCGAGGAAATAATAGATGGCTACACCAAAAAAAGGCGTTTTGACAGACTGGTTTGTTGGACCGCCTGGGGTAGGTGTGCGGGACCCGTGTCCTCGTGACAGTTGGAGATTTGGGCGCTGGGGTCGCGGTATACTTGACACCTAAGTGACAGTCATGGATGTTTCTGAAGATAAAAGGACTTAGCGCATTTCGTAGAGCGCATCACCTATTCAGGCTCCAAAATACCCATATAGCGACCTGCAGACTCACACTAAATAGGCTTAAACTGAATCTTCTCTGGCGTCACTATGAACCAAATTTTACGTATGTATCTGGTTAATATCAATACAACTATAATGTGTACGGGTACATGTGTGTGAGTGTGTTTTCGCCCATCTTTAAAAAACACTATACACTTTGTAAAGTTAGTATAGGAGACTGACATTTTACATATGAATGTTATACACGTCTGATGTTAGACTCCTAATGTATAATACTTCTCTTTACTACATTTATCTATGTCTATCATTATATATAAATAAATTAATTTGCGCCCATGATCCTATAAAGTTGACTAAACCGACGAAAATATGTCAGACTTGAAGAATGGACATTCTCGTTCATTTTTGGCAGATAATACAGGTATTATGATATCAGTGATTTTATTGATAATATAAAAACCTACGTTATAATTCATACCACCAATTTTTCGACATCATGGGTAAGCCATTTGATATGACAATGGGGCTGTAGTATAAAGGACTGTTGACTTGTGTAGATGGGACAGATTCACGCAAGTAATAATTTCCAGGTATTTTCATTGTCGTAAATATCGAGAAATTATAACCTTATCGCACAAAAGCCAACCACGGTTTATCAAGAATTTGGAGGAGAAATAACAGAACAAATTTTATAATATCTGTGGTTTCTTTATCTATACATGTGTAAAATTATATAACTATTACATAAAGCAAAGTTACGCAGGAACATTTGTGTTCCGTTAATCTATACTGGGAAGTTTTCAGTCTTTTGGAGGGTTTGCTTTCACCACTCCAAATGAAGAGACTATATACACAAATTGATTAAACAGGACTTCTTCAAATATGAATACACACCGCCGTGAGTAAGCATTACTTTGATCGAACACTCTTAAAGTGCCCAACGCCCATATTGATGTAACTTTTATTTAGGGTTACATTATAAAAGCGTCCGTAGCTTAACTATGTAAAGTGGACTGTTAGGGATCTGTATATCACATGCAGGGAAATTGGCGCGAATATATATATATATATATATATATATATATATATATATATATATATATACGTATCAGCATGTTCGTTAAAAATTATCACACAGCACACACACTGACTATCGGTCACTACATAAATCATATCTAAATATTAGCATGGTAGTGTGACCTACATGTTTCACATCACTGAAAGAAATGTGATTCTTCAACATCGATTAAACCTCTGAAGTCGATCTCAAGCAGATCCTCTTTCAAGCACTGTGTTACCACTCTGGTACATAGTGGTCTTAATACAGGGGGGTGTGTGTGGGGGGGGGGGGGTACATACCCCGAAAAGGGGATGGTAAATGTAATCGTCCCCCCCCCCCTCTATTCACAGAGTAAGATTTCTTTACTTGATATAAAATATATATCACTAATAAGTATACGACACTTTTGTTAATTTTTTGCATTTCTGCTCGACCATATTTTTTTTAATCTTATAGAATGCATTGTCAACTATAATTACGGTGCATGCACCACTTCTCAGAAAATCCAAATGATTAGCTCTGAGAATCCTTAATAGAAATTGCATGTTATCGGTAATGAACAAGCTAAACATAAGTATTGCTGAGCTGTCAAATGTCTGAATGGTTAGATGAATCTGGGGCTCAAAATTACTCAACCTATTATGCTGCCCAGTTTAACATCAGGAAGTAACCTTGTATTTGCTCATGCGAGGCACCCCAACATGAAAAGCAGGTTTTGGTGTAGGAATTGAGTGTTCTTGTCAGTCGTAGCATCAATTCGTTAATGGTTTTATACACTAATGGATCTTGGAGGCTCCTTGAGAAATGTGCTTTTATGCATGAAACAAAAATGCAAATTTAAGAGCGTGGAAACAGAAATCTGAACACAACTACGCGAAATTTATCATAAATTCTCTTTACTATTTCTAAGTAAGCATTAAAAGAACACCTGCAGCACATGAATTATGGGACAACAACTTTTTATTACTGTAAATACAATTTGGGCTGTCATTCCCGATGTGACGACCTTATGTCGCATAAAAGGACCTGCACTTATGACCTCTGATCACGAGGTAAAGCAACAGTGATAGGCGCTGGTTACTCATCTGTGCGCTTGTGTTTGTGGCACATGAACAATAAATTATCAATCTTTCTGTACGTATATATATATATATATATATATATATATATATATATATATATATATATATATATATATATACATTTATATTGTAACGGGTGCTCTTTTATTGTGTGACACGGGCGTAACTCGTGTTGTGACACCCTCGCCTGGCCGTTTGTTACGCTAGCTATGGGGCTTTCCCGCCTGGCCGAGGTCACATGTGGACCCTGATATGTAGAGACACACACAGCGATGTGAAGAGTATACAAAGGGGCTGTGTTTTAGAGCCGAGAAAGACCAGCAGAGAAGATTTCCAACGGACGCAGAAGCGTGTGTGTCAGTTTCTGGGACCTTATCCGACGAGTTCGGCAATTATAGATTTTCTTTGAAAATGACTGGTCTTTGTTGGACTTGGACACAGTGGACGTGGGCTGAGGTGTAGTAATGGACTTTGCTGAACTATCAGGACTACTAGTACTGGATGACTGCGCTTTAAACTTCTTTTGACCATACTGATTTACACTCTTGTTTGTGAATGACTGGTTTGATTTGCTAGTAATGGCAGTAGATAATAGTAAATGGAATATACATATAAATGTATACACGCATACATACACACAAAAAATATACGTATATAAAATTGTGCATTTGTTGGTGACTTCACGTTCGGGATTCGACATTAATCGTTATGATCGGTGGCCCTGTGCCTGTATTTTGGTACAGGTTAAAGTCCCTTTTAAGTTAAAACTTCTTAATGATATTATATTCTTATCATACGACAGTCTTTAATGCCATTGCCTCTGCCATGAGGTATTTATTATAATTTTCGTTCGTGTGTATGTTTGTGAATGTGTTTGTGTGTGTGTATATATGTGCCTGTTTGTCCACAACATAAATCACGTAATCATGAACGGAATCTAATGAATTTTTTTAGGGCATTTCGGGGGCCTGTGCCTCTATCTAGACACACGTATTTGTCCTTTAAACAGTTAACATACATAATACCTTAAGTTACATAAGTTAAAGGGGCCCAATCACTATATATCTGACCTTTATAAACTTATGGTTATCCCTTGGAGCTTTTCCCAAAATAGGCCAGAAAACGTGGATATCACTGCACACAGGCTGCTTGTTTTGTTTATGTAAACGTATAATTAATACGTGAGGGCCCTCAAAAATAATCAAAACAATTTCAACAAGGGCATCTGGCAGCAAGTCAGATAAGCAAGAGCTTTGCAAATGGCATTTTGCAACAAGTGACCTTTCAACCTCTGCATATGTGCAACCTAAAACCTTATATTACATGTTTTTCCCATGTGTCAACATTGCTGTTTACAAACATGTTGTTGATAAACAAGTTCATACATCCTTCAAGAAGGTGTTATAGGAACTTTTCACAACCAAAATTACCTTTAGATCATTAATGTATACACAGAGGAAGCGAGAAATCACATAAATTCTTTTTCAAAAGGTAAGTGAATGGGCATCTTTAAGGATATCTGTGCGCGGTTTCGGGAGATTAACATGAAAGGTTACTGATGGACAAGTGTTATAATGATGAACATCACTGGTAATAATAAAATATCTTAATAAGATAAAGGGGCGAGTCCACTGATGCATGCATATTTTAAATCGATACAGATACAACTATATCGTTGCTCGGTGTCCATCCATCTGTTGTCATGGATGATTGCTCAGTTAGTATGCGTGTGTTCAAGGAGACATAGATATTGACTAACTACTAACATATGACAGGTTCATGTTGAGAGATCAAGACCTGTTCAACGTCACGGGTTTTAAGATTTGGCATGATAGGCTGTATATTCTTGGTATTTCATGTCACACTAAATGAGTTCAGTGGGCTTCTCTCTCTCATTTGCAGCTGTTCTCAATAATATGAATATTTAAATTATCATTATAACATTACTGATTTTGTGAATTTAATCTTTCATATACATTCAAACCTCTGCGTTACCTTGTGACATATTACACATGTGTAACAAGCCTTTGTTCCATGATGCCTGGGTACTGATTGCATAATCTCCTACTCATGGTCACTGGGTCCCGTAAAGGCCAGGTCCTAATCTGTCAATCTCATTAGGGTGTTTATCTCATCAGGGTGACCATTAATGGGGGTGATGTTTAGACAACTTGGAGCACACAGACGGATGGTATCACAATAACGTATAATTGCACTGTAGGTAGACTTTGTATATGTCAGGGTATAATCAACAAACTCTCCTTCATTTCATTGGCCAGTTTAAGGGGTAGAGGTTCAGCCTTCCCTTCTGGTCAATGGAATAAAGGAGGATGCGATTGGTTATATTCCAGATAGAGATAGAGAGAGAGAACAAAAAGCCAGGGTATATTTATGTGCGAGACAGATTCCTATTGGGCTACTTTGCACTGAGAAAACTTTTGATGTATTGACATTTTTATATTATCTATTGGAGGCTGCTGAAGAATAAAAAGGTTACCTAAATTGCTGAATTCGTCTCTTGTGGCTGTGTGCACAAGGGCCACGAACTTGCTTAAACGAGAGCGTGAGTCGGAGAAATACGAAGTCCAGTGAACATGGTGGAGAGGGGACAGGTATGCATAATTATAACAGTCAAATAAAACACACGTTGGGATCCAGCATGGTCGATTGATTGTTACGATTAACCATTGCTCTTTTTAATATATCATATTATGCCAGTAAAGGAGCACCTGAAGCGCTGACGTGTTTGACCATTCTCATGTTTGTAATAAAATTGATAGATCATTAGATGAAATCAGAACTATGTATCATTCAACCCAGTAGCGGCAGTTCTACCTCTCCAATTTGTAATACCCCACACTTTCTCAATAATTACGGGTTAAGGAGGGATATGAGAGGACATATCGTGTTCTTGTTAGGTATGATCTGTTCATTTTTTTAAATGATTAAAAAGGCCTTTATAATATACTTATCCTTTGCAGATACCACATGCCTGTCGCTCCGAAACAAATTAAGGATGTGTTCGTTCCTATGCCACGCGGTTATTCATCATTTGTTATTATTCGTGGCACACAAAAAAAATATTTGTTACATTATATGAAAACGGCAACCATGCACCGGCAAATGAGAAAGCTTTACCTGAATGTCAAGATGGAAGCTTAAAAAATCATAGTTCACTGTATGGGTGTAAGCTGACCGTCGAGTCCTCCGATCTTCGATCTTTATAAGTAGGACTTATGAAAAACGCAGTCACCATAAAATCACAGGACGGAGAGGTTCATCAAGCTATTCCGGAGTAACTTTAATTTACCAGATCCATTTCTGTTTTTTTTTCAGTCACAATCATTTATTTCTATGAATTGTAACTTTAGTATGGTGAAAAGTATATTGCGGTTAATCTATAGCCCAAAGCGATTGCTCCGTTAGCAGCACAGACAAACAGATAATTAAAGTAATATCAGCAATCGGTGCTACTGCACCCTTATATGTTTCAACGAAATAAAATAAAAATTTCCTCATTAAAAATACTCCTTGAACAAACTTTGATCTGGACCCACCAGTGGCTGTTCAGAAATGATATACTCCAACAATAAACTCCTATACATAGAAAGAAGAGTCCATACAGAGAAGGGGATCCAGAAGAGTGTAGGGGGGTGTCTCCCCCCTCCCAATTTAACCAGCCCCTGCAACCTTTTTTCAATGGTTTCAGACTAATGTTTGCGGCCGGGACTCACCCACCCCTTTTGGGGACCTCTTCTACGGGTTTCCATGCACAGAAGTCCCCCTTATTGCTTGGGCCCCTCCTATTTTCTAATGGTTCGTCCCTGACATACTATCCCTCTGACATTCACATTTTTCAATATTAACAATATAATTGCTACTCAGTCAATATGATTAAAAAATAACGTTTGAAATCGTTATTTTTTCTGGTCTCTCTGTTTCAAACTAAAAAAAGCCGTACTCTAAGTATTTGTATCGGGTTGCACATGATGAAAATATATATCATAATAATAAAAATAACATGTAAATTAGATAAAATGTAAAGGTGTTATAAACTTTTATTAGACTTCTCTATTCCAATGACATTTTTTTACAGGTTTTGGCATTGTGAATTTATATATATATATATATATATATATATATATATATATATATATAAATATATATATATATATATGTATATATATTTATATATTTTAATATATATATACATATATATATATATATATATATATACAGAGGCAGAGAGAAAGACAGAAACAGAGAGAGAGAGAGAGAGAGGGGGGGGGGCAGATCTTTAAACCATTTGGCTTCACCCATTTGTGTGAAAATCGTCTGAATTGCGTGGCACATGCTGATACAGTTTTATGTAATATTCAGGTATTTCTTGGAACTCCTCAGGGATTCCTCGCGAGAACAAGGCATGGAAAATGTTAGGTATTTCTCCATTGTAAAGCATTTCCGGTAGTTATAACAACGTAAACTACACTCAGTTGATAGTAGTTGATGAAAAGTTTTAGATGTTTCTCTATTGTAAAGCATCTCCGGTACATGAAAACTGATATAGGGTAGTAAAGATTTTAGCAATGTATACTTCACTCAGTTTATCGTATCTAAGGCAAAAAAAAAAAAAAACATGCGGGTATATGCACCACAAATAAACATTTCTTCGTACCCATGTATTCAGGAAATTTCGTCGGTTTTAAAATTTTGCAACAAACAAACAAGTGAGCTAACAAACAGACACTTTTGAAAAACATAGCTCATACCACGACTCTATAGGCACAACATCCGTCCTTAAAATATCTCTTGTTTATAATTAGCACCCACCCGGATATACACTGCTACCGGTTCAAGCAAGCAGCGGTCTGGGTCAACCGGTACAGACGTTATAAGATAACAACCGTACTCAAGGCAAACGTGCTTTTCTCTTTCTCTCGTGACACAGAGCTTCGGGTGTACAGACACCAAAACATTTAATATGAACCTTGCGACACCATGTGTTACTGTGAGTCAGAGTCGTAAATGATACATATCTTGTATAGGCCTATTTTCAACAACCTACTCTATATTTCTTTATTTCTGCTTTATACCTTCTAGTGCTTACAATGCGATGTCATACATCTTAGTTTTATATGATTTCTCCCGTTTATAAAAATGTGTTTGTGTATGCGTGGGGTGTTATGATTCCGAATGTTTTGAAGTGTTTTACAACGTCACACGGTATTTCATGGGCCAGTAATTACACAGTGCCGGAACTACTCTGTGCAACGGAAGCTGCAGTCAGTTTAGTTGCAGTACTAATAAAAAAAACCCGTATAAAGTGAGGCTTAATCATATAAACATCACTATATATATAATTATTATTCATATCTACAACATGTCTGACGTTGTTATTGTTAACTGTATACACTGAATCAGAAAACTGGTTAAAGGTTAAAGTCTTGTTTGTTTACTTAACCAATTTATTTTTTAGAATATCTCCCAAGGGAGCCAGGATAAAATTCTGTTTAAAATAGACAAATTGAAATGAAACACATTGCCCTTAAGGGTCATTAAATAAAAAATAGGCAATCAAAAGTTATAAATAAAAATTAACGTAAACACTGCTAGAATCAAGGTATGGTACTGTAAAGCAGTTATGTAATGCACATATTACGCAGCAGGGGAGCTCAATGTATGAAAGAGTGTGTGATTAAGAATATAAAGATAATGAAGCACATATAGATAAAAAAGTGAATGTCACATGAACTTAATGAATAGTATCTTCCCTCGAAACCCATAAATAGAGTTAAAAAGTAACCTCGCAAAAAGACAACGACAGTATTTATATTGTAAAATGCTGGGTACTAGCCGACGGCCACCCGGGTTCGGTTCCCGGTCTATCTTTGAGAGTGGGTTGTAGTTGCCCGTCCAAGGTCGGTGGTTTTCTACGGGCCTTCCGGTTTCCTCCACCCCTACAGACTACCAAACACCACCATCCATGCCATGGAGAGTCCCTTGCAATAGTGATTAAAACTAGTCGTGCATACCATGTAAAATAAATCAATTCATATTTAGCAATACATGCTTAAAAAGCGCCGAAACTACCCTGGACTGCACCATTATCGCCTACATTTTCAGAACATTTCTTACACATGGGAGGTATTTCAATCTCCCCCCCCCCCCCCCGGCCCATCAGACAAAGTCTCCCCTCGGATCTGACCGAGGCGGTGGGAACCCCCTTGTTCAAAGATCCCCTATCCTTGCTCCATCCTGACTCAGTCATCAATGAAGTGGTACCGGGAAAGTGCACTGTGCGAAGCAAAGCCACACGTTAACTGTACCGAGTAAATATCCCGGATATTTATGAGGTTTTGCATGACGTAATCACGCAAAATAACATCAATCTTTATTAATTATATCCACTACAGACCTGAAGTTGTTATCGCTGCATTCACAATGTATCACTCTGACCTGGACAATGATTGGATTCCTGGGTGTTTCTTGAACAAATGAACCTACGTTACTATATCGTATACATATATATATATATATATATATATATATATATATATATATATATATATATAATAAAGATAAGATAAATTAGATTAATATGGTTCTTCCTCCCCCTCCCCCCCCCAAAGTTACCCCCTACTGTTAAGATTATACCCCCACCCCTCTTTCGCTGGTTGAGCTAATCTGGTTACGTTTGGTGCTTACGACTGATGATGATATATACATATATACATATATATATATATATATATATATATATATATATATATATATAATATGATATATTATAATATTCATAAAATGATGTATAATTGCCAACATAAGTGGGGCTTCGTCCGTCCGTCTTTCTGTTTTTCTGTCCGTAAATGATGCATATGCACCGTAAAATTTCAAAACGGTTTACTTATATCCAGTTAATACTGACTGACTGGTGTTCATCTTAGGCCTCGTAACCATATTAGGTTTTGGTCACGCCTGAAAATATTTTATACTTCCCTGACTTAACTTTGATATTATTTCATGTGTGTGTGAGGAGGGTGGGGGGGGGGGGGGGTTATCTAAAATCGTAGAGGGTATAGTCTGAAACAGAAATCATATTACTCCAAGTCATCTGAAATCGTGGACCCGAAATCGATAGAACCTATATTTGAAATGTGGTTCCCCTGCTTCTGAAATGACTATATAGACTTTTTGGTTGATCATTACAATGTTGTGGTTAATTTGCACATTTTTTGTTGCTTTCTTATTTATTTCAAAATATGAAGTACCTTTTGCTTGCTATATTTGAATACATTACAAAATGTTCCTCAAAATCAGTTCAAAACTGATTGAGTTTTAGCCACCTATTAACACGGCTTATTTGTAGAACTGATGTGATACCTGGCTTACCATGAGTACATACGATTAAACTGTAGGTCATGTTTACTAAGAAAAAATCACTTGAACACTTGTGCATGGGCGGGTCAAGTGTCTTGGACAGGTAAAAGTCCAACTCAGGAAGATTAGTATGAACACCTAAAACAAGATCGTTTCTGGTCGTGCATAATTGGTTGACAAAATGTGATCATGAACAACAATCTTTTACCTTCAATGCTGAAAGTGTAATATTAGGTAACTATACTGGTATGATATAGACAGTGTTATTTGTGTGTTAAAAGATACGTATATATAAGTCGGTGCAGACAAATTAAAATGTTACATAGGGACAGCCACCCTTAATCTGATTATCAGAATACTGAATTATCTTTCTTAATTTGTATTAATGAATATTTGGACAGGTTATGATGTTGTAGTGGTAGAAAACAGCAGAATCATCTATAAGAAAGAAACAAAGTAACTTTCTGTTGTTCAGTTTTTTTGTAAACATACTGTTTTGATGTAAATGTGTTGTATGTAATGTGTTTGTATTGTATGATGATTGTATGTATTTTTGTGTAATAAAAAATGTCGCCTGATTCGGAAATTGATTGGGAAAAATTAGGTTTAAACCCCTAAAGAAAATATTCTGACCCCCTCTCCCCCCGGAACCACCCCCCCCCCCCGACCCCCTCAGGATCTGTCACTTTTGTGTGTGAATTTGTTAAGCCTTATTTAACTCAATTTACAAGCCTTAATAAACTCAATTAACGAGCGTATATCGACAAACAGAAAAAAAGGTGGTTGACTGCGCACGCACAGAAGGTGAAAGGCTCTTAAGTTATTATTTATGAGAGCATCTGGAGCAACGCCATCTTCTGTGATTTGAAAAATTCTAAATAGTCTGACAGTTGTCATTTCTTAGCCTGTTTATATTACGATCAGTATCCATTATAGCGCCTCGACCCCACCTTCATGTAATAAATGAGTTGATATAGCGATAATGGACAGCCTAAGCATAGTTGGATCCGTATATTTTTTATATTTTTTTAAAGAAAGGTTTACAGAAATTATCTTTTCTTATATACTTAAGTATCGGAATAGTCTACTTTAAGTGGGTAACGGACGAGCCAGCCAACTAAGTTGCAAACCTTAGTAAGCTAAGTAAACAAAGTCCCGATGCAGACATGGATGCGCCTGATGTTCGCGACCAACCGGCGACCTGTGTTTGTGCCAATAAAAACGCAGTTAGGGCACCGTTTCTTTTGAAGCGTACACTATATATTGCATTTATATTAAGCTGCATAAGTGTATTCATACGAATCCAGGGCGAGAGGATTACTCACAAAACATGATAGAAATGTTGATTGTATAAAACCATGGCCTATGTAAAATATGGGAGTTTTGTTAAGATGACATCTGTTGAGGGTGAATGATTATTGTCACTTGCTTCGAGTTCATACTTGCATTAAACTCTCATGTAAAATTACAGTCAGCAGTTTTGCTAGTAACAGACACACTGCATAATATTTGGCAACATAAACCAGAAGTTACAATCGGAAAATATATAACGAGCTATGCCATTCGGCATTTACAAAGTAATTCAACATTTGAAATACTGGAAAAGAAAGAAATCCCTGGTCTACTCAATGAATAAATCAGTAGTGCACCTGAATATATCTGCAACTTCAAGGAACTGGAATCTTCTTTAATCTGGAAACCATTAATATATATATTTTGAAATCAACAGGCAGTTGGACTATGCAGTGGGATGTGGGATTAACAGGCTGGCGGACCAATGGGCTGTGGGATCAACTAGCTGTCGGACCAATGTGCTTGTCACAAGAGAATTGTGACTTAGTTATTGTATTGCATATTCAAGTAGGGAGTATAACCAGATTATTGTTTTGATAATATATTGTACCCTTATGTTCTTTGGTTAGAGAACACATGTTTCTCGTTGGATGTTAATTCCAGTACAGTTTAATTTCGTCGGAGCCGTCTCTGTTTATCGGTCTCTGTAGTAACAAGTATTTGTTTTAGATTTCAAAGGACTAACGCCTGTTTAGTTTGGTTTTCCTAGGGTTTTATCTCTGGAGGAGTTTCCATATTATAATTCATGTTGTTATTGATGGTCGGCATAATAGGGAGTGGTGATTGGCCAGAGGACGGTCAGGACTTGTGACGTCAGCAAGCAAATATAAGTCGTGATTAAGGGGATGTTTCACATGTGCCCGGTCAGCGAACCAGTTTCAGTATAGCCTGTCGATTTCTACAGTCCAGGAGCAGTTCTGCGTGCATCATAATCGCAATAGCTGAGATATGATACCTGTAAGCGTAGATAGTCGATGACCGAGGAAGGCCACGGTGATTTCTCTGTAACGGACTTCAGATCGAGTATCGCATTTTGCCGATAGACTGGTAATCTGGCATTTTATACCTGTACTGAGCGCTTCCAGGAACAGACCGAGGACATTATATAAATGTAGAGTGACTGGATATCCCTGTGTGGAAGCATATTCATTTACCAAGAGCTTGATGATTCCAGGAGACATCAGCCGTGAAAGATGTTGATTCAGAGTCCAGATATAATAGTCTGTGCGCTAATTAGTAAGTGCTCTTTGAACTTTGTCTTGGGAGTTATCCCAGTACATCAAAGAGGGACTTTTGGTGTTGGGAGCTCCGTGTAACTGTGAATGAACTGATTGTTCAGTGAACAAAAGGTGAGCCGGGCAGCGCAATATTCCGATGTCACATGTGTTATGTGATCATGAGAAGTATAAACAGGTGACTACCCTGAGTGCTGTGTTTAACAGACTTGGTGCTTATTTCTGTGATTATTATCGAACATTAGTGCTTGTACATGCGGAGTGTCTCTCCAGATCACGTGTCTTATTTCTTTAATATATATACTGATTTGTTTTGTTAACATATGTCTTATTCAGTTTTTGGAGTGTTTTAGCCAGTTGGTTTGATAGAATCTGGTCGTTCACATCTTTAGTGGTGTGACAGTGCTGTGATGTGAGTGGGGGTGTAGGATCAACGGACTGGCGGACCAATAGGCTATTGGATCAATAGGCTGGAAAACGTGTGGGGGTGTAGGATCAATAGGCTGGCGGACAAATGGGCTGTAGGATCAACGGGCTGGTGGACCAATAGGCTATTGGATCAATGGGCTGGAAAACGAGTGGGGGTGTAGAATTAATCGGCTGGCGGACCAATGGGCTGTAGGATCAACGGGCTGGCGGACCAATAGTCCATGGATCGATGGGCTTGCGAACCAGTGGGGGTGTAGGATCAATGAGCTGGCGGACCAATGGGCTATGGGACCAATGGACTTACAGACCGATGGGCTATCGGATCAATGGGCTGTCGAATCAATGGGCTGTCGGACCAATAGACTATAGGATCAATTGGCTGGCGGACCAATGGGTTGTAGGATCAATGGGCTAGCGGGCCGATGGGCTATAGGATCAATGGGCTGGCGGACAAATAGGCTATGGGATCAATGGGTTGGCGGACCAATGGGCCGTAGGATCCATGGGCTGGCGGACCGATGGGGTGTGCGATCAAAAGATTGGCGGACCAAGAGGCTATAGGATCAATGGGCTTGCGGACTAATGGGCTAAAGGATCAATTGGGTGGCGGACCAATAGGCTATGGGATCAATGGACTGGCAGACCGATGGGCTCTAGGATCAATGGGCTGGAAAACGAGTGGGGATGTAGGATTAATCGGCTGGCGGACCAATGGGCTGTAGGATCAACGGGCTGGCAGACCAATAGGCTATGGGATCAATGGGCTGGCGGACCAATGGTCCGTGGGATCGATGGGCTGGCGAACCAGTGGGGGTGTAGGATCAATGGGCTGGCGGACCAATGGGCTATGTGATCAATGGACTTGCAGACCGATGGGCTATAGGATCAATGGGCTGTCGGACCAATAAGCTATGGGATCAATGGGCTGGCGGACCAATAGGCTATTGGATAAATGGGCTGGCTGAGCAATAGACTATAGGATAATTGGGCTGGCGGAGCGATATGCTAAGGGACCAATGAACTGTAGGATCAATGGGCTGGCGGACCAATAGGCTATGGGATTTATGGGTTAAGGGACCAATGGGCTGTAGGATCAAACGGCTGGCGGACCAATAGATGGGATCAATGGGCTGGCGAACCAGTTGGCTGTGGGATCAATTGGCTGTCGGAAAAATGGGCAGTGGGAATAAATGCCTTGCTTCATATTAAGGAAAATCTGTTTGGAATCTAAACTGCCCTTGATACGATTTTCAGGTCACACAGATATTTCTCATAAGATTAAATGCAGGATAACTTCTCGGTGGGCAAAGTTTTCAACATCCCTCCTGTGCAAATTCCAACATGAAGATCAAGCACTCAGGTGCCAAGCATTCTTGCATATTAACTCTGAGAAAAGTTTACTCTGAGAATATATCATAACCGGCTCCTGGAAGTGGTGCATTAGTCCGATACTTTTGAAGACAGGCCCTCAGAAAACAACAAACAGGCAGGGTCATAGGAATGTTATACTTTTAGGTATAAGAGGAATTGACTGGAATGTGGGGCAGATCGGCCACGCGTGGCAGAAATCACGTGGCCTAAACGAGACTTTTCTGACATACGTCTCATTCACAGGTGACCAGGTATAAATGTACGCTGACCTTTGTGATCCTGCATGTAGCATGGACAACAGAGCACAGCGGGGTAGGCCCTGACCGTCACCTCACCAGGATACTGACCTGGCGGAGGCAAACCTTTTGTCTGATAACTTACTTGCTCCTGTCTAGGATATATAAAAAGTAACTTATATAATTGAATGGCAAATCAAGTTTTAGGAAAAGTTTATAAGATTTACATGTTTATGCACTTATTATAGATTATATATATATATATTATTTTTAGGCTTATTTATGATGTACTCAACCGCTAAATTGACTTATGCTTTAACAACCAGGTTTGACAACCGTAATAAGAACAACAATAAGAGTGAAATAGCCTGTTCTCAACCTTGCTAGACAGACATCCGAAATTCGCCGTTAACGTGTTGAAGCTGGCAATAAATTTGATTCTTTTACTGAAGACGTCAATGTTGTATAACAGGTCCATGTTATTGTATTCCCCAAATACTGTATAGAGTCCTGTCATTGTAGAGAAACGCCATTTAAAACAATATTATCTAGTCTAGCTGGATACCCCCTGTTAAAAATAACACATTTTGTTTTCTTTGGGTAATATATAACATGTCAAATTCTTCAGCAAAACTTTCACATCTTTTAACCATTTTGAAGCCCAGTCCGAGTCGGACAACAGAGCGTAAGACCATCCGCGTAGGCTAAGGCACAAGCAAAATAATTTCCAATATAAAATCCTATATCCTTATTTGTGAGACGTTTTAAATGCTTGTCCATACATATATTGAACAACGGGGGGGGGGGGGGGGGTGAAAACACAACCCCTTGGCGTTCACCGGTTGGTATTCACCATCATTCCATTTCGTCTGAATAACAGGTCACTGACAGTAGGCGAAACATTACGTTTCACGAATAACTGGAACAACTTAAGTTGCAAATTTATATATATATATATATATAGACAGTGAAGACACTGCTCTCCATAACGTGCATTCTTAATCATGCGGTGGATTTAGTGTAGCTGTTTTGGCAGGCACAATTTGGTCCATTCCTACAGGGGGTATGACAAGCTGAATGTAGTATCATTTTAACCGTCAGGATGTCTAGTTTTTTAAATGCTGCGGTTGTTGCAAGTGTGCATAATGCGCTTGTTTAACTCTTTTTCTTCCTAAAGATGGGAAGGAAATTTGTCTTGGTTTATCATTATTTTATTTAATTATGTGGATAATGGTTATCAATGATGGTTATATCAATTTTATTTGACAGGAAAGACACAAAGAAATATATATATATTTTAAAACAATTTGTGGTATCATTTTATATTTTTTCTAATTATCGAACAAAAATAAATAGCAGATTTTCAGAAATACCTAAAATATCAAAATAACCGATAATGTGACGTGGATATTTTACAGTCAATGTTTAAATCAGTCTATATGTAAATTGCCTGATATTTTCAGGCATTTGACAAAGTAATTTATTCACTCAGGCCGTTCATAAAATGAGTGAGAATTTCTGGCATTTTACAAATTGACTGAAACAGCAATCAGTTATTTTGACACAATGACTTAGAAAATACGAAATAATTGTGAAACAGACACTGGCAAAATAGTACAAACAGCTACTTTTGGCTGAACATTATACTTGTCACTTCTTTAGCTATTTATGAAGAATAGCTTATCAAATAATGAGAATTAAATACAGAGACTGGTGAGGGATACTAAAGTAATTAAATCATATAATTGAAATGCGCAGACTTTTATATCATAATGTAATATGCATACTATTTTACAACTCTAATGACTACATCTTTGCTTATGTAAATTAAATGGAAGTAAAGTGTTTATTAAATGATACATTAAATTTGCAAAAAATATATGTGAATTTTAAAATGAAGAACGGTTAAGAATTACCACAGTTACATATGATTGATCCCATACATGGTTCAGGGGTCGTTTGCTGCCCTAAGTATTGTTACTACAAATCTCATATGCATACACAATTATTTCTCGAGGTACCACAATGAAGCCAGACGGACTCTTTTTATCATAAGAAATACTAAAAAAATATGATGTAACATATAAATATATATATATATACACACATATACACACACACTCACACCATCACACACATATATTGTGAGACCAAGGTATTTGATAAACATAAGATGTCATTTAAATCTTCGTTATTTCATAGCAGCAGTATTTCATTCTTTTTACATTACAGTCAGTGTGTCAAATAAACAGAATGATTTTTCAGTAAATTTGAAAAATGCATTTCAAGCATTTTATAAATTACCCGAGTGAATCAGACACTTTGTAAATTGCCTGAAAATTTCAGGCAATTTACAAATTGACTAATTTTACAAATTGACATATGCCCGACACCGTGGAACCTAGCAATTAAAATTGAATAAGATTAAAATCATAACTTACTTTCTATTTCGAAATAGCTAGTGGAGGAACCAGGAGGGAACAGGGGGCGTCCACCAATCCCCAAAGAATATTTAAGGCAAAGGTTTGTACTTGTGTTAGGTTTTTTAAGGGAGAATATTCCCTGTTATTTGATACCAAAGTGCTCCAAATTGCTTATATTTTAAATGAAAATAGTCAAACTCTTCTAGCCCAACGTGAGGCTTAACCCCTACCCAGATCTAACCCCTCTGCCGATAGGCCTGTGCAGTGTACATCCTCGACAGCCGCGCTCTGAGGCCTGAAAACACATGCCCCCAGCCAAATCCCCATTGGAATATTGGGCCCTGAATCCATCACAAATAACGTGAAAAATACTGAGAAATGTGTGTGTTTGAGGGGTTTGCGGGACTATATATATATATATATATATATATATATATATATATATATATATATATATATATATATATATAGGATTCATGGCACAACTGAGCTGAAAATGTTCCTTCTTACCGTATTTCTCAGCCTAAACTTGTTAATATGGAGAAAGGCCAAAAGGCCAGGTAGCCCATTGTCACAGGAAAAGTCCTAATCTATTTTTTTTACAGCAACTAATTACAAGGTAAACGTATCAATTCATCAGTATTCTAGCTAATCCACTCGAATATGTTGGTACAGTTTCAATTCAAACCTGTTTAAAAATCGAGAATATACGTGGCACCAAATGTTTTCCGCATAAAAAAAAATAAAAGTAATGTCCAAGATCAGTTGGCACTCATATTTTAGAATAATCCACAAAACCATCATGAATCCGTTTACACTTATTCAAGATCAGTTCATGTTCTAATGTTAGTGTACTCTATCCTATGACCCTTATTCATGACCAGCAAAACGTCCAGAATAAATAGTTATCACCTATCGTTTTGTTTTCGTGGTAAATGAAAGGGAAAATAACATTTTCAGAAAATAAAATGAGGGAATTGATCCAGAGCATAACTACGTCAGTATTGTAAAACAAAATCCAAGGCGTCCAAGGATCCTGGAGCACATCAGACCTCATGATAATCATTCCTGTTATGCCTAATATTTTACACAATACCAAGAAAGTTTTTTTTTTATTATAAACCAAACATCTTATTCATTAGACAGGATCCCCGCTAATGATTGAACATTCAACAACGTTAGCCATGGGTATGTCTTAACGCTAGGGATAATGCATACCTATAGCAGTATATGATTTTCTTCTTAACTAATCTGACTTTTATTTTAAAAATGCGTTGATAATCACAGATTTTTTTCCTCCAGGAAGAAAAAAAACAGAGGGAGATATATTCTATTTTGTGAGAGAAATTCCTCCCTTAATTATCGCATATATAGAGGTAAGTGACATTGTCTCAGGTTTGGCAGGATATTTAGCCTGAGATGTGTCCAATAGGAATAATTTCGCTTTATCGGTAACAATGTTCCGAAGCTAACTAACGGACAGCAGACCAGTGTAGCTCAGACCTGAGTAAAATATTTTCTCATAATTTTCACGTAACTATATGGGTCAGAGGTCATGCAGACTATATTTGATTGGGTCACAGGCCTTTACTGCATGGGATAATGACCTTTGATTCATAGTTAGCTGTTTAAGTATAAGATACTAAATCAATGCTAACGTTTTATATGAATGACTGAAAAATTCGTGACTCGAACCAGGAGAAGTACATGATATCTTTGAGGAGTGATAGACAAAGATATGACTTAGCTAAATGTATGACATTAACATTTTTACTTCGTCACAAACAGATATTAGGCGTGATATCACCTTGAGAGAATGGTTAAAATAATCGGGTCCATAACATATTCAGCAGGCAATTAAGGCAAAACATAAGCTGTTAGTGCAAGTAGCCCTTTGTCCAACGTAGTTAAATTGAAATATTCTGTATTACACTGTTTTTTAGATATATTATCTTATAATAAAAATTATATTATATTATTATGTCTTAACAAAATGCCTGCTACATCAGTTAATGGAATACAATTTGGCAAGACATATTTGTTGATAATAATGGGTATGTGATCTAGGAGAATTCGGTGTTATTACAATAGGAGGGTTGAAACATATATTTATAAATTTCTTCTAAACTAATCTGACTTTTCTTTGAAACCTTATTTCTGTTAAAAAAATGTTCTAGTTTAATTGTGGATGATGACAATTTACTACATTCTTATTTTATTTACTTGTGATGTTAATACAATACGTGCTTCTCCTTTTATCCTCATTGTTTCTGAATAACTTGATTTACGTCGTCAACACTAGGTGTCAGCACAGCCTGCATGCCAAGTAAACTACATCCAACTAAACTGGAGGACCTCCAGCTGAGTTTTAACATGGTCCAACATAATCACACTTATGGATGGAATGCAGGCCGCTAACTTTTCTTTCCATCTAAAATGTGATTCATTAACAGAAGTGCAGTGCGTCCTTGTGCAAGCGCTACGGTCTTTGTGACAGTGATCTAAACATAGCAGTGTGCTTCAAGAGTCAACAAAAAGCATATCACGTGATCTTCAGGTATAATACGTATTATTCCGCGTAGCTCAAGAATCATTATGGTTATTTCGCAGATCGCCATAATTTTGTATCGTCTTCAATGTTGCAAGATAATGCAAAGTATGTTTGCTCAATTTGGAAAAAGGATCAAACACTTTGTATAGAAACATGTGACCACATGGGCCTTTCATGGCGCTCAGCTTAATTTAAAATAAAATAAAGGAAATCCCACATAAATTATTGAGAAATATATGCTATAAAACGGAATTTATAAAAGTGAAACACAGCAAGTGATAGTTACATTTCTGTAGAAGCAGGGACGAATGAAGGATTAAGGAATAGGATGAGTTCAATCCAGGAGGACTGATCACAAAACCTAATTAAAGGTCTTCAGGACCGAAGAAGTGGGGGGGGGGGGGGTCCAGCTCCACGAAATTAACCCGAAAGCCTTAAAAATGCGGCGGCTGAAAAAGGGAGGGTCCGGATCCCCGTTGGAGCCGCCCACCCCCGGCTTCTGAGAAGTAGATCATCTTGTTCATTCAAGTTTACATTCTGACAGATTTAAATGTGCAGCATATTATTTCAGTGTTACGATCTAATGCAAATTGTTGTTAACACTGATCACAGTTGAGATTAACTTCCAAGATGCCCCTTAATATGGTAATTCCATCAAGGTCACAGATTAGTCACAGTGGTATTTGTGAAGTCTTTGTATTCGATGGTAGCAATTTGTGCCCGTCTGTCTTTCAGGGTGTTTTCCTATGGAGAATTAAATAAAAAAATATATATCATTGAAAAATTTGATTAAATACAAAAGTAAATCCTCACATATATATGACACACATATTACAAATCTGTGATATGATAGATTATGATAAATCAGGTATTAGATGCAACGACAGACTTCAAAACGCTTGGAGGGGGAACCGTTGTCAGTCTTATATTTTTATCTTTTAACAAATGTTTATACGTTGAAACTTCTATGGTTGGACACCCATATAACCTTATTTCAACGTCTTCAGGGTCAGCAGTTTTGGATCTTCTGTCAAGTTAAATTTCTTAGCAAGTCAGTTGTCTCTAGGCAAATTATATTTTTAATGAGCTTTATATAAGCCTTTCTGGATTTGGTTCCACGTGAAGTTCCTTTGTAAGGTTTTTGTGTTCCTGTTTGGTGGTGTCTCCCTTGTACTAAATTCATCATGAGGGACTGGGGAACAGATGTCGTAAATAGTTTGTCGTAAATATGTTAATATATTTGTTAATATGTCCTTCATGAGAACATTTAAATGAATATGAAACAGTTTAAGTGTTATATACCCTTACGGAAACAGCAACAATGAACCTCTGATTTTACCGATTTGACCTATTGTACATTTTAAAATATGAATTAATCGAAAAGACTTAAAAAAGAAGGGGCTTTTGGACATGTGTTAGTAAGTTAATTGACTTTATGATTTGTTGGTGTCGAAGTGTTTTTTTATGAATGAAGTCTCTGGGGACAATTCTTATTGGTGGAGGCTTTGTTGGATTTTCGTGCCATAAGTTACCACAGTGATTCCTCTAATCCATTTAACTTCCCCAAAAGAATGTTAAGCTTCTCGGAACGAAATGTAATGGACGTCTAGCTTTGAAACATGCCCTGTAAATTTCTGCGGAATAACCAGTAATATCTGGTTTATTTGTACTACACACAGACGAAATTCAATGGGGCACACTGAAAAGATTGGGTTGTCAAATCGACAATTTTAGGGTTGTCAAATGGGTGTACCTAAAACAACAACCCAGGTTGTTAAAATATCAATTTGACAACCCTCTAGGGTTGTAAAAGGGTTGTCAAATGTTTGTGGCAACCTATGGGTTGTCATGGACCTGTCAGGTTCATCCGTATTCTCTCTCTCTCTCTCTCTCTCTATATATATATATATATATAAACATATATATAATAATAATAATAAAAATAATAACAGACATTTTTAAGTAGAACGTATATTTATTAAAACTAAGTGGTCGTGTAACTTGTGATACGTGTATTTGTCTGCAACTGTTTTACGACTGATTGTTCCTTACAATTTGGACAGGGTTCTGTCTGAGTGTTTTTCAGTGTTCACATAAAGAATAAACGTGTAGCTTTATTGTATCGTCATCCACCTCGGCTTCCTCTCTGGAAAGTAGTTTACCACTCCAATTAAGGATGGGTTCACGGCTTCCCTCGTGACGACCATACATCTCTCCCTTCATTTTCTGCTTCTGTACTGGAACAATAGACTTGCCCTGGTCCCTCCTCCTTCTCGGGGTTACAAATTTGTAACGTTTTGTAAGACGTTTTCTCCAGAGTGTCTGAAAATACAAAATAAAATGTAAAATTCCATGAAAAGCATATTTTATAAGACAGAGTTGTGTGCTGGATTTTGTGTACATTGAATCACAGCTTATATGACTGAATATGTCATTCTGATATTTTTTTTTTGATTTTAGATGCTACATTGGAGATGAACTTTATATAATATTCATATTGGGAAGTTAGTTCCTGAGATTAAGGAGTCCTCCTCCCATTTATCTCCTAAAATGTGTGCCTTGAATATTACAAAATTAAAACTTGAGCAAGAAAAAGTGCCGTGTGAATTGTTATCAGAAAATATTCATTATACATGTATTCATAAATAGGATTCATAGCACTTAACATAAGTTCATTTGCAACTAATCCATCCACATGGCTCAACAGGGCTTGAGGTAAGTCTGTGTACTAGTTGTTAGGTGTACGGTAGCTGCAGGAGTAAAATGATGTATTGGCAACTTGTATAATCATGTTCATACACACACACACACACACACATATATATATATATATATATAATATTACAAATTTGTTATACTGTGTTTAGGTCTAGTAGAAAACTGAAGTCATTTATCAATCGGTGGCATGAAGTAAATCCATATGTTGGGCACATATTGTAGGCACGATTTATGTAGGACTACTGGCAACTTAGAGCAATAAGCCAGGGTGACAATTATATTAGTACTATACCAAACATTTACAACATATGAAATATTAGATCTTCATTGAATTTACATTAATTTTATTTGTTTATATGCTTGTCATATCCTTAAATGTTCTATATACATTATATATATATAACACAACATGTTCAGCAAAATTGATTAATTTACCTGGCAGGTTGGGCGATTCCCCTATGTCAGCTAGCTGTACTCTCCTTCTCCAGGCTCACTGGTCCAGGAACAGACGCTACAAAATATGAGATCATCTCAGATGGACGCTTTTCAGATAGACGCCATTGCATCATCTGGACGATGTTCATTTGAACGCCATGAAAATGGACGCTGATCATATAGACGCCTTCGTATTATAAGCCCATACATCATTAAGACCCCTAAAAACAGGCCTTATGGCCGCGTTCATATAGTGTTATATGTTTCCTTTAAGTGTGTAAATGGTGTGATTGAAGATGGACGATGCATTTAAAACATTAAATCAAATGCCATACTTGTCCAACATGACTTTTACCGACCATGATTTCCAGATACAATACATAAACAATAAATATATCAATAAAAACAATATAAATAGAAAAAAGTCAGTCACCGGTAAAGAGTTACCAGGTGTGTTAAACTGTCTGTAGGCTTCGTTACTATATTTTTATACCCGCATTGCCAAAATATATTATCAACAAATTAGTTTATAAATCAGAAAACAAAAATAACATTTTAACTGACCTGTCAACCCCAAATGGGATGTAAACAGAATCACATGTATAAAACAACACATTCTTCAATCACTAATTGGCTGGCAAATTCCGCTATGGTTTAAATTATATAGGGGATCACGACCTGCAGCAGGATTATAAAGCTTGTTCACTCAAGATAGGCTGTGCCCTATTTATTGGCCCCTGTTAGTGCAAGCCAGGGTAGTCAGGTGACTTTATTTGTAGTTGTTGTCCCGGAAACATAAACGCCTTCTTCTTCTGAGTTTGACATATGACATTTGGCATCAAGATCATGAGATGAGCACCCTGAGAGTTAGATGGGAGCAAATTGAATCCGTTAGGTATTTACAAATGTGGCACGATCTTCTCGATTTGCATAAATACGGTTTACTGCGTACCCTAACCGACTGAAAAAACATTAAATTCAATTGCTTGACGGCCTTAACCTATCTCGTGTAAAAGGATCAGGCAACTCCCATTAGCAGCTTGTCAGTGTACATATATTCGCAGCCATGCACGGCCGTGCTTTGGTGGACAGAAAGTTGGTTTAACGTATGCCGAAGGTCCAGTTGACGGGGTATTTCTTCTGGTGAGTCTTTTCTTAACCGACAAACCCTTTAACATGCCATCGTCTATACATGTGTTGTTTTTGGATGGTCGCACTCGTACCTTGTAGTCTTCGTGCAACAGCGTGCAAAAAATAAATAAATAAATAAATAAATGAAAAAATAAACGAAACAATATTCTGATCCATTATTCTTTTCCGATAAAGAATACCTTATTAATTTCTTAGCAGTGACTGCTAAGTTGTGACCATGCCCTTATCTATACAGCAGTTTTGCTTTAAAATACTTGTAATTGATCGTATGAAACAAAACTATTCAATTATCAATTTATTAAATACTGCTCACTATAAATTCGTTGAATGTTTGAGAAATAACTGTTTATTAGGCTTGATGTGTCAATGCCCTCTTAACATATAATATGATCCAAGGGTTAACACAATGTATATTAACACATTCTATTCATTGCCCCCTTCTTAGCTCAGTTGACTGTAATTCAACTTAGCTATAGTGATCGGTCAGCGTCAGTCGTCCGTCCGTCGGGCCGTCTAACTGTCCATCTGTTTGTTAGAGTTGCACGTTTATCCAGGGAAGTCCATAAAACATTTCCTTCGAAACCAGAAATGGGGTCACTGTGACCTTTATCCTTCTAACTTTGTGGCTATTTCATAAGATCCCTTTGGAATAATTTAAAAAAAATGATACAAAACCCCCAGTATCTTGGCAAATTATGCTTGGACTGCTCTTATCTTTGCCTGAATATTGACAATGACTAGGATTGTCAGTTTCCAAACTTGGTGGCGCCATTTTCATTTGTTTTTCTAATCTTAACGATTTCTTTCCTGTTTTTTAAGACAACAATTGAGTCCGCTTCTCGTCTATGCTTTCGTCTAGTGTCCCAAAACCTTGTGTGTTTATTGATTCTGACTGGTATCTTCAGTTCCTGAAGACTTGTGGCTTCAGCAGACATTTTTCTATTTTTTACGAATTTTTTTTTTTATTTTGAGACTGTCAAATTATATTGGTACTCTCAGATTTTGAATTGTGGTGTTATAAAATGTCCTGAAACCGTGTGCGTTGTATGGGCCCTGCATGAGTAAGCGGATGCGCTATAGTAATCACCACGTCTGTCTGTCTTTCTTTCTGTATGTCCGCCAAATTTGTTTCCTGAGATAACTCAAATTTGGCTTGACATATGGATTTCAAACTTGACTTACAGGGCCCAATTGACTCTTAGTCAAGAATCCATCCACATGGCTCAACAGGGCTTGAGGTAAGTCTGTGTACTAGTTGTTAGGTGTACGGTAGCTGCAGGAGTAAAAGGATGTATTGGCAACTTGTATAATCATGTTCATACATACACGCACACACTCACACACACACACATACACACACACACACACACACACATATATATATATATATATATATATATAATATTACAAATTTGTTACACTGTGTTTAGGTCTAGTAGAAAACCGATGTCATCGGTGGCATGAAATAAATCCATATGTTGGGCACATATTGTAGGCACGATTTATGTAGGACTACTGGCAACTTAGAGCAATAAGCCAGGGTGACAATTATATTAGTACTATACCAAACATTTACAACATATGAAATATTAGATCTTCATTGAATTTACATTAATTTTATTTGTTTATATGCTTGTCATATCCTTAAATGTTCTATATACATTATATATATATAACACAACATGTTCAGCAAATTTGATTAATTTACCTGGCAGGTTGGGCGATTCCGCTATGTCAGCTAGCTGTTTTCTCCTTCTCCAGGCTCACTGGTCCAGGAACAGACGCTACAAAATATGAGATCATCTCAGATGGACGCTTTTCAGATAGACGCCATTGCATCATCTGGACGCTGTTCATTTGGACGCCATGAAAATGGACGCTGATCATATAGACGCCTACGTATTATAAGCCCATACATCATTAAGACCCCTAAAAACAGGCCTTATGGCCGCGTTAATATAGTGTTATATGTTTCCTTTAAGTGTGTAAATCGTGTGATTGAAGATGGACGATGCATTTAAAACACAAATGTTGACTTAGATGGCTTTACTAATAATAAAAATTTTGGAAAATTCACAACCAAATACCTATTTGCCAGGGTTGTTTCAATCCTGGCACCGCTCGGCTCGGGCCTAGCGATGCCATGATAACCTACGTCTCCCAAATCTCGCGGCTTGCACAAAATTTCACTGGGCCATTATAACTGGTGCATGCGTTCCACATGCCCCGCCTCCATTTCGAAGGTAACTGCTGTCACTTATTCTCAGAGTGTCGAACTTGATATTACGTTCCAGCAATGTAAACATTGGGGATACAACACTGTCCAGTGTCTGATGCGCCAGAAAACTATGAGTACTTACTGTCACAGGTGCTCGATATGATTATTGATTGCTTTGAAACTGATGGCAGTCTTTCACAAGCGGTTTCAAGAAACGAAGCCGAGGATATTGGTCATTTTTATATTTCTGATAATTGTATAGATGACTTCAATTTTGCTCATATTTCCGATTCACACACTCTGAAAGTCTGAACAGGAGGGAACTTGAAGCAATAGTTTACCTGGTTGGTTGCCTGAAACAGAGCTGCTACTGACCAAGGGTCCTCCGAATCAAGTGATGGGTGTTTTGCAAGCCCTGTGAAAAAGAAGGCTATTTTTAAATTGGATTCTGCCGCCGAGAGTGAAAATACAAGGCACAACACGCGTTGGTAGTCTAGGATTTGGTATGAATGGTGTCTTGCCAGCAGTGTCAGAACATCCCCAGATGACCAGGGACGTATTTAAGATATGTGCATGTATGTCTCAGTGCATTAAACAATATTTCTGTATTCTGTAATGTTTACAAATGGGGAAAATAATGTTCATCCGCCATTTTACGCGCCATTATAAAATGGGGGCGCTTTGATAAACTGTTTTAATTTGCGCACAAATTCATCAATGCTGCCTGAGAGCATGTGCCTACATACACCTTGATTTCTACAGTTTATTTTAATAAATGCAGCTGATGGATTCACTCTCGTAACTTATTTTTCATTATTAACCTAAAATATCGGTCATTTCACCAAAAAAATTTATTTACACCTGGTCTACTAAACCTGAAGTGTACTAATTAAAAAAAAATACCAACTTTGCAGTATAATGTTCATGTTATGTAATATCCTTAATGTTGTAAGAACTTTGTGCATATTGGGCACAGGTTATGATAATAGCTAAAAGCCGTAAAACCTTAGTATTTGTCCCTTCACTAAATGAGGCTGAATATCACTGTGCTGTAACGTAAGTCCCCATATCGGCTGCATCTCTAGTGCCTTTTTATACATTTGCAAACCAACTGTTGTTGACTCATGTAAATGCGCAAAGAATATTTTACGCAGCCATGACATGCTCAGTCCCCGAATCGAAAATGGAATCTATTCGCACGCCCTTACTTTGTGACCTGGATTATTACTAAATTGAAAACAAGTGTAACAGTAAACGTATTTTGTAAATAAGGTAATCACAGATGAATGGCTTGTTCTTATCTGAGGGCAGAGTGTTTGTATTCTGTGCTTAATCCGTGTGGTAACTGACCTTGTTTAACAGTCCGCTGCTCGTTGAGGAGACCGGTGTGTGAATCATGCGCTAAGGTAAGGACCTTCTTGGGATTAAGGGGCTACTAAATTCAAAGATGCAATGCCAATAATTTAATTTCAGGTTAAGTCGGTTTTAAATGATAATTAAAATGGGTGTCTTTATCCCCTTAGGTAAAATACTATTTTAATTCAGTTATAAGTATATAGTGTGCAGTGTTATGTGAATATATATGAAATATAATCTATAAAGAAAATTGTCCATGAATACGTTCGGACTCATTGAGGTAGAACAGAATATAAAAACTAAATCATTTTTCCTTCCACCCTACCAAAGTTCAGACTTTACTGATTTTGAAGAACTTGCTGTATTTCTGCTGGGATTATACTAATATTATGCTGACAACTGTAGATACAAACCAGCGGATGGAAATACCTGCTGATTTATTCTGCTGGGTGGATTCCACCTGCAATTTTGACATTCAAGGTTATTTAAAGGTTAAACTGAAAAAAAATGGGCCAGCCAAGGTTAATATTCACTTTTGGGGACATTGCTTGTTTATATCAGGCGTCCATGCCAGATCAACGAACCAAACAGTGATGGGAAAAAGTTCAGGTGGATCACCTTTAAGGTAATTTTCAAGTTAATTTACACGGTTTTCATTAAACCGAAGAAAAATGATAAAATGATAAACCTGAGAAAAAGGTCCCAAGGTCCGGAAAAGAAGTTTGAACCTATTCAGAGGTTCAGGCAGCTGAACGTTGGGGGAGGGGGCGGGGGGGGGGGGGGAGATCGGGGGATCCTCCTCTGGATCCGCTTATATACTGAAACATTCATAATGGCTCTTAAAAATAGCTGTCACAATGACAACTGGATTTGTCGGAACGACACGAATGCCCCCGCCTGGAGCAAATTAGAAATAATTGTTAAATTTTGTTAAGTTCAGGAGCTGTCATATGGTCAAAATTAGATAACCAGGACAAATGCAAACTCGATCTGTAACGGGTCATTATCAAGCAAAACACCTAAAATCAGGCCAGTATCTGCAGGCATTGTGAAAAAAGTCCATACATGCGCATATTTCATAAAAGAAATTCTATTTTTCATGAAATTGTCTATGTTAGGGTGCTGTCAAACGGTCAAAAGTAGGTCAACAAGGACGGAACTCGAACGCGATCTGTAACTGGTCATTATCTGCCAACACACAAAAAAAATCAAGGGGGTATCTGCAGGCATTTCGAAAAAAAAAAACCCGTACATGTACATTTTTCATGAAAATTTCCATTTTTCTTGAAATTTTCTATGTTCAGGAGCCGTAAAACGGTCAAAAGTAGGTCAACCGGGACGAAACGTGAACCTTATCTGTAACAATACTTTTGAATGGCTATATAACTTCTGTTGGTGACTAGTTGAAACGGCAGTTAATTCATTTAGTACTAATCCTAGCCTGAGGTATACGCTCCACCACACCATGCTAAGCCCTCACCATGTACAATGATGACAAAAAGGGCACAGGTGCCCGCATCTGTCTCCCCGTATATGTCTGTGTAGCCGACTAACTATGCACCTTTTTATTTCCTAAATATGGCACATCAATTTTGCTTTCAAAAGGATTCCATTGACTAAAGCAACGACTGGTCCTAGCCTTTCATGTAAGTGATTATAATGAAACTTACCTTGTTTAAGTGTCATTATATAGCAACATGTGAATTATCGAGAAGAAAAAATCTTTCATCTAGCACGGCCTTTCGCCCAAAAGTAATTCTAAAATTAAAAATTTAATTCAAAAATTAATTCTACAGGTATTTGAAAAGCTAAAGAAAAAAATTAAAGAATTAAATTGACATAAAATAACAGACTATTTAAAAATGTATGTCCAAGATAAGAATCTGTATAACACCTCTAAATCTGTCATGAAAACTACAAATTATAGCACCAAGGCTTGTACCTCAAAATTTTAACAGCTTATATGAGGATTGTTTAACTCAAATAAACACAAAATCTTACATATATAAACAGCATACAGGTTAACTTATAATCAAGGTACAAAATAGAGGTTTAGTTTATTACCTATCCTGCTAGATGATATATTAGAATTATCTACTATCCAATTAAGGTATGGCTCTAGAGGGCAATAACAGTCAAATAACCAAGAAATTATTATTTTTATTTGTCACTACAGCTGTCATCATTTTTCTATATGAATTAAATGGGACTTTCATTCATGCATGCAATCGATTAATATGTCATAGATATTCAATAGCAAATCTTATTATTGATGCACATTATGTCATAATATTTTATAATTATTCTATTCTCAACACTATAGTCTTCATAGTAGCATGTACATGCTTTTGTTTTAAGGATTCTTTCACAGGCTCTGAGTATGAATAAAACTAGTTGAAAAAAAGACAGTATAAAATTATAATGTACCAGGTAGCCCTATCATAAATGAAATTATGCAGAATGCGTCTATTTGAGACGTAAAGAAATAAATAAAAGTTTATATCACTGCAGTGAAAGGAGTTAACAACTTAATATTATTGAAGAAACTGCTGTATATTGTCAATACATGTTAACACAGAGAACAAACATCTATAACAACACAAAACAAAGCCGTCTCAGAGGTGAGTGGGAGACAAACACAAAAGTCCACGGACAGGACGATCAGACTATGTACAGTGCACACACACGGTTACCAATTCATTGAAAACACGCTCCTATGTAGTGAATTATCACCATTATTTTTATTTATTACAGGTTTATCAGTTTGCAATACTAAATTTTCTTTGTAATCAACAAAACAAATTGATATATATATATATATATATATATATATATATACATTATAAATAAAAAATAGCCTATATTACACCAAACAAGGAAAAAACGAAATTTATTATTTGTGACCTATATATATATATATGTATATATATAATATTACAAACTTGTAATACTGTGTTTAGGTCTAGTAGAAAACCGAAGTCATCGGTGGCATGAAGTAAATCCATATGTTGGGCACATATTGTAGGCACGATTTATGTAGGACTACTGGCAACTTAGAGCAATAAGCCAGGGTGACAATTATATTAGTACTATACCAAACATTTACAACATATGAAATATTAGATCTTCATTGAATTTACATTAATTTTATTTGTTTATATGCTTGTCATATCCTTAAATGTTCTATATACATTATATATATATAACACAACATGTTCAGCAAATTTGATTAATTTACCTGGCAGGTTGGGCGATTCCCCTATGTCAGCTAGCTGTTTTCTCCTTCTCCAGGCTCACTGGTCCAGGAACAGACGCTACAAAATATGAGATCATCTCAGATGGACGCTTTTCAGATAGACGCCATTGCATCATCTGGACGCTGTTCATTTGGACGCCATGAAAATGGACGCTGATCATATAGACGCCTACGTATTATTAGCCCATACATCATTAAGACCCCTAAAAACAGGCCTTATGGCCGCGTTAATATAGTGTTATATGTTTCCTTTAAGTGTGTAAATCGTGTGATTGAAGATGGACGATGCATTTAAAACACAAATGTTGACTTAGATGGCTTTACTAATAATAAAAATTTTGGAAAATTCACAACCAAATACCTATTTGCCAGGGTTGTTTCAATCCTGGCACCGCTCGGCTCGGGCCTAGCGATGCCATGATGACCTACGTCTCCCAAATCTCGCGGCTTGCACAAAATTTCACTGGGCCATTATAACTGGTGCATGCGTTCCACATGCCCCGCCTCCATTTCGAAGGTAACTGCTGTCACTTATTCTGTGGTCACACACCGCGTTTGTTCTACCTCAGAGTGTCGAACTTGATATTACGTTCCAGCAATGTAAACATTGGGGATACAACACTGTCCAGTGTCTGATGCGCCAGAAAACTATGAGTACTTACTGTCACAGGTGCTCGATATGATTATTGATTGCTTTGAAACTGATGGCAGTCTTTCACAAGCGGTTTCAAGAAACGAAGCCGAGGATATTGGTCATTTTTATATTTCTGATAATTGTATAGATGACTTCAATTTTGCTCATATTTCCGATTCACACACTCTGAAAGTCTGAACAGGAGGGAACTTGAAGCAATAGTTTACCTGGTTGGTTGCCTGAAACAGAGCTGCTACTGACCAAGGGTCCTCTGAATCAAGTGATGGGTGTTTTGCAAGCCCTGTGAAAAAGAAGGCTATTTTTAAATTGGATTCTGCCGCCGAGAGTGAAAATACAAGGCACAACACGCGTTGGTAGTCTAGGATTTGGTATGAATGGTGTCTTGCCAGCAGTGTCAGAACATCCCCAGATGACCAGGGACGTATTTAAGATATGTGCATGTATGTCTCAGTGCATTAAACAATATTTCTGTATTCTGTAATGTTTACAAATGGGGAAAATAATGTTCATCCGCCATTTTACGCGCCATTATAAAATGGGGGCGCTTTGATAAACTCAATGGGAGGTAACACGTTACATGCAGACAGCTTGTGCTTATTTGTTTCCTGAAAATTATAAAAAAAGTCACGTTTCTGTATTTTTAAATAACTTTACGATTGAAGAACACATGGAAACAAATAGACTTTGCATAAAGTAAGGTTTAGCGCCTTTCATACATTAACGGACACATTTAACCGATGTAAAAAAAAATCTAAACCAATTCTGATAAATTCTAGATAAATGCAATCTTTGGTAATTTTTTTCATTTATTATTTTAATTTTTGAAACTTAAAGTTATTTCCCTTACATACTTTGTACAAGAAACACTGATTACTCTAACCAGTTTGTATCTTCTACATTTCAGTAATAGTGATTTGAATGGTAAGATTAATAGATCCTTGTGTCAGTATTAAACATAGACTAAATTTATTTTTCATGGTTAGATTGACAATCATTTAATGAGTTGTCCAATTACAACATCAAAATAAATCTACCAGTATAGGGAAACATTCTAGATGATTTTAAACGAAATGTGTATGAGGAAGGAGGTATGCTTGTGTTAGTAGACATTCTTATGCAGATGGGCATCTGTAATTTATTTTTATTGTATATCTGAATTTTGTTTAATATCTATCGCAAAAATATTACCGAAGTCTTAGTTGTCTGTTGCGTTTTGTGATGGTGTGGCAGTTTTTCCCCCACGTGACGTTTAAAAAAATGTGAAAAAAAGTTATGGCTAATAAAGTGATGTGAGACTTAAAAACTTAGAAGGGTTATTAATAATGCTCAAAATCGACCCCTGTGGAGTTAATGCTTTTTGCCTTTTGAGGGAATTTATATATAATCGCTTCTGCAGTAATGAAGTAAGCGGCAGTTCTCGCAATACCACAACAAAAAGCGACTTGAATGCTTCCGCCAGTTAGCAGTGGGATACTCGTATTATATTGTTATTATAAAATAAAATGTTAGGTAGCTGCTGTACATGGTCATAATGGAAGACTTCAAAACACTAAAAGGTTCAATTACTCAGATCCTCTTTTGTGCACCTACTGCTTTTATCCTTAATAGGGCGATATTATAGCTATATTATACATATGGTAGCAGAGTTTTCTTCTCCCTGCATATGTACACGCATTTTTATCTTCATCCGTGTTATATTATATTAATTTGTCACTATGTATTTCAATTTATTTATAAAATTATAAAAGAAAAGATATCATTTTCACATTTAACTCGAAAGATCGGAATTGCCGTGCTAGTCTGTTTATATGAGTAAGTTTAAAGCTTCACTACCACCTGGGGTGGAGGGCTTTGCAACCGAAAGCTATGGGAGAACAAAACCTAAACCTGCTAGTGTAAATAAAGGATCACCTTACAACTTTAAGGTCACTCACATCCGTCCCGTTTAATGTCTCGTACAAACACATTCGCAATGCCTTTACATTCGCAAGAAAACAGTTTTAGTATTCATTCTCCGATTGATCAATTTTTTGTATACCCTAAACTCGTAAACAGTTAGTTTATAACAATTATCATTCTGTCTTCTTTAATATTTCTGTCTCCACTGTTTTCCACAGAATATTTACTAACAGATCCCATGAATAAAACAATCCATCCCACAGATATTGCACATATGATATACCTTCATGATAATTAAAAAGATAAGGGTATCTATTTTCATTTTGACCGACCGATCATACTTTATCTGAACAATTCAGAAAACCAGGATACATACGTTTAATGCTGTGTCCGTAGTCGATAAAACACTTCAAATTTTACAATGTAAACTACGGAACATAGGATCTATAAAATTAACGCCTGTACGCCTGCCTGGTGTTTGTAAACAAGTCTTAAACGTGCTTATGGAATTTCCCTAATCGTGGTAGTTTCTGGAATTATCTTAAGGGACTTACCATAGAAATAGTGGACACAAGGGTTGGATCAACGTGATAACGAAAGGCTTTAAGTACGCCATTCTTTCAATTGTGCTTTGCACTGTCCGAACATTAATGAACAAAGTTGACGTGTTACAGTCCTCTGTGAAATATTAGTGACTACATAAACAGTCATCGGCAATGTTTTACTGAGACCAGTTGAAACGACAATGCTGGTGATGGGATAGTAGTAATAAATGTTTAAAACTTGTGTGAGCTGACAGGTGTTAGCAATATTTTGTTAGAACAAGAAGGGGTGGAAAATACATGTATAATTACAAGAAATGGTGTAACAAAATAAACATTGTATCCGTATAGTGCAACTCCCTATTTGAATCATAAGAACTGAACTGCGGTCCTGCTAATTTGCAATGGAAATATCTTGTATGCGGTTTATTGTAGTGTACGTCCCAGAAAATAAATACAGCGAAGATGACAGATATATACTTTATAAGCGTGAAGTTGGTTTGGACTTTCAATGATTGTAAAAATGAACAAGTGACCCAGGGGTCATGACGTTCGGCGGACTAGGAAGACATTCAGAACAGGAATTTTATCATCTGAATCCAAATTCTGTACGTGGTACCCCGATTTAACAGAAGCATAGTTTGGGTAACAGATACCTTATTTCAGGTTTACTAGAAGATTTTTCACGGACCTCCCTGGAGTTTAGGTGAGAAGATTCTAGGTGCAATGGTTATGATGCGTGCCCTATTAACGCCTAACCGCATCTTTGAAGGTCTCAAAAATAAAAGTTTGCAGTAAATGCGTAAACAATTGAAAATAGTCAGTGATGAATGTGCATGCAAAGAATCATGGTGATGAATGTATTAGTTTCAGAAACTGGAGGTTTTGTATCAAATGTTCAATTATACTGAGGGTTTTTAACTAGCTCTATAGCTCAAAGGATATGGTTAACAGAGACTTTATTCCAGTTTTACAAGCAAATCTTTTTTATGGACCTCCTTGGAATTTAAATTAGAAGATTCATTGCGTTACGATTTGTACCCTGTTACCGAAACGACTGCATCGTCGATGGTATCAAATAAGAGAAAACAATAAGTACAAATTCAAAATAAAAAATCCAGTTGGCACTACTAGTCTGCAGGAATTAATGAAACTCTCCATGATGAAAGTGCATGCAAAGAATCGTGGTACCAGGTGCATTAAATGTTCAGACACTTGAGCTTTTGTATCAAATTTTTAAAATTCTTTGAGGTACTTCTGAGCCCCATAGTTCTGATGATATGGTAAACAGAGACCTAATTTAGGGTTTCCCAGGAGATTTTCAATGAAACTCCCAGGATATTAAGGGAGAAGATACCAGGTCCATCGGTTACGATTTGTGCCTGATTAGACAGAAACATGGACGTACGACGGACAAAGCATGATCACTATAGCAGATGACTTTCAGTCAGCTGAGCTTAAAACCAGTTACAGCAGTCATTCTCTTTGGATACTGCATTGGCGTTGATGCTAAAAGTGACCCAGCAGTGTTTGACATGTAATCCCAGATATGAGGCAACCCTGGAACTAAGTTTCTGTAACATAAAGGATGCCTACAAGGTTAACAAGTTAGCAGCCTTGGTAAGCCAGACCAAACATATTCACTTGATCCCTGATTATAAGCAACTATTGAAGAGGAAAAAGTCTAAACTAGATTGGACAAGATATATTACAACATTTATTTAGAAGGATTACAAAGTGCACTTACTTTATTTAGTGACAGTGTTTCCGGGATAAGTTAACTTAACGGCAGGATAGAAGTGTTTGATTAAGCTAATTAATCTTCAGGTACAGATAGTGTCTCACCTCAAGCGCTTTAATTCTGTAAAATAAAATTCAAAGAGTATAATGTGAAGAGTGTGATGTTCGAGTCATTCAGTGATCATTGTTTTAAATATGTGATGCATGTTTTAGTAATGGCTTAAAGACGTAACTTTCCTATTATTTGTTTCTTCACTTGATGACATTGATGGCAAAAAAATGTAAATAGGTCACCATTCAGGGGTCATATCGACTATATTCTTTGCATTTGTTTTGACATTTTTCATGTGTGTAATGCCTTTTCTTTGTCATGAGCTTGTTTTTTCTTTCAAAGTGTTATGTAGCTCTGAAAAAAAAATATTGAAAGATTTCCATGACAGTAAATATGTAATCATGAGCCTGTGACGATAATTTGTACTTTCTTAAAATATCTTCATAAAAGCATCCTGAGTGGAAAAGATAATACTCAAATAAAGAGGCTTATATTGTTTGGCAAGAAATCTTAAATAGAGAAAAACGGAAACACAAGGTACCGAGGTTAATGGCAGGCTGTACATATTGGTAAATACTGCGGCCTGTTCATGAAACGTCTCAGTATATACGTATATACTTAATATAGATTTCCAAGGTAGGGTACAATTCATCGTTAATGTTTACACGGATATTGATGAGAAAGTTCGGTTTAATTCTATAATACTACAAAGGAACAAATTATCTCCAACTACTATGTTTCATTTTTTTTACCACAGAGTGCCACAGACATAATTCAACATAGCGTTCTATGAGGGTTTAAGGTACACACTAAAAAAATCCAGAGTATGAAATAATAAGTAGACCTGTTAAAAGTATATACATTTTAGGTATGTATGCCACCGAGGGAATCGTGTCATGAGGGTAGGTGTCTTCTGTTTTGTTTCATTATGACAGCTATATAGGTGTACCGTTTGTATTTGTTGTGGGAACATTCGGTGCATTACACTAATGGTTATGGATGAGAGTAAAGGGCGGAAGGTAATTCAAAGGGTCGCATACACAGAGTGATTCATTGAAAAGTTGGTGACAGGTGCCACCAGAGGAACCGGTATAACCTGTGTGTGTGTGGGGGGGGGGGGGGGGTAAAATGCCGACTGTGCCACCAAACAGGGTCCAGTGCCGCCAATCGGGATCCGGTGATGCAAGCCGGGGTCAAATGACTGTAAAACCGGACTCGGTGTTTAACTAATTTTGTTTCTGCAGCCAGTGCAGTTAAGGTGTTGTTGTTCCTGCCCGTGTAAGGCGTAACTGACTGGGAACCCTACATGCTGGTGGTTTTGAATAAAGACATTTTAAGTAGTATATTCTTTGTTGCTCAGCCACTGCCCGGGACCTTTTATGTACCTGGGTGCTAATGCAAAAGGGAAAGGCATCAACAATTACATCATCTCTACCACGTTAGATTAAAGGCAACCTGGTCCGTCATTTGGCAATGGTAGCCTTTCATTTAGGGCACCGGTAAGGAGCATTTTTCATCGGATGACACTGTACACCTGTTAACAGTAAAACATATAAAATGTGTTTTACGCTAACTATCTCTCCGTCTCTCTCTGTGCCTCTCGCTATTATATATATATATATATATATATATATATATATATATATATATATATATATATATTCATGACTGAAGGGAACCGAAAAAATGCCTTTTTTCAGTTAAGTGCTCATGCTACCAATAGTGTAGTGAACTTGCCGCTTTTGGACCGGCGACTTGGACTAACACTTCCAGCTCCATTAGATGCAGGGGACAGTACTGCCTAGTTATATAGAGTACATCGGTGTTATCGCCAGCTAATACCACATGCGACAATATGCGACAGTTGATACACAGTTAAAAGTCTCTGTCGCCCACAGCAGCCCCTGAAGAGAACGGAAAAACAGTGTATCTTTGTTATATTAAATGTAGTTACTGATGTTGATTGTTCCAATGAGTTATTTTAACCATTGTGAACCAATGATAACATTCAACTTTGATGGGATTGTTATGTATTGTTACCTGTAAAGGGTTTTCGATGATAACATTCATTTTTTTCATATCTTATAAGTTTTCTATATAGGCATTTAACACTGTAAAAACATAACAATGACCATACAGCATGTCTTAAGCATTTCGGAATATTCTTTTGCCAGGTGCGGATGGCTTCCATGCGGGGTCCTTCTTGATCAGTTTGCGGCTGTGGTAAGTTCATTGTTACAACATACAAGCCAATATCCAGCTCTTATCATTCACATAAATTTACAGATATAACCTATTTGTTACCTTTTTAAATCAGGGTTTGATGCCAGGTTTCCAAGAACATAGTGTCTTGTCTCAATATTGTAGTAGCGGGAACTTTTCAAGGCATGTGATAACAGTTCTGTATACTCTGGTAATGTTTTTTCATAGGTTCCAGTAGGATCATGTTGGGACGACCGATTTATTTGAAACATCCAGAAAGAGTTCTGCTTATTTTTTTATTTAATTTATCTACAGTCTAGCTTGCAAACATATTGTCACATAGGTCACAAAGTAATGGAACCGAACGACTGTTTACCTCTAGATTATTTCACCTCGTTCATTAAAGCAATGTACCTGGAGTACGTCATTTACAAACAGGTACAGTGAAACCATAGCATTTCGAACACCAACTGAACTCGATAAAGTTTACGCATTCCTTTTGTGTTCATCCATGTGATTCATTGGGAAATGAACACGAACGACTTGTAAATACGAAAATATAAACGTTTGATAATGAAATACAAATTAACAATTATTATGATACATCTTCTACATATGTTTCAAATGGCCATTGATACGTGTTAAGGTGCACCGAGAAATGTATATATATATATATATATATATATATATATATATATATATATATATATATATATATATATATATATGATAAAGTCTTCTGAATATTCATGAATCCTGGTTAGGCTGTCCTTGGTATTACACATGGTTTCCTTAAGTGAATAGTATTTTTGTTGTCAGTGTCCAGGCCAAGACGAAAGGCGCCTCTCCATGATACCTTTAGGGATCGTACCTCACACTCATGGATCGGACCATGATAACATCAGTGATCGGGCCTCACACTTATATAATAGGTACAAAAACAAACCCCTGTGGACAAATGTTATATCATTTTGCTAGGGAGGTAGTTATATATCTATATATATATTGTATAAGCCAAACACTTTTTCATCAATTACATTACATACGTCGTTCCAATAATTTATACCCTTATTATAATGCGTTTATCGTAAGATAACTTATCTTGAACGATTATAACAATATATACACTATAATCGTGGTTTCTGCATATAGTGACCTTAATAGTCATACGCATAGTTGGCTTTCGCTTATACAAATAATATTTATTCTCTTAAGAGTCATATTTCACGGTTTAGGAGTTAATTTTTACACATTTACACGCGATTTCTAAAATTTGCTAACTGTTCTAAAAATCATAATGAAAATTAAAAACAAAATCGTACCTACCTTCTGACCAGGTTACCCGAATGACACATGAGAGACTACTGAGACAATACCTTCACATGGTGTCCTGTGTAGCTCCGATCTAAAGGCTAGCAATAACCTTTTTTATATGAAGCGTTACCTCGCAACGGAGTCATGTGATCATGCGCATTTTAAAACTTCGCGGTGATACAGGTACTACAACGCACAGAGATTTTCGTGAAATCTTTCACCACGACTCGTGTACATTACTCGTACTTTCACTACAGCTCGGACCTGTTACCCGTACATTACTCGTACGTTCACTACAGCTCTAGCCTGTTAACCGTACGTTCAATATATTTGGGGTTTATGAGTTCGCTTGCACTCATGACCATCTGTTATAGGTTTCACTGGCAAAAATGTACCAACAACCCGACCCGACCAATTGGCAAAAGATATGAAGCAAAAGACACTGTGAAGACGTTTTTTTCTGAAATTTTTTGCTTGTAAATGATCGTTTACTGTGTCTTGTTTGATATTATGTCTAATGTTAAATATGCATACCCATTTGTGCTGAAAGATGTTGTAAAGACATTTAGACACATGGATATGCCTTAATCCTAAGATATGTATTTTTTCAGAAAAAAATTAAGGGATGGAGGTACAACAGTGGCCTAAGAATTTACACATGTAAATGTTAAAGGCCATATATTACTATATATCATTATAAAGCTAATGTTCTTTTCATTCCAATAATGCCAAAATTATGCACTGACAATTTATTATAGGAAAGTTATGGTTCATAACTAATGTACTTTCACTTTCACACTTTCATGTTTGTTCAGAATTAATTATATGAAGTAGTATCACAGGGAACCTGAAAAGAAGGAACACATATACAAGTTAATCGAATTATCTGACTGTAAGTTTAACTCATAGGTTAAAGCTGTGGAATGTGTTTGTTATATGTATTGATATATTTTCCTTGTTCTGCTTTCATGAAAATCACAAACCAAAGAAAAAACAACATTATAATTAAACGTCAAATAGATCAATCATATGGTTATATACAGAAGGGTTCATTTTAGATAATTTCGTTATAGGTTGTTACAATAATGAATATATAATTACCTATATACCCTGCACTGGATGCATACAGTCAAATATTGGTCATATAGTAGAATTTGAAAATGTGTAGAAAAATAATAGTGACTCCAAATGGTATGAACTCGTAATATGTCCACTTTAACTTCTGGTGACACTAATGCAACCTTGTTTGATAATGTCATGTTGGGACCAATAATATTTTGACCACAAAAATACTTCCTTTCTACACCCATTAAGTGGCATGTAAACCTGTATAACCTGCTGATATCAGCCTGAGTCATGTTTCTTTTCCAACATCGGTGCAATGATGTTTATCTAATTGTGGTACGTGTCCCAGAGCAGTCTCTGGATCAGCCACATTTGTTTCCCTATTGCATTGCAAGCAGCACACGGAAATGAATGAGTCCCAATAGGTCCTATCTGCATCACCTCCTTTGTTTTACTGATAGACAAATATAACAATACATCCATTGGAAATTTCTGTCTTATTTGTACCTATTAGCTTGTTAGAAGTTACTGACGATTAGCAGGAAGCGTGTGTTTTCAATCAGACGGTCACCATGCCAGGTGCCATGTGGTACCTCTGTATACAGATTATCTTTTATAAAACAGAAGAATCACATTTAGCACATTTTTGTTATAAATAAGAGAGAAAAAAACCCAGAATCAATTCGTGTATATAATTTCTCAAATACGTATATCTATGCCAGTCACAGGTACTTTGCACCTTCAGCGTTTCCCTCAAGAATAATATAAGGTCCCGTTTACATAGTGCTATGCAATTCACTAGATGATAAATATATTTTGAAGACCCCCATACATATTCACCGGAATAGTATACAAAATTGGGATACAAAGTTCTCTTTGATGAATTACTCCAAATAAAAATTCAGAGGATACCATTTTGTCACCTTTGGCAACATATCTGTTATCCTGAAAAAAAAAATAAAAATAGAAAAATAAGTCATTTTTTCCAGGCCTTTTTTTATTTTGCAAAATGTAGTTAGCGAAGTATATGACTGTAAGGTTATTTTGAAATTCATAAGATGTACATCCATAACATTATTCAGCCGTATGCAAATATCATGCGATACTTATTTTAATGTAGGTCATCGCCAGAGTTATTATGGTACATAAATAATCCAAAACGTTTAAACTATAAAGATCATGGTTTTTAATATAAAATATAAATAAACGATAATGCAATCTAGTGGACGTGGTAAGTATGTGTCTCAATAAGGTTGTACACGTCAGACAACGGAAGAAAAATACAAAACATATATATCCATTGCGATACAACCATCATACTACACCTTTTACTTCAGCTTATACCAGATACATTCTTTCTGTATCATTGTACGTATTCAGGAATAAAATGAACCCGATGAATAAAATAAAAAATAACATAACACTAAATATATATTACTCGAAATATGTGTAACATAAAATCATAGTCTCAGGCCAAACAAAAAAATAAAATGAAAGGTATGGTTCTCAGGCACCGCCCGCGTCAAACCCCGCTTCAAACATTTTTTTTTATTTTTAATAGAAACTTACTAATTTTGAGCCTCAGAGGGTCGGACATTTCTTTCAAGAAGATAAAATCATATAATTTTGATAAAACTGCCTTTGTTATGTAGTGCTTATACTTGTTTAGCAAAATAAATCTGTTATTATCACGCGTTTTTCTTATCAATTGACATTTATATCATAACATAAAAAAGTACCGCCCGCCCACATTGATTTCTGCAATAAAGAATGCCTGAGAACCAAACCAAGCCTTACTGTCATACATGCAAACTGATTTTTATTTTATTTTCAACAATTCCATGCTAATACAAACCGATTGTGTGAAACTCCCTATTACCAACAAATTGTAAAATGAAGGAATTTTAAATAATTTTACATTTTTTTTATCCTTGAAATGTCATTTACCCTCTCATGTACTTGTCTGTTTACGTAATCGCACTTTGCATTCCAACATAAACTATTTACATATACCCAATTTGCAGTTAATCCAACCTAATGAACACTGGGATACCAACAACATTACACTTTTGTTATATCCATTCAAGTTCATTTGCATTTATATATAGCCCGAAGTTTATGAATCTAAGATATAAAGTAAAAAAAAGACTTCTTGAAAGCCGCTAGGAATCGTCTTTTTGAAGATTTGCTTAGCATTTTAATGGCATCAATCCACCCCAAGAAGAGAGGTAAGTCCCACATTATAGACCTTGACAGCAAAGTTCTTGTTAAAACCTTTGCAATAATTTGACTCAAAGATGTTTGTTCTCTCGTTATTAATTATGCTTGGAAAAGATTAATGACGCTGTATTACTCCAAAGGTACCATGTTATTTAAATTGGTTTTGGATGGGCATCATGACAAATGAGTACAGTTCATTCTGTGACGTGATTATTATTGTGCGCAGAAAGATATAGACATACGTGTCTGCAAATTTCGTTTCTGCTTAAGGCAATGCAATATATTGCGATAATTGATATTTTCTTTAACAATTTTGTGTACGTGTTTGCCCAAATAAATTACATGTATGTGATTCAGTAGAAATGTGTTTATTCAAGGTTTAATTTATTATTAAAAATAAATTCAGTCTGTATACACAATAGTCTTAAAACACATATAAGTAAGTTAGATACAGTTTTACTTATACAAGGCCCAACAGGACCCACAGCAGCAAATGCTGCCTGCCTGGTGGTGACAAGGTTTGTCCGTTAGCATTACCAGCAATAAGAAAGCAAACCATCTGCATTAATGAGCCTACAAGGATCCAAATGTGAATAATTAAAACATTATAATATGGTAATGAGAAATTTACATGACACATTTTATAAAAGACACATTATTATCAAACTAAGCATTTGATTTTTAAAAAGATTGCGTATGTGTTAGAACTTCTTCAAATGTAGTTTCTTTTTCCTCATTCTGTTTTGCTAAGAAACATTCAATATATTGTTCATCCCATATATGAGATGAAGTACAGATATCTGGCTGCATAACAGGCGTATAAACAGATAGTCAATTGATGGTCAATATAAAGCAAACCCTCTCTGTTGCAATTGTTGAAAACTGAGTAGGGATACAACAAAAGCTAAGCAAGACATTGCCTGCAATATAAATGTTAGGTGCAAAAGTTCGTCAGAAATAAAATGCATAAATGAAAATAGAAAAGGTTTAATCAAATATACATTTCAGTTGTTACCAGATGAAAACACAATTCCATCACTTTATTAAAGAAAAAGTGTTCCAAAAGCAGAAACAATTTTATCCACACTAGAAAACTAAGAATCCATGGCTTCATCTCTGCATGACTTGATGACATGAATTAGGAACGGTCCCTGTAACATAACATATCTGTTCTTCATCAAACTAATTGTTCTTAATATATTTCAGTGGACGGAAGCTATTTGGCAAGATATTTAGTCCCGTGCTGACAACTGCATTGTACCTTTTGTAAAACTTTAAATAAAGAGGTGTGCGCCGAAACGTAGAGCAAAATCATCATCCTGATGTATAAACCCCTTTCAGCTCATTTTGACACCTTGACTGTGAAAAGAAGGGTTCATTAATCCCAAGTTGCCTACCAGTCCGTTGTCACATACAAGGCCAGCCGATAAACGATACACATCCCAGTGATGTGCCGTCGATTTAAACTCCCTATCTAAAAGTTTGTCAAAAAAGCATAATTCCTCATCCATTTAAATAGAGACTAAGATGACTACATGTATAGATAATTTATACTTATACACACACACATTCACATACAACTATATATACATGCACTCAAAGAAATCAAGTTTCCAGAAAAAAAAACAAAAGGGTTCTTCGCAGTAGACTGAGTGGGGAACCTTCAGGGGATCTAACTGGAACCTTAAACACATGGCTCTGTTTTTTAAATTCCGGATGGTTCTTTTCTTGGACCTTACAGGTTCCATCCAGAACCTGTTCAAAAGGTCCCGAAGGAGACCTTTAAGGTCCTTGATAGTGGAATGAGTGGGTAACTTTGTGGAAGGTTCTTTGTTGAACCCTAGCTATATGGTTCTTTATGGAACCTTTAAAGAAGGCTTATATTCTAAAGTCCATGGTGTAATATAAAACAACAAGGATTAATTATGTAGATGGGAAATAGAACAAGTATCGTTTGTGTCGAAGATATGTAACGAATATGTATTCTTTAATACTGCCTTCTGGAAAAGGAAAGCACTTTTGATGGATCATATGATATAATTCAATAGATATTTTCATGAAATGTGGAAAAACTTGGAGGACTTGGAGGAATAAAAGTAAAAGTTATTTCAGCTGTAATTTGTGTACCTGTTAATTCCTTTCATGTGATATGGAATCATAGTATTCGGGAAACATATCTATTAAAACTTTTATTTGTAAAATTCTACTTAAAACAACACATACGTTCAGTCATTAACCAACCATGCATACAGGAAACAAAAGCCTTGTGACCGGTAACGAAGTCCTCCACCTCATACGAATATGATATTAGTTTCTGTGATACAGTCTCTGAATACCTCAACCTTTTCTCCACATTTTTGCTGCTTAATTCCAATATCCGCGTTCTCTTAAAATAGCTGAACGCAGCGTCGTTTTGTTCGTGCGTTTGTATATATATATATATATATATATATATATATATATATATATAGTGGAATAAATATAAAAATAAGTTTGCCCTTACTTTTGATACATAAACTGACCGGAACTGTTGTTTTGTCATATATTCAGTTAAATTCGTCGGACCGATATAGGTTTAACCAAACAGGTTAGGCGAGTTTTCTTTTCCAGGAAAAGATCCGTCACCATCTTGTTATCTCTTTCGTCCTGAATGACTAGCAAGTCACATGACCGTCCGCACGATTTACACATGGCCGGGCATTGGACCATGAAGTGGCAGGAACCAGTCAACCCGGTACTGAGTATGAATTTACATTAAACAATTAAACAAATTATTTGAAATCCGGTGAGCGCATGCACAGGGAATTCGCAACAAGGATACTTAAGAATTGTACACAAAACGCCACCAGAATGTTTCCGGGTTATTATCTACATGCGTATAAGGTGGATAGTTGGACAAACCTATACATAACAGTTGAACCCACACCACAATGTCAATTGCCTGGTCCATACTTTTTCACAAGATCTAGATTTTAACAAATTCAAGGAAAAAAACAACACTATAAACAGACTAAATATGAAAAGGGGGGAGGGTGGGGGGTGGGGGATAGATGGATTTACAAACAGGTTTTTCTCAGCAATGATTAGGCATATTGAAATGTTGTCCCCATGTTCATCCTTGGTTGGCTTGTACAAGGAACAGGGTTGTGAGAAATCGTATTATCTTCTTAAGGAAGAGATCAATTTCATCATATTTACCGGACGTGAGTTCATCGTTTAGGTGTGCGATATCATTGATATATCGGTATACCGCGATACGGTGATTCGCATATTTTTCGATGATATGTTAAACATGCCTTAAACAGATTTTTGTAGTACAAACAATGTTTCTGTTGCAAATTTAGACATCCAACAGGGCTTGGATTAGTGACAGGCATAATGGAAGCAGCTACTGTGTCTTTAGACGGTTATTTGGAAATATCCAAGAAGGCCTGATATGCCATAGATCAAAGGCTTCTCTCAGAATATTTGCATATCTGCTCGATGAATTATTGGTGTACGATAAGTTTCCCCATGCATCTAAAAGAAAGATGTACTGAATACGGTCATAAAAATTAATCATTCATTAATATTCTCTCTTCACATCTTATGACAACAGCATTAAGATCAAGTGTCCAGTTAACAGGAATATTGTATAAGAACAAGACTGTGATTGTACACACCACCTGTATCTCTCTGTGCGAACCTTTACTTTTTAATTTATTTTAGTATTGCTTACAAAGTACATACTTAAAACTATATACTCATATACTAAGTACATATAAGAAATATTTCCATATTTCGTTTTTGAAATATTGCCATGAAATATAGCCAATGAGAACGACTTGATTTCTCTCTCATTCCCTCAATCCCAGACTAATTCTCTTATTTGCTGTTATTCCCCTCCTTATCTCTCTCACCCTCTCTGACAGACAAAAGGGCTCACTCATCCCCCCCCGCCCAAACAAACACACTCAACCGGAATGCCCATTCATTCAATCTCGTCGTTTTCTTTCCTGGTATCTCAGTCTTTTAGCTCACTTTTTACCGCGTATAGTCTAGTGCCAAAAATTCTTCACATTCTATCTCACTCTTGTTCAGTCAGTAAGTTTTTAATTCTCATGATCGCACCAATTCTTTTTCTTTCATACAAGCTCACAGTTTCCTCTAAATATCCTCTACCAAAGACTAATTCACTTATTAACTGTTATTTCTCTCCCCATCTCTCTCTCTCTCACCCTCACTGATAGACAAACGGGCTCACTCACAGCCCCCCCCCCCCAAAAAAAAAATACACATAAAACCCAACACTTCCCCACATTCAGTCTCGTCGTTTTGATTTGCTTGTATCTCAGATTTTACCTCACTTTAATCGCGTCTTGTCTAGTGCAAAAAATTCTTCTCACATTCTACCTCACTCTTGCTATATCAGTTTTTATTTCTCATTCATGATCACACTCATTCTTTCTCTTACATACAATCTCACGTTTACTCTCGGGGACACAGAAAAATAAAATATAAATTCAATCAAATAAATAGTTTTAAAAAGCATATGCCCATCTGCTGGAATTATGAAATATCGGCAACTATGTAAGCAACAGCTTTATTTAGAGTGATAACTTATAGTAGAAATAATACTTCAATCTGACGTAAAATTGTCCATCCATCTTAGTTTGCCTTCTAGTACACATGATAGTTGGCGCCACGTATTAACACGTATTTGGAAATACGTTCATACATTTATCTCGGGAGTTTTCTTAGGAATCCGCCTGAAATTGGCATTATCTTGTACACATGAACTGTGGTGCCACGTGAATTTTGTTTTGTCCATATATGCGTCTTCGGATACTTGGGCATCTCTGATGCCACACAAGTTTGAGGGCTTTCACATCAGTAGAGATCCCGTGTTTCAGTTTATTCATGTTTCGTGAATTTGGCGGCATACCTGTATTCGCATGACGACTGCGAATGTTGTGACTGTTTAAACTGACGTTGTTTTAAAATGTCGCCTTTTGTACGAAATTCTACTAATCAAATATGAGTCTATAATTGCTTATTTGTTAACATCCCACAGAAGACACCGGGTTGGATCAGTAGGGGTAATCTGTTTTTCTCAAATTTGCAGGTATAATTTGTAATAAATAGGAAATTCGCAGATAGCACTACCAGTCTCACTTGCTAATTAGACACGGCCGCGTGCGGACGTGTCTTACAGCTGCTCTCGCCTGGGTTGCATCTTTGCTTGTCGACGAACTCAAGTCCACGCTCGGTCTACACAGTTCAAACATCGTAAAAGCGTTTGTTTATTCGGTGTAGCACTTGGTGTGCCCACCAACAGTCCTTGTAAGGACTTCGATTTCCCGATTATCGGAAATTTTGCATTACATCTGTCTAATCGTTCTCAAAACTTAGTTTTTCAGGTGCAGACACCAAGACTCAAGAGCCCACCGGCACCCCTTAGAGGGTTAAGCCGACTGGTGTTGAACTAATTCTGTATTTCTCCTTGTAGAGATCGGGTTGCAGAGCCAGTAGGTGCATTCTTTAACCTTGGTTAAATTTCGGCTTATCCAAGCAGAGAAAATAGACCGGTGTATTATCATTTTATAGATTTGAATTTTGTTTAAGCCAGCGTTGGACAAAGAAAATCACAAGGAAAATTATACAGACTTCAGTATTGTAATATATAGAATCAGTGCAGGTCTATTCGGAAATATTAAACATTAGACAAAATAAATATAAAAATAATAACATATAAAAAATGTATTACCTAAACTACGTGTAGACTCCGGGATTTGTTTACATATAACATATCATCAAGCACTGTTTAGTCATCTACAAACTCATATATATTATTGGGGAAAAAAGCCAAAGATACTAAGCAACTAAAACAACTACAAAATCGACGAAGCACACTATATTTTGAGGACATTTTCATATAAAAAGCTATTAAAATACGCAAACATAAAACAAGCAAACACGACTGAAGAACACATACAAGCAACAACAAATCAATAGACTAGAACGAAACGCACTTGTTACGGTGCACTGACTGCAAACCTCAGGCTGATTAACGATCAGCTAATTAACAGGTCAAGCCATTTCACGGCTCACTGGACACACTGACCTACATCACCATCTAGGTTATCATCGGCCAAGATGACTAGACGCTCGACAAAGAAACGTGGTAAGCCCAGTCAGTCTGGTTATACCCCCGCTGCGCGCTGACAAACAACTTGAGGACAAGGACATGGTTATTATACAACAGCGACAAGAGACCTTAACTAGACACTGATGGAAAGAGACCGCTTTATCGTGACTCTGTCCAGGAGGATAGATGCACTTGAGCACATGGTTAAGCAAGCTTTCACAGTGCATACAGACCAGACCTCAGACTCCGGACCAGCACTCCTGAGTTGAGTAATGGGAACTCAGGATACATCCTCGACGTAGGCAGAGGCTCAGACACCAGCAGTTAACCTGCAGCCGCACTTCCAGGCGGATACTTTAGCTAAACGGAAGGCTAGCACTCCACTTTCTGCGGAGGCTAACCAAAAGACAACTGGACTGACTACTAGACCAGTCCTTCAACCGACCAAGGAATAGACAAAACAAAAACAACCAAGGACGCAAGTCAAACAAAACACAAACCAGGCCAACGAGCTCCATCCGCTGCACCTCCGAGACAGAAGCTGACAAACCCCACATGACGACCCCACATGGCAAAAGCTGCCAGGATGTAGCCGTGCTACCTTTGCTGTCACTGGCAAGCGGCCACAGCCAACCACAACATCACGCAGATATGGGGTAGTATATAGAGTTCCCCTGGACGTCACTGATAACTGGACTGACTACTAGACCAGTCCTACAACCAACCAAGGAAACAAAAACGACACATTTTGACTGGAACACCGTGTTGTTCATCACCCATCTGGTGTACAACTTTAACCCCGGTGTTCAACTTGATCAGATCTGCGAGACAGTTGCTGCATTGATCTGGAAGTATTTCCGCCAGAAGGTCGACCACGCTGCCATTAGATCGGACATTGACAGGTTGGAAGAATTGGCCAGTGATGACAACTGGCCAACCTTTGTCTGAACAGGAACTATCAAAACACCTTGTAAATAGTGTTAATTTCTTCAATAGTATTAATATTTCACATGTAAACACCAACGGCTTAAACGCGCGTAAACTTGGATTATTAAATTTTCTAGATAAAATAATAAAGAAATTGCTTCAATATCTAAAACTGAACTCACACCAGGTAAACATTTCACGCTTGGTAACGATGACCTGATTCGGTCAGATAGAGAGAAAGATCAAGGAGGGGGTGTGGGTATCGATGTCGACAGAAAATTTGTTTATTCTGTTAATAAGTGGTTGGAGAATGTTAAAGCCGAATCCCCCTCAATCAGAATAAACGGAGCGGATGGGGCAGCTCAAAACCTGGATTTAATAGTTTATTATAACCCCCAACATTAAAACTGCAAAAACAGATTATCAGAAAAAAATAGATCAAAAAGTAATAATTATCTAATCCTAGATGATCTAAACGCCCAATATACAGACTACGGTGCTATATATAGTAATGCCTCTGGTAAAATACTTTGGTTGAACTTGTAGATGGTAATTTGGTTTTGTTAAACTATGGTAAGCCAACGTTCTACAGTGCGACTAACGGCGCTTGGAACATTTTAGATCTCGCTCTTGCCACTCCAAACATAGCTGTCTTCTCGGAGTTCTATATAGGGCAGTATATCGGATCGGACCATCTCCCGATCCATGTAGACATTAGATTGAAACCACAGGTTTCCCCGCAAAAAAAAAATATTTCGCAATATAGCTAAAGCTGATTAGGGTCGTTTTCAGGAAAAGCTCATAAATAATATGCCAGATCCTTCTAAAATTGACGTAATCACACATTTACAGTAAATTGCATCGAAAGAGATATACCACATGGTATCACTGGGGCCATTAATGCGTTCGCTCCGGAGAGAAGTTAAAATAAAAACTGGTGGAACTTCACCCCAGAAATAAAAGAGATGGTAGCCTTAAGGCGACGAGTCAGGCGCTACCAACAACACACTCCTACCACGGAAGCCATAGCTTTGTTTAATAGAGTATTTAGGTTAGTAGATCGAGCTCTCTTGGCACAAAAACGATCTCAATGGTCAGATTATATTTACAGTCTATATCATAAAACAAACTCAGGTGAATTCTGGAAACAATTCAAACGTTTCTCTTACTATAAATTAAACCCAAATACAGGACAGGCTAAACCCCTAATACGCCCTGACGGCACAGTTGCTGCTTCAGCAAAGTGGCGTGCAGATCTGTTAGCGAATACTTTTAAACAAATACACAAGACTCCGACAAACCCTGACTTCAAGAATGATTATTTAAGAACAGCTAAACAAATAATTGATGAAAATAAAACATTGTTTCATCCTCTAGAAAACCCTACTACGGAAGACAGTGACGATAACGCAGCAGTAAGACCAGTGGAAGTTTTTAAAGTTCAACAGGCTCTTGCCAAATCCAAAGGCAAATCATCCCCTGGTCTAGACAAACTCACTTACAAAATACTATAGAAAATGCCAGACCCCTGTCTAGGGAGAATTGCAAACCTTTACACGCTGTGCATTTCATGGGGATATTTTCCGATTGAATGGAAAATTGCATTAGTAACCATGATCCCAAAACCTGGCAAGACAACTGTCAAACCGACAAATTTCAGGCCTATCAGCTTGCTACCCTGCCTCGGCAAGCTATTTGAAAAAAATCCTTAAAAACCGAAACCGAAAAACCGGCTCAGTCAGGCCATTATGAATGGTATGAAACGAAGACAGCACACCTTAGCCACATTTCTCGACCTAGAAAAGGCCTTTGATGCAGTATGTTCTGACGTTCTCCGCATAAAAGTTATGAAATCCCATCTGCCACATAATCTAGTGAGATTAATCTCCTTATTCCTGACAGAAAGATCCCTTATGGTTAATCATAAGGGTTTAAAATATTTTGGTTTTTACGCTTGAAGCTGGGACTCCCCAGGGCTCAGTGATGAGCCCTTTACTCTTCATCATGAATGTTAACCACCTTCAGAAGACGGGACAAATGGTCAGCGTTTTACAATACGCTGACGACATAGCCATCTGGGCCACTTGTACCAACGTTTCCTATTCACGCGACGCAGTCCAAGCCTAGGTCGACCGCATAAGCAACTGGTGCAACACCTGGAGAATCAAACTGAATCCAACAAAAACACAAACGGTTTTGTTTAGTTAAACGTAAAAACCAAAATATTTTGAACCCTTAAAACTATTAGGTAAAAATTTAAAAGAGTCTTATGCTGCCAGGTTATAAGGTGTAATTTTTGACAGAAAAAAACACACTTAGCGCTCTCACATAGAGCATATCAGTCAACAAATGTAGAGTAGGATTAATGTTCTAAAGGCTGTGTGCTATAAGAAGGACGGACCTAACCTGGAGACAGCTGCACACCTATATAAACAATGGATCCGCCCTATAGGCATATACGGATCTATAGCTTTCTTAGGTGCAGATAAGACACACTTATATAAACTAGAATTTCAACAAAATAAAGCCCCCAGAGCAGCCTTAAGAGTTAGTAGGTTCACTAAAACATCAGAACTAACAGCATACCCAAACACACCGACTGTTAAAGACTAAATGATAGAACAATCCATCAATACTTACAATATGATAAAACATATAAACTCAATACAGATCTTAACAAATGACCACGAGCATACAATAGCCAAAAATAAATCCGTTTCTCCTCTATAAATAATCCTTCCACATCCTATGTAGAAAGATTCTAACATCACATCCACTAAGCAAGCAGGCTTTTGAAGTCAGCTTGATCTTATCTTGAACCAGTTAAATATTTATAAACCTTAGCTATTATAAAACCTTTTTCATCTGTATCTCCTCTGATTGTCCCCTAATTTTTTGGCCTAATAGTAAATAGATAATAATTAAACATTCAATTAGGTATCATCTTTATCGTTGCTGAAGGAGCGCCTAGGGCGGGGATCCCTGACTTTCTCAACTACGGCGCTCGAGCGCCATCTTTTTCTTCTTAAAAAAACACTACCAGTCTTTTAAACTGTAAACGTCCTTCAAGGTCAAATAGCATTCGAATTTCCAGACAATTCACACTATTGTTCTCATGAAGTTCGTCCTTTGCATTGATGTTTACTTACAAATGCCTTAGCTTCTGAGGTCCTCAAACGGCCCGCAACTTGGAGTATCCGCGTATGAAGTTTACATTTCACCTGTTGGCGGATAAGCAAGAATCCCCATACTCTCCAGTTCGGCATAAAACGTGTCTTAGCCCTACTTTCATGATTCTGGATGTACACTTAATTTAAAAAAAAAGGCTATTATGCCCTTACGATGGTATGAAGTCCAAATATGGAAATACTAATGCACCTGCTGTTTGATTTGTAAATCAGTAGTTAATACGGACAGTCCATCAGTATACTTTTATTCGACTCTGTCGGAATAAACTGTAAGAAGAGATCTCAAGATATACCCCTAAGCTATGCTCATGGAGATTAATATATGTAGTCAGATGATGCGACAGATAATTTAACGCTGGAGTCCTTTGTCATCACTTGTTTCGGTTATAAATGCTATGAGAGACGTGTACGAAGTAAACGGTATACAGTTATTTAAAAAAAGTTGTCTGTGGCCAGTCAGTGAAACCTGACGACGTGACGAGGTATCAATGTGTAAGGCTACTGCCGATCGAACTAAATCACTCGTTCGGATGTCTCCTGTGCTTCACCTGTGTCGAGTGCATAATTCGGACGTAATACCGGGATCAAGTGCTGTTATAAAAGTGGATCTCAATATAGGCTTACTTATATCCATGCCATCACTTGACCACGCGACCTAACGAGTACTGTGGGGATGCCAGTTATAAATGATACACGTATGAATGAGACCGGTCCTTTTGTTAGTAAAGAGGGAACAGTCGTGCAGGTAAACCTATTAGCAGAAACCAGCAACAAACCCAGGACTCCGTCTATTTTTTTACGATAAGGGCTTAATGGAGTACATTGTTACATTTGTACGGGAGCAGCTGCACATTATGGTTATGACAAAAAAGGTACATATATATTGGTTTATTTTACTATAAGTGTATTTGAAAAAATAAAATATATTTTTCTTGTTGGAGAATACTATCTACATTTTTAATGCTGGATTAACTCTAAGTATATGAACATCTGTAGAATGTCCTTTTTTACAACGTGACAGGGCAGGGCAGTATCACATTGCTTCTTCTCATCTTAGGTCCGGTGACTACTGCACCTGCGCACTCTTGGTGTGTAATCATCCCAGTTCCTGGGTCATACTAACAAGGAATCCCTTAAAGGCCCACTCGTCTATAAATGAAACACGCCCATCGGGTACTGCTTTCCCATAAAGCCTGCAGAGCGCTCACCTTGGGCCGACCGTTCAAAATGTCATCGCCTCGGCTTAGAACTCACGATTTTCGAGCTTTGAGTCCTGTGCTCAACCCCTGAGCCACAGGTGCCAGTTCCATATAATTGCTTTATTTATACTAGTGTTCTAGTGCATCTAATCTGTACGATGTGACGTAATCTAAAGATGTGACGCTTGCATACCACAAATCCTTATGTAGACGTCATGCTGTGTGGCGATCAACTAGGACTCATCACACATTTCGTGTTTTGTTGAAATTCATCGCATTTCAAATAATATTTTTTTTCTCCTGAAAACATGAATAGAAAATGTTGGTAATAACATCAGGACTACAAAAGGATTAACTTGTCCTTGTAACATTTCCTATGTACAATAATATATATATATATATATATATATATATATATATATATATGTATACATATTAAACAATGTATGAGCCATAAAAATAAACATATTTTAAACAATATTTATACATATATACAACAATATACCTGGTGATTCAGAAAAAAAAAATCCGAACCTTATTGGTTATAAATTAATCACACTGCATGTAGGTTATGGATGGTTGGTGTGTTAGGACTAGGATATAGTTTCCATAGTCATTATATAGACACGGTTGAGGTGGTCTGCGACCACCGCCCCGGTTGTCTCTTTAGACTATAAATTTTGAAGGAGTCAATAGACGTGATGCCAACCAAGCCAAGGCAGCGAAAACGAACCATTTATAGTGTAAGTAGTGTAAGAAGCATTAACAAAATAGAGGTAGGAATTTTCGCAAAAAAAATAAAAAAAAAATTATGGGGTTGAACATAGAGTTCTAAGGGGGAGGGGGGGGGGGGTATGTGTTCTACTTTTGTCGGGCTAAAATGTCGATATCATTTCAGAGCAAAAACATTTTTAAATATTGCCAATGATTATCTGGCATGACCAATACTCTTATCACCAAAGTCATATTTCAACTTGTTGGCAGTGAGCAAGCCCAGCATCGCTAGCATAAAATTACCTTGCCTGGGAGTTCAGCACATGAGCATTGAGCACAGCATCTGTAAAGGTCCGTTTATAAAGGGTACTACCTGTGTACACAGATCCATTCGTGGAGGCAAGCCTGATTCAACTGAACACGCATTAGCACTGACGTAACTGATAACCCCCTGCCCCCTTTGTTAGCTTATATAGTGTGTCATCAGATCATTGAGTCATTTATTTAAAATTAAATCTTTATCCCAGAAGCATGGCCCAGGCCATTGGTGCTTTAATGTGTCCTTGTTTTAAGACACAGACTACGTTAAACATCTAACGGAACTATACCCGGTATGGAAAGGAAAATAAAGTAAAAAAATCCAGTGATAAAGTGGGAGTATCTAAAATACAAGGATAGGGAAATTTTACTTAAATATTTAAGCTTAAAACGAAGAAGACGAAAATGGACCTGGCAAAATTAGCGACTGAGATTAAAGAATTAGAGGACAACCTTAATTTAAATTCTTCTGAGGAATTCAAGAAAAACTATGAAATTAAGAAACAAACATTAGAAGAAATGTACAAACATATTACTGAAGGGATTATTATCTAGAAACTCAAAGAGTGATGTGGGTTAAAGGTTAAATGCCGAAAATACTCACACATGGAAATTTATCCCAGATAAATATTTTCAGGTAAAAGGTGGAGTGAACCTTATCCGCTCAAATTATGATATGAGATGTTTACAAAAACAAATGCCAGCCTTTTATTATTTAGTATCTTTCTCTTTACCCGAGTTCCACAATGTCATTGAAATAAATGACTCATATCATATTATCAGTCATCATTTTATTTTTGGTTATATATAAAAGATTAAACTTTGTTAATAACTGAGGATATTGTTAATTTTTTTGTTTATAAATCATATTTTAATTATAGAAATTAGAACCATAATGGTGAAATGAAATTTTTTTGACAAAATGAGATAGGGTGGGATGGAGGGGAAGGCACTGGCCCCTGGAGATCTCAGACCTTTTACATCTGGACCCATACGAGGTCGGACCACTTAGTACAATCTCAGACCACCGGGTCGACGATCTCGGACCACATTCCGTACCATCTCGGACCACTATTTCGGACCCGTTCAGGCCTCGATCGGACTCATGATGTCGTTGTCAAATGTTTATGTTCTGTCTTCAAACCATGTTAAAGCTAATTGTTAAAACAAGAAAAAGCCTTGCTTTCTCTACACATAACCATTGCCTCTTTTTCTTTTTCATTCTCTCCATCATTAATCATTCCCTAAAAAATCGTCTTAATCATAATTTTTATGTAATTCTAAGTTTTGTGCATTTGATTGTCTATAAAGTATTCGAATGTGTGTGATAAAGAATTGAAGAAGGAAAAAATGAATGAAAGATTGAATGAATGAAAGAGTGAGTGAAAGAAAGATTGAATGAGAGATTTAATGAGAGAAAGATTGAATGATAGACAGGTGGAATAAAAATATCAGAATGAGTGAAAGATTGAATGAAAGAGAGATTGAATGAAAGAAAGATTGAATGAGAGAAAGATTGAATTAATGAAAGAGTGAATGAAAGAAAGACAGATTGAATGAAAGATTGAATGAAAGAAAAATTGGATGAGAGAAAGATTAAATGAATGAAACACTGAATGAAAGAAAGACAGAATGAATGAAAAATTGAATGAATAATAGAATAAATGAAAGGAAGATTGATTGATAGATTGAATGATAGACAATGAATGAAAGATTGAATGAATGAAGGATTGAATGAAAGAAAATTGAATGAGAGAAAGATAAGAATGAAAGAAAGATTGAATGAAAGAAAGATTGAATGAATGAAAGATTGAATGAATGAAGGATTGAATGAAAGAAAATTGAATAAAAGAAAGATCAGAATGAAAGAAAGATTGAATGAAAGAAAGATTGAATGAATGAAAGATTGAATGAATGAAAGAAAGAATGGAAGAAAGAATAAATGATAGACAGAATCATTGATAGACAGATTGAATGAAAGAAAGATTATAATGAATGAAAGAATGAACGAACAAAACTATTTGTACAATCCATGTAAAATAAATGTTTATACTATAATTATTATAGCATAGGCTACTTTTTACAAATTATTTTTTTGTTTCATGTTTATATCTTAACTACAACCGTTTTTACTCTGTAATATACGATGAGAGTGTGATTTGTTTTGTTAGTTCGTTTGATGATATTTCTGTTTTCGTGTCTCCTTTTATATTTTATATATTAAATTCTAATAAACCATGTCAGTTCATTGAGTTAAAGTATGGTGTCAATCGTTTCCCACATTTAAATTTATCTTTTATTTATATATCGAAACTACAACTGTTTTCACTATTGAATCTTATCTAGTACAGTAGTAAAATTGTAGACTTAGAAATGTAATAGCTGTTTCAATTCTTTGATTCACACATGCTCAATTATGCATGTTTGGTTGATGTAGATTTTTTTATGTTTCATATTTCGGTTTTCATACCTCTGTCTATATTGTATATATTAAATCTATTAAACTTTGTCAGTTCTTTCAGTTAAAATATGGTGTCATGCATTTCAAAACAAACGTTTATAGATTTAGTGTGTCTGCATAATATGTTTTCTGAGTGGATATATATATATATATATATATATATATATATATATATATATAATATATATATATATATATATATATATATATATATATATACTATCAATATTATACATTAAGGTACAATACATCACAGTGAAAGTGCTCTTCCGTATGAGGAGCATTAATAATATTTTACTATGTGTATATTTAGCTTGATTTCATGATGTACTACAGTATTGTTTCGTGGGTTCAGCTAGCCAGCCAGTCCACTCCTCAGGTATAAACTATACACATAATATAATATATATATATATATATATATATATATATAAATATATATATATATATATAGAGAGAGAGAGAGAGGGAGAGAGAGAGCTATGTCGTAGTCCTAACTTGTCCAAGTGGAATTTTTAATATCTGATTCGGGCTCAGACGAAATAATATTGTTAACCTATATAGAAGCGTGGGTCGTCTGTGTTCAATATTCCCAATGTTTATTGTTAACATAACCTCGGTTATTTCATGATATTTTAACCAGGCAGGACATGTATGTTACATTGGTCTGAGACCGTAGTGGTCTGATGTGAAATGGTTCAACTTTGTGTGGGCCGAGCTGTTAACGGTCCGAGATCTCCAGCTGGGGGGGGGGGAGGGGGGTAATACGGCGGTCTCCTATGGGGTGTCCTCCGCCCCCTCCTAATTGCGTTTATGTGCTTTCTCATTAAAAGTGCTGACTACTAATTAAACCCTTCCTTTTCCATCTTATCTAAGCATATGTTATAAATGTATTATATACAAGCAAACCGTTCTAAATATTAAATTTTACATATTTTTGAACATTTAAATGAAGAAGAGTCTAATAATAAAATATTTAGTCATTTGAGATGTAAAATAGTATGCATGTTTAACTATGTTATAATCCTTTGCATATTCCAGCTATATGATTCTTGAAGCTCTTCATAATTAAGTGAATTCTAGTCTTATTATCTGATTAATATTTATCATATATAGCCTAGAAAAAAGAAACAGGCAAAATGTTTACTCAAAAGTAACAGGTAAAGACAGTGTATATTTCACACTAACTTGACATGTTAAAAAAGGCTATTTCATGTCGATTCCGTCAATTTGTCAAATGAACTTGCTGATATTTCAGTCAATTTTTAAAATGTCTGAATCAAGCAATTTGTATATTGACTAAAACTTCAGGTAATTTACAACTTGACTTACTTTACACATTTACCGTGACATATATAGGCTTCCAAGATCCAGATCTACTGTTATATCCATTTTACCTAATGAGGTGATTTGCCCTTGAGAATCAAGGTAAATGTCAACCATTTCCAAACTCGAACAAGTAAAAGTTAAATAAATTTTTGTAACACATAGATTTTAGTTACTTACTGGTGGAATGATTTGTTTCTCAAGTATGATAAAAAATATGGAATGTTTCAGAATTATATGTTCCACCTAGTAATTTTTTTGGAAAATGGGTATGAAATCTGATGAGTTCAATATGCTAAAAAGTTGAAAGGTTTTTTTTATCAATTAATAATCATTGTACCTGGTTTGACCGTGAAGATGGTCAAGGACTCTATTTATTATTTTATTTTTGTTATTTTTTTTTTATTAACCAAACGATATACATGATGACAGTATACACAGTGACACAGTATTTACATACAAATGTAAACCATATACATATTTGTACATATAATAAACACAATCAGTTTGATCGAATATTGAACTTTGCTCATGGAAAACCCAACATGGCCCATACCAGCAAAGCTAAACACCCGGTGGTGGCAAAGCTTGTCCCTCAGCACTGCAAGAGATGAGAGGGAAAACCACTTGCTTACGTCAGCCTTATGGTTGGATCCAGTATCATTAATTAAACGAACTACTGATCGTTTTTCCATGCGCATAACCACTTGAAACATTATGACATTGACAAGGACACATTTATATCAGTGTTAGCAAGATGTAGTAATTGCCTGGCATAAATGAATGCATCCATATATCTGAACAACATTAAACATTAAACAAAGCTTTACAGAAGACCGTGTATTATAAATTGTACATTGTAGACAATCAAATATGAATTAAGTTAAAAGTTGCATAATTGGTGACCACTTCTGCAGATGCAGATCTGTTTTCCCATTATGTTTTGCTATATAACCTTCAATATTTTGAACATCTTTCAGTTTCAGCCGTAGAGTCTCAAACAGGTGAGGAGTTGTAGCATCTCTCTTATAATATAGTACATATTTAAATATAAGCAAAATAGTATTAGTGAGCAAAGTTTTTGTACATGCAGGTAGGTAACCATAAATTATGATAGATTTTGTATATTCTGGTAGTACATAGTTCACTTGCCCTATCCATTGCTGAACTCTGAGATAAAGATTTTTTGCTACCGAACAAGAGTAAAATAGATGGTCGATTGACTCATTATGAAAAAAACAATAGCTACATCTTGGTGAATCAACCAAGTTCCACTTGTAAAGATTCTTATTCACAGGTAGGTAGTTATTAATGATTTTAAATTGAAATTCTCTCATATATGTATCGTTGGTGCATTTATATACATTATCAAATACCAGCTGCCACTCAACATGACCAACCCCAGAAAATATGTTTTAAACAAGTAGGACTTTGATAGATAAGTGATATCATATTTTCATATACATGTTTGCTCTTTGGGGTTGTCACAGATGCATCCGTACTAGTATCTGAATTTTTTTCAATGCCATCTCTGATTTTTCTTTTCCAGTCACTTGGTATAGCACTTATGATACAGTTCAACTGGAAACACACCAAATCCCTGGAAACACCTGAACACTCATTTGCTATCTGTGTTACACGTTTAAATGAACCTTTACTATCTAGTAAATCCTTCACGCACCTAATGTTGTTCCTGAATAAATCATTATAGAATATTGAACATTCATTCACCTTGATATGTCTGTTGTTCCATATAAATTGTTTAGATACATCCTCAATACCTGTATATGAACTTTTTAAAAACTGAAACCATTCCTTAAAACAAGACGCATAGAAAGGTGCACAGACATTTGGGAAACATTTCATTTCAAAGTCCTTATGAATACACTGCAAACCACCAATAGATCTACAGAATGCATTAAGAAGCATTTTGGCCATTCCATCGAATTTATTCAGTATATTAGATGCCCATATTACACGCTGTGTCTTGTATCTAGCCTCGACACTTGGTAATTTAAGACCTCCATTAGTGTACTGCCCAATTGCCGTGCTAAATTTAACTTTTGCTTTTTTTCCTTTCCAAACAAAACTGTGTACCGTACCTTGGACCTCTCTGATAAAACCATGTGGTGGATCTAACATATTCAATACATATAATATTTTTGAGATGGCCAAGGTTCTGACTACTTCCAAGCGCCCATATACAGTTAACTGTCTACTTTTCCACAGTTTCAGTACACTTTTAAATTGTAACAGTTTTCTTGAAAAATTTAGTTCATTTGACAGTTTTATATTGTAAGAGAAAAATATCCCAAGTATTTTCATAGAATCTTTGGACAGATTAATCCATTTAAGATTAAAAGGATTATCTGATTTGTTCTTCTATTTGTTATTAATTTATATGTTCATTTTGGGGCAGGATTTAGTAAATGGCAATCTTTATTGTAATGAAGATACAACTGGTTTGCTCTGTAAGAGTTTATGCTATGTTATCAGCATTGACATCAACATTCCTGTGTTTGTACCCTTGTGACCTTCCGCGTGTTTAGTGGCGAATGATCCCTCATCAGCTTACCATATGAAACACATATTTATCCGGGTTCATGCGACATTGCTAATAGGAACAGCACATATAGGTCATGCTGGCACAGTATACTCTATTAGGGCCACTCTGGACATAATTGTATTCAGGTTGTGAGAATCTTACTTTTCTGACATGTTATTCACACATCCATACATGTGGTATATAAACTTGAATCAGCTAAACATTTTCTATAGTGAACACAATCGGTTATAATCTCTCAAATAAAAAGAAATATTCCGGGGCATAATTCATTTTGATTCAAATAACCCTTGTAATATGGCAAAAGTAAAATTTGCCACTGGCAACACAAAATAAATACACGGAAAACAATCCTGACATATGCGTACTTATAGGATGGGTATAATCGTAAACAAGACACTTTCTTAATACCATGTTAAGTTTGAGAAAATCATTCTGGGGAATGATTTCGAATATCATATACGGGTAGTCCTGGAGAATTGAGTATTATTGTTTGTGTACACAACCCTTCAGGTGTAAATTCATATACCATAAAAATCTAATTTATATGTTCACACTAATACATATAATATACAACAAAAGTTGGCATCCTTTTTCTTCGATAATACAAAATAATCTGGAATCTACGTGAACCTTGTATTAGAGTTTATAACAATGATCTTATATTCATAAATTTCCTGTTAGCTACTTCTTTTCATTTATTTTAAGTAATTCGATCCCGATATTTCGGTGATTTGTTTTACATTTGATTTCCTAAGCACTCGCGAAATTCAGGCTTGTATTCTTTTTTAAAGTTTAACACAGACAGATTACTTTACATAGGCATGCTTAACTTCCCACCGTTTATATATATATATATATATATATATATATATATATATATATATATATAACTACGTAGTGGAACTCCACTCATATTTAACTTTTCTAAGATTATGCTCAATAATCATTATTATATTGTCATTATGATCTTGTTATTTTGTGTGCCAAACAACTGAGCAGTTACTCACATGAGGATCAGTGAGGTATCATTCATCCATAGCTCCTACCAGTGCCTGCGAACCTTGCCATCCCACTTAGCCTTTCCAAAGCAGTGGAGTTATCTAATTTTACTTGCCACTATTCTGCTCACTCATAGTTTAAAAAGCTTAATTTCTATCGCCTTTCATTCATTTTAAATATACCACACTGTCATCGGCAGTGCGATATTAAGGAAAGTAACACAAATATCGACGTCATTTGACTTTTCCTTCTCGTGATTGTCATGTGAAAGTGGAACGCACGTTTCCTAAAATCAGACTGACTTTTTTTATCAATCCCACCTAAAGTCCAGCCCATGATAGCCGAGAAAAATAAATTCATAGAAAATCAAAAGGTTTGCAATACTGATGTCAATAGTTAGAATAAAAAGATATACCACGCATTTCATACGTATTACTATAGATAGACTATTTGTGTAACAGGCCGCCAAACCGTAGGCTGTTAATATGACGGGTGATATTGCATAATCGACAACTCATTTAATCTTGGAGCAGCAGCTTTTAGGTTGTTCTTTTATATCAGCAAGTGTCACTTCCCTTGTACAATGATGCTTTTGTTATGCTAGTACGCGCCAGTGAACAACCACTGTGTCAGCCACGGCATATTATTTCCCTATTGCTTGAGAGACAGCACATGGATGATAAACGGGTCCCAAGTGGTACTTTCTGCATAACCTCCTTTGTTGTACTGATAAATATAATTTACAATGAGATAGAATGATCACATCTTTATTCAGCATCACCGGGACCTGCATGAACTCAATATTGTTTTCACGATGCTATATTTATATTTCCGATAAAGTTTGGTATGTTTTCAATCAGACGGTCGCCATAATCAGTCCCCTTAGGTACCTCTGCGAAAACATATCCCGATTATATAAGAACGGATTCTCTTTATGACAGTTGAAATAGCAGAATCAGTACAACATCCGTTGACTGTTAAGTCAGCGTATCAAGCAAAGAGTGTGATATGATAAAAGGGCGCACTCTCTATCTTAAATCCAAGTTTCATGCACTTTTATAAGTTAAAAAAGCGTAATGTACCCTTTTAATAAGTTAATACAGTGCTTACAACACCATTTCAAGCTGAACGAGATCGAATTTATGCACCATTTTATCCGTGAAACATCACGGTAATCACGCTGCTGAGTTTAAAGGTGCACTCGGTGAGACGCGGTGGGCGTGGCATCAGTGACGTCACGTGTGGCACGGCTGGGTAAACATCACATGGGTCAACATGCCGCGTCTTGCCGGTCTGCATCCTTGACTGCCGTGTTTTTTTCCCCTCGATAAACACTGTATATCTTACACAGTATCAAAATGACGAAGCGAGATGTTCTTAGTGGACGCAATAATACCAACAAGGATAGTGTGAACGTCCACAATTGGCCGAAAGACTTACGTTTAGGGAAAAAAGTGGGACCTGTCAGACAAAGACGAGCCGATTGTAGGTCGGGAACTCCTTGCAAAATTTTCCAGTGTGATGTATGGGGCACAATTCCGGATTCCTGACGATTTTAAAACTATCAGCAATGGTAAGCCGGATATTTAAAAAAAAAAACTAGATCTGATACAAGGGGCTATTCCGAGTATATATCCACAAGAACCCGCTGCAAGGCCGACTGAGAGTGGATCCAGCCTTGCTTCAACTTCGGTCAAGCAAGGGCCGGGGCAATATAACGCCGCCAAGCGCCCGAGGTACTCGCTGGGAAAAGGCGTGAAGCCTGCTTGGTCACAAGAAAAGGGCTCCATAACTGTAAATTGACTGCTAAAAGGGGAAGTTATTTATTTATTTTAAATTTTGAGAAATTGTCACGTGATTTGAATATATCTTATTATCGCCCATGTAAACACGGTTGTTGTGCTTAATGTACTCCGAGGCCTAGTGCAAAGTTGCTGCATTTTTATAAAGCTGGGATTATGCCCTTTTGTTCCAGGGAACCTGTGAACACCCACCACTCCTGCCAAATCGCCTGGCAGTCAGCCAGCAAATTAGAGGTGCGTCAAGGGGTGTGTCCATAACCCCCATCGCTTGTTAACAAATTACAGTGTTCACTCTGAACATTTAATGCTTACAGTTGTGACGTTTTGCCTTATTTACCCTATATTATTTCACATGCACAATTTTATTTTAATAAAGCATAAATACTATAAATATTGTGTGAACAGATCTTATGACAAGTTATGTTAGTATATATATATATTTTTAAATTTACAAATGAAAAAGTTTTCTAACAGTTGTCCTGGAAATCAATGAAAATAGCATATTGTTTCAAATTCAGGTTGCCCAGTGAATGTATCCACAAAAAATGCTGGTGTCCAGTGCTCACTGATTGGTGAAGCTCGGGTCGGCCAAAATACAGAAGATAGCAGCATCTTCAGTGATGAAGAAGAAGCAGAAGATAATAATGATGATGATGATGAAACACCACCAGTTTATAAAGATGATGAATACTTCCCTTCTGATGATGAAGATTATGATACCGATTCATCCTTCGATGAACTTATTGTTAAATATTTAATCTTTATAAATTTGATATTTAGTATAGATTTTTCTTATATCAGTATATATGTATGAAGTAAAGAAAATGAGATAAGTTTATTCAATCTGTTCATGCTGACTAACTTTATTCAGGCCCCGCTCAAGAATAATTGCCTTGATGTCTGTCCATCAGTCCTTGGTCCATCCATCATTCCTATAAATCCAAATCCAACGCAGCTTCCTAGCACATACATGTACCTTAAGAACCTCTTAATGCCTCATCTCAGTAATCTTTTAAAAATTTTCTGAATATAGATCCCTTTCAGGTTATTTGGGGTGATAAGTTTCAGGCCAATGTGACATCCAATATGGCAACAGGGCTTGGATTTGAGGATATTTTTGACTGCGTGGCCCTATTTAAGGACCTTTATGGTCCAAAAACATTAACTTATATGAAGAAATACACCAAGATCAAGTGCCAAAATTTATTGTATTCCACTCATAACTGATGGAGTTGTTTAGCATTTGTCCAAACAGCACATCTTGTACACACGATCAGGTGATTCTTGTTAAGGGAACAGCAGTCCAGGTAAGCGAGATATGCAACAACTGTAACCTGCACAAGAAGTGGCGGAATCAACCTTATATTCGCCAGATGCCTGCTGGTAAACTTGAGCTCAAACACAACATGGACTTGAAGGCTCCATTTCTGCATCTTGTAATTGTAAAAACTTGATTACTGTTATTATACAGGATATGTGTGCATTTGACTGCAAGAATTGATTTAATATGCTCTAATAATTGTGGTGTAAGATCTTTTGCACTGAAATAATGAAGTTCATTGTTACATCTTATCAACTATGATATCATCAATGTGCTCAAGGATGAACACCCATCAGTTCCATCTAGGGCATCTGAACCCTTCATAAAGTTATGTCCCATCATGTGACATGAATGCCTGCTCAATCCTTTTCACTGCACATGCTGATAGTGGTATCCTGATGTGTCTTCCAAGGAATCCCCAGTCCCATCAAACCTGCTGCCTGAATGTGGCGTATCTGTATTTCCTACAAAAAGACATGTTGTGTATCATAAGTAATGTCAATATCTCAAAGGATGATTAAAGAAAAATTAAAAAGTGTCTGATTGGGGATGCATGTCCCGAGTGGAAGATTATGTTCAGAGGTAGTGTTCTGAAATGTAAATCAACCTGTGTTATTCCTGGGAACTTTTATTCCACTCAGATTATTTTGAAAATCATCCCTGGACACTGGGATACTGCTGCCCTTGGCTATAAACATAATGAACAACAAACTTGGCCTGCCTTGCTGTATGAAGATTTACTGACACCTTTGCGGGAAATGGCATGTGGAGTGACATCATGACTACACTCCAAAGATGGCAATATATAGGTTAATCTTGTCACATATGTCTTGGTGTAAACAAATAAGTTATAAAACTCCATAAACCATTAACCCCAGAGTTGAATTTACACCAAAATGAAATCACCTGGATTTTCACTAAACTGATCTATATGAAAAACTGCAATAACATCTGTAATGCAATTATTAAGATACCTTGCACACACACACACACACACAGTGGCTTCAAGGATGGGGGAAGGGTGACTTGCAGGGTGTTGATATGACACGCAAGGTTGGAGGGGGGATGACAGGCATGGGAGGATAATCAAAGTTAGAAAAAAGGCATATATAAGATCGTAAATTGAACAAAAGTATACAATTCAATTAATTAATATATTTCATTTGTAAAATATAATATATTCTCAGAAAAGTGTGTGTGGTGGTGGTGGTGGTGTGGAAAGGGGGGGGGGTGATTACACTGACCATTCCTTTCCTGGGGGATATATATCCCTGCCCCCCCCCTACCTATATTGACACCCTTGCACACACGGAGAATCGACTGAAAACAATAACCCTTGCAAGGCTATTGGAATGCATAAAAGATCAGTAAATATTTCTAGTATATATCTAGTATTTGCAAAATTATTTTTTTTAAATAATTAATAATTATATATATGTGCAAAAATAAAAGTGAAAATTTAATTTAAAAAAAAAATTATAAATTTTATAATGTTATCATTATTAGTTTTGTGTAAATAATTTTACAATTTTAATAGCATACAGGTTGAGAATTCACAAGTCACTTGTCAAATGACAACTTTAATATTAGGTATATCAGTTTTTTTTTTTTCAAAATAAAGATTTTCAAATAATAAATACACTGCAAGATTGGTTTTTGCTCCATGATCTTATTCAATGTGGTTCTTAAATCAACAAGATATGACCACTGACTGATAAGTAATGGCATTTTAATAAATCTCAGGAACGGGCTAGCTGGGACCCATCTTTCCAGGAAAACCTATGACTGTCATGAAATCATTCAGTGCTACATGCGTTTGTTGAGCGATATTTATCTCAGTGTAATAATCAACCTGCCCCAATTACAGAAACTTAAGATGTATTCACTGTAGGAGTAAAATAAAATAATTACCAGTCATATGTGTCTGCTCCCATTGACGCCCGAGACGGTTCATCGGATTCTTTGTTGACACGGCTGTCACTCTCAGACTTGGTACACCCTCCTTCGATCTCGTCTCGTCGAGCCAATGGCTCAGATCGAAATGGTACAATATCACAAGGATTTTCAAATTATACATCACTACAATCACTTTGTGACATACTTCCGAAATAACTAATTTTGAACCATAGTCGGTGGACGCTTGGTTGTCACTTTACGCATAGGAAGTTTCATCGAATTGTTTACTTTGCATCACCGCCATGATGCTTGTGTGAGACGACTGCCACACGTGACGTCACGGATTTCCCCTGGGCTTTCGGCAGTTTCCGGAGTGTATTCGGCGCGTCAGTTTCAAATAGTCGAATTAATTGATTAAATTGCTAGATTAATGTTAATTGGACATAACATCGTGTTTTGATACATAGAAAACGGGCATATGACACTAATCGACCTCCGTGCTGAGACTTGGACTTTAACAGTGGTGAAGGAATGACCGCAGCGCCCCCGTGTGGCGAGGAAAACGGCATAGACAGTTTGGCCCTCGTCAAGCAGAAACCACTGTGACGCTGTCCCCAACTTTTCCAACAACATAGAAGGATGGGACACAAGAAAGCCATTTCGAAATGAATCCGCCCCTTCCAGCGATTACCAATCTCATGATGCAAGAAATCGGGTCTGACTGTAGAAAATATGATTGAACACCCCAGCAAATGTTGAGTGTGGACGATGTGAAAATAGAAAGATCTCCGATCTACTGAAGCACACATACTTCCTTGATTTTAATTGAGTATTTTATGAAGATTTCGACTAGTAATAAAAAGGGAATTAAAATAATACTGTTCCTGTATGACCATGCCTCCAACTGTTATAGGTATATGTTATTGAATTTATAAATTCTCTATTAAAATTATGCAAGCAAATCATATACACATTATGGTGGGAGAAATGCTAATCAGTGAGGGAAGAAGACAAGGTTGAATTATTGGCCGTGCACACGTTTAAATTACAATCACATGGTATGCAAAAGACCGTTAGGAGTCAATGATAGATAGGGGTGATTTCCATTATTCGTCAAACAAAGTTCATGCCTGAAATGTCTAAACGGTTAATAGTTGTATCCCTTGCACATTACTTGTAGCCTTTTAGTCAAATCTATATTTTAAAACTGGGATTCTTGTTTATTTATTGTTAATGTTATTGCAAGCTATTTTACCAATATATAGTACAGAATTACACAGATAATATAAGTATCAGTATTTTTTTCATCGGTAGCTGGGAGTTCACTCTCTCAAAAAATTATTCTCATACCTTTATGATAGACACACAATCAGGCTTTAAAAAAAATAGAAGGGCAGTGTTATAAAACCAAAACGTCTCCCCTTGGATTCCGTTCAAGGGAATATGCGTAGGGAATATACTAAGGTAACAAAGCACGGTTGAAATTTAAGGCACTAAATCTTATTTTTATTGGTGATTACATATAAATGAAATGTATAGGAAGTGTATGTATTTCGAGGAATTTAGGGCTCTTTTATATAAAGATATATTGTACGGGTTGCAGTAAGAATTTGATAAAACTCACAAGTCTAATGATTCACTGGTTGCGTATTGAACCACGAATTACCAGAAGAACCTCTTGGTTTAAATAGCTTTAGAAAGGAGACAAGTGGTCTATCAGATAAAACAAAAAAAAAATAAAATAAAATAAAGCTCATTGCTTTCTCGTGTATATCTTATTGGTTTATCTACTAAATCTATTTATGTATTTATTATCCTTATTTTTGCGTATATTAATAATACCCAGTTCAGACGTGAAGGCCTCTAATTTGATAATGTGATGATGTGTAGTAATATGATATAATATTTGTTTTTCAATTTTGTTGTTACTGCGAAATCTGCATCTAATAAACAAGAAGTTTAGTCAAACAATTTCAGTGTCAGACAGACAGCTTCAAATTCTGTAAATGCAAATGGAGTACTAACATGAAACCATTATCAAAATTATAAAGAATATAATTTTAAAAATTAAAACTTACACAATGTTATTAGTATCCTAATTTGCTGCATTGATATTAACATAGATTTATTTCTGTTTTACATCGGGAAATACATGAACAATTTGACCCTAAAGTTTAAAACAAAACTCGTATTTTAGAGGATTATCAGTAAATACATGAAATTCCATAGTGAATCAGGATTTACACTATTCAATTAGATTATATAGGATATACGTGGGTAAACCGATTTTATATTTTACTATAGCATCTTTAGATATATTAATCAATTTTCATAAACGAAGTCTGACTTCTGATCCATACCCTCCTCACACAGCGGTTATACCCTGTAGTCGTCCCAGAAATATTTTGTTTTAAGAGCTTTTAAATAGAACAGTTCTCTGGGATGAATTGTGATCAGACAAATAAGAGCATGGTATTGCATTGTGCATCCAGCTCCAAATGTTAAACATGCGACAAGCGCTCTCATTTTTTGGGAATGTTGGCATACGTACATAATATAATCCGGAGATATGAGGACAGTAACCTAAACGTATTTGGTTTACACACCGCCATACTGATGTAAAAAGCAGTATGTTTACTTACTGGCCTTTTCTTGCATGAAACATATGGAAATTCTAAGATACTGTTCCTCACCCATAGAGCAGCATGTATTTTATAAACGGGCACTCATATACTGTTACTGTTATTTACTCATGATAGTCAAACTAATTTGTCCTAGTTTAAATTGAAAAAGTAAACTGCATAAATCCCTCTTCGACAGAAAGATTAACTCTAGGGATGGACAGAATAGGCGTATCACAAAAATAATTTAATAGTATGTGGAACTAGATGTTAACCTTCCTCTTAAAAATATTCACCGGCTGTATTAACTATAAACTATTTTTTTATGAAAGTTACTATTTTAGTTTTTAAAAAGTTTTAAAATATTTTTCCCTGTAGCAGAGGAAACTTTTCTCAAAGACAATTACATTAAAAAAATCCATTTATTTTCATAAAAATGATCCTGTAATGTTTTTATATTTACTCAATGTTGTTGTATTTTTGAAAATGCTATTTATCTATCACTTTGCAGGGCACACGTTGTAACTTTTAGACGCAAATATTCTGCCCCTCGTCGAGACATTTAGACTTTCCACTAAATTGCTGCAGACCTCACCAGAAATAGCTGTGACGTAAATTTTTAGTTAGTCGGTAAAGACAGGCTTGAATACTGCAGAAGCACAGAAGATGGACCCTTAGCCGGGCATAAAGTTAAACCATCAGTTAAGGGAAGTTAAAACTTTACATGCAGACAGCTTGCATTAATATGTTTCCTGAAAATTATAAAAAAAGGTGTTGGTAAAACCACATTAAAAACCATATGGAAGAAATTAAACTTAGCATAAAATAAGGTCAAGCGAATTCCAGACATCAACGGGCATATTTAACCTATGTCAACATATCTTAACCAATGTTTCTCCTTGTTAAATGCAGTCTTTAGTACACATTTAATTTATTCATTTCAGTCATGAAACAATATTATTTTCCTTACATAATTTGCACAATAAAACACTGACTACTTTAGCCAGTTTCTATATTCTAAATTCCAGTAATGGTGTTGTGAGTGGTAACATTAACAGGCTAAATTTACTTTTCAATTTTAGATTTACAATCATTTCAGAAGTGGTCCAATAACAAAATCAAAATTAATTTAATATATATATATATATATAGATATATAAATTGTTGTGTACATGAATTAAAAATTGCTTGACACATTGTCGACAAAAATATGTATAATTCCATAGAAATGATAAACATTTGATTATTGATGCAATCATTTTATTGCTTATGTTATGTGGCACCGTAGTGACGTAGATGACGGCAGGGCCCGTACAGGTTACCGGTCTGGAGGATACCTGAAGAAAACAGGAGTACAACCGAACGGAGGGTGGTGAAGCGTGATACCACAAAAGACAACAGGCAAACAGTGAAAACACAGGAGAACCCGTATTGTAATTATTCAGTGAAGTATTCTCATTAACTGGAATAAGTTCCTTTGTAAACGGTACGACGTCACGTCGCTTACGACTATAAAAGAATAACAAGCCCGATCCCGTATGGACTGCCATTTATCAAATGTCATGGTGCTCACCAGGCCTGGTTTTGGACATTGCTTCGTTTGAGGATGAACATTTTTTCTACCGTGATCGGCTCCTACGCAACCCCAGGGGCCGTATGCGTACTCGCACTGGAACTTTGTGATTTCTTTTATGATTTGGAGACACACCTACTTCATTTCGAGCTAAGTATTCCGTTTCTACAAATATGGGTGTCTTACTTGGACATACCTTTGTGTAAACCTAAACTTTTTGTATGTTTGTATATATTGTAAATAATGATTTGTTTATAATAAATATTATTGTCGTTTAACGAGTCTTTTTTCAGTTAAGTTGGTTGCGTGTGGAACCCGGATGAAAGTTTAGTTACACGTAACACTAAATTTGACATTTTGTCCTGAGAAATTGGTGCACAATCATACAGCCCAATTATAACTCTGTATGGCATGTTCATCAAGCGGACTTAAGGTGGATATATACAATGTACATTAAAATACACACTCTACAGAAATGTCTTCGATAGGTTACATCAATATCGCATTATATGTTATTACTGCTTGCCAAAAATCTCCGACATCTTCGATTTTTGCAAACAAGTTGGTCAGTTGAGTATGTCTGTTTGTGCGTGTGTGTGTTTGTTTGTCCCCAATCTCCTGCCCACAACTTTGTAGCAATCGATCTAAGACTTACAGGGTTGAATAAAATACAAAAGTCATGGAATTATATTGTTTTTAGTCAGTAAATACCAAAGGTCAATGTCATAAAAAACTTCAAAAATTTATTTTCGTCATAACTTCGTTTATAATTGTTATATATTCACAAACTATAGCTCGTTTTGTTCCTCTAGGCTTTCTCCGTGCGATAGTCTAATCAAATACCCCATGTATCAGTGTGTCAGTATGTCTGTCTGTTTGTCAGTTTTCCTCAATTTCGCCTGCTTGCTGGTTCTTGTGTCTTACATATACCATTCTAAAGGCCAAAGTTTGCAGGATTCCTTTTTGAAATTGGTATATCTTATGCCTTATACTAATATTTCAAGACTGTGTTTGTTATTTCGGAAAATATCCGCTAGGGGTGCTGCATTTAGAACCGTTCCAAATATGGTTATTTTGCCATATATCCAAAACTATAAACAATAGCTCCAAGAAACTATAGCTCAATTTGTTCCTGTATACTTTCCTCAACGAATGGTCTAGTAATCTGTCATTTCAGATGTGTCAGTGTGTCAGTATGTCTGTCTGTTTTTCAGTTGTCTTCAATTTGGCCTGTTTGCTGGTCCTTGTGTCTTTTGTCCAGGAATCCTTTGGGAGTTGGTACCTCTATGATTAATAAAATATTTCAATATTGATTTTAATTTTCGGAAAATAGCCGCTTACACTGCAACATATTTTTTTGGCCATATCTTCAAAACTTTAAACCTTAGCTCCAAATTCATAGCCCGATTTGTTTCTCTATACATTCTTAGAAGGACTGTCATCTGTCATCTCGGATGTGTCAGTTTGTCAGTATGTCTGTCTGTTTTTTAGTTGCCCTCAATTTTGCCCGTTTGCTGGACCTTGTGTCTTACATATACCATTCTACAGGCCAGAGTTTTGCAGGAATCCTTTGGAAACTAGTACATCTTATGTCTTACACTTATATATCAAAACTGAGATTTCATTTTCAGGTGCCCTGCATTCGAAACACTGCAACATTCCGTTTTTTGCCCATATCTCCAAAACTATAAACCTTAGCTACATAAACTATAGCTCAATATGTCCCTCTAATATTTTGTCATCTCAGATCTCTCAGTATGTCAGAATGACCGTCATTCTGTAAGTTTTCGACTTTCCATTTAATAAACAATTCCTTTGAATGTTATACTGTTGATATAACACCTAAAATTCTAGAATTTCTGATGTCTTTTAGACTTAAAGTCTAAAGGTAAATTTTGAGGTCATTGAAAAACTACAAAATAATTATTCTTCATATCTTCATCAAATGTTATTGATGTTGCATAAATTGTAGTTTATTTTACTCGCCATTCCATGGACTTTCTTTTGAAAGTAACTTCTAAATATGCTGTTACCATGGTTATGCATTTTTTTTTGGGGGGGGGGGGGGAATTCATGATATCCCAAAGTATGAGGTCTCATTTATCTAACGTTGTAATTTTTAAAGGTAGAGCGGTCTTCAGGCATCATTGGATCAGTTTTACTGGACTTTATACCAAATCTCGGGAAATCTCGTACCATTTCTCGCCAAATCGGATATAACAAGATTTCACTTTTTTTCTCTCTACAGGCCACAAATCTCAAGCAATAGTTCTGAAAGATATATTTTTGATAGAAAAACAAAACTCCTGCAAGAAAGGTTACATCATGTTCATATTATTTGTACTAACTGGTCACCAGAAAGTTCCACTCATTGCAAGAATATTTCAGAACAAAAAAAATTGTGAAAGTAATTTTGATAAGAATAATATAATAATAATAATAATAATAATAATTAATTTTATTATTATTATTATTATTATTATAATACTATTAACTTCTCATCGACAGATCACGCAGAAAAACCATAGGCTTCATAGTACAGCGGGGCAATCTCAGGGTCATACAGGGGAGACGGTAAGCGTATTGCCTGATCGGCAACACGTACAAAATGAACGGTTCCCATAAAAAAAAATATTTGCTCTGTATTTTTTTTTTTTACACCCTGAAAAAGCATAACAGAATAATTTAGGGAGTGATCATTCACATTATTATAATGGTTTATTAGATTAATTTAACTGTTTATGAATGATTTGATCACAACTCGAAGCATGTTAGAAACATTTGTGGTCTCCTGCTCAGACACTGTTAACTGTAGAGTTGACAGATCAATTATTTTCTAATATGTTCTTCAACGTGATTTCAGTGTGTGTTTGCTGTTTTATTGCCACTTTTTATCGTCGGATTGTTCATTTCTGCAGGAAGATATTCTGGGTTTCGGTTTAAGGAAACCAACACACGTATAATCTGTCGCAGCTAACTGGCCCTACTGAACTGGGCGGAATGGAATCGATGAGACACCTTTTTGTTCTACCTAAGTGCTAATGCTACCAATGCTCATGCCACCATTTCAGTACATAACCAGCCATACGTGGCCGGGCGGACATACCTTTTACAACCATATCCGTAAATATACGCCAGAAGCTAGTACTGACTAGTTATAGAGCACATCGATATTTTCGTCAGACGTAGAGCCCTTCCTAATATCAAATATCACCACATTTGATGGTGGACTCAACAGTTGAAGTCCTTTATGCCATAGACCTGTCGACCATAGTACATCAAGCCCCCTAAATAAAACGCATGAAACAGTGTATCTGTTTATATAAAACTGACTTACTTGAGGCGATTGATCCAAAGAGTTATATTGATCATTATGAAGGATAAAGTTCTTCGCCTTGATTCCTCAACCTTTATTTGTCTGTTAATCGAATTACAGTTTATTATTTCGTGTAACGGTATTCGATGATAAATTAATTTTCTCTGTGTTTTCAAGGGGTATAAAACTATAAACATAATAATACAGCAATTCTTCAGCATATCTGAATATATTGTTGAGAGCTACGGACAGTATCCTGACAGGTTTATTTTTGTTCATTAGGCGGCTCTGATGGTTCAATAGTATCGCCGGTTTCCAACTCTTACCCTTTAGACAAGTTTACAGATTCAGTCACAGAGTTACAACCTATGTAAATCAGGGTTCGGTGTCAGGTTTTTCAGCTACATTGTTTGTTGTTCTCTTTATAATAACAGCTGACATTTTAAGGCTATTATTCTCTATATTCGGGTAATGTTTACGCATGGTTCTAGCAGGATTGTGTTGTGGGGACCGACTGCTTTTCTTGCCTAATGTTTGATTTGTCAACAACCTACTTTGCTCAAGGATTGTCACTAAAGCTTATCCGCTTTATCATATGATGTCGTAAAGCGTATAAATTATGTAGAGAAGCGTGAAGTATATCCACAAACAATACATTTTTCACGGATTCGTATTTCTACTCTTTCAGAAAATCATTTCCATTGATCTGTAGCCATCTGCAAGTGTAAGCAATCATAGCACACTAAGTTTTTTTAAGGGGGGGGGGGGCGAGGTTGGGGGTTGGTTGGGAGTGGGGGTTTGGGCTTGGAGCCGCTAAGAAAATGCATTACATTCCCCGAAGTGTAATGTTGGTAAAAGTTAATTGTAACAAGGCTGCGTATGAATTGCTTTTCTATATTAGATATTACTGGCAAGAATATAACAACTGCTCGACTGACCGTCAAGTTAGTGATCATTGACAGACAATATTGAATAAATTCAATATAATTTGAAGGGTTTCCCTCCATCACTGTCTAATTAAGACAGAAGATTATAATATTAAAATTATTAAACATGTTATTTAAATTATTGAAAATTAAGTTATAATGGTATTAAAACTTAAGCTTTTCAGTAAACAGACCTTAAATGTCAAGTCAGTAAATTATCAACAATATTACAATATACTCAAAGAAAGCTTGTTCGATACGTTTATCAGATGTACTGTAGATATTTACCGTTTTAAAATGCACGGATGAAGTATTCAATCTACATGACTATCAATTAAACAGTCCATGAGCGATTTTCAGAATACTTATTCTCTCTATGTGTTACGCTATTTGGTTTTAATACATGAGAAATATCGATGTAAATTTAAATTTTTCATTCAAACTGCAAATAGAGAAAACGGCAAAAATTCCTCCCCACGCATAATTACAGTCCTTGTGAAGTTTACAAGATATTACAACGAATTACACCAAGTGAATGAAGCTTCCTTACCATGATATTATTGCGCGAACTGTATATGTATTATAGAGTTAAGTATAAATGATTTGTATCAACCAACTGTACACCAAAAAAAAAAAAGGACACGTGTCAGCTGAGCGGTCGCTATTAGATGGTATTCAAGTGAAACAATTTGTATTACTTTAATATGCACTTTTTCGGCTTCTGCAAATATATACTCGCATTAGTTTGCTCAGATACGTAACTTGTAAACATTATATATCAGCTTGTTATGGTTAAATATTCGCACATTACTAGTTCTCCGCACACACACACACACACACACACATATATATGTATATATATATATATACTTAATGGTATAGCCGTGTTTGTCTGTAGTCGAAGTGAAGGTCAAGAGAGAAAGAGAGAGAGAGAGAGAGAGAGAGAGAGAGAGAAAGAGAAAGTGACGCCTTTTCGATAGACTTACTTGTTTATTCACACTCGACCGTCCGAAGCGCGCAGGCTTCTTCGTTAAGTGGTAAGTGGGTACCTGTTCCCAGAGCTCGTGTTTTAATGAACGAGTTAGGCTATCGAAACGGCGTCACTCTTTATCTTTATCTATATATTTTATGTGTGTGTGTGTGTTTATAAACAGGTCTGATGCATAAATGCGATTTGACCGGCTCTGTTTCCCCGTTGGGCATCGCTCTTTTTAACAGACCGGAACTTACGTAATTAATGTAGATGGAATAGTAGGTTGGACATTCCCGCCTCACTAACTTTTTCAAACTGGCTGAAACATTTGCATAAGCGGGAAATATTCGTGTGTTTACCAATATGCACTTCAACTTATCCGTCATTTGACGTTATTGAAGTCATTTGGCTCAGCATCAAATTTTGACCACATGATTAGAGATTTTATAAAAAGCATAACAGTTTGCATGTGGTTAAGCTACAACTATGGATAAAAATTATATATATATACTTACGTATGTGTGTGAGGTACGCAATAGTACACTAGTTTTATTTTAGTAAAATAACACAATATCGTTCTTACTAAGGAAATATATAATTAATAATACTATTATAGAATAAAAACAAAATAACGAAATAAATTATAAAAATTAAAGATGATAGGGGTAGGAAAGTTCAGTTGAAAACAGCTTCCAATAGACGAAATATGTTTCTGGTTAATATTGCGTTAATGTCCATAACGCGCCAATAGGATGCCCCGTCTAGCATATCCTCGACATTGCCCACCCTGTTAACACTAGTAGGTCTGAGAACTTCCAAATCTATCACATATCACCTTTTTATCATCATACAGACTAAAGTACACATATGGCATACATCTTTTAAAAGGCCTGGGTGTGTATAGCGGGGATTCGAAATTCCACCTCCACTGAAATGTATAACAAAATGTGCATTAATGAGTAAGAATAAGTGAAAGAGTTCAATTGAAAGCCGCAACTGTGTCTATAGAAAAGAGATATCAGAACATATCTGAGAAACTGACACTTTTGCTTCTGAGCTCAACATTTGGAGAAAAATGGGTCTATAATAAAATTAACTACAGGTGGTGCCACCAGTTTTTGGTAACTGATAAAACTAGTGATGTTCACTATTCAAGACAACATTCATGGGAATCCATGCAATTATTATTTAGAATCAGAAATATTTTAAATTATATTTGTAATTATTTTGGGCAGTCCAAACTGTAGTTCACGGTAATTTATATGGGGAGTCGAAACTGTAGGTCCTTTTCATATGTGAATAATCCCCTTGCCACCTCATATATAATATTTGATTCTTATATGTTGTTACGGAGATAAATAAATGAGGGGAAAATCCTGGGCCGATCCGGGAGTCGAACCGAGGTCGGTGGCGCACAAGTCCGGCGTACCAACCGCTTCGCTAAAAAAGCAAGCTTCATTAGCGAAACAGTTCGGTCCGCTTATATGTCACCCCGTAACACACCCCCTCTTAAGAGCGTTCTGCTATCAGAATAAGACCAATTATCCCAGGAGTCACACTTTCGTGAGCTTGTTCCCTGGGCCACAAAGTTAACTGTCACGTTTGACGAGCCCCAATTTTGTTACGAAGACAAATTGTTGAGGGGAAGAATCCTGAGCCGATCCGGGAGTCGAACCCAGGTCGGTGGCGCCCAAGTCCGGCGAACCAACCGCTTCGCTAGAAAGGCAAGCTTCACTAGCGAGACAGTTCGGTCCGCTTTTATGTCACCCCGTAACAATGTGAATACTCCCCTGGCCATATGTATATATATATGTATATATATATATATATATATATATATATATATATATATATATATATATATATATATATATATACGTGACTTGCCTTTCGATCCAAAGTAAATTATATATGTCCGGCTCTGTTGCCATCTGAACCATTTTAACCAGTACATACTGCTCACTTTGGAAAGTCTACGACACTATAGTGTGTCTTGTAGACATTCGTCAATGGATTTATAACTTTTAGTCCTTTTGGAACAAAATCTTTCTTCGTGCATCCTCTAGGGTTGATTGTTTTTCTTTCTTAAGTTAATAAGATTTCCCTTCTATTGCATTTTGCCAAATGAAGTGGAATCTTAAGAAATTAAAAAAAGAAAGAAATACAGAATGTTATTGACAATTTCTACCTGAATAAAGATCGGGAATAATAAAAGATCCTAATATTTTTTACTTCCACCTGCCTTTCCAACAAGTAAACACCGGATGATGTGAAAACAGTGTGTCATTTGACGAGAATTGCAATATAATCACAAAATGTGACTGAGAGTGTCAGGCGCTGTCAAATGCTGAAAACTATATGTCTATAGCGTGAAAATGACGGAATTATAGGCATTTGTTCAAAAGGTTTCATTTTCTCGTTTGACGACAAACGATGCGAGGTATGATGAGATATACACGCATGTCACTTAAAACTATTTAAATGAATCATGAGCAATAAAAAATATACATCTATAGAATTAAAATGAACAAGATATACGTCAATTTTTAAAATCTCGAATATTCGCGTTGATACTTGCTGAAGCGAGATTTGCGGTTTTAACATGTTATGCTTCCGAAATGTTACAAGTGCTGAAAACTACTCCTATTTTGCCTATAACGTGATCGAGTTATAAGTATTTCGGCGAGATCTTGTTAGTTCTCGCTTGACGGCAAACCGAGCGTGATTTTTCATGACATGCAATTTAATGTCATAGAACAAAGGGAATATTACCTCTTGGAAAAGTAGCTCCATTGTAGCATTAATATTAACAGAGATAGAAGCAAAAACAACTTAATATTTTCAGATTGTCAAGTTTTACCCCGAAAATTACGTAACCGTGGTAACGGCATCACAATACCACATGTGCTCACGAATAAGCCGATGATCCTAGTTTCAGATAAGACAATAAAAATTATAACATGTTTAATATTTTAGAGACATCAGAAAAATGATATGTTACAGTGTTTCACGTACCATGCCCCCTGGTGGCCATTTTCAAAAAGTAAAAAAAAAATGAGATATTTTGGAATACATAATGACACATGGCTCAACGATTTTGCTGACAAGGGATGAACTGATAAATTTGCGTCAATTGTAGAGCTCTTCTTACATACAAAACGCGTGAGAAAACTGCAGAGTATCGCTGAGACTGCCTTCCTGGAGCATGTACTTATTTGCGGCGCATTGTAAGTCCTATATGTTCATCAAAGCGGTCCTCTCAAAAGCTAAAACTTTTTGACGGCTTCATTTTGTTGTTTAAAGGCGTTCTACTATTCACTGACCCTCCTCTAATCACATCAGTCATGTCCAATACATTTGTTCAAGGTGGGGAATTCGTATTCCACAGTGGCTTTTTTTGTCAATTGGCCATTTGATAATACAGATTTTCTTATATTACCTAGCTACTTTAAATAAAGGCGCCTTAACAAAATAATGTTGGGGAATTTATGTGCTAACACAAACAAAGTATGCTCAAACGGACAGTAAGTGCGGAGTGTCAACAACTCACAAATGCGCTGCAAGAAGTTCGACTGTCATTATTGTGTTTCTTCAGCAGTTTTGCAGATACCTTCAACTTCGTGTTGTGAGCTTTCGATGTACCTTTAAAACCGCAAGGTTTGGTGGACGATGTTTGTCAATTTGTCTGGCCAGAATTTTCATACCGATGCCTCCTGGAATATGGCTATCCGTGGTACGAGTAGTTATTAATTTTGTAATATAAAAACCGATGGCAATGTCATTAATAAGCATCATATCATCGAAGGTTTCGAGTAGAGTAGAGCAAGTTTATAGTTTATTGGATACCCAAGCCTGGAAATATGTAAGAGCCACATTTGACGAGAGCTTCAAACAATCTTGTTGTTGTCAATTGAAACCTATTTTAACATTTAGCATTGATATTGAATATAAAATGTTACACCTGAAAAGCGAACACTTGCATCGATATTTTATATATCGTTCTTTATCTAGGAAAGTTAAATAAGTTACTCAGTACAAAAATATACACAAAATATGACCGTTGCGTGTGTGGTGTAACAACAAGGCTTTCAGTTATATTATAAAAGTTAAGTAATGTCCATAATCCTTACCTATATCCCTCTCCACGCAACATAACCACCTGATTGAACCAGTCCTATAGAAATGTTGCAGTTTATTTTGAGAGAGTTGCTTTTATTTAATCGGAGGGCAAAACCTAAAGCTGTTAGACATGCCATAATTCATGATACATCTAGTTTTCTTTAAGACCCTACTTTGTCCAGGGGTCTAAACAAATAATGTTTCTAATTAAGGAAGCTGTTTCTTATACATTGAAATACATTGTCGAGCACGGAAGGAATTAGCTTATGACAACACGCCGAAACAAAAGGTCTGCCGTTCAATAGCTGGATGAGAAATTGAAAGCATTGCTGGTAATTTTTTTTTTCGAATATCCTATGATATCATAACCTTCATACTCTCGTGTGGTCATAGGAATTTACAGGGTATCACAGTTAGGGATTTTGAAGTTTTCAGCAAAAATTTGTCCAACTTTGGCTGTCGTGACCAGAAACGGAATGTATCATGAGGCTGTTCCTCGTACAGTAGGTAAATTATTTTGATCTGGAAATGGATTTGCTGTTGCAGTAACAGTGGAACCAAGTACAACTCGTATTGATTCCATCAGCATATGGGGTTTGTAACGGGACTGCAGATTTCAGTTTCATTTTCCCTAGAGGCCTAGCTGACTCAGTTGGACACAGGATAATTTAACCTGCATTATACTGATATGTGAAATTTCGCCGAATATATTTGAAATTTAGAAGGAAAACTATCTATAACTTACAAGATTATCTCGGGAACTGTTCTGGTACTAAGCTTCTTATTAAGACAAGGGGTAAACACTTATATGCATCTCCAAAAATACCACAGCTCTACTCGAGAAAGTTATCAAATGTATTAATCCTGTTCATTTCTTCAGCCAAAATGACCTTTCCAACTATTTTCACTTCATATAAGACACTATTAACATTTTTTTTTCTAAATCGTGGTATGTGTCTTATTGTTTTGGTAACTTGGCTTGTTCTTGGCAAATCAGATGAGGTGATTTGAGTACTATTTAATAATCACCTTTCAATATTTAGACGGCGTTTCCTCTTTGTAATATCCCAGTCATCTCCCTGAACAAAAAAAACTTCTGAGATATTTTAATCAGGTGGTTTCTAATACCAGTTTCCTCTGACAACTCTTCCAAGTGGAAGATGTCCAGATCTTTTTTTTATTATGTTAAGACAGGTAGCAGAGAAACTCTACATGTCAGACATTCATTTAAATAATGAAACTGTTTATTCATTTCTCCACAGTTTTGGATTTAATATCTTGTAAAATTGTCATATACATCTATAGAATTAAAATGAACAAGATATACGTCAATTTTTAAAATCTCGAATATTCGCGTTGATACTTGCTGAAGCGAGATTTGCGGTTTTAACATGTTATGCTTCCGAAATGTTACAAGTGCTGAAAACTACTCCTATTTTGCCTATAACGTGATCGAGTTATAAGTATTTCGGCGAGATCTTGCTAGTTCTCGCTTGACGGCAAACCGAGCGTGATTTTTCAAGAAATGCAATTTAATGTCATAGAACAAAGGGAATATTACCTCTTGGAAAAGTAGCTCCATTGTAGCATAAATATTAACAGAGATAGAAGCAAAAACAACTTAATATTTTCAGATTGTCAAGTTTTACCCCGAAAATTACGTAACCGTGGTAACGGCATCACAATACCACATGTGCTCACGAATAAGCCGATGATCCTAGTTTCAGATAAGACAATAAAAATTATAACATGTTTAATATTTTAGAGACATCAGAAAAATGATATGTTACAGTGTTTCACGTACCATGCCCCCTGGTGGCCATTTTCAAAAAGTAAAAAAAAAATGAGATATTTTGGAATACATAATGACACATGACTCAACAATTTTGCTGACAAGGGATGAACTGATAAATTTGCGTCAATTGTAGAGCTCTTCTTACATACAAAACGCGTGAGAAAACTGCAGAGTATCGCTGAGACTGCCTTCCTGGAGCATGTACTTATTTGCGGCGCATTGTAAGTCCTATATGTTCATCAAAGCGGTCCTCTCAAAAGCTAAAACTTTTTGACGGCTTCATTTTGTTGTTTAAAGGCGTTCTACTATTCACTGACCCTCCTCTAATCACATCAGTCATGTCCAATACATTTGTTCAAGGTGGGGAATTCGTATTCCACAGTGGCTTTTTTTGTCAATTGGCCATTTGATAATACAGATTTTCTTATATTACCTAGCTACTTTAAATAAAGGCGCCTTAACAAAATAATGTTGGGGAATTTATGTGCTAACACAAAAAAAGTATGCTCAAACGGACAGTAAGTGCGGAGTGTCAACAACTCACAAATGCGCTGCAAGAAGTTCGACTGTCATTATTGTGTTTCTTCAGCAGTTTTGCAGATACCTTCAACTTCGTGTTGTGAGCTTTCGATGTACCTTTAAAACCGCAAGGTTTGGTGGACGATGTTTGTCAATTTGTCTGGCCAGAATTTTCATACCGATGCCTCCTGGAATATGGCTATCCGTGGTACGAGTAGTTATTAATTTTGTAATATAAAACCCGATGGCAATGTCATTAATAAGCATCATATCATCGAAGGTTTCGAGTAGAGTAGAGCAAGTTTATTGTTTATTGGATACCCAAGCCTGGAAATATGTAAGAGCCGCATTTGACGAGAGCTTCAAACTATCTTGTTGTTGTCAATTGAAACCTATTTTAACATTTGGCATTGATATTGAATATAAAATGTTACACCTGAAAAGCGAACACTTGCATCGATATTTTATATATCGTTCTTCATCTAGGAAAGTTAAATAAGTTACTCAATACAAAAATATACACAAAATATGACCGTTGCGTGTGTGGTGTAACAACAAGGCTTTCAGTTATATTATAAAAGTTAAGTAATGTCCATAATCCTTACCTATATCCCTCTCCACGCAACATAACCACCTGATTGAACCAGTCCTATAGAAATGTTGCAGTCAATTTTGAGAGTTGCTTTTATTTAATCGGAGGGCAACACCTAAAGCTGTTAGACATGCCATAATTCATGATACATCTAGTTTTCTTTAAAGACCCTACTTTGTCCAGGGGTCTAAACAAATAATGTTTCTATTTAAGGAAGCTGTTTCTTATACATTGAAATACATTGTCCAGCACGGAAGGCATTAGCTTATGACAACACGCCGAAACAAAAGGTCTGCCGTTCAATAGCTGGAGGAGAAATTGAAAGCATTGCTGGTAATTTTTTTTTTCGAATATCCTATGATATCATAACCTTCATACTCTCGTGTGGTCATAGGAATTTACAGGGTATCACAGTTAGGGATTATCTTGTAAAATTGTCAATGCTTACACAGCTGTGACATGTAATACCATTAATAGGGGCACCCGGTAGAGGTCTAAAACTCATAGGTGGTTTGTCAGGATTTGTTCAGCGACTGATCAGGTGTACCCGTTTGCTGAAGAGTGACAATGCGTATGAATTATTGATAAGAGAATCCTGGCTTTTTTTATATACTGGTATGAACGAGATAATATATTGCTTCCGCCCCTTTAGCCATTAATAGGTTCTAACAACACAAACGGGATGTGCAATATAACAAATGTTTATTATTTCCAACAAATCAATTATTTCCAGTTCTTGGAGTTACCTGTCGACATTTTAATATAATTTATCCGAATCTTTTTTTTTTTTGAGATTTCGTGATGAATGAACATTTTTTTCTCTGCTATAGTATGTTAAAAAAAAACAAGGGCAACGCAAAGCAGAGCATCCCTTCCCACGGGGCATAAGAAGAATGGGTGTATTGCACGGTGAGAAAGCGAGGAGGGCAGCTTTCTGGCCTTCACCTCGAACTAAATTGACCTCCAGCCTTTTAAAGAAGTGGGCCTTGTGGCCGTGAATATTCACCCCATGACCTGAAAATCTTCAGGGTACTTTATCCAAAGGTGGGTTAGCCATGTGTGGAAGATAACAAGGTTTTGGTCAAACGGTTTGGCTTTAAATGGTATACAGAGAAAAGTCGGTTCACTGAAGTCGGGAATCAAACCAACGATCTTCCGATTTCTGGTCTTACCATATTCCGGTCAGCACATACATTAGGCCATAGGTTCTCCCTGCTGCATGTAAAGTCGCCGTCCCGACACATTTAGTGGATGAGACTATGACGTCACTACCGTTACGTCAACTTTGTCGGGTCCTATAAAAATGTCCAAATACACCGAGGGGTGGGGAATCCAGCGTATCCAAGTGGTTAATGCTATAGACCGGAAATCGAAAGATCGTGGGTTCGATTCCTACCGTCAGTGTACCGACTTTTCTGTGTATACCATTTTTTGTGTATATATATATATATATATATATATATATAATCAAAATAATACACATATAAATTCAATACATCATAGTGAAAGTGCTAAACCATGCCGGGGAGCATCAATAATGTATCATATACAGTTAGTTCATGTATTACTTTTTCGTGAGTACATCTGACTAGCCGGCTCACTCTTCAGGTACTTACTGAACTGATCAAATATGCGGGTAAATTTGGCTATAATAGTTAGGATTAATCTGGGGTTATTCGGTTCCGTGGGATTTATGTTTGGGACCAGGTGGCTATTATGTTGCGCTGGTTCCATGGGGATTTGTGTGATTTCTTAACGTTACAAAGCAGGTGTTTGGCCTTGTGTTTACATGTGGTGGTCAGTTCCCTTGTATTTTTCAATGTGCTTCTGGTATGCATATGATAAAATATTTTTCCGTGTTGCATAAGTTACATTTTTTTCGTTGTGGTGGAGTAGACTTTGCGTTTTGTGGTAATTTTCCATTTGATTGCATATGGTGCTTTATCTTCTTTCAAGGTCCATACATACTGGCTTAGTGTGGTAATGTTTCTTATTCTTAAAACTACTGATGTGTCCTTAATGTATTGTTTTGAAGGTGTTCTCGGTCAGTCCAATATATGTTTCCACGAGATTATTATCTTGTCTGGTGACTGAAACTTGGTAAACTACGCTTTGAGTTAGGCATTCTTCCTTGATCGGACATTCATTTCATTTATGTAGTTTCAATTTGTGCTGGTAACTTCCGTTTTTTCTTTCTCTCTTTCATGTCAGAGGAGTCTTTGATTGTGTGCTGATATTATCTGTTTCATGCTTGTCATGCAGCTGTAGCTGAATTTCACGGTGTTTCGATTCAGTAATTTATGCAGCTTGTGGTCCGGGGGAAAAACACTTATCCAGGAGTTGCAGAACCTTTATTCCGATATTTGTTTTCACGTTAGATGGATTGAACCATGTGATATGTCTCGTTCTTTTTCTCTTCTTACTGTTTGAGTTGGGTTGTTGCAGTTCGGAGTACTTTAGTTCGTGGTCATATCCGCTTTTTCTTAATGCATCTTGGCATGGATGTGCAGCTCGGTCAAATACTTCTGCGCTGGATGAAATGGTGGACAGTCTTTTGTTAATACTTGTTGGTATATTCTTTATTTTAGATGGTGGGTGGTTACTGTACTTAAGGTTATAAGTTGGTATATTGTTTGGTTTCATGTATGGTTTGTATTCTCCTCTGTTCAGGTCCAATGTGATGTCCAGAAAGTATATTTTTTTATTGGCTTCGGTTCTGATTTTCAGTCCAAATTGGCTGAAGATCTTGCAAATTTTCTTTTTCACTTGTTCAGCGTCTTTAGATTCCAAGTTGCATGTGGCAAGGCCGTCATCTCTGTATAATCCTACGTCGATACCATCAATGTTTTGTAGTTCTGACAGCAAATAAAATCCAACCAGGTCACAAGTTTCTGCCCATTTTCACGTCAAATCGCTCTTTGATACTAGTCTGAGTGACAAAAACATAACATTGTTAAACCATCTGCAAAATGTTTCGGGTGCTGAAAAGAAAAGAACCTTTCGGCATCTGGGGATTCTCAATGCACAGTAGTAAGGATAAAGTCAGAGATTCGTTCCAAAAAAGTCGTTCCAAACTACCCTGTACCTATAGACATTTTCAGTGTACTCCTGCCGGTGGACAAGTCTACCGAAAAAAAATTATGTTACAAATCGCTCCCGAAACAATGCATTATAGTTTTATGTCATAATTATCATTTGAATAATGATATTGAAAACTCCGATGGCCATGCCGTGGATATAATACAAAACTTTTAAACATACATCTATCCCGGAGTCATATTATATTCTTATGTTTAATATCTATATGACTTGCATGATTAAAATGAAAGAGTATTTGAAAATATATAAAATTTTTGTTGTATAGAAATATGTTTCTTTGAATTGTTTTATCTTAAAATATCTTAAAATATAGAATAACCTGAATATATATATATATATATATATATATATATATATATATATATATATATATATATATATATATATATATATACATAATTGGTATAAGTGAGGTATTGTCCTCGGCGGTACATAAGCTTATGCTTATAACGGGTAAAACACAAATGACTTTCGTTAAAAAATCCATATATTTAGGCTGTATTTTATATAACAATTTACAAGATGATGATATGCAACAACAAATGGCTTTTTTTCTTCACTGGGGCTTATATATTAAAACAAAATGTCAATAATCCACGGAACATGAACAGGATTTTAATGTTTAAGTCATTCTTCTCTACTATATATTGTGCACGTCTATAGTGCTATTTTAAGAAGGTATGCTTGCAAAAATGTTAACAAAAGACTACCTAAACTGTGTAGTATCAGGACAGAGTTTGTGAAATTCTCAATAATCTCACTTAATCTTATATATATATATATATATGTATTTATGTATGTGTATATATGTTTGTGTATATTTCATGTATATTTAGATATGAGGGTATGTCTATGTATGCACTGTTGCCAATGTATATTCATGTATATATACATATGTATGAATTTGTGTATTTATATGTCTGTACAAATATGCATGTAATGTTTGTATACAAGTATACTAGTAGGTGTACAAAACCGTTGTTGTTAGAATACCAGAGATCCGGGTAAATATGTGATCTTAATAATGTTTAAAACATAAATATATGTGTTTTATGTTATGAAGTCACGTCAAGGTCGAGGGTTCATCTGGTGCAAATGAATAATCGGCTTATAAGTTAAGTCTATGAAATGGACAAGATATTCGTTGTCGCGGTACAACCCTTTATATATATTAAATATAACATAATTTAAAAGCAACTGTAGACAGCTAATATATATATATATATATATATATATATATATATTAGTATACGTTTCTTTTTATATATTAAATCACTGTATTACATTCCTTAGACATCATCAGATACAGTAAAAGTGTTTTCTTAGGTATAATGATCAGTTGATCTAATTGTAAATGTTCATGCTAAGCACTTTCAAAGATTTGTATTAAGGTTATAATGTACATTTCTGTATAAAGATACACTTTTATTTCTTCTAGAAAGACATAGTGTTTTGACATGACCCCTTCCAGGAAATTTGAACAATTTGCAAGTATGTATAAAAAGCCGACTCAGAGGTTATGGGGATTGAGATTAGACTATCTTTTAGATGCAAGTTACCCTTCTTATTTCCCTTTGCCTGAGTTTGCTTCATTTCTGGTAAGGGATAGGCCTATGAAACGATGGGCGCTAGTTTGGTTTGATAAAGTTGGGGAAAATTCTTGTTCTTTATACGGAGAAAATAAACGCTTTATTGAACATCATTTTAAAAACAACCATTTGCCATGCATTAAATCTACAATATTTAAATGAGATTTTTTTTGTTGCCTATACTCGGTGCAGATTGTGTTTTATTCAAAATTGTGGTTATCTGATATTCATTGTTGCAATTGATCGCATTTTAATTATAAACACAAAATTAAAAGTCATACTCTTAATATATCAAGTAGAATTTTAAGGTAGTTGACAAGTGGAAGTATTGATGGAAAAATAACAATTGAGGGAAATACATTTTACACCAAAGACTTTTGCACACTTGGGGAATTATGATATAATATTTCAGCTCTCTACTATCAACCACTCAAATTAGTACTTAAGGCATACCTCTGTAAATGGTGGTAGTCAAGGTGCCAACATTCTCCCATTAATGTAAGAAGTGCTTCAATTAATGTTGAATCTAAAAAATATAATAAACTATATATATATATATATGTATATATATATATATATATATATATATATATATATATATATCAAAATCAATGGCCTTGAACCAATAGAGAGGAATAGAGATGATGGTTCGCAATTCCAACACATCATGCATAAAACGACATATCAGGTTAAGAACTATCGATATGTTAATGTATTTATGGGAACTCGTACATCAAAGGTACACATGTATGAAAGGTCTTACCCGTATTCAATGAACGGGTCCATTTGTACTCTTATCTAATAATTACCAGAAGAAAGCACTTATATTGTATTATTAGCTGTGTTATACATGACATAACATTTTGTATTGTGTAAGAATAATTAAATGTAATATTTTACCATGAACAATTACAATTAAATCAACTGATCATTATACCTAAGATAACACTTTTTTACTGTATCTGATGATGTCTGAGGAATGTAATACAGTGATATAATATATAAAAAAGAAACGTACACTAATATATATAAATATATATATATATATATATATATATATATTAGCTGTCTTCAGTTGCTTTTAAATTATGTTATATTTTATATATATATATATATATATATATAAAGGGTTGAACCGCGACAACGAATATCTTGTCCATTGCATAGATTTACTTATAAGCCGATCTTTCATTTGCACCAGATGACCATTTCTTCAGTCATACTAAATTTCATTTTACGGATACACTCGATGTGGATAGTTGAATTTTTTAATATATTATCTTATGGATTTGCTTGACTTAGAGGGAGCTGTGGAAACGACCACTCATGATGCGGACTGAACTGGAATCCCAAAGCGTATGACATAGTCAATTTGGGGGATTTATATCTACCATCATCCAATTATTCAATTATGTGTTTTCCAGTTCCAGCACTTATTTAAACAGGCATGACAATCTTTCGAAGCCTTTGTTCAAGGCTATTTGAATACATGATTAAAAGAATTGAATATGCACCATCCTTTGATATATTTATATCTTTATTGATAATTAGAGCAATCGCTAAACAAGGTTCTTCATAATCATTGATTCCTGTGTTTCAGGTTACATAACCTGTGCGCGTACCAGTGTGGGCTTCTGTGTACTCTTGTCATTAAACTGTGATATTGCGGTCTTAAGGTCTTAATATCTTCAAACTACCTTGGTTCAGAAAGCTGTACCCCACTGCTGTGTATCACTGAAAATGAGCGCGTATTCGGAGGTGTGATAGACACCTGACTTTGGTGTCACCAGGATACCAAATAATATTGCAGGAGGCGAGTGCTACCGCCCTGACAAGTAATCTTAAACCGAATAGGAAACTCTGCAGATGTATATACATAAGATTAGAGTTGGAAAAGTCAGCATTATAAAATGGAGGTGGTTACCTCCACCATAGAATAAAAAGAAACATGCAAAAGATTCCCGAATTATAAAAATCAATGATAACCGAAATAAAAATGAAAAAAAAAATGTCTTAGATGTAAATGGCCTCTAACCGTTTATATGAGAAACATCCCTATAAGGACGGTGTCACACGCCCCAAGGAATGAATTTCCAGGTTCTTTTAAACAGCAAATTTAGATGGCTGAAGCTCACACATACGCACATAAAAGATAAGAAAGTCGGGTGTAACATAAGCAAAAAAATGCAATAAAGAAAATGGACTAACAATTCTTTGGAAGAGAAGTTCCACACAAAAGATTATCCATTGTGTCCATATAAATACAAATAATAACAGAGTCATGTTTTTTTCCGGTAACCTGATGAGTCTACCGTACACAGAGAGTTTCCAAAGCACAAGGGCCGCTTGTTACATGACCGTCGAGCACGTGTCGACTTAGGAATTTTCTCCTCGAGTCCTGGTGGTTTAACGCAGTACACACGATACATAAGCGCTTATCACCGTCAAACAAATCCTTGTTTTAACACCGTCTCTTTCTTTTTGGCACTTCTCCGTAACACTGGCTGCAAGGCTAGTAAGGTTGACTATATCAGTAAAACACGCAGTTGTCACTGGAATCCACCCTGGAATAACCAATATTTTTACACGAGTATGCCACAGCACACGACAATATTCAGTAAACCATACAACGATCAGCGTATTAAATGCCCTCTGGTCTGTTCAATGGGCTCCCCAACGGCTAAAACATATCGGCTATTTCCAATCCCTTCTTTATACATTATTCACAAGTCCGTTAGTGAGCTTCGCTGGTCGCCAATAGACTCTCACACACGAAAACTCCGGGAATCATCCCTCAACTGATCGGTGAACTAATAATCTAGGACCCTCCTCTGGACCATCGTACGGCTTGGCACCACTACCTAGTGTGTTGATCTAGTAAATTCTGATTTTACCATGCCTACGTCACACTTCCTGATTGCTTTTTGCCCATCGCCTTATAGTATTATGAAATATGAAGTTCAACGCATTAATATTAAAATGGACACACCTCTAGAGAAAAAAATTGCGAAATCTAGATGGAAGGTGAAATCTACATTGAACAATGTTATTACAGGAAGCTGTCCGGACTAAGTTTGACAAGAACCAATTCTCACGGAATCACGAATGAACAGAAACAAACGCCAAAATTAACACCTTGGATTGATAAATCTAAGTTCCCACTTTAACATCGATACATGATACGGCCTATTTATATACAACGAATCATAGACAATCACATCGTCATTCTATCCTTACTTAAATGTGCAGTACTCCAATGAATAACAAACAAGTCACAGTTCTCTGGTGACAGATTGTGTAATCCGATAAAACATATTTTTATAGAAAATTGGAAAACACGTTCGGAAAGGTAATGTTGTCCTGAATTCACATGATGTCAAGTCTGTAAGTGTAGAACTTGAGCGGGGGGGGGGGGGTGCGATCAGAGGACAACAACAACTAGTTAGGTCATCAGGCTACTTTGGCTTGCACCAATGTCAAGATAAGCAGTGCTTTGGCTACAACGATTGTTTTTGCAGGTCATAATCCCAAGTATCAGTCAAGCTATAGCTCAATTAACCAAAAATCAGAATATGTTGGTTGTCTCTGAGTATACATGTAATTCTCGTTACACTCTACACTTGGTATACAGGTCAGTTAAAATGGTACTGTTTTAACAATGAACTAAATTGTCAATAACGAATTTTGGTGACAAGGTACGTAGAACACGACGTCGTAGTAAACACATTTTTCAATAATGAACATTAATGTTTACATGATTTTAAGGATATTCAGACTTTAATTTTGCCTTAACAATTCGAAATAGATAATTTATCAACAGATTATATTTTAAGGCCTCGGGATAGTCCTTAGTGTGCTTTACCTAGTGTGGGAGTTCATGTGTCTATTATCTAAACAAACGCCCCTGGCATTAATTAATTTTCATAAAATCCTAAGGAGAAGAATGCTCTATTCAAGTTTATGGTGTATTTCAGTAATATTATTTCTTGACCACTGAATAGGTAATGTCGTTAATTTTCAAGATTGTAGTTATAACCAGCTTATATCAATGTCTGACCAACATGAGAATAAAACATTTATTGATAATATAATATTGATTATTGATTTATTGATAGTTCGAAAAATAAATTGGATTATTATTTATATGTAAACACCCCAATGAGGACATTGTGGAGGAAATACTATTTCAAAATGGAGCAAGATAGGGCTACCTTGGTTCCGTCACTAATAGCTCTGACAGATAAGGCAGCAAGACCATACTACATGGTGCGGTGGTTGACAACATTAAAAGCGCCCCGTGACAAGGGTGCAACGTCTCTTGTTTTCATTTAAAATAATTTAAAAGGGAGAGTGGTGAATTATATTCGAACATTTGGAATTGGTACATGGCGAGGATATTTATTGAGTGTGTAAATCTTTAAAGTAGTTTCAGACCTGATACAGTCTGGGCAAATCATCGACGGCCATTTCAATTACCTCGGCTAAAGTAAAAACCGACTCCATCATATTAATGTTTTATTACCGGAGAAACTTTACTTGTGAACAGAACAATTTAGTAAAAGCAGATTTGGCATCCATACTTGAACCAAAATATAAAAAATAAAATATGTCCGTTAAAAGTAAATATATCGTAAGATGATTCGGCGAAGAATATATAGTATTTCCAAGTAATATAAGTTGTAAGGGTAATCACAACCGGTAAATGTCTCATTTGTACAGAGAAACGAGAAAACATGATTTGGTTTTTTTATTATCCACGTGTTATACCAACGATTCCCGACAAGGTAAATAAACGTTATAAGATAGTGAAGATAGATAAGACGACTATATCATACAATAAAAATAATACAGGAAGTTGTCGTCTTTATAGGTAAAGAATCAGCGATTGTCCATAATGTTTGATTTCCTAATATTGACATCAATACCATCAGTAAAGAATGACGTGCTAAGCTTTTTGGAAGTTCGTGAGGTCTGAAATAAATAAGAACAAGACAGTGGCTTATCGACTAAGCAAGCAATGCCTTTCAGGCTTGCCCAACACTATTCAGACCACTGGGCTGTAATGATTTTTCATAAATCTAATACCGAATACCAGGCTATGACATAATAAAACATGGCTGAGCCTTAGACATATTATTTCACCCGTCTTTACATCTTATGTTATTATAATAAAGTATTACCCCTGCCATATTAATTTATCAACCTAATACTATTGCGTCACATGCTCATTTATAAACCTGATACTATAGCATAAGATCCGCTTAATAGGGATACAGGGGCCTGTGCTCTTGTGTGATTTGGAACATTTTAGACGACTAACTATGCACACAACTTCTAAAAAAGAAGGATATAAAGATCAATATTTACCTAAAACCTTTAACACATAAAAATCGGATATCCCTCAAGTCGTTTTGAATTGTGTAAATCAACGGATGTTAATCATGAATATTCCACCGTTTCTATTAGAAACTAAGATAACAAACAGCCGGTAACGTTTTGGAGCATGTCTCCGGAGCCAGTTTTGTATTTGTACAACACCTGCTTGGAAATGCATGGTAAAATGTTCCCAGAGAAAGGCTCAGCGGCCACTCGATAACAAAGATCAAATTCAAATAATTCAAGAAATTCAAATGCAAATTCAAGAAATGGGATTAAATGTTTTCCAATTCAAAAGCAAATGGAGTAAAAGCTGATATAATACATGAATCAAGTTTGAACTTTATAGAAATATTTTATAAATATTTAAGATATCTCCTTCTCTGTGTATTCTAAAGTACTATCGTGTATTATACCTTTCTTAATGAAGCAGGGTATTGTTTAGCTAGATGATCATGGTCCAGTAACGCTAACATTATGAATAAACTGATTGATTTTCATCTGATGTATCCCACAATACTCTAAATAACGCTAATGATTACACAGAACTGCCTCGCCTGGAAAGCTTTTCTGGTAGTCACAATATAGTTCCTTAATAAAGTGGACGATCTAAATGAAGGAGCTATCATCAGAAGTGACGACCCCAATGTTGTCGGGGGATTAAGCTGTTCCGGCAGTAAGCATGTAAATTAATTTTCGGAATATTGTACATCTACTGATTTCTTTGAACGCATAAAAAAACGATCTTAAAACTATTTAATGAAACCTTAGCCTTAGCAATTAGCTTTAAAAAGATAAAGTGGGGCCTCTTCCATCTGGTTTCTTCCTTTTTTACTCAAATCGTATTTTTAACCTTTCAAAACGGTGTTTTATTATGTGTATATGCTTGAGTATGCCACGCATTCTAAATCACTTTTAAAAAACTGGATGTAGATACATGATTCGACATATTATCTTATGGCATTGCTTGACTTGGAGGAAGCTTTGACAACGGCCACTCATGCTTTAAACTTTGTTCGGAATCCAAAAACGTGTTTCACAGTCAATTTGATAGATATATACCTGTAAATATATAAAGTTTTTGTATTATTTGATTAAACAGGCATGACAATTTATTTAAGCCTATATACATTCATAACTAAATACCTTATTAAATGAAATCAAGTTGCATCATCCCTACATATGTTCATGCGGATATGGGCAAAATGAACAATGGATGAACCAGTTCTTCACAATCATTGCAGACAACTCTGGAAATTTATATTCTGGACCTGTTAGGATGTCCCTGGGCCGTCTATAGCCGTATTCAACTGGTAATGTTTGCAAGAGTTAAATTATGCTGCGCAATACCAAAAATTAATAATCAGAAATGGACTAGCCGAATAGTTTAAAATATTGCTGCCAATGTTGACGACTGCTTCGACTGGAAAGCTTGTCTGATAGCCGCAGTTTGTTTTCTTGACGAAGGGATGATCTAAGTGAAGGTGTTACCATGAAGATTGAAGATCAAATTGCTATAGAAAAACTGATATGCCAGCGATAAGTATTTTTAAAGTAATAAGTAATTTTTAAAGTAATAAGTAATTTAAACTTTAAATTGCATGATGGTTTATTTATCGCTCATGACCGAATGAAAGAACATGAGGTCAGGTATGTTATAACGCCTTTATTATAAAAAATTCCTACAGAGCGACTTTAGAATTCTGCCTACAATTTATTAGGAATATTTGCCTATCCTACAGGTAACCGCCCGAATAAAAGAAGCATAGATTAATGAGGCATGGAATCATTCCTGGCAGGAGAGCCTCTTAAGTAACTATAGTGATATGAGCTTGAATGTATTCTCAAAATTCCTGATGGAATTTCAACACGAGTCTTGTGTAAGAGAAATCTATCCAAGACAAATCTACATGCACAATTGTAGGCCCATGCACCAAGCTGAGCTTTGTGCTATAGTACGGGGCGCAGTCAGTTTGGTCTATGACAAAGCCATCAACTATGTTCTGGTTCTGCGTCACAATTTGTCAGTAAGCATATGAATTAACATATGTCATATCTGATATTCTGCTTATAAATTGGGTTTTGCTAAAAAAAGCAAGCTCACTAGACTTTTGAATGCTCTGTCTGGTATGCCGTAAAAATTTATTATTAGGCCTGACCAATATAAACGATTGGTCGAGATTCCGCTGGACCGGGTGTGTTACGTCGTGGGGCATCGCTCTTTTAATCGGATCTGAACCCAAATATGTTAACGGAATAGCGGTTGGAAAGTCTAGCTTTATTGACATTGCTACCTAGCTGAGACATTTGCTTGTACAGGAAATGGTCTTGTTTATGCCAATGTGTACTGCACCTAGCTCGTTTTGACGTACCTAGTCTTCATGTTTTTCATTCCCTGCCTAAACTGTTATAAAAGCGCCCATAACATGTCTTGCATGTTTTCTAGTCAATCTCATCGCAGGCCAAACTTTGGATGGCACGGTCCACGGTGACATTGACAACTGGAGTAAGGAGGTGATATGATTAAACAATAACCCGCAAAAAATGACAAGTTGTCCCAGATTTTGCAGGTCCTCCTCTATATTGGCTGCTCCTGTGTCGATCTTAAGAGCACAGTAAAAACACAGTGTTGGTATACAATCGCGTAGCACGTTCATTTTGGGTGAATGTTTTACATTTTTGTTCAAGAATACCTTTCAGACAAATACAAAAAAAAATACATTTTTTTAGTAAGGAACCCGAACTATAACTAGTAATGTACTGATGTAAAAAAACGACCGTTTAGATATTGGGAGGATAGGGATACCTTAATGCATTTCTTATTTAAAAATTGTAAACTGTTGTTCCATGTCGGATAATCTTATGTGACTGAGCAAAATCCAAAAAATATATCTTTAACTTAAAGTTCAAGGTCCAAAAAACGCTGCCCATCCTGGGGGAACATACCTTTTGGTTAAGAGAAAATAAGAACGTTAAAAATATGATCAGTCATAATAAAACTTTTTTTCCATATAATACTTTTCTAAATACTATTCACTAAACAAATATTGTGGCCGAATATTCATACACATCAGTTACTTATTATGAGTACATGGAAAATTAATCTGTATAAGTCGTTTAACCATTTACAATCCCTTTTGCAATGTTTATCAAAGTCATATTTGTTTAAGCGAACATTATGAATAAAGTTTGAACAACACGTGAATGCAGAATTCTGCCCGGTATTTTCATTTTTTCTTTTTAATTCATTTTAATACACGGATTGTTAATGGTTAAGGATAGGAAAAAGTCATAAAGAAAAAAAAATAGAAATAAAAAGAAAGTAGGGACATAGTGCGTAGCAATTTGTTTCGTCTGACAGGAAATGGTAACTTGATTCATCTTTGGTCGTTTAATCCATCTAAATCCCCTACTGGGTTCATCTTGCTTGTCCATAGCATACCTCAAAACTGACGTAGAATTATGTAATATAGAAGAGTAGCCCATAGGTTTAGACAGACGTGGCTAAATAACGAGTCGAAATAATCTATCCCGACATTCCGAGTGGAATAAAAACAACCTTTGTTTTGCAGTTCAAATAGGATGTTTATTTGTAATGAAGTTTTTACTATAAAAAATATAATACATACTCAGGTTGTCAAACTTGATATTCGGAAAGTGGTCTGCAATTGAACTTTTATACTTCAAACAATCAAACTGGAAGGCATCCTTCCTGGAATAATACAGTTTAATTACTGACTTGACTATTGTGAAACTATATATATATATATATATATATATATATATATATATATATATATATATATATATGGTAAATCCAATGGGCTTTATATTAAATCGTCGATTTTGCTGGGCTAGGGGTGGCAAAAAATGTACGGGGTTTCTGCGGACCGATAATCTGCGATGATAAACATAGATTATATCAAAGAGTTTATGATACTTACTTGTAAATGTAATTTAGAGCTATTTTCATGTTCCTTTTGTTATTCTATTTCTTTTAATACTATTGCGCTCTTTGAATGTAAATTTCGAAACAGATTCAGCCTTGCAGGGACAATTGATCAAAATGTAATTTTTTTTTTATTACAACATTCTGCATGGAAGCCTTCACAATTCTTTGTAAACAGGTATAAATACAAAAATTTTTTATCAACATGACGATAAATTAAAATATAAACTTATTTATTTAACATGGATTGTACAAATAGTTATTATAACTAATCGAGGCACTCTCCATGGCTCCGGTGATGGCGTTCGGTAGTCTGCAGAGGTGGAGGAAACCGGAGTACCCGGAGAAAACCACCGGCCTTGGACGGGCAACTACAACCCACACTCATAGCCACGCCGAGGATCGAACCCGGGTCGCCAGCGGAGATAGCAAAGCGTTTTAGCACTCAGCTGTTCAGGCCCCTAATTAAAATTATAAGTCACAATACAAAGGTAAATGACATACTAAGGACTAAAAAAATGATAGATACTTTAAAAGCATTAGATTATCATGTACATTTCGGAACTAAGACAGATAATTTAGTAACAATGGAATGGTTTTGTTTGACAAAATGACTTTGTACAGTACAAGAACCAAAAAATACCATTGAACGATTGGTGAAGTATGAACGCGATACTTTTTTCAAGCACTGCAAATTTGGTGCGTACTTGATGTTAAAGGGGAGGTCATTCCAAAGGGCACTACTTACATTGAATGAATCAGACTTCAAGGATTCGATGTGTGGTTTCGAAGGAATACAGCTATTGTTATGGGTTGTGGAATAAAGGGATGGTTTCTTTAGCCATGGCAAACTTATCACACAGATTCAAAGTGGCTAAAACTTTGATGCACTTTTAAGTTACAGCGGATAAAATGTAAAAAAAAAAAATACGGCTCGACTGTTATCAAACCAACCTTTGTTATTAACTCCAAACTACTTCATGACTGGTCATAGTTTCTGGTGACAATCCTCGCCGCCTGAAACTGAATAAACTGCAATGCAGCACTGAAAGTGCTTGGGCTGCTGCCCCATCCAATTAAGGCAATATAGTTGTTGGACGAACGTTAAATATACTGGGAGCATAAACTTAAGTAGAAGAACGTTGCTGTATAGTATACCTATAATGCAGCACATCTTGCAAAAAACTGAAGAAGTATGAGGTTTCTATGTGAAATGTGAATCAATTATGAGGCCGAAGTGACAGCTCGGGATAACATGTTCATCAATACAGATTTGTAATGTATAAAAGTTTATGGGTTGCGTTTTTTGGATCTTATTAGCAATTCAACTGATTTTGTGGCGTTAGCAAAGAGTTTGTTTTTATGGAGCCAGTTGGTTACTTGGTATACAGCACTCTGCAGCTTATGTTTTGGTAATTCGCGTCTGTGGCCATCACCGTGAGAGTTATATCATCAGCATATATCGAACATTGAGCATCTAGTATATTAGCGGGCAAAGCCTTAGGATATAATTAGAACAGAGTCGGCCAAAGTACCGTGCCTTGTCGTGCCCCGTACTATGGTCATTGAATCGGTCATATCAGTTATTATAAAACTAGCTATGCAACTTTCCATTTACCCCAGATAATTTTAATATATCCAACAGTATATCATAATTTAGGGGATTAAAACCTTTTGTAACGTCATCAGCGAACATTAACATTGTCATGTTTTGTTTGATTTAAATCCTGCAATATATAATACAATTCATTCATGAAGAAAGTAAATTAATCCTGTCTCACTCCAATATTACATGAAAAATATTTTGAAAGCCCTCATTTGTAATAACACATTATTGAAATTTAGCATACATGGACTTAAAAATATTTAACATTTTTTTCTTTGTATCCCACACTTATGGAGTACATAAAGTAATATTTTGTGTTGTAAAGAATCGAAAGCTTTGGAAAAATCGGTAAAGATTGCATTAGATCGTCCTTTCTTTTTGGTCGGAAATGTTTAAATTAAAGACAAGAATAAACATATTATATGTAGTACTATATTTTTTCTGTTACCTTCCTGCTCTTCAAGAAATTGGCCTCAGCCCATTTAATTAACCTTTCATTAAGAATTGTTGTGAATAACTTGCTAACAGTATTTAAAGGTAAGAAACCTCTCTAATTTTTTGGATCATTGGTGGAGCCCTTTTAATATAATGGAAAAAAATGGCTTAAGACTATTCTGCCGGGACTATAATATGAAAGAAACATTCTAATAATGGTACAAAAGAGTTTATTTTTTTTCAATAATTCAACCGTGTTCCCGTCTGGCCCAGGAGCTTTACCACTTTTCATATCCTTTTTTAAGTTTTCTTTATTTCCTCTTGGTTATATCAATATTAATCTCATCGAAGGGACCAAACGCGTTTAATACCCCCCCCCCCCCCCCGAACAAGCTGTTTCTCTTGCCAATGTTTCATAATTTGTTATTTCATTTTTATTTATATATATTTAAATACATTATGAAAAAATTCTGTTCAACAAGAATCTCAGGAAAAAAATCATTTATGCATCATATACTCATATTAAACCTTGGTTGGTTTGTATATTGCATTTATATATAATAATGTATTTTGTATTACAGTCTCTGTTTATTCATTTGATAAAATGGTTTGTGAAATAACTAATATGGCAAGCAGTATTATTTCTTATAAGTTTTTTAAAAATTATTGCTGCATATTAAAATACATTTTATATTTAGTCTGTTAACTAGAATGTCAAAGAAAATATTTAATGTTTGCATTGTACATTCATATTAACCCTTTGTCAGTTAGTATAGCGCATTCATATATCATTAGTAACCTCCTTACAGTATTTATTCATTCAATAATTATTATAGCAAACAGTATTATTTCTAATAAGTCTTTTTGAGTTTACTTTTGTATATTCAAATACATTTCTGTTAATTCTGTTCAAAAAGAATCTCAAAGAAATTATTAAATTTTTGCATAATATACTCATATCAAACCTTTGTTGGTTTGTATACTGCATGTGTATATCATAAGTTTCTTTAGAATATTATTACAGTGTGTATTTATTAAGTTGATAAAAATGGTTATTTATATTAATATTTTATAAATTATAACTGTGTAATGTTGAAAACTATATATTACATGTTAATGTTTATTTATTTATTATTTGGTCATATCATTATTATTAAAATTTTTACGTGACCATGCATTATGTATTTTGTATGTATATATGTTGGATCTTATGGTCTGAGGCCTTCATTTCCAGAAGAAATATGTTCATTCAAAACGCTTGTGATCCAGGTACTTGATAAATGAGGTTTTATGTTCTTTTAATGATTTTTTATGATATGGCATGTGACGAAAATTGGCCGATAGTTGTTAGGTGGAGGAAATTTCCCTTTACCTTTAAAATAGGAACAATTCTCACAAATGTCTAAAGTGCAGGAACGGTACCTGTACGGATCGCTAATTTGATAATATGTGACAGCGATGGCGACAAACTGTCCGCAGCCTCCCCGAGCAATGACCCTTGCATATTCACCTTATCAAGTCCAGTTTTGTTCTTCAGTTGATTTAGATGTTTAGCTAAAGCCTGTTGACGCATTTGAGGAGGGTAACTTTGAGAATAAGTAAAGGTAGGTTGTTCAAGTATGTCATCATCTTTGGTATTGGTTTGTTATTTGTTCTCTTATTGCAGCCAGCTAACATGAGAGAGTTAACGACGCGATTACCTAAATAACCTTGCCTCTCTACACAAATATTTCAAAGCTGTGAGTGAACTTAGATGAAATATTGTAGAAGTCTAGTGGTACAGAGGTTTAGACAAAGGTGCTTAAATTCTGAGGCGAATAATCTTTTAATCGTAACGTCCTTCAACCCGAATACAGATTGTCAAAACAACGGTTAATTACATTCTTTCCTAAAAGCAGTGGGGTTTACGGTTGAATGATGTGTCCTTCACTGGTAAAATTGTTGTAGGGAATAACATTGCAAAAGTAGAAAAGGTTACAACTACTTCTACAACCCCGTGGTACTCCAATTTCTCCCCAACTGCTACTTCTTTATTCTGTATTTGATAAATGTCTGGCGGTACTAAGCAACTGCTCTAATGAAGCACAGGTCTTAAGGGGGATCTTAAGGACCTCTTTTACCTGATTGTAAGATTCGTTTAGCCCGTAGCAGAATCTAGACCGTAAACTAATAGCTGCTTCCGTTGCTCTAATGGCCTCAACACTTTTCAAGCTAAATAGCATTTTCTGTAATATACAGCTCCATTTTACCACATTTTTCCCAGGCGCCTGTTTCGTCCCATAGAACTGCTCTCTCACTAAATTAGTATCAACGACTTCCTCAAAAGTTAGGTAAATTGTTGGAGGAGTTCTCGGGATGAACTATCGGAATCAAAACACACGCAGAGTCATGCTGAAGTACCCCTTAGGGAGGACCTCATGGCTTCAACCACTTCAGCATCTGAATGTAAAGGGTTATCTAATAGGAACTGAACATGGTACCTCCACTGAAGATACGGAAGATATTGAGCAGAAAGAACTCCAGAAAAGCAAAGTAATCTTGGTTTTTGTGTTATCATGTAGTTAAGAGATGGTGTCATAGGTGTGTGTGTGTGTTCATCCTATTCTTTCGTCAAATTGTTATAATTGTTCATGTTTCAAATTGTCTAAGAAGTGATCTAATGGATCACTCTTTTTCCAATTTAGTATCATACACCTCCCTTTATACTTAATACATAATAACAATATATATACGTATATATATATATATATATATATATATATATATATATATATATATATATATATATATATTACTTTACAAGCCTTACATGGTGCAATTTAACGTTAACATGTATATAAAGGTTTCTCCGTGAGGAGACTACAGTACTCGCGCAATAATCTTATGGACTGGAAAAAGTGTGGGTTCCTCCTTGCTTATGGAGATATATCAATAAGAAAGTATTGTAACATTGGGCTGAAAGAAACAAGTAAAACATGTGACGTAGCAGATATCAGTAGAATAACCTAATTTATCTGTTAAATTGAAAACTCAAAACTATTTCTGCTTGTGACAGCGTTTTTGACTTAAAAAAGCTCTAAATACGTTCACTTCAGCCCTTACCGATGAAGCGGAGGGACGTATAGAGGGGCTGCGCAGTTATGTATCGGTGAGTGTTCCTTATTCTTAAATAAGATACAGTCAGCTTCAATATATATATTCAGATTATAATCTGTAATATGTTATATACTATGTTATAAAATTCAAGATCCATTTAAACCAGGAATATCATTTCATGCGCTATTTACACGAGCTTGTTTCTAATTCAGAGAGTCATGTGATACGAGCGCCACCCCGCATTGTCATGAAAACAATAAGATTAGTGCCAGCTGATTTTGAGTGAGTAAACACTTCTCTGACAATCTTAACATCAATTGAATAACGAGTCGCGTTAAGCAATGTTACAAACAGTATTAGTATTATCTTCACTCATGTTATCAATATTTCAGATATATAATAACGGCCTAGTCGGAATATTCGTACTGTGTTGTTAACCAAGAGATGATAACAGTAAAAAATATATGTGTTGTGACAATTACTTCGTATTTCTAGCCGACTGGACCAGGCTTTCCGTCCGATTTGAGCAGTTACCATTAAAAAATAAAACCATTGACATAAGGAATAATTTAACGGTTTAAACAGTAAATTTACTCCAACAGTGCTGTTTCATGACGTGGTTTTGTTAGAAGAAAAATAGGGGCCCGAATCAGTTCCAGATTTGTTCGCCAGATGGCGGCACTGTTGTTAGATGGCATTATTTCTCTCAGTGTTAAAAAGACAATGGAGTGCCCCATGTAGAATGTATTAAAATTGGAAATAAGAATATTTCGTTTACTTTATTTAGAGAGTTCCCATCAGTTTGCCCAATGCTTAAGAGCCTTATTCTTTACCGACGTGAGCCATTGGAGTTTATAAACGTGGTCCATTGGCCTCCAGTTCATAAGGTACATATTTATCTCGTATGTTTCATAGGTTTGCAATTCAAAGAAGTATAACTTGTTAATCTAAATTCATGTTACATAAAATTCCTATTGCATAAAAAAATGATACATAAAGTATAAGACAAAAGTTATTACTACACTGCTTTCCGGCAACCTACGCGAATAAAGATAACAAAGTGAGCCTACCTGTAAACGAAGTGCATACACTTGAAGCAACCTATCGTGGTGCCGTACGGAAGTGAACGGAATCTAGCATTCTCCATAGGACACCTCGGCAACAGAGGTAACGTCACTTGTTTATAAAACTTGTCAGAAAAAGCTGTAGAAAAATTTTACCGGTAGGCCACGCAGAACATAAACACATTTATACGTGTTGACATGTGAGACTTGCGGTCAAGTAAAACTAAATATTCATGAACACAACAAACGCCAGGTCATGGCCCGTGTCGTACTATCAATACATCAATACGCGGAAGACCAATACACAGATGGTCTCTGTAACGCTAAATGATTCCACCCGTACATATACATTAAGGTTATAAATGTATAAAAACAACCGTGGCGGGAGCACCTATGTTTACCAGTGGACATACATAAAAGCATATACATTATTACGACCGGTATTGTGCTGTTATAATATAACAATATAGCAATACCTTGACACCTGACAGTATATATGAAAGAATATTAATACAATAGCTACTGTGAACAAACAATAACCTTATTTGATAAATAATCTACCAAGGATTATATAAACAGATGAACCATAATTAAATATTTCTTTCAATGCTCACTCCAGAGGAGCAGGTGGAATCAATAAAAAAAAATAAAGGGGCGGAGGGTTGAACAGTCAAATCCACCTAAGGGGTTACACACTTGTTGTCACTTCACACCCTGGAATCTCAAGCATACCGCATTAAGGACAAATCACTTTACAGGGAATGTGATCAGATAGCCGCAGTTTACATCATGCTGGTTTATATCTCTTCCCTTTGTCTCATTAGCGTTATGATGCTTCTGTTAGGCTTGTATACTACTCTGAAAAGCTATTGCGTCAGCCGCGGCATATTGTTTCCCTTTTGTTTGAGAGACAAAACAAGAATGATAAACGGGTCCCAATTGGTATTGTCTGCATACCCTCTTTTGTTGTACTGATAAACAAAATCTTCACTATTAGTCAGGATCATAATATCTCTAATCAGCATCAGCGGGCCCAATGTGTACTTAATATTGTTTTGACGATGTTATATTTATATCTCAGATACAGTTTGGTATGTTTTCAATCAGACGGTCACCATCAGAAGTCCCATAAGGTACCTGTGCGAAAGCATTACCCGATTTTACAATGATAAATTCTATTACAAAGCTAATATCGAGATTCCTATTAGCATTTTTTATTTTCAACCCCTTACCTGTCCAGTACCTGGATTTAATCCAAGATTGCGCTTCATATTTCTAATGTACAAAATATTTAAACATGTATAAAAAAAAACTGATAATTAAGCGGAATGTGAGTCAGCAGAATAAAACGACCATCCAGGATTCCTAAGGGTCAAGTTATGCTAAGGCACATTTAACATGTCTTTTGCATTTGAGCAAAACCACTCTCCGTTCAAAACTTATATATTGTGTTTGACATAGCCAGGTATACCTGATAATCTTGTTGAAGCAAGGGGGTGTTACTAAGCCAAAACCTCTTCCCTTTGGATCGCATGCAAAGTACTGTGCGTACGTAAAGTAGTTTTGTTGAAATCTATGACAAAAAAGTATAGAAAATCTATGTATTCTATACAATTGAGGTATCTATTTTATCAAGATAAACAAGATGGGTTGCAGGAAGAATTTTGTATGAAAATCCATCTGTCTAAGGGAATCATTTATTACCAGCAGGAACTCATCTGTGGTCTCTAATTAGTGGTACTCAATAGGTGAAAGCACAGGTTAGTTACAGGGTTACAGCAATTTGTCAAACATTTATTATTATACATGATATTATAGTTTCTCGATGCAGAATTGAGTAACAGCTTAAAAAAAAGAAAGTCAAAAGAAATTTAGTTAATAAACTGTAAAACCCAAAGTGTCATTTTTAAGTGAACATAATGTGTTCGTCATACCCCTACCACCCGTGTTCATCTTTCTGATAGAAAAATCATTTCGTAATGTATGCAAGAATTCGGCTTTGAGACTTACTGCAAAATATATAATGTTAAACTACAGGCAAAAGTTGATTATGAATAAAGCGAAAATAAGAGAGAAGCGAATGTTGTTGACCTTTGTATCATAATCCTTCTGATCATTCCACGGGTCACTGATCTACTAAAACATATACTACATGTATTAACATACAAAATGTGTACTCATACTACATGTGTACATTTACTTAGACGTTTTATTAGGTATTTATAATTTTAACCCTCCCTATTCACGATAAAGTTGAAAGAGCAAGTGTCAGATCAACATTACTTCGGGTGATGAGTGCACAAATTCAACATTCAAACTAGGTATTGGAGTAAAAACCGCATCAATTTTACAGTAGGGGACACCTATGATTATTTGCAATGTCACTGTAAGACCTCTTTAAAAATCAACCGTCGTGTCGGAGATTTATTGTCTATTAACAAATAGACGCTGTTGGGACACGGCAAACTACTCAATAGTATGCCATTACATCAACGTTAGGAATTTCATAACCTCATACCGCGTACAACCCAGCTCTCTCGATTGGAATGAGAAATAAAATGAAAGTGTTATGCTGAGCAAGCTAGGTCGCCGATGAGCAACCACGGCATCCATCTGCATAATCTAGCTTATTCAATAAGGATAATGATCTCACTTTTTGTAATTTGAGGTTAGAATACTTCAGACAAGACTTACATTATTGATGTGAACAAAAATTTATTAAATTATTAAATTAAGACAATCATGTTGAAATAATATATGTTGATGCATATGTATATAATTCCTTTTTCAGTAGGCGAAGAATAACAGATGGTTAAATTATCCGTTTCATACACACTGATTATGGCAATATAGGTACATTGTGTACGAAGGTATGCAATCATGTTACATGTTTAAGTGACATTAAATATTAATAAATAATTAGACTGTTACTTTATGTTCTATTTATGCAATTATTTAATTGAATTATTGGTGGAAAGTATTTAACTTTGGGCCTGAGGCCTTTTTCCAAAATAAACTTATGTTCTGTACTCTTCCTCAATTTTTGAAATATGAAATTATTTTATAAAGATATATGCCATGAAAAATGGGGGGGGGTGGCGGTGGGCAACACGATCTAGATATAAACCCCCTCCTGCAAAGAGTTGCTTGTTAGGACCGCAAGACATTAATATGAGGCCATTGTCGTCTCAGCAAACTACCTTGATACAACGACCCCAAAAGGCCTTTATATATTACTGTAGTTCATAAGCGTTAAAGGTACTCTCCTTGTCCGCAAGATATTTAAAATTCTTTATTGATTTGAATGCAATTTGTAAAGAAAGGGTCAATCGAGCTAAGGAAGAATAAATTGTGGGGCGGATCGATTATTCTTTTACAGAAGTAAGGGTACACAGACAAAAGAGCATCCAAAAAGGACAAAACATTAAGTGTGAAACAATGCATGTTTATTTATCACGTGGATATTGATAAGAATTATCGGTTTTCAGTATACTATACTGTAGAGTAACCTATAACAAAATACGAGAGTAAAGATTGTTAACTCTTAAACATCGGCCTTTATATATATATATATATATATATATATATATATATATATATATACATATATATTTATATGTTGACCACATTAGCCGCTGATCAAAAGGGAAACAATGTGTCTGGTAAAATAAACTGTATTAAATTATTGCAATTGATCCAAGGAGTCATGTAAGTCATTGGTAACTAAAAATACAATTCCATACTTTGATACCTCACCGACGTTTTGCCCATTGATGGAATTTCTCAATAACTAACATGGGTATAGATTTTCCAAATAGCAATTATAAGACTGTATTAAAATAACTATAACCATACCGCATTTCTGCAGCATTCTGGATATGTTTTTGACAGCAACGGATGGTATCCTGACAGGTTTCCTTCAAGTTCATTAGGCGGCACTGATGAGTTCATAGTAACGTCATACACGCCGGTTCTCAGCTTTTTTATCGATATACCGACACATTAATAACATTTGTAAATCAAGATTCGATGCTAGTTTTTTTTTCAACCACAAAGTATGTTGTTCCCTATATAAAACCAAAGGAAACATTTCGAGGTTAGTAATCAGATTTCTGTATACTCGGGTAATGTTTATGGATTGGTTTCAACGAGATCATTTTGTGGTGGCCAACGGATATAAAACATCCGCGCTATTATCTGCTAAAAGACTGTTTTCTGCAGAATGCATTCATCTCATAGCAAATATATTCTCTGGGATAACATTTTGAATCCATATCTGCGGTTAACCCTGGATTTCTGACCACTAACTGGACGCGATAAAGCTATTACCGTGATAAAGTTCTTGCCTCTGTTTGCTTCGACTGGCTTTAATATAACAAGGGCCCGACTGGCCGTCAATCACAATTGTAAGTGACCGAAATGCAGCTGTTCAATATAATTTGCACAGTTTTAACTTTACCTCTGACTAAAAACCAACAAAATTTTTATACAGATTCGGCAAAATGTTATTAAAATTTTGTAAATTCATGCTTAATAGTCGTAACCATTGTAATCATAAACGACAGTAAATTATAAAAAAAAAATATATATATATATTACAGTGTGCTAACTGAAAGTTTGTTTGACAACTCACTAAGAATGTATTACAAATATTAACCATTTATTTGTGTACAGATAAAGTATTCATTTTATATGACCACAAAGTGAAATGTACATGAGGATCTAGTTTCCATAGAAACTGGCCCATGCAAAATTGACGACCTTAACCTGCAGCTCTGCAAACAGGTCAAGCTACAAGTAATGTAGTAAACAGTTTTCCTTGTAGTTACTGTCGTGAATGTCTGAGCTGTATGAGATCAGACTCCTCGGGCTGCCTCGAGTTCGACAGTCCGTCCTTGCATCGGCATTATATAACGGGTAGAAGCATATGCCGTAACCTTCTTTATCTGCCACGTTTAACAAAAATAGTATGCATTGTTCTGTGCCCAAACACATTGTTGACATTGTAGTTTAATGATCGTATGCTCCATGCGGCAAGAGGGAAACTAAGGTAAGTGCCCGCTAACAGGAAAACGAAATGTCTGTATTCTGAATCTCAAATGTTAATTTTAGAGAGAAAATATTATAACCTGCTAGTTATTTTCAGGTGGTCGCGAAAACGAAGGGGCCGTTAGACGAGATGTCAGCCGAAATGGATTTGGATAGCTTTATTGCTGCATTGCTGTGCAGCATCAGACAGAAACGATAGCGTCCATATTGTGCACTTTGAAAGAATAGGGATACTGTATCTGAACTGTTAATTTTTCCCGTAGAAACGGTTATTTGGGGATACAGATATTGTTTTGAAAGGTACCTCCTTGTCAATTTCGTAAACATCTTGAGTGGACATGCATGACATTTCAAAGTTACTGTTCTTGAAAATCAGTCATATTCTGTCTGGCTCTGTACAAACTTTGAACAAACCTATCAGTACATATTGCATACTTGAAATCTCTTGATATTTACCGTGTTTATCGATTTTGTCCTTGTATGAGAGTTCTCTGAGACAATAGGTAGATACAAAGTTTATGTTATATAAAGGAACATGGTGTCCTCAAAATGTGTCTTCTTATTCAAAGTGCCTTTGTCCTAGTAACTAAAGATTGCAACAGAAAAAAACTCAGATTGACGAATTAGCTCCCGGCTTTCAGTCCTGTACTCTCCTCCGGACAAAAGGAGCTAACATGGCAAGACGTATGACAAAATGTAAGCTGAAATTAGGCCATAATGAAATTCGATATTGCGACCAAGTTCAATTCGTAGCAACTATGGCTATTTATGCTTATAATGGAATATCTGGTACCCCAAACATAGTGTTGCTTCCATTTATATCAATTTACAATGTTCCTTGGTCCAACTGTAACAAAAAAAAAATAATATAAAAAATGCGGCCATTTTGACATTTAAAATGGCGGCTGGAGACACGGCTTGTGTCAGAATTTGATAACTTAATTGTTATCACAACTAAAGAGTAATTGTAAATATGACATACCCCTTAGAAGGGTTTATGGCGTGTTGCGGGGATTCGAAGCCACACACAAATTGCGGAATGGCTACTAAATCGGTAAGATTAGTGAAAAAAGTTAATTGAAATTGGCAAATGGGTCTTAAGATAAGCCTGTGGTAGTATATTCGAAAACGTTTAAGTATAGGCTTAGTATACCATATGAGGTCCGTCCCAACTAAATTATTTCCACACACAGAAAGAAAGAAGTATCCAACGCTATATAAAGGTAACTATTCATTGCTTCTGCCAGGAGGGTATGCGTTCATCTTCGTTTGTGTGTGTTTGTGTGCTAGTTCACAACTTAATCCAGAGATTTATTAATTTAATAATATAAAACATTGAGAGCCTTTCGGAAATGGGCCAATGAATAATCAATCAGTTTTTGGTGTGGATCCGGAATATGACCGGATTCAGTATTGCCATCAAGGAAAATTCACAAATGGAGAATAACTTATGCTATAATATGGTACGGATAAGCAGTTGCAAATATGCGTTTGGGAGCATATCTACCATGGAGTTTGCTTGGACTCCTGATTAGTGGTTTATTCGTCCAATGTATATTGTTTTTCGTTGGCGTTTCATTTACTCTAGACCTAGACGCAAAAATCAAGAAAACAGTCCAGTGTACCTAATTTAATAAATCTTCAATTCATACGACATGGTTGACATGGTGATGTGATTTACGCACTATATTAACATAATGACAGCAGCAAAAATTTATCCATGATTTGCAACATTGGCTATAGATAATAATACATCTAAGGTTCTGACAGCCTGCCCTTTAACTTTATTTATTTCGTTGTTCCAACGGGACGGATTTCCAACAAAAGTGACCGATCGGCCATGACGCTTGGCCGACTAGCATGAAATTTTAGACTATCAATCACAATAGTAATGTTATCAAATTGAAACAGCCAAATTAAGACTTCAGATGTGATCTTGACCTTTGACCCTTTGACACCATAGTCGACAGGGTTCTTCCTTTAATGATGGGTCACACACATGTTAAGACTAAATCAAAACAGGACTTGTCTCTACTGGTTGATAAAGGTCAAGGTAACCTGTTTTCAAACGAATCTCACAAATTGGTTTACATATTTTTGTTTCCTATCAAATTTGAAGACTAACCATGACCTCACATTCGCAAGAAATCCAAAAATTTCACTTATAATTTGTCTTATAATTTTATCGTATTATTTATGGTCAATGTCACCAGTGTATGGACATGTTATGATTGATGCAATTTTAATATTATTATACACAAACGTTGAATAATTTTGACACAAATTGAAATGACAGAAAATAACATTACTTATATAATTACTGTTTACACATTAATTTTGAGGCCATTTCCTACCTCCTTCTTATCCTCAATTTATTTCCCTAAAATTATCACTTGCACATATACCATTTATATCACAGGCATATTTTTAGGTTTAAGACATATTATTCGGTTTTAATACCTACCGATCTTCTTCGCTCCAAGGGTGGCGTATAGACCATAAATTGAAGCTTAATAAATGTTTAATAATTCTTTTAGCACAAATTACGCAAATATATATATATATATATATATATATATATATATATATTAATATTACAGAATATTCAAAATAACATAATAATAATAAGAATACTTTTTCAGCCGTATTGATGTCACTATGTATTCTTCTTTAAAATGAACCAGCATGTATATGCATATATATATATATACATATATATATATATATATATATATATATATATATATATATATATATATTATGCCTCACAGCATATATTGCCACCAACTCTCCCTGCTGCATGCAAAGTCGCCCTGCCGACACTTAATCATTTGTACACTTCCAGTACAAATGAAAGATATCCAGTTACAGTCATTATACTCTCTGATGACAGCACTGTACACCATACTACAGTTGCGAAAACCATTCTGCGGATCCCCTGAGTTTCAATAGTAATGGTAATAATAGTAACAGGATGTATTGTTCACTAATGGCTCCAGCAGAAAACCCATATGCATCCGAGTAAATTGGATTGGTGGTATAGCCATAGGCGTATACAGCGAACTGAAGCTGATAACATTGTCATCAACAGCCTATCCGTTGGCCCCTATCTTTTAAATTATGGCATCGTACCAAGACGGCAGTATAACCAAAACAGGGATCTCTCCGGGAAAGGTTTGTCAATGGTTGAATAGGTATGAATAGGTATGAAACATACTTTCAGATGCATTTTACAGTCAGTGCGAACATCTCCACAAACAGATCAGATTTTGAATTGTCTGCGTCATAACCTTTGTTGTACTGTTATAATAAATAGTATTATTTGCAATTGATTGAAAAAGTTTTTTTAATGTTACTTTGAATATTTCGACCAAACAATTTCTTATAAAAGCAGGTAACCTATTGGTCATGACCCTCAGCTGATTGTTGATTTGTTAGTATTGGTTAATGTGTGATATTAGAGGCATTTCTATGTTTGGCACTGGTTGTCTTAAAGGCTCTGAACAAATGCCTGAAGTTTATCCATATTGACCTTATTACCAATTTGGAAGAATGAACACCTGTAATGATGAAAATGTCTTGACATTTAAAAAAAAACAAACAAAAAAACAACAGACTGACTTCGCCAGTCGGTGGGTACCTAGGAACCCCTCCATGATCAATATGAATGCAAAGAATCATGGGGACCAATGCATTAGGTATTCAGATACAGGAGCTTTTTCTATTTTTTTTATTATTCCGGGGATATTTACGAGCTCCATATTTTGTAGGATATGGATAACAGAGACCTAATTCAGGTTTCTCAGGATATATTTCATGGAATTCTTTGGATATCAGGCAAGAATATTCTAGGTCGAATGTGACGAATCATGGCTTGTTTCCAGATGGCCCTTTTGATGGATTAATTTGAAGGCATCACAAATAGAAAAATGCATAGTAATTATTGACATATATAGGTGACACCTACAGTCTGGGGGAACTAATGGAGAAATGGAGAACACAAATTCATAAAATGAAAAAAAAAATCAAAATGGCAACTTCTAAATGTGAAATTGATGGAACACTTCATAATAAATATTCATGCAAAGGACCATGGTGACCAATGCATTAGTTATTCAGATACATTAACCTTTTTATTATTTTTTTTTGGGGGGGGGGGGTGGGGGGGGGGTTACTTACCAGCCAAAAAGTTCGGTAACATATACCTAATTTCTGGTTTCCAAGTGGATTCTTCATGGACCTCCCTGGATGTCTAGTAATAAGATACTAGGACCAAAGGTTACGATTTGTGCTCTGTTAAGGGACAACCGCTTCATTTGAAGGTCCAAAAAAGGGAGGAAGTCGAAAAAAAAATAAATAAAAAGTTGGAGCCAACAGTTTGCAGGAACTATGAAATACTCAGAATCAATCGGTATGCAAAGGATCATGGCGAACACGAATAAGTTATTCAGATACTTGAGCCTTAGTTTCAAACTTTAATTATTCTGGGAGCATTTACTAGCCCCATAGCTCAGAGGATATGGGTAACAGAGACCTAATTTCAGGTTTCCAAGGAAATATTTATTCAGTTAGAAGTTTCTGATTCCAGTGGTTATGATTTGTGCCCTGATTTCGGACGGAAGGCTGGACAACCGGACGGAAGGACGACTGACAAAGGCCCATCGCTATAGCTCAGGTGACTTTCAGTCAGGTCAGCTAAAAACGGTAGTGCTGAAATGAATCTACAAGGAGAGATCGCTTCAGTACTCCATATTTGAGAGACTTAAATAAACAAGTGGGGTGATTTTCGACCCGATATAAATAAAATATTTGAACTGGTCTTTTTTGTAATGATCATACCTATGCCCCTCCAATTTTTACAACAGCCTAAAGTTTTCGAATAAAAGTTTATTATGGTTTTCATCCATTTGAATCAAAATGTTATAAAAAAAGATACTTCATTTCCTTTTTTCTTCCTGAAACTTTGTTTTCTGTTGTCATAATATAGGAAAGAAATTTTCAGAATTTGTTAAATCGAACTAATCAATAAAGTTTGTTTGTTTTATATAACCACCAAAATATATATGATCAAGTTACTGATCAAGTCTACTTTCAAGAGATAATATGATCCTACATTAACCGGTTTGTTAAGTTGTGAGCCTGATATCATCTCTATCTGCCTCTAAACGCTACAAGCTGATCATCACCCAGCTGATCATCTACTATCATACCCTGAAAATAGGAAATATAGGTTTGGGAAAATGAGAGCGCGTCCCTACAAACACTATCCACATATCTTTGAAAGCAAACACGTGTGCAGTCTCATATCGGAACCTGTGGATATTCTGGTCATTAATACTGCGAAAACAGTTCATCCATCCGGTGAACAAGGTGTTGTGGTCAAGGGTAGATTTGTAAAATCATACAACAAGTATACACTCTATAAATAATTGTATCTTCAACTGATTTCCATCTTGTATTTGGTTTTAATGTTGACTGTCGTTAACTCCGTAGGTTTTGCTTGACTTCTCTGTCAGTTTCTAGTGCAAATAACATAACCTGTATCGTGTCTACTGTCTCTGGTGAAATAAACATGGACAACAATGACTGAATGTTGTCAAATCGTATTTGTTGGGCTTAATGGGTTGATTTCTGATAAAGTCGCAATATCTTAGTTAAAAGACTGCTAAAGCAGTGAACTGTTCTATGTCTAGGCGTTTTAGTCATGGTTCAATAGAATAAAACGCATTATGCAGATAATAAATGAAAAAAATATAATAAAATCAGAGTCTAAAATGTAAAGAAAATACATTTCCAGTTGGGGTTACAAATAACCCCATGTAAACCTTCTTAATAGCCCAATTTCTGCTAAGAAATGTTAAAGCTAAAGAAAGTCTATATTGCAAATTCCTGGTAGAAAACGTTTCTGAGATTAATACTGTTAAAACGGAACATATGAATGCATAGCTGGGGTCATAAATGACTAAACTTGGTCGCTTGAGGGTTGTACACATGGATTGCTAAAAACTCCAGCCACGCAGGTGTCGTATTATTCTTACATAATAAACTAATCCTGGCATCAGGATACATCGCTTTTTAAACACCAGCATTGCTGAAATATCTCTCCGAGCAGAGGTTCCTTTAATCCTCGTATATTAAAATACTCTTCTACTGCTTTTATGTGAAGATCATGATGCTTCCTGTTTTTACAGGTAACTTGATATCTTGATATTATATTTCAGGAATTGCTGAAATTTCGTCCCACGCTTTTGTTGCTTTAATTCTCCTGTAAAAAAAAATAACCTGACACTGCCATTATTTCAATGGCATGATGCCTCTGATATTTTCAGGGGGAAAATATGATATATCTACACGATTTATACGGCATGATAATGTCATACGTATTGTGGTGTCCGGAAATTGTCCGGTAACGAATTGTAATGGGTATTAACTACGCAGGAAACTGCACGATGCACACTGGTATCAGATGCTGTTGTGCTTTTTGCAAATACGTGTGTTTGTTTGATCGATAATCCACTTTTACTGAGAAGATGGGATTGATGAAAATCCTGAGTTTCATTCTATAGGAAGAAGACAATAATGGTTAGAATCTTACTTCAGGGTCGCGAAGACTGCTGGCGTTGCAAAGGTCGATACCCTGATAATGGGGCAGTGTGACCCAATATCAAACGCTAAAAAATGGTTGCTCCAGATACGCCTTCGACTAGAAGTTATGATAACGTCTTTACCTTACCAGCTGAGCATTCCGAGGGAATAGATAAACCCAAGAGCAGAAAGGTCGAATTCAGGATTGTCGTAAAGAAGGGTGATGAGTTTATCTATGATTACGGGATCAGACAAAAATGCGCGGTTAAACACTGCAAATATGGGACAGATCTTAATCAAGTGCCTGTTGACTAACTTTTGGCAGATGTAAGAAATAAAGCCATTGTATCAAAACCTTTAGAAGCGACAGAGGGCCTTGGGTTATCGTTTGGTAAAAAAAGAAAATTGCAAGTACCTCTCACACAAATGAAAAAACACTGCACAGATACCTTCAGCCGCACCAAGCTCAAGTGAATGATCTGTAAATGAAAACAAAAGCCATGCCACAAAAAATCGCAGCATTTAAGCCCTGTGTCTCGCATTCACCAGAAAAGATAAATGCCGGCGTACAAAACCATTGTTTTCGTTTTAAATCTACCAATCACCTGGCCAAAATCTGCAGATTTAAAGATTGTAAATGCCGAAAGTGAGGCTGAATCGGCTACATACAGAGAGCATGCCGGAACGGAAGAGAACCTGCTTCACAGCACTCGGTTTACATTGCTTCAGGTGCCTGAGTTGAGATTGAAAACGAAGAAACATTCCGCCAACAGGTGAATATGGAATTTTTGGGTTGACCATGGACGATGAAGAAATGCAAAATTGAAACAGTGCGGATTCCAGTATGTATGGTACAAACGAAAGAACATAAAAAAGGGAGCACACAGATTTATATTGATCCAGATACAGATCGGGATTTAATTTGACCCATCCGTCTTAAAATTATATTTTTATTTTCTTTTGCCCATGATTCGACCTATCACAAAAGCTCAACGAACTTCATTCAGAGACTTTTGAATATGTTACTCACAGGCATAATGGTGGCCGATCGCACAATCTTCTGCCCCTTCGTTGGAGGAGGTATTGACTACTTAGGATTTTATTTAGTACCTAAAGGTTCTATATATTTATATAATTTCTAATATGAATTTATTTTCACTTATCTTTACATTTGTTCCGTACGTCGTACGAGCCCAGAAAATGTACAATTTATTTCATTAAAACAGACCAAAAATTCGATCAGAAACTGTCTCCTCTAAAAGGAAGGTTTACGCCTGACAAGGAGTTTAAGATGTGTGTGTGTGTGTGTGTGAGTCACAAAATAAGAATAAATCAACAAAACTAACAAAAATTCTACGGAATAGTTCGGGGGAATGCTGAACACGGCTAAAGGCATACTATTTATTTTTTGCTGCAGATTGGGAGAAGGGACGGTTAGAAGCAAGTATGGATTCATCTGCAGCCTTAAATGATAATCAAACTATCTTTATAAAAAATCATATAGTATAATTTTATAAACCTTTGATAAAAATTGAAATTGGTGACAATATCATCCCAAATCAACTGTTCATCGTTATTGTTTTCATTGATATTGATAATAATTTCCGCTTTTCAGTACAGTGGAACCCCCCTTAAGACCACCCTACTTCTAGGCCCACGTTTACAAATAAGACCACTTCGTTTCTTTTCATAAGGGATTTTTAATGTTAAGTCTTATATAGAAATCCAACAATTGGGACCATCTCGAAAATTTAGAATGAGGGCCACCTTGTTTGGTTACTCAAAATTAAGACTGCTTTTTTACATGCAATTTTAGGAGTTTACATATAATTTGTTTTATACACCGTAGGCCACTACGGCATGGTAATTAGCGAATCCTGCCACGCGTTTAAATGCAATTAGTTTCTATACATCTTAGGGCACTTAGGCATGGGAATTATCAAAGTGTGTATCTCTTCTTGTAATAAATGACAACCTTTTGCAGTTAGGATAAGCCGCCCTTTTTACCTTTTGTTGGCTTCCTTGCTACTGCACTGACTGCATAGCTTATAAAAAACTTTCTGCAGCAAAAAGGTCATTTAGTAGTGTGGGACAGACATTTTTCTCTGGAGGACGTCAACGCTCATGTTGTTCAAGCCAAGTGTATGAACATTAAGCAGATGCGCTAGATTTTTTCAGAAAGTAAAGTTTGACTTGCTTAGATGAACACACAGGGATTAAATTGCTAAATTTATTTGATTTTTTTTAAATTTCATAAATGTATGATTTAATAGCAAACAAATTAATATTGACACAAGTTTTGCTTTTTAATTTAAAGCCCTTAATAAAATTAAACTCTAGTTTTATTATCCATAACCATCGATTATTTACCCATTATACATAAAATGTTCAATGTGGGTTCAGAAATAGGACCACCTTGAAATTAAGTGTATTTTCACTGGTTCGAAAGGTGGTCTTAATTTTTGGGGTTCCACTGTATAGTTCTTAAGAGTAACGTGTCTCAAACAACGAGTGTTAACATAGTTAATGACTAAATTAAGCCCTTGATACCGCAGAGAGTTTCTCTTCTGTACACACACAGACAAACACACACGCCAGTATTAGGTGTAACAAGTATCAGGGTTCATATGGATACCGCAAAAAAAATAAATTGATTTATTCTATAAGAACAATCCGTAAGGGATGCCATATGTCACGTGATAGCATATTTTCACCTACAACTAGTGTATTTAATTCTTCCTGTTGTAAAGATCTCCAACTCTATGAAAATTAAAAATAACAAATACTTAAAAGTACCAAAAGATGCATAGGTATTTGTCTCCGGCTGTTTCTTTAATGTATTGTTTACAACAATTTTAACATCAGTGAATATATTCTATGAAATTAGGCATAAAATGTTTACACAAAGAATATTCCTTCACTTGGAAACTTACAAATCTCGGTACCATCAGCTTTACACCTCAGATTCATGCAGTATGATATTTTATCAATTGTTATACTCTACACCATGTAGGCCCTCAGGTATCATGTTCCACTCTGCCGACTTTCCGATATTAATCCACAGAAATGTCTTCTTGGAAAATCTCGTACATAACTGCAAAGGCATGAGCTATGAATGTCTATAAAGTCAGGAAATTATATAGAACAAACATTCAAATATTTTACCCGCTTTTAAAATATATATATATATATATATATATATACATATATATATATACCAAACTTTTAAAAATATGACCATCATTTACTCATAAAAGTATTAAATGTTCTTCTGTTCAGTGTCACTAAGATAAGACATTAAGCATATATTTATAAAAATTTCAGGAAATAATTTACGAAAAGTTTATTTATGAAATTGTTCAATTTAGAGATCACCTCGTAGTCTTATTCAGACCTGAGGAGTGTCTAAATCACAACAATAGGCAAAGTTAATCTGCGTTGGACCTATATAACTATTTAACTTAAATATCTAACAAATATTAATAAAGGTGTGTCAGTGTATAAGAGCTATTTACTGGCCTGCGCCTCCTGCGGGACTTTTCTTCTATCTTATTTACAGTCAAAACTTAAGCTCTAAGAGTAAATTTAATATGGGGTGAGACGAAAACCATCTAAGACTAAAAATGCTTAAGATTCTGTTATGAAGAAAATTTTGGTCGAGGGATTCCAGCTATAAACGGTGAACAATTTGTGAAAAATGGATTTTCGAACATGGAATTTGTCAGTTTGCTGACGGGCAATATGGATGCTTTAAAGGAACTGAAACTGCCGTCAGCAGAACGCCTACGGCTTGAAAACGTTTTCAAAGTCAGTCTCTAAAAAATCATGAGCAAAGCATCCCACCCACTGAAACCGTTAGGAAGGACACTACCCGCGCTGAACGGCTAACCGAGACTACAAAAGACCCGCACAAAGCGCACCAACACAGACCTGCGAAGATGGACTCGCACGAGTCACAGGCCAATGCTGGCACTGGTCACGCCGCCATTTTGGACCCATAGGTGTACTTGCGCGGTCATGAGAAGCCTAATGAGTCGGATTTGTGTACGACATTGTTGAATATGTCAACTTAGCTCCACTGTTTAGTGACAATATTTGCATTCAGCAGTTACTGAGAGGCACAACACGAAAACCAAAGCAATAATCTCCAACGATTGAAAATTGGTGCTTAGCAAATTCGAGAATCATGTTTTTGGAGAGAGTGAATGGAGAGATAAATGGTTAGCACGGTTAAGGTTTCTGAGCTTTTCAGGAAATATGAGCGGTATTCAGTGCTGCATTACGACAAAAAAGCATCTGGAGGGCCGGTATATATCCAGGTTTGCTCCTGATGCACCTCAACTGTTTAACGTGCAACTGGTACGGAAGTCCGTGCACGCACAGCTTCACAGTGTCAGGAGTAGACAGAAATTTAGGAGAATACATAGCAATACAGAAATCTGTAGGTTACATGACAGTGAATAGGCTCCTTGTATGGGGATTCATGTTAATACAGTCACGTGTGCAGTGCTCAAGGTTGCCAGCAGGCTCATCCCTAATGGCTCACGTAGCCATTCCCTCCTCTGCTCGAATGGCACAAACTCCATCTAACGGGTATGTACAGTGTGGACCCAATACGGGTAAAACGACAGTGAACTCACCCCTCGATACAAATGTATGGAAACAACAGCTGAGAAATGATATGGACGTTGACTTTTTAAGAGGTTTCACATAATATATAAGGATGCCAAAGTGGTGAGTGCGGAATTCATGAATCATTAGTTTGCAACAGAAATTCAGGTTAGAGATCAGGTTAAAAAGCTCATTAGCAGAGAGATTAATTTATTTAACTCTGTAATCACGAGTGAAAAGCTAACTATTATTAGTCCTTTAGGAAGTGTCCCCAAAATGGACGGTGGTGTTCGCCTGATTCACGAATGTAGCCTCCCGAGAGAAAACAAGTTGATTTTTTAAGCGCCAATATTAAAAAAAAAATAGTCTAAAAAATCCATTGATACAGCAGTGTCGCAGATAAAACAGAAAGCATTCCTCGCAAAAATTGACATAAGTTCCGCGTATCGTAATTTGCCGATCAGTCCGTATTCACAACAAGCAACTTGTCTCTAGAGCTGCATTGGCAAGGAGAGCAAAAAGATTGTTATAGGTGTCAGCTGATTAAGGATGCAACTTGCGACCTTTGCAGAGCGATCATTTATATTGTTATGTTGTTTATCTTTCCACGTGTTAGATCAGTTACACAGTATCTAAATATGGTCAGGCTATTACATGTTGAGAAGCGACAGCGCAATTCAATGGCTCAAATGCGTATCTGAACGGGCTTTTTTATTGGTATGAAACGAATAAAAGGCAACGACAGCAGTGGGATGTTACCAATCACATCTGACATTTTGCATTATTTTAGAAATTAACTAAACATGGAAAACAGTCGAGATCTACCTTTTTTGACAGCATGTCTTTTTTGCATTTATAAGTATGCTGAGGAAGGCTAGGGTTTCTTCGGGGGGTAGAAATTCTAGGCAATTCAAACAAACATATCTGTGTGGTCAACGAATGAAGGGGGGGGGGGGGAGTACTAAATCTGAGGCAGTCGTTAACAACACGTTTCGTCAACGTCTTCCGTATATGTCATTGCCTTGGAACACGAATAATGTACAGCAAGACATATCGTGATGTGCGAAGCTAGGGTTCCGGAACGTAGATCCACTTCCTTTATATTTAAGTAAGCAAAATAAGCATTATTTAAGCTGCAAAATATACATGTCAAAATGGATTTTCCTGTGTAACATTAGCCATTCTGTTTGGAGAGGAGGTGCGCCATTGGCTCTTTAGAGCTGTGTGCCTGTTGGAAATCTTTGTCATATCTAGATTATTTGGACACACCTGATAAAGGGGATCGAGCTAAATTCACAGAGTATATATATCAATCATTGAATAGTGTATAATTGACGGAACTTCTTGGATGATGTTAATTATGTATATTCCCCTGCATAGCACTGATTCTTAAATATAGTTTGAATAATGTTTCGCAATAAACCAGGGTACCCCAAAGGTTCAGTTATTTATTATTATTTAAGTAAGAAAAAGTATAAACATGTTACCTTCATTTGATTTAAATACCAGAAACGAATACTGCCTAGATAAACGCGAACCGCTAGCTATTTAAGGTTTGGTTGATCACTTGAACTTGAGAAGTGTGCATTTCAATAACAGAGAGTCTGTAGGTTTCTGAGCTGCGCCTCGTGCGGGATTTTGCACCTACTGTATTTCAAGTTAACAAAAGAAAATAAGCTGTGAGTAATATGGAGTAATTCCCCTTACCCTCCTACCCTTAAACTCCGTATTTTGTGCCAGTTTATTCTGAGATGATATATTTTTATTTGTGATATTTAAGTAATTGATTAGTGTTATGTTATGTGTATTGCCTTGCATCGCACTGATTCGCAAATGCAGTTTGCATAATGTTTCGCGATAACGCAGGGTACACCAAAGGTTCAGTCGTTTATTATTTCAAACATAAAAGTTCATAATGTACGATTGCTGTATGTTACAGTAGCATCCGCAATTTGATTAATTTGAGTGAAATATTTGTTTCGTGTGGATTGATTTTAGAAACATAGAAATAAACATTTTGAATATATCATCATTGAAGAGGTTAAGGTATTTAAAGGGAACAAAACGCAACCATTGTTTACAGCTTGGATGTTATATTTATTTAAAAAAAACACGCGGTGAAGCCTTTCAAAAGTTGATGCTTTTAAGAATAAATATTTGATGAATGTTTAGAATAATTTAACAACTTAAATTTTTGCCTCTGTACAATACATGGTAAACCAACTGGCACAAACGTTCTTACGGTCAATTAGGGCGTGTCAGTTTTGGCAGGAAAATAAATTTTTAACATTAACTCTGTTTTTTTTCATTGATTTAGAATCTCGTTACACTCTGCTTCCTGTCTTTTAGGTTGTTTGACTTGCGCTCAGGAAGATCTGGAAGTCCCATCTGATGAGAAAAACCAGTCTTCTCTCTCTGACCCTTGATAAATGTGATCTCTTTCAGAGGGGTCTTTTTTTCTCCTAAGGACAGTTACAGTTAATGTGAACTTCTCTTTTGCAGTCTGACGGACAGCCGTATTGTCCACAGAGAACAATTTCGCAGTTGCACTTTAAAATGTCATATAAATTATCAAGTTTTGCTATGAAACATTCTTTGACTTCTAGTTTGCCAAGACCAAGATATATGTCTCTTGCTTGCTCCTAGCTGTCTTGAATCTTATTCAAGATTGTAACCTTTAGTTTATGACAAGGGCTTAAACAAATCATTAGCTCGTTTCCAGTTTTCAATGACTGCCGGATAAATATGCTTTGCAACGTTAGCTGCAGAGTAGTTACTCATATGATCATCACTCCGATCTCTAAGTAAAAGGCCATATCTTAAAAAACACGCAGACTTGGCAGCTCAGAAGCGTCCTGCCAGCTCCCAACAGATTTCTCATGTGTGTAAAGGTTGAACATCTAGTTCGCTTCTTTGCCACTTTTGGTCCCATTCTGGATATTTTGTTTAACTGGGACTTCAATGACTTTTCCTCCCATATATAGAAATTTTCCCTGATCGAATTACTGAAAATACACCCTGTTATAAGTTGCATTCAGTAGATGGGTTTTTAATGCTGACTTTTTTGCTGACAGGTATGTATTTAGATTCCATTTAAGTGGTACACAATGTCAGAAAATGGCTGAATTGCAGGTTGTAAAAGTGTAAAATTCCAAACGCACCTTTTTTTGGCAACTAGAAAATGAGCACATAATTAGTAAATATACTACTTTCGAGCACTTGCAACATTCATTTAACCTGAGCCAATTGGTGCATTTGAACATCTGCAGCACTTTGTGAATTCACGGGCAAATGATATTAATTAATATGAAAAGGTATCCAGGGATAACCTTTAAAAAAAAATCAAATGGTCTTCCAAATTCATATAGACGCAACTGATAGTGCATAATGTTTAAATTCAGGAGCAATCTATCTTCAACAACTTTACAAATAAAGCTGTACTGAAATACTGGACTAAAAGTTGAAAATATTTATTATTCAGTCCGGATATATACTGTAGATAAAGATATAAACGTTGCGGAAATTATTTGAATGGCTACATCATGTTTATATCATATTTGGTCTTTTTATGTAAATGGGTTGCCTGAAATTTCCCGGTACCATTCATATCAAATGCTGAAAGATACTAAGGAAATACATATATAACAACTACTTGATAATATCATTAATAATAATACATTTATCGGTAGAGCCTGCAGAAAATCCATAGGCATTATAACCACTTGTTCTATGTCCAAAAGCGTATGTAGATCTCAGGCTTCAGAGCGCTAAACCCTGAGCTGATCGGTTTCCATGACCACCTCAAATCTCGTCAACTTATACGAACCTGTCTTTGTGTCTCGTTGGTGCGATAATGCTGACGAAATGATGGTACCGGTACTGTCCAGGCAGTCTCTTGGTTAGCCACAACAGCTTGTTTGCATACTGAGTAATGGGAAGGACACGCATCAGTAACGGATCAAATTTGGAACTGTCTGCACGGTAACCTTTGTTATACTTATGTACAAAGCAACAAGCCGAATAATTTGAATATTGGACAAAGTGAATTACTTATCTGACTTAATGTGATATATTGATTCATTTATTAATATCGGAATATAAACTTCCAGATCCTAGCATTAAGGTTAGCCTTTATCGTCTTATATCCACTTTATAATTGACTGTTAATCAAAACTTTTTTTAATCACAAATATCCCCAATGATTTAGTTCAGAGGATTTACACATTATTCTGCAGTCATATGCTTCTGCGGCAAATGCTGATTTAACCATGACGCTATTTATTGCACGCATTGGCATATCAGGATTGGTTGTCGGGGAGGACCTGGGCAATAGTTGGCAGGACGGTAGTTGCCTGGGCTAACCATATTTGATTCACTGTCGGGTAGGGGCTGGGCGGTAGTTGCCTTGGCTAATTGCATTAAGATTCATTGTCTTGGAGGGTCTTGACGGTATTTGTTTGGGCTGACCGTATTTTATTAGTTTTTCGGAGGCACTGGTTGGTAGTTTCTTTGGATTTGTTGTCGGGGAGAGTCTGTGTGGTAGTTGCCTAGGCTGGCCGTATTGGATTTGTTGGCGGGGTGGGATTCAGCGGTTGTTGCCTGGGCATACGGATATTACTATTTGTTTCGGTGTCGGAGAGGGCCAGGCGGTACTTGCCTTGGGTGACATGATCAAGATTCATGATTGTTGAGGATGGCCAGGGTGGTACTTGCCTCGGATGACCATATCAGGATTCATTGTTGGGGAAGGCCAGGGCGGTATCTGCTTATCTGCTTGTTATTTGTTGTCAGGGAGAGACAGGGTGGTAGAAATATAGGGTGATTTTTTTTGCATTATAATTATCTGCACCTCCTGAATATTGTAAAGTTCAGTGAGAAAAAAAACGAAAAGTTTTCCATAAAGTACTTATATCAGTGCACATATTTTTTGCAGATTGATGCACGGTGAATATATTTATCCTATAGATGATAACGTATTACATCAATATAGTACAGGTCTGATCCTGTTGATTTGTTTCAGTCTAGAAACAGCTACTTGGCCTGTAACATCTGTATGAAAGTTCCTGATGGCGATTTGATTCAACGTTATATGTATGTCAAAAATCAGTTAAGTAGAGAGACAGTCAGATATGAACAGAGATTCCACGCGATTTTCGATGTTCCTGTTCGAAGTTCTTTTTAATCATAATAATATTAGGTTTGGGTTCATGTTCTGGAGGTTTTCAAATTTGCGATACTCGCTAAAGGGGAATAAGCGAATAAAATAAAACCTTCGGGAATAAGGCGACCAATAAACACCTGTACGTGAAGTTTTACCTATACTGTAGTCCTACTGGTATCTCAAGTATCCCTATATATATATATATATATATATATATATATATATATATATATATATGCGCATTAAGTTGCCTTCGCTACTAGTGGCCATTCCAGAGGGGGCATATCAGTTATTTTACTTTTGTTTATTTATACGATAATATTTAGCAAGTTATAAACGTAAATGCGCCTTTGCTCTATTGACTTTAACTTGTTAAAAACGACTGAAATTGTACATCCTAATTTTGAAGAAATATAAATATTAAATATTTAACCTCTCCACAGTTTGACTTTATAACGCAAGACATAAGGGAATATTTTTTTCAGGGACAGAAAATCCTCGTACTTTTTTTTTTTGGAAAATTGCCTCAAAATGTCCTCTTCACATGGCATATTCAAAAATTTCCCAATATGGGAGGGTGATATACCCCCTCCAATACCCTTCCCATGTACCTGTTATTAACCTTAAAGATGCACATTCATCTACCCTTTGAAAAAAAATTTATGTAATTTCTGGCTTTCTCTGTGTATATAAAAATAATCTGAGGGTATTTTGGCTGTGAAAAATTCTTATAAGGCCAAAATGAAGGATGTATGAATTTGTTTATCAACTATGTGTTTGTAAACACAACAATGTTGACAAACGGAAAAAAAAACTTGAAACCTTACTTAGGTGATAGGTTGCATATATGTGGAGGTAGCAAGGTGACTTGTTGCAAAACGTTATTTGCAAAGTTCTTCACATATTATGAAGACGATATAAAAAAAACAGCCTGTGTGCGGTGATATCCACGTTATCTTGCCCATTTTTATAAAAGCTCCTAGGGGTAACCTTTAGTTTATTCAGGTCAGATAGGTGATTGGGCCCTATAATAAAGCCATGCTTCATAACTGAAAATTTAAAAAAAAAATCTATATTTTCATACACTAAAGCATATAACGTATAGTAATGATAATAATATATATACATACATATACATACATATATATAAGAGTTTTCATAATACCCATACATTACCCCCCCCCTTCTCGAATTTCTGGATCCGCTACTGATCATGGCCCCCTCCCCTCCTTCGATCCTGGCTACGCCCCTGTGATTAAATGCATAATGTCCGAAATTATTCAAGATGATTTAGTATGCTAATTATGTAACAATCATTTTATTCTTACTTCCAGACGAGATAACCGCTACACCGGGATTAAATTTTCAGAGGAAATGTTCTGACTGTGGTAAGAATTGATTTACATTTTTACCACACTCTATCACATATATTGTAACGGCACAGTAGATTTTGTGATACTAATCGGCGGGTGTAATTATTGCATGATTTTACACGTAACACGAAATTATTTGTCCTATATTCTTCAAGTTGTGGATAAAAACCATTATTCTCAGCACCCCGAAAGTCAGACAAAAGTGTTTTATTTAGTGTAGATGTTGTAGCTTTTGCTACAGGTGTGGAATAAATGCGAACACTGAATCACATAAATCATCTCTAAGATGCTTGTGACTAAGAACTTTTAGTCCAACATTCTATAAGGCTGACCATCTTATATCTGGTAAACACACATCAAAGTTGAAAGTGTATTTCCTTTAGTGACGAGGGACAAATATGTGAAGATTGTATCCAATGAACTAACTAAAGGCTTACAACTTGTGTATATAAAGGTTGTCCAAGAGATAGATGCTTCGCTAAAAAATGACAACCATTTTTACCTTTCCTAACAATCTGTTCCATTAAAGCACATTATGGCTTTACTTGTTGACCAAGGGGTAGTTATATTGTTTGTTAGCTAAAAGGAGCTAATACTGGGACATGACTGACATACACCTGTCAGTCTAAACAAAATTAATAAATAGACTGAAGAAAAACGAATTAAGGTCGCACAACCCTTATCAGACAATTGAGACAGTTATCTATGATAAATTAATAAATCATTATTCAGATCAACTCATTCTAGGTTTAAAGGAAAATTGATGCTCCTGAGGGTTAGTATTCAAAGTGTACCAACTCCGGTGAAATATATCAAAATCGATAGTCATAACTTTGCAGATCTACATTGTTACTGGTTTTAATAATTAATGTCTAATCTACGGATATAACATTTTCTAAACATTGTCATTTACCAGTCAGCAAAAAAGGAATGTTGTCAGCTTTGTACTTTTATCTATAAAGACAAGTTAGTCGAAAGAAAATTAAACGCTATATGTGTAAACGAACTGCCCACTGTCTCACTAACTGCCTAACAATACACTTGTTTCCACGAAGACTCTTTGGAGCCACGTAAGGTATTTGAGAGGCCGGTATTAGACCAATCATCATATATCTGTTAGAGGAATAACAGAATATTTTTTTACAACACATTTAATTGTACACATGTTATCACAATGACAAATCGTCATACAAAAAATATTAAAACAACTACCCGTGATATAAAGTATGTAAGAGGAATCTCGGATCCCCACAGGTCTCTACCTGTCTCTTTCACTCGTTTGAAATGTTATAGAACACATAATTTCATAGTAACTTGTCTTATGATACAAAAAAAAAGATTATTACAGATGGATAGCCATTCTGGCGGTATGAATCAAAGAAGGGACAGACCTAATAACTGTAGGTTCACCACGGGCTTTAATTAATTATGACAATAAGTTAATTTTGGATTTTTAATCATTTTATTAAAATGTATTAAGTAGGTCAACAAAGGTGTCGCCACTAAAATTTTATCTGGCATATTAGTCCCATGTTAAAATTATCAGTCCAATTGATGATGACAGCTAGCAACTTTATTGAAAACCTTTGTGGTGCTTAAAAATGTTTTGCCTCATAAATCTGTCTTTCAGGGTGCTCTTTATCACGTTTTGGCCATTTAGTTTGCCCAATATAGGTCACAGTGACTTAATTCTGTGGATTTCAAAACAAAATGACCAAATAAAAAAAAAATAAATAAATTTAAATGAAAAAAAGTTCAGCTTACGCGATATGAACTCTGATAAATAGACAGCGAAAATATAAAATTCGTAAGTTATACTCAGCCTTCATTATTCTTTAAATTGGATTGCTAATAGAACTTGGATAGCTCTTTATTAAGGAATACTAGTGGCGCCACCAATGATCTTCTTGGTGTTTGTGCCATTAGTACAACCATCACTGCCACATGAGAATATTGTGAGTTAATAATTTAAAACAACATATTTCCTTTATATTGGGCACATGCATTAATTGATATGAATAATAGGATGACGCATATTCAAACTGGGCTCTTGAACGTTAATATTAGGGTAGCGTTGATTTTTCATAATTCCATAATTTTAGAAAATTGTCATTTCTAAAGATTAAATGGATGGATTGTTATGAAAACTAGAATGGTGTAAGTTTACGGATAGCAAGTTTTCAGATTTTTATGTCACAAGATCAAGGGTTCATGTCACAAGACCCATATTGTTAAAACGCTCCTTTTAGGCAAATCAAGCTGAGCGTCGAGAGCCATGGTTTCCTAGTTAGCATTACTTCATTATCGGTTTCTGTGGCTGAGTGGTGTAACACCGGATTCAACGAGATCGTTGGTTCAAATCGCAGCAGAGGAGCGGTGAGATTTTAACGGTCGGCCCAAACTAAGGATAAGCGCTCTGCAGGCTAAATGGGAAGGCTGTACTCCACAGTCGGGTCTCGCTCATGAGTGCGTTTTTTTTGGGGGGGAAGTTCCTCGCTGTTATGACCTAGCAGTGGGGATGATTACACACCCACGACCTACAATCACGGTAGACAGCGGACCTGGGTGACCACACGACATAAAATAGATGACAGGCAGCGAGTGCTACCGCCGTGTCAATTATACCCAATTGGAAATAGTAGATTAAAAAAAAAACTGAGGTTAAGAATTAGTTAAGTTAGCATTAAAAAGGGGGAGGCAGTTACCTCCACAAAAAATGTTTTTTTTGTGGCCTTCATTGGCCTGAATACTTAATAATAAAAATAACAATAATAGCACTTTATTTTGTAAAGCGTTAAATGAACGGTGTTGTGCTCTAAAATGCTATTAAGAGCAAGTAACTACATAAAATGATAATGACAGAAATATTCATTAATAAAGATATAAACTAACATTTACAAATACTGGTAAGTTGTATGATGAGTATACGGATTATGGATGTTTCGTCCCCATTTCTGTTCGTGCCCGCCTTTTTGACACCACCGCTCTTTCGTCCACATGACCCATCCTCTCTCGTTTTTTGGTCCACAGCCCCGGTTCGTCCACATAATCACCTCAGGATCGTCTGTCTGTTCACACTGAAATCCCCCGTTTTCCTTGAATTCCCCCAACACCAGCTCGCTCCAGTTCATCAACACATTCGTCACTGCTTTTCTCTTTCACGCGCCGGTACGCACTAACCACGCGGCAGTGTGTTTGTGCACATTATAACACATACATACAAGAGCAGAACCTGAGTTATTTCGTTTCGATTATTTGAACCGACTATCATGATTAAATGTATGTGACCCGGTTCAGACGTTGTACGTATTTATCCTTGTCGACGGTCTGTTGTACGTTTCATTACATTATCATTATAGTTACGTTCTACGTCATCGAGTCTGTCGCAGGTAACCATGATAAGAGCTCCGCAAACAACGAACCAACACGCAGAAACTGTCTTGCAAATGTAAGCACGTCTCGTTGATCGCCGGTCTTATATAAACGGACAGCACCGACGCTACCAGGGACGTCCTTTCGGCGGAGTTTCAAAAGAAGAATCGTTAAATAAACTGGTGCACATCACACCTGCTTCTTATAGCCCTAAAAAGTTTGGAGTGTTTCCAAGCGTTTTGTAACAGGATCATACATGGAAACGTCAGAGAACATCTCGTTCATGCTCCCCCTTATTTTGCTGATGTAATCGGTCCAAGCAGTTGCTTACCGTTAACACTCTTCCTCCTCGGTCTTGCCTGTAATGTCAATCAAGAAATTGTCCTTGATGTATGTTTCGACCCTGTTCACGTAGGTTCCAGCCACGTTATGACAGGTTTTTAACAAATTTATGGAGGACGATGCTTTTCTCAATCGGACGCGCACGAATTTTTGTATGTTAATCACGTCTGTGGAACTCCTTTCTTGGGTGTAATTGGTGTTCATAAAGTTTGAAGTTTGGTCTGTTAAGTTGGATAAGATTGATACTGTAGAGTGGGATTAGAGTGACACTGTGAAGCTGGATCTGACTGACATTGTAAAGTGGGATTAAATTGACACTTTCCGTACTATGAGTTAATAGCCGAGGCTTTGGTCATTACCATTATCGTAAACTATTGTCTTTAACAAAGGTTTAATTAGACAGCCAAACGCGAGAGTGCATCTAAGTGAAGCGCTTGTGTATGACATTGAGCGATTCAGGTTCATACAGACAGAGCTGGGCAGATCAGAATCATACGGGACACTACAACAATACCTACCTGGAGATGGCAGACGCTGGGATGGCCCCAAATTAACACTGTCTTCTCTCAGAGGAGAGTATAGATGGCGCTTCTGCCTTGTATACAATTCGCTTGTGAGACCTTTTTTTATATATTTTATTGAACATACAGGTGGTTATACGACATATTGTTAGGAATATAATGCATATATAAATGGGAACTTCAGTATAACAAGCCGATGGATGCCAAGATGTTCAGTTCACCGCTTTTCGAACACGTCCGAGATTTTGACATTAACTACTCACGTATAATCTATCAAGACAATATAATGAGTGGTTCATATTAATGTGTTCACAATATATATATATATATATATATATATATATATATATATATATATATATATATCGGTGTATTTGACCTAATAGATGGTCATCGTTACCATTTGGCATCCTCTTTGAGAACACGATTGAAACAAATTGTGGATCAAATATGCAGTGCTTTATAACTTACCATATTCAGACTGAACAAAAATTCCACTAAATTGACCTCTAAGGTCAAGGCTAAGGTCAATAGTTTTCCATATTGATCAATAATTTGGTTTAAACAATTTGTGTATAAAATTTGAGGAAAGATATGCGATACTTCAAAACGATATGCGATAGGGTTCACAAGAATTCCATATATGCTTATATGACCTTGATTGTAAAGATTATTGGTAGACACAATTTCTCGAATTTCTTATAAACATATTTTGAATGATTCAAATGTTATTTCGTATTCAAGAAATGACACAGACGGCGACGCCTATGCGGTTGACGACAACGCTGGCAGACCGAAAACCCGATGTCTCTTCTCATATATTCATTCCACAACAGAAGCAAAGTACACTGGATTTGATTCATGAAATGACCTGCACATACTGTTGTGTAATACCAGTGAGTCGGGGTATTTTCATTGAGCACGTGTATTTTTTTTAACATTTTATGCGTAATTACGATATAAAATACAGCCCAATATGTGTGCGTATCAAGGTAGGGAGAAATAAACGGCATTCTGTTCTTAATAGCTTGTTGAGTTCAAATTGATATGTAGCATACGATACAGGGCCAGCACAGAACAGCATCCATAATGCTAATTTACCACTGTCTCATGAAAGATTATTTGGAAACCACGGATTATTTGGTGCCATCAAATTGTCTTCATGTTGGCAACAGGCACAGAAAACCTCGAGACGTTTAACTGACCATCAGGTGTCACACAAGCAATCAAACAATACAACCGAATTCCAGATATTTGGAATAGACAGCTGTATTGCTTGGGTGACTTTTATCAATTTTGGATATCCTGCATCGGTCGATCAACGGACAAAAGAATGAGGCAGTGTCATGAATATTCATTTTTAATTTCATTCACTGCATAACGTCGCTTTAGCAAAGCTAGCAGAGACAATACAGCTTAGTTACTGTAGGCATGACCTGTGGACTGGTAAGTCTGACATCCAGTGCGCTGGTCGTAGACTCTCTGTCAGAGGGCCGAAATGGCGCTAGGGGTAGGCCTTATCAACATCGTTAACGATGTTGGAATGAATTAGTTTCAATAGGTGTAATGTAAAATAAAGGGAAATGACCAGATGAAGCAGTTGTCTGTTCAATGCCCCTTGATGTGTAAAATCACATCAATGTTCGTGCCTGGACCCGAATTCGTTAGACCTTGGTTCCAACCATTATTTTTTAATATTGACTATTACTGTAATGCATGTAACGTAATCATGAGTGGTTGGAAAGGGCCCGTTGTAGACACTGCTATATGGTAATTATGTCACTTTTTGTGACAAATGTTATAATAGTTGGAGGTTTAGTGCTCTCAAAAGAATATTACACAGTAAATGTATCATATACCGCATGGGGATAGAGATTTTTAACCGAGGCATGTAGAGAATATATTCACGCTGTCAATTATACATGGAGCGTCATTTACGCTTTCCGTTTAACCATGGAATACATTATGCGAATACGTCCATGGGCTCTCAGAGCTGAAAATTTCTGTCTATGGGTCATTTAATAGATAACTGATTGTAAATAAATGAAAAAATAAATCTTGGGAATCACATTTTAATTAGGCAACAAAGGAATTCTTCAAATTTTATTGAATCAAATTTGGAAGCAACACATGTAGAGATAACAAAAAACACAGAACATTAAATGCAAATTTATCTCTGACACATGAAATGTTATTTAACAATAACTGTTTCTAATTGCCATAAAATCAAATAATCTCCTTATATCATTATATCATTTGAATTGAAAACCCAAAGACACATAAAAAGGAACACAACCCGCAAAAATACGCTTTGGGTGGTTTTAGCTAGTACTCACAGTGTTGTGAATATATATGAAAGCGTGTTGATATGTTAATAGAAAGTTATCCTCTTGTAGATTTTTTTTGGGTTTTGGTTATTAGCCCTACTTGCAAATAAAAATAATCCAGAAGATAAAATATGAGTACTATACTGCCTTCTAAAGTAAGACATCCCACTTTCGCCAAACAGGATGGCCAGCTACAGTGGAATCCCGCCTGATGACCATGCATCCCGCTATCTCAAAAACCAAGCTAAAACGACCCGAGCTTTTGGACCCGTGCTAAAGTAAATCATCATTAAAACATTCTGCTAATACGACCAAATCACTTCCCTGACCACTTAGGTTGGTCCCCTATGGAAGTCGTGTTGGCAAGATTTCACTGTACTTGGAAATGCATGGTAGAATGTATTTATTCTCCTGTCACTCAAAGCACCGACGAAACAGGAAACTTAGGTAATTATGGAAGTTTTGAAATAAAAAATCAGGCGATATTAGTATTAAAATCAACAATGGATAGTTTCTCTCGCCCAGAAAAATAAACCATTTGAAAGTTCATGACCACTTATGATAACCATTTGTGACAGATACTGCAGGCTACCAACACTATAATCGGTAACAGGTCGAACAAATGCTGCTCTTTTCCTTGACGAATGCAGAAATAATTGCGGTAATAATGGCATGAGAGGAAATGTTGTTTTTGAATGTGTTTGCATTTCTATCCGGCTTATATTGTTACAGCCTTTATCCCTTCAAGGCAAAGCAGATGGTTTGTCAAGGAACGTTGCAAAAACAAAGATATTTACCAGTCAGCCAAAGATCGGTTGATGTAAGGATAGACAAAACATAGATTATATAGTCAATCTATGAATTCTTCTTATTTTATGTATAATTTAGTTTTACGATGAAACACCTCAGTTTCTGGTTGGATAACAGAAACAGGAACAGAAAAAACAGTTTTCAGGCGATATAAATTTTGTATACACCCACTAACGCAATGTAATACCTACATGCTACATATTCGAGCAACCGATTTTGAATGATAAAATTCGCTTTTTTACAACATACGAATAATTTTAATAAAATTCACTTTTTCTTAATAGGACACGTGCATGAATCATTGAAGCGTTGCCTTAAGACTGAATACATTAAAGGACTTTTAACTGGGCAAGTAGTTGTTTTGGTTGAGTTTGATCCCAGCTCTGCAACATATCTGTATATTAAAATGTTTTCTGCAAGTGTGCTGTACGTTAGCTAATATAGTCAATCGTTTTGCCATATATTTCATTTTTCACTGTGTCAAAGTCAAACATGCTGGGTGCTGAGTACACTTAGAGGACATCCTAGCATAAATTTATATTTCTGTGTGATTCTTAATATCATATGATATTTTGGATTATTTTATCCGGCTGCGGTTCTCGTACAGATCAATGCTATTATTTGGGCCAAAAATGGACTTTACGGGCAAGTTTCAGCCGAACATTGTTTTCTTGGACCAGCCTCGTGCATATTTTAACAGCTCGTTGGGGAGCTCGTCGCTCTCTAAGAGGACTCGCATGAAATTCGGCGAAAGTTTTGCTCGGTAGCAGCTCGACATGAGATTGTCGGGGCCTCTAGCTACCTCCGCTGGGGAAATGTTTGGATCGTCCAAAGTCAGCGCGTTGTTATAGGCCAATACAATTCCTTTGATTCCAGAGGTGCCCGGATGTTCTAACGGTGCCCGCAAGGCGCTCGCACGTGCGTCCCAAGATAATTATGCGAGGCTCGGCCGACATTCTGGCGACCCCTCGAGCTTTCTGCGGAATTTATAGCGTGTTTTCATATGGAAAACATTTAGCATTGCCTCTTGGTGTATGTGGCGTATTTTTCGCTTCCATAGAGAACATTGCTGAGAACGCATGCTTGGCACAACTTCATATGTGTGGTCATTGTCAGTTTTCCCACAACTGTTTAACCAAATTTGACTTAAGGTGGATGATTACCTGATTTCTACATTCTTTCTGGGTCCCGTGACAGGTTATTGGTTATGTAAGATTTTACATATTGAAGGAATGAACCACAGTCTCACTAACTATAGACCTCCATTTCTGTTGCATATATATGAGACTAATTAATGCATTCTGATTAATCATGCCAACTCCGAGATGACTTATCCTCCGATCCCCCACCAAGATCATAGAACTTGAGGCTTCAGGACTGGAGGCTATAGAGGTGAAGGTATGTGTGAAGGGATATATGCCGAAATGAAGGTGATTGGGTCTTTCTCAGATTTAAGGTGGAGGTACATCATAACCAATAACATTTCTAAATGACTGTGTGCATTTATATGAATATATGTTATTGCCGTAACATTTTGTTATGAGGAAAATATTTGGCCGATCCCGGAGGTGAACCCATATCGGTGACACACATGTCCGGCGTTCGAATATCTTTGCAAGAAAAGCAAGCTTCACAGGCAATGCAGTTCGGTCCGCTTTTAGGTGCACAACGTATTAATGTATGTATGTATGTATGTATGTATGTATGTATCTATATATATATATATATGTATATATATATACATATATATATGTATATATATAAATATATATATATATATATATATATATATATATATATATATATATACCAAAATGTTAAACAAGTTGGAGCATCGTGTTATTACTCAGAGTTGGCACTACAGTTCAAGCACTGAAACCTACTTTAATATATATATATATGCGTGTGTGTGGGGGGGGGGGGGTAACGTTCTGCTGGTAATGAAATTTAGTTCCATTTGTTGTCCTTAGTTAATCTAATGGGCGTTTCAGATTCATCACATATCGAGTTCTCATGTTATAATATATGTACTTTATACTTCATACTATACTATATAATCAAGTTTAAGCTGAACGGTTCCCTGATTAATTAGTTCTGGGCAGATGTTGTAGCAGTCGCAATGGTGTGGCTAGCCCCCCAACGCTGCGGTTCCTTTCACTTGCGACTGAACAGTTCCGCCGAGAGAACTTCTCCGTTATCAACCATTTCTCGTTTGTCATAGGCCAGGCATAGTTGATCGGGTCGGGTTGCATTATCAGGCAAACAGCTGAGCATTTTTATTCGTGAAAACATCAGTGAGGTATTTATACATCTCTCCTGTTGGAGCAGAATGAGATGCGCGGTCAGAGCATGCGACCCTGGCCATACCACTATGCAGTTCACTCATAAGCAAACGTGTCACCCATTTAATGTCGCCACTAAAGTCTCCTAAAAACAGGGTAGACGAACTTTTATCAATCTCACTTGAAGCCAAATATTTCCCGAGAAAAATAAATTCAAATAAATAAATGCCAGTTGTTAGAATAAAAATATATACGACGCATCTCATATGGTGACCATACATATTACTAAAGATAGGGTTTTCTTTGCGTCTAGTGGCCAAACCGTAGGCTGTTATTATAAAAGCTGATATCGTTTAAACACCAACTCACTTCACAGCATGTTGTTTTATATAAGCACGTATTGCTTCCCTTTAATTATCAGTATACTAACGCATCTTTATGCTTGTAATCGCTTCTGAACAGCCACTGAGTTATCCAAGGCATATTGTTTCCCTATTGCTTGGGAGACAACACCAGGATGATAGACGGGTCCCAATCGGTGCTGTTGCATTTCCTCTTTTGTTGTACTGATAAACATAATCTACAATATGATTGCATGATCATAATATCTCTATTCAGAAATACCTTGACATATATGAAATAAAAATTGATTTGGCTATGTTATATTTGTATCTCCGATCAAATTGGTTGGTATGTTTTCAATCAGACGGTCATCACCAGAAGTCGTTTTTGGTACCAGTGTGTAAACATTACCCGATTTTACAATAATAAATTCTTATAATGAAAGCAAAAGTCACAGCATCGGTACAACTTCCGATGTTGTCAAACGTCTACAAATTCAGTATTTTCCACCATTTTTCCTCTTATTTCAAAACTAAAAATATGAATTTTACATGATAAAAAGGAATGATAATTAGCCGAAATAAGAATTAAGTGTTAGCTTAAAAGAGTTTATAACCTACTTTGATAGTTTATAACCTAGAAAACCCTCAAACATTAAACGGGAAAATAATACGCGGACATCATGTATTCGTCATATTCCTGCCATCTCACATAAGTTTTCTAAATGGAAAATCATTTCGAAATTGATCAGACCCGTTTAACTCCAAAAAGTTTTGATTGTGAATTAAATGAAAATGAGAAAAAAAGGTAAATGTTGTTGACCTCAGAATCAAAATGCTTGGGAGACTTTTATGGATCCTAGATCTACTGAAACACACATACAATATTTGTACACATACAACATTAGTACATTCACTTTAACTTTGGTTTGGGTAAGGGCGTTATAAAATATATGAAGACAGTGGAGGGGCAATAAAAAAAAGAAATTTAATTATGTAAATGTTCTTGTATGAACCGGCATCAAATATAGGTAACTGTATTTATTTTCCTTATTATTGCTATTATTTATAATATTCATTTTAGATGTAAGGGTCACTAGTGTGACAGTATGATGAACATTATTAATATGAAATAAGACTTGATTTTTGCTCAGCTGATTGTTAGTCAGCTAAACTGTAGTGATCATCTTTTGTTCGACGTCCGTCCCGCCGTCCGTCTCTTAACAATTCACAGAACGTATCCCATAGACTGAGAATCTTCAAAATGTACATCCAGGGGGACCTCGGAAAATCTCTTTAGAAACGTGTAATTAAGTCATTTTGACCTACGGATCTAGAATCTTCTTTTGTAACAGAGTGTTTCTGGGCAAATCTCAATGACAAAAGGTCATGGTTACAATCTGCGACTTACGGGCTGAAAAATATTTTGAGTAGCCAGACAGTAAAACGGGGCACAAATTGTATTCATCAGGTCTAGAATCTTCTGTTACATGAAGGGAGGTCTAGGGAAATTCCTTTTGAAACTTGAAATTCGGTAAATGTGACTTATATTCTTCAATTATCGCTTCAAAATTGCAGAGAACCTTTTTAATATTTGGATAATATAAAATAGATTTCATTATATAAATACAACAGGATTTCAGGAGAACAAACACACGGGATCTTGCGGCGAAGAGGATATACAATGAGGTCACAATTTACATTGGTCCGTCGTAAGTTCAATAACCCCTGTCAATTTTTGTCATTTTCCACTAAGTTAAGTTGACCACGCTGCTAAATCTTGTATGTAAAGGATTACGGTGTCTGGGTCTGACAGCTTGTTTACATACCGATTATAATCAGTAAAACCGTTACCAGCAATATTGACATCTGCTTATAATCCGACTGTCATTCACCTATGTATAAATGCAGGGATTTACCTAATCACTGAATACTACAACTACTAAGGCTAAAGGCAACAAGTGCTCAAACAATGATTTTGAGTAAAAGCCCCGTAAAATGTTTTAAGTCTCCCATTACATTTATGTACAGGAGATACATAACTGTATAGTTTATGTATACTACATATTACAAGTATTTTACTGCTAACTGGAGGCAGTGTACCGGACGTGTGTTTTTGAAATATTGCAAGAACTGCCTTTTACCTATTAAATGCAGAAACGATTATTTATTTCCTCCCAAGGTAGAAAGCAGTAACTGCTCAGGCTGTAATTTTGAATTTGAATAATTACTATTCTTGGGATTTACTCCTCACATCACATTATTAACACCCATATTTTTTTCACAGTAGATGGAAAGTTCTCAAAGCACCAGGCCCGCTGGTCACATGACCGTCGGGCACGTGACGATCTATGAATGTTCTCCTCGAGTCATGTTGGTTTAACACAGTACACACGATACACAAGCGCTTCTCACCGTCAAACAAATTATTGGTTCAACACAGTCTCTATCATTTTGGCACTCACGTCTCCGTAACACTGACTGCTGGCTGGTAAGGTTGACTATATCACTAAAACAAGCAGTTGCCTCCGAAATCCACACTGGATAAAACCAATAAATGTACAGGAGTATGCCACAGCATACGACAATATTCGGTAAACCATACATCTATCAGCGTATTAATGGTCCTCTGGTCTGTTCACCGGGCTCCACCACGGCCGATACATATCTGTTATTTCTAAAGCCTTCTGTAAACACAATTCACAAGTCCGTTAGTGAGATACGCCGGCCGCCCAGAGACTCTCATATACGATACACCGGGATATCATCGCTCTGCTGATCGTTAAACCAGCAATCTAGGACCTTCCCTATCTAACGTGCTGACCTACAACATTCTGATTTTACCTTGGTGTCTTTAGCATATATACTCATGCCTACGTCACACTTCCTGTTTGCTTTAAGCCTATCGACTTATACTATTATGAAATCTGAAGTTATTGAACAGTGCTATTACAGGAAACCCTCCAGACTAAGTATGAAAAGAAACAAAATTCTCCCAAAATTATGACTGAAAAGAAACGTACATCAATAAAACACCTGGGATCGGTAAATATACGTTCCCACGCAAACATCGATAAATAATACTGCATATACATTTATAAAGATTCATAGAAACAATCATCCCGTTGTACTATGGTTATTTAAATGTGCAATACTCCAATATATAATAAACAAGCCACAGCCCTCTGGTGACAGATGGTGTAATCCGATAAAACATTCTTTTTCAGAAAATGGGAAAACACTGACACGGAAAGGTAATTTTGTCCTAGTTGGCTGACTGAAATATGAATGCATGTAACAATTATGTAACATGAATTCACATGATGTCATGTCTGTAAGTGTCAAGCTTGATGGGAAGAGGGGGGTGTGATCACAGGACAACAACAGCTAATTAGGTCACCAGGCCACTTTTGCTTGCACCCATAAATGATACATAAACGGCCCAGCTTATCGAGATAAGCAGTGCTTTGGCTACAAAGATTGCCTTTGCATGTCATAATCCCAAGTATCAGACAAGCTGTAGATCAATTAATTTTGCCTAAACAAATTTGAATAGCTAATTTATCAGCATATTATATTTAAAGGCCTCGGGATAGTCAGTAGTGTGTATTTACCCAATGTGGAAGTTTATGTGTCTATTATCTAAACAAGCGTCCATAGCATTAATTAAATTATATAAACTCCTATTGAGAAAAATGATCTATTCATGGTTAATTTCATGATGTATTTCCGTAATAATATTTCTTGACCACTGAATATGTTTATGTCACTTATTTTTAACATTGTAATACCCTGTTTATCTCAATGTCTGACCAACATGGGAATAAAACCTTATTGATGAATGTTCTGAAATAAATGGTATTATTGTTTATATGGAAACACCCAAAATGAGCACATTGTGTAGGAAATACTGTTCAAAAATGGCGCAAGATATGGCTTGGTTCCGTTCCTTATAGCTCTGACAGATAAGGCAGCACGACCAGACTACACGATGCGGTGGTTGACGACATTAAAAGCGCCCGTGACAAGGGTGCAACGTCTTTAGTTTTTTTTTTATTTAAATAATTTTAAAGAGAGAGTGATGAATTATATTCGAACATTTTACAATTGGTATATTTATTGGGTGTGTAAATCTTTAAAGTAGTTTCAGACCTATGACACTTTGGGCAAAAAAAAAAAAATCAATGACCTCGGCTAAAGTAAAAACCCACTCCATAATATTAATGTTTAATTACCGGAGAAACTTTACTTGTAAATCATTTGTACAGAGAAACGAGAAAACATATGATTACTTTTTAATTATCCACGTGAAATTCCAACGATTCCCCGATAAAGCAAAGCTAAAGAAAGTGAATTTAGCGGACGTTTGAGTCCATAAAACGTGGGTCAGATCGTATATTCAGGTGGTCTATTAAGGATGTAAGAATATGAAAGGCTGTAACTGCTTGAAGGTTTAAAACAATATTCCTGTAAATTTTGTCTCCCTGTACAGTATATGCAAACAATGTGATTACGAATGGAATTTAACTTTGGAAAATTTACATTATAAATAGTAAGGACTAATAAGACGACTATATCATGCAATAAATATAACACAAGTAGTTATCGTTTTAGAGGTTAAGAATCAGCGTGTGTCCATAATGTTTGTCTTCCTAATATTGACATCGATACCATCAGTAAAGAATGACGTGCTAGGCGTTTTGAGATGGTGAGGTCTAAAATAAATAAATACAAGGCCGTGGCTTATCAACTAAGCAAGCAATGCTTTTCAGTCTTACCCAACACCATTCGGACCACTGCGCTTCAATGGTTGTTCCTGAATCTAATACCAAATATCAGGCTATCACATAATTAAACATTGATGCGCTTTAGAAACCAATAATTTCACCTTTCTTAACATATTTTTTATTACAATAAAGTATTACCCCATCAATACTAATTTATAAACCTAATACTATGGCGTCATATACTCATTTATTAAACTAACACTATAGCAAAAGATCCGCTTAATATTATTGTTGGTTGGTTGGTTGTTTGTTCGGCTGTTACGACTGCTCCGATTTCGGGAATCATTTTGAAGGATGCAACATTTTGGTTCAGTTCCGGATAAACAGATGGAGTTTGTGGATTGTGTTTGCCTTGGCGGTGGTACGATTAACCTATAATAGAAGGTGTCTGTTGACACAAAGACGAGAGGTTGTTTATTTTCACTCTTTTTTGTCAAAGAGTTCGCTGTTTTAAGAATATTTCATGCATTATGCTGTGATTAATCGACATGAATTCGTGACAATTTTGATGCAGATTAAAGATACTTATTTACATACTGAGTATGTTATATATACATGGAATATAGTGTTTTCTCCTTAAAATATGTTGGTATAGGAAAATATTTCCAGAACCAATTGCTTACTCCTCTATACAAGTGGAAATAAACTTTCATTGGGCGTGATCTGGAGAGCAAAACATTAACATAGTGCACATGTCATTTCGTAGCCGTACTTTGAAATTTCACAAATCAAGATTTTGCTAGCTTCGAGCCGGTGATTCCACTGCGTTCCATCCTTCTTCTTTTTTGTTTGGGATTTGTCGCGCACATAGTCTGTGTTTTGATCTTATAAGAAGAAACACGTGCATTGTGTTTAATCAGACACAAAACCATATAAAATAGATAAACTAGAGATAATGTTAGTTTTTGCATGGAAACTTTAGTATTAAGCCAAAATCAACTAACACCTTGATATAATACACATATTATTGTAAAGTGTATCTTTAAACGGTCGATTTGCCAACACTGAAGTATTCAAACCCTCATTTGTTGACTATGTGATTGTTAGCAGACCGCTGAACCCTGGACATTCAACAATAGCTCAACCCCTAACTGTCTACCTTTTTTTCACTTTATTTTCATATGTGTTCATTTCTCATTTCATTCATTTAAATAAGAAAACATATCGAATTTACGGTTATATCTAACTAATGTATGACCTCTTCCCAGACGGCGCTGAAACCGAGTGCCAAACCCCGAGTATATTGCTCAATTTGGCAGTAGGACTAAGAGTACAACTAAATGTGTCCATTAACGATCGCACTACTGCACCCTTGTATGTATAAACATCAATTAAAGGTGTCTCCATCCAAATCCCGCATTGACGTACCTGTCGTCTCAGCCTAAAAATTTCAACAGCAGATTTAAACATGTCTGTTGAATGCTTATTTCTAATTTTGGTGCCTCACTGGTGTTCTCCTGCTCGAGTGATATGCATCAAACAGTACAGGCGTAAGGACATAACTTTATGTATCATTGCAAACGTATTTTCATATTTGATTTATTTTTGTTTTCTATTATGCGAGACGTAACTTGGCACTTAAATATTAACTTTGAACCCATATGAATGTCCTCCTTCTTTTTATTGCGTCCCGCCCCGTATTGCATCTCACTGTATTAAAAGAAATTACAAAGTAAACCATTATGATTTGAATTAATTATATCAAATAATACATGTTCGCAAAATCCTTTTAATAAAACGGGTACCACGTGAACAAACCATACCATTCATACTGGCAGTAATTGAATTTACAAAATCTGTTATTATTCATATAAATATTAATCTTTCAACTTTTGACTTGCTTTTCACTATAGTAGCTCTTATTCACGAAGGTTTATTTTCGCGATAATTTTCATTGAAACCCTCGCGAACAGCATACAACAACACTGTTAATATCTTAAAACACTGGGTACTCTCCGCCGGCGACCCGGGTTCGACTGCCGGTCTAGGTTTTTCTATAGGCCTTCCGTCTTCGGTATATTATAATATATAATTATCGATATTAATGGGGTGTAGATAGAGTTAAACAGAAAGAGGGACGGACGGAGCTGTTGTCTGTCTGTAAACGATGCATATACATCTTGGCGGTGGTATTATAGAATAAAATCTCGATACTGACATGGATGAAACTGGTAGTCGCGACCAACCGGCGATCTCTTTGTGTTCAATATTAAGAACATAGGGTTGCCGTTTCTTTTGAAGTGTACACTGTATATTTAATTTTAATTGTACTTAACTGTAAAGGGTACTCCTACGACTCCAGGCGACAGGATATAAATCTTGATTGGATAAAACCATGTATGATCTGGCAGTTTTTTTTATTACTGGGCTATGGGATCATCAGATTTGCACACAAACGGGCTGTTGGATCAATGGGCTAGCGGACCAATGGGCTGTTGGATCAATGGGCTAGCGGACCAATGGGCTGTCGGATCAACGGGCTGGCGGACAAATGGGCGGTAGGATCAACAGACTGGCAGACAAATAAGCTGTGAGATTAATGGGCTTGTGGACCATTAACTGTGGGATCAGTCGGCTTGTGGAGAATTGGGCTGTGGGATCAACATCCTGGCGGACCAATGGGCTGTGGGACCAATCGTCTGGCGGACCAATGGAATGTGAGATCATTTGGCAGGGGAACAATGGGTTGTTGGATGAATGGTTTGGCAGACCAATAGGTTGTTGGATCAGTCGGCTGTCGGACCAATGGGTTGTGGGATCAATGAGCTGACCGAAAAATGGGCTATGGGATTAATTGGCTGGCGGACAAATGGGCTGTGGGATCAACAGGCTGGCGGACTAAACACGCTGTTGGACGCATGCAAGTCCTTAAGGTATTACCGTCGTTTGCATTCATTGTGCACCCTTGTCTCAATAAAACAGCCAATAAGTCGTTCTTATTTCATGCAAAACCAAATAAAATATATATCATTTTGAACATTATGAAATATCCATCTGATGGTAAATAATATGTATTTGTATCTCATCAAAGACGTTCGATATTGTAAACGTACGTAAACATTTATTTTTTTGTGTAAAAAAAGAGTTTTTCAAAGACAATCGTAGCAGTAAGCAAATTTTCCGTTGGCTTATGTGAAACTCCATGAATATTTCCACAGATATGTTTTTGTTTACTGACCTATACTGTACCTTTCATAGTTAAAATGAAATTATAAGATTTTGCTTGAATATGCGTTAATTTTCCATGTAAAAAATCGATATCTTTTTCCAAAGTTAAAAAAACCCCACTTTTTTAGAAAACATAATTAACTTTGTTGGTATAAAATAAGAAATGTATGTAAATTATAGTTACTGAAAAATATCCATTTCAAACGCAGATCCCATATTGAGAAAGAGGCGAAAACCCATCAGTGGATGTTCTTGTAAGAATATTGACCTTTACAGGGGCTTATATTGAATGACCGCTTTGTGTTGTTATTTTATTGACAATTTTACACCTGACACCCGCGCGACACTTGTACCCACGTCTGTTGGAGGAGCGTATTAAGCACGATCGGTGACGCGGGCCGAGGTTGCAGGCTATCAGGTGCTAAAAGAATTAACGCCGGCTGCGCTGACAGCAGCGACCTACTTATACCTTCCGCTCCTCAACTCTTCGAAGCAAACATAATTAGCGATATTATACTCTCTCTATATATACTTTGTAATTATTCAGTATGAGCTAATTACATTAGTTGATAATTAAACCCATACAATTTCTTCTCTCTTTATCTCACCCCCCCCCCCCTTGTATGAGGAAATGAGTTTATTTGCATCCATGTTATGTGACGTGTATGTGCAGCACATGTTTATATAAACAAAAATGTGCACATGTACAAATATATACCATGTTGTGACAGTTTAAGTGGTATAGGAAGAGGCTTGGTAGGACAAGTAAGAGAACTAATGGATTTCTAACTGTATGCCAAATTTTGGATTTGTAGGTCTAATTGTTACAAAACGTGCCAGTCTAACGGACAGACAGACGGGCGTACGGATGACAGACAATGGATCATAATTATAGCTCAAATGACTTAATGTCAGCTGAACTAAAATTTGTAATGTATGACCACAGTATAGACAGTGATAAGTTTTTCTAGAGATTTTTGGTTATTGTTGCCATTTTCAGATAGTTTTGCTAATGATGTCCCTTTAATTCACAAATTCCTGATTTTTTTTTAATATCTAAACCATAGTGTCTTATAGTTCATGAAATACACTTTATTTCAAAACTACTTGAATAAGATTAAGCATGAGGATAACCAAGAGATAACACATACAACACCGTTTGAACGCTGATGTATGGTAAAGTAAAAGGTATTTTCTGCCTGGTCAAATTTAATGATTTTCAAACTTTCCCCCACACAATTGACTTTTTTTATCATAGGAATCAAAATCGGGCGATTTTGCTTTTGTTGCAATTTGTGTGAGGTTGACCACTTTTTTTCGGGTAAAATGCCTGTACTATAACTGAAACATTTGCTGATACAGGAAATGGCCGTGTTTCGGCCAATTTGTACTGCAGCTAGTCCGTCTTTTGACCTGCATGATCTTCATGTTTTACGTTCTCTGCTTGAATTGTTATAAAAAACAGCCAAAATCGGTTATGCATGTTTTCTAGACAATTTCGTCGCAGGCCAAACATTGGATGCCACTTGCCGCAGTGATATTGTTTACTTGAATAAAATGAAGATAAGGCCAAACAATACCCCGCTATGAATTAAATTTTCTCCTAGACGATACAGGTTCTCCTCTATAGTGGCTTTTCCTCTGTCGACCTTACATGCGGAGAGGTCAGCGATCACAGGTTATTACTACCAGCGTTGGTATACAATCGCTCAGCACGTGTATTTTGCGTGAAAGTGTTACATTTATGTTAAAAATACTTTTAAGACAAATACAAATAATTTATATCTAAGGTACATGGATATAAATAAGTAATACACTGATTTAATTAAAAAAAGGAAAACTCGCTCCCTCTCCAAGAGAGACATATTCCACGCGCCCTGGAAACTAAGATACAGAGGCTCGTAGAGTCCCCCGACGCATATAAGTCCAAACAGATGGCATCAGTGACGCTTTAAAAATCCCTAGACGTCTCTCAGTAAAAAAAAAGGAGTGCAAGGGGTTTTATCCCAAGGATATTCCTTATACTTCCAATGCTTAAAACAGGAAACTCAGGCCAACATGACATTTTAAAATGGTCAGTTCATATTAAGTGTTTGTCAAGGTGATGGGACTGAACCATTTTACTTAGGTTATGTCAGGAGCAATACATAACATTAGCTAACTCTTGGATTTGTAACGGGAGACTATGATATGGCGATACATATGAAAAACTTGTAGCCGCCTGCCCTATAAGTTCTTTAATGTCATGGATCCGAGAATACGAATTGCAAACACAAAACTGTGCAATGTAGCGCTTGTGAAGCCTCTGATATGTCTGTTTATATTAACTTATAATATAAATATTTTATATCTATATGTTAATAATTGAGTAGTCACATGCATAAAATAACCTTGTTTAAAAAATAGCGAATTATTTTGGGATAAGAGAAAAAAAAACCCATTAATTATGCTCAGTCATAATGATACCAAAATGCTTTAAAATGCACCAACACCCATTACTTTTCTAATAACAATTTACCAAAACAAAGAATGGGGCAATATATTAATGCATATCAGTTACCAATTATTTGTACACTGCAAATTTAGCTGGTGAAAACGTTCAATAGGTTTTACATTTTGTATTATATATCAAACCATATTTTCTACACGTGGAAATTATAAATAACATTAAATGCAGATTTCTGCTCAGTATTTCTACCTTGCTGTTCAGTTCAGTTTTCAATTTCATGGATTTTTTTATGGTGAAGGCTAGGAAACCGTCATTAACGGGAGAATGGAAATGTAAATAAAGTAGGGATTTATTGCGTTGCAATTTGCTTTGTTTGTTACTTGATTCAGCTTTTGTTGTGTAAACCAAAAGTCATTTATGGTTCCCCTTCTGGGCTCGCCCTGCATGTCCACAACAAACATCAAAGCTGTTGTAGTAGGGTGTAATGTAGTAGAAGAGAGGCCCATAGATTTTGGAAGAAGTGCTTAAATTCTGTGGCGAAATAATACATCCCGACATGTGGAGTGAAATATCAAACAGTCATAGTTTGCAATTTAAATTAGCTGTATATATATATATTTGTCTAATTATCGAAAATACCATAAATATAAAATTCGCAAAGTGGTCGGCAATTGTTCTTTTATAACGCAAACCATCAAACTACCAGGCAGCATTCCCGATGTACTTGTTACTAACTTTTTCGGTCAAGTTGGGTAAACCCAGCGAAAGGCCTCATCGTATCGTCCTACACCCCGTTTACCTACAGGGGTGTTACTTACCCGTCGGACATTATCGTGCAAGCACCAGAATACTGCACTAAGTGACTTTATATAAGGAAACAGAATTGCATTGATCAACTCTCAATTACTATAGCAAAAGTATAAATCACATGGGCAAGCTTAACTTCCTGTTGATATCTACTCTGGTAATGTTTATACACGGGTACCAACTAGCATGGCGTTGGGTGATCGTCCGATTGAAAATATCCCTCAGCAAGCGATCAGGTTTAAATATACAAGGCTTCTGCATGAAAAGAATTTCCTATAGTCTGTACTGCAGCAATTATATTTAAACAGGAAGATTTAATAATAACCAGCCTCCCTACCCAGAATATTAAATGTTTTAATTTTTGCTATTTTCCACCTGATGCTGTTACGTTCATAAGTACATTAATAACGACAATATTTATTGACGTGCAAGTAATTTAGATATGCATAATCAAGAATTCACTTGGCATATTCGATAATGCTATCACTAAATGCTATATTCCTCACACAGCTAAAATTATAATATGTTATCCCCGCCTGCCATGCGACTCTGAGAAATAAACTAACTTTAAATATAAATTGTTAAAGATCCTTATTGTATACTGGTTTTGGAATTGCTGTTGGCTTATCCGTGACTAAGAGTTTAACAAAACATGTGAAAGTCTGTTCTTCCTATACTCCTACGATCTAAACTAGATAATGAACAAAATGTTTTGCATATTTCATTATGCTTAAATGGCTCGATCAAATAGGATATCCACAAGAGATTACCCTAACTGTTTTACTTGGTCATGTGACAATTGTGGATTCCTAATATACTGATATTAGTGTGATTTGAAAATCCTCGGTTACTCTGAGTGATTGTTTTACATGTATATCGGGTATCATTCTACCCGGGTATCATCTGTTATAGTTGAAAGAAATACATGCAATTCAAAAACCATTGCAGCTGTCGTCAGGAAAATTACCAAATGTATTAATTATGTTCATTTCTTCTAAATACCATTCTAAATTTAATTTTACGGATAAACCTGATGTGGATAGTTGAATATTTTACATATTATCTTATGGAGTTGCTTGACTTAGAGGGAGCTGTGGAATCGACCACTCATGCTGCGAACTTTACGGAATCTTAAACGTGTTACATAGTCAATTTGGTATATTGATATCTACCATCAATCTGTTATTCCATTATGTATTTTCCAGTTTTAAATAGGCATGATAATATATTGAAGCCTTTGTACAAGGATAATTAATACGTGTTTAAAAGAACTGAATATCCATCATTCCCAAATATATTATTGTCTTTATGTATAATTTGAGCAATGGATAAACAAGGTTCTTCATAATCATAGCAGACAGCTCTGGAAATTTATATTCGAAAGTTTTTGGAGCCATTCCCTGTGTTTAAAGGTTACATCACTTGTGGGTATTCTAGTGTAGGCCACTGTGTACTCTTGTCACCAAGCTGTATTATTGTGGTTGTGTACAGGTCTTAATATTGTCAAACAACCTTGGTTCAGGTTGGATTAAAATTAACATTGAAGTCCCAATAACATGTACATTTTTTTAATCCCCGGATTATCCTGGATAAGATCTTATATAAATATATATATATATATATATATATATATATATATATATATATATATATATATATATATATAATTAACTGTTGCTGTTGGTCTGAAGATTTCAAAAATTATAGTAGTAGATTTTTATAAAAACGCCATATTTGTCACAGTGGCGGTCAAAGTATGTGTTTTACAATATCATTTAACTGTATACACCGGCTTCTGTGGATAAGGGGTAAAGCACATGTCTCAAAGCCGGGAGGTCGTGAGTTCAAATCTCAGCCCAGGAGCGATGAGATTTTCAAGGTCTGTCCGAAACTAGGATGAGCGCTCTACAGGCTTAATGGGAAGTCGGTGCCCCAAAGTCGTGTATCACTCACATAGAGTGTCTTTCTGAGGTTCCTAGGTTCAATGAATCGGCAAAGGGTATGATTACACACCATGACCTGCAGGTGCAGTAGAGACCTGGCCTGGGTGACACCCGGATACCATATAATGTGACAAGGAGTGACTGCTTCCGCCATGTCAAGTAGTCTCAAACCGAATAGGAAAACTCTGCAGATGTACATAATGTAGGTAAGGATGAGAAAAGTCAGCATTGTAAAGCGGAGCAGGTTTTCTCCACCATAAGGTAAAAAAAGTCTCTCGAATTTTAAAAATCAATGAAAAAAAGGTTTTTTTTTATGGAAATGGCCTGTAACAGTTTATACGAGAAACATGCCAATTAAGAAGATGTCACACGCCCGACGGAAAGGACTTCCAGGTTCTTTTAAACAGTGAATTGAGATGGCTGAAGGTCACACTCAAAAAGTTGAGAAGTTGAATGTAACATAAACGATAAAATGTAATAAAGAAAATAAACTTACAATTCATTGGAGGAGGCGTTCCACACAAAAGATACATTATCCATGGAGTCCTCTTCATTCCGGTAACTTGATATGTCCACAGTAGATGGAAAGTTCTCAAAGCACCAGGCCCGCTGGGCGTATGACCGTCGGGCACGTGACGACCTATGAATGTTCTCCTCGCGTCCTGGTGGTTTATCATAGTACACACGTTTTCCTGCTATTAGAGTATGATAAATAAAACTGCATATTAATATTTAAGGATTCATAGAAACAATCATCCCGTTGTACCATCCTTATTTAAATGTGCAATACTCCAATAAATGATAAACAAGCCACAGTTCTCTGGTGACAGATGGTGTAATCCGATAAAACATTCTTTTTCAGAAAATGGGAAAACACTGATACGGATTAATCGACATGCATTCGTGACAATTTTGATGCAGTTTAAAGATACTTATTTACATACTGAGTATGTTATATATACATGGAATATAGTGTTTTCTCCTTAAAATATGTTGATATCGGAAAATATTTCCAGAACCGTTTGCTTACTCCTTTATACAAGTGGAAATAAACTTTCATTGGGCGTGATCTGGAGAGCAAAACATTAACATAGTGCACATGTCATTTGGTAACTGTACTTCGAAATTTTACAAATCAAGATTTTGCCAGCTTCGAGTCGGTGATTCCACTGCTTTCCATCCTTCTTCTTTTTGTTTGGGATTTGTCGCGCACATAGTCTGTGTTTTGATCTTATAAGAAGAAACACGTGCATTGTGTTTAATCAGACACAAAACCATATAAAATAGATAAACTAGAGATAATGTTAGTTTTTGCATGGAAACTTTAGTATTAAGCCAAAATCAACTAACATCCTGGTATAATACACATATTATTGCAAAGTGTATCTTTAAACGATCGATTTGCCAGCACAGAAGTATTCAAACCCTCATTTGTTGACTATGTGATTGTTAGCAGACCGCTGAAACCTGGACATTCAACAATAGCTCAACTTCTACCTGTCTACCTTTTTTTCACTTTATTTTCATATGTGTTCATTTCTCATTTCATTCATTTAAATAAGAAAACATATCGAATATACGGTTATATCTAACTAATGTGTGACCTCTTGCCAGACGGCGCTGTAATCGAGTGCCAAACCCAGAGTATATTGCTAAATTTTGCAGTAGGACTAAGAGTACAACTAAATGTGTCCATTAACGATCACACTACTGCACCCTTATATGTATAAACATCAATTAAAGATATCTCCATACAAATCCCGCATTGACGTACCTGTCCTCTCAGCCTAAAAACTTCAGCAGCAGATTTAAACATGTCTGTTGAATGCTTATTTCAAATGTTGGTGCCTCACTGGTGTTCTCCCGCTCGAGTGATATACATCAAACAGTACAGGCGTAAGGACATAACTTTATGTATCATTGCAAACGTATTTGCATATTTGATTTATTTATTTTTTTTATGCGAGACGTAACTTGGCACTTAAATATTTACTGTGAACCCATATGAATGTCCTACTTTTTTTATTGCGTCCCGCTCCGTATTGCATCTCACTGTATTAAAAAAAATTACAAAGTAAACCATTATGTTTTGAATTAATTATATCAAATAATACATGTTCGCCAAAACCTTTTAATAAAACGGGTCCCACGCCAACGAACCATACCATTCATACTGGCAGTAATTGAATTTACAAAATCTCTTATTATTCATATAAATATTAATCTTTCACCTTTTGACTTGCTTTTCACTATGGTTACTCTTATTCACAAAGGTTTATTTTCGCGATAATTTCCATTGAAACCCTCGCGGACAGCATACAACAACACTATTAATATCTTAAAACACTGGGTACTCTCCGCCGGCGACCCGGGTTCGACTCCCGGTCTAGGTTTTCTATAGGCCTTCCGTCTTCGGTATATTATAATATATAATTTTCGATATTAATGGGGTGGAGATAGAGTTAAACAGAAAGAGGGACGGACGGAGCTGTTGTCTGTCTGTAAACGATGCATATACATCTTGGCGGAGGTATATTAAAAAAAATCTCGATACTGACATGGATGAAACTGGTGGTCGCGACCAACCGGCGATCTCTTTGTGTGCAATATTAAGAACATATGGTTGCAGTTTCTTTTGAAGTGTACACTGTATATTACATTTTAATTGTAATTAACTGCAAAGGGTACTCGTACGACTCCAGGCGACAGGATATAAATGTTGATTGTATAAAACCATGTATGATCTGGCAGCTTTTTATTACTAGGCTATGGGATCATCAGATTTGCATACAAACGGCCTGTTGGATCAATGGGCTAGCGGACCAATGGACTGTCGGATCAACGGGCTGGCGGACAAATGGGCGGTAGGTTCAACAGACTAGCAGACAAATAAGCTGTGAGATTAATGGGCTTGTGGACCATTGACTATGGGATCAGTGGGCTTGTGGAGAATTTGGCTGTGGGGTCAACATCCTGGCGGACCAATGGGCTGTGGGACCAATCGTCTGGCGGACCAATGGACTGTGAGATCATTTGGCTGGGGAACAATGGGTTGTTGGATGAATGGTTTCGCAGACCAATAGGTTATTGAATCAGTCGGCTGGCGGACCAATGGGTTGTGGGATCAATGAGCTGACCGAAAAATTGGCAATGGGATTAATTGGCTGTCGGACAAATGGGCTGTGGGGTCATCAGGCTGGCGGACCACTGGGCTTTGGGATCAATGGGCTGGCGGACTAATGCTTTATGGGATCTACAGCCTTGCGGACCAATAGGCTGTGGGATCAACAGGTTGGCGGACTAATGGGCTGTGGAATCACCAGCCAGGAGAACCAATGGGCTGTGTGCTCAACATCTTGTCGGACTAAAAACGCTGTGGGACGCATGTAAGACCTTAAGGTATTACCGTCGTTTGCATTCATTGTGCACTGTTGTCTCAATAAAACAGCCAATAAGTCGTTCTTATTTCATGCAAAACCAAATAAAATATATATCATTTTCGACCTTATGAAATATCCATCTGATGATAAATAATATGTATTTGTATCTCATCAAAGACGTTCGAAATTGTAAACGTAAGTAAACATTTAAAAAAAAAGAGCTTTTCAAAGACCACTGAAGCAAATCGCAAATTTTCCGTTGGCTTATGTGAAACTACATGAATATTTCCACAGATATGTTTTTGTTTACTGACCTATACAGTACCTTTCATAGTTAAATGCAATTATAAGATTTTGCTTGAATATACGTTAATTTTCCATGTAAAAAATCCATACCTTTTTCCAAAGAAAAAAAAACACTTTTTAGAAAACATAATTAACTTTGTTGGTATAAAATAAGAAATGTATGTAACTTATAGTTACTGAGAAATATCCATTTAAAACTCAGATCCCAAATTGAGAAAGAGGCGAAAAACCGTCAGTGGATGTTCTTGTAAGAATATGGACCTTTACAGGGGCTTATATTGAATGACATTTTTTGTTTTTTTTTTGACAATTTTACACCTGACACCTGCGCGACACGTGTACCTACGTCTGTTGGAGGAGCGTATTAAGCACGATCGGTGACGCGTGCCGAGTTTGCAGGCTATCAGGTGCTAAAAGAATTAACGCCGGCTGCGCTGACAGCAGCGACCTGGTTATACCTTCCGCTCCTCAACTCTTCGAAACAAACATAATTAGCGATATTATACTCTCTCTATATATATACTTGGTAATTATTTAGTATGAGCTTATTACATTAGTTGATAATTAAACCCATACACTTTCTTCTCTCTTTCTCTCACCCCCCCCCCCCTTGTATGAGGAAATGAGTTTATTTGCATCCATGTTATGTGACGTGTGTGTGCAGCACATGTTTATACAAACAAAAATGTGCACATGTACAAATATATACCATGTTGTGACAGTTCAAGTGGTACAGGAAGGAGCTTGGAGGAACAAGTAAGAGAACTGATGGATATGTAACTGTATAACAAATTTTGGATTTGTAGGTCTAATTGTTACAAAACGTGCCAGTGTAACGGACAGACAGACGGGCGTACGGATGACAGACAATGGATCATAACTATAGCTCAAATGACTTATAGTCAGCTGAACTAAAATTTGTAATGTATGACAACAGTATGGAGAGTGATGAGTTTTTCTAGAGCTTTTTGGTTATTGTTTGCCATTTTCAGATAGTTTTGCTATGTCCTTTTAATTCACAAATTCCTGACTTTATATCTATACCAAAGTCTCTTATAGTTCATGAAATACACTTTATTTCAAAACTACTTGAATAAGATTAAGCATGAGGATAACCAAGAGATAACACATACAACACCGTTTGAACGCTGATGTATGGTAAAGTAAAAGGTATTTTCTGCCTGGTCAAATTTAATGATTTTCAAACTTTCCCCCACACAATTGACTTTTTTTATCATAGGAATCAAAATCGGGCGATTTTGCTTTTGTTGCAATTTGTGTGAGGTTGACCACTTTTTTTCGGGTAAAATGCCTGTACTATAACTGAAACATTTGCTGATACAGGAAATGGCCGTGTTTCGGCCAATTTGTACTGCAGCTAGTCCGTCTTTTGACCTGCATGATCTTCATGTTTTACGTTCTCTGCTTGAATTGTTATAAAAAACAGCCAAAATCGGTTATGCATGTTTTCTAGACAATTTCGTCGCAGGCCAAACACTGGATGCCACTTGCCGCAGTGACATTGTCTACTTGAATAAGATGATGATAAGGCCGAACAATAACCCGCAATAAATTAAATTTTCTCCAAGACGATACAGGTTCCCATCTATAGTGGCTTCTCCTCTGTCGACCTTACATGCGAGGAGGTCTGCGCTCACAGGTTATTACTACCAGCGTTGGTATACAATCGCTCAGCACGTGTATTTTGGGTGAAAGTGTTACATTTACTGGTAATTTGACCTGTGCAATGTAGCGCTTGTGATGCCCCTGATATGTCTGTTTACTTATAATATAAATATTTTATATTTAAATGTTAATAATTGAGTAGTCACATGCTTTAAATAACCTTGTTTAAAAAATAGCGAACTATTTTGGGATAAGAGAAAAAAAACATTAAATATTCTCAGTCATAATGAAATCTATCCAAAATGCTTTAAAATGCACCAACACCCAATACTTTTCTAATAACAATTTACCAAAACAAAGAATGTGACCATATATTAATGCATATCAGTTTCCAATTATTTGTACACTGCAAATTTAGCTGGTGAAAACGTTCAATCAGTTTTACATTTTGTATTATATATCAAAACATATTTTCTATACGTGGAAATTATAAATAACATTAAATGCAGATTTCTGCTCAGTATTTCTACCTTGCTGTTTAGTTCAGTTTTCAATTTCATGGATTTTTTTTTATGGTAAAGGCTAGGAAACCGTCATTAACGGGAGAATAGAAATGTAAAGAAAGTAGGGATTTATTGCGTTGCAATTTGCTTTGTTTGTTACTTGATTCAGCTTTTGTTGTTTAAACCAAAAAGTCATTTATGGTTCCCCTTCTTGGCTCACCCTGCATGTCCACAACAAACATCAAAGCTGTTGTGGTAGGGTGTAATGTAGTAGAAGAGAGGCCCATAGATTTTGGAAGAAGTGCTTAAATTCTGTGGCGAAATAATATCCCGACATGTGGAGTGAAATATCAAACAGTCATAGTTTGCAATTTAAATAAGCTGTATACATATTTGTCTAATTATCGAAAATACCATAAATATAAAATTCGCAAAGTGGTCGGCAATTGTTCTTTTATAACGCAAACCATCAAACTACCAGGCAGCATTCCCGATGTACTTGTTACTAACTTTTTCGGTCAAGTTGGGTAAACCCAGCGAAAGGCCTCATCATATCGTTCTACACCCCGTTTACCTACAGGGGTGTTACTTACCCGTCGGACATTATCGTGCAAGCACAAGAATACTGTACTAAGTGACTTTATATAAGGAAACAGAATTGCATTGGTCAACTCTAAATTACTATAGCAAAAGTATGAATCACATGGGCAAGCTTAACTTCCTGTTGATATCTACTCTGGTAATGTTTATACACGGGTACCAACTAGCATTGCGTGGGGTGACCGTACGATTGAAAATATCCCTCAGCATGCGATCAGGTTTAAATATAAAAGGCGCATTAAAAGATTTTCCTATAGTCTTTACTGCAGCAATTATATTTAAACAGGAAGATTTAATAATAACCGGCCTCCCTACCCAGAATATTAAATGTTTTAATTTTTGCAATTTACCACCTGATGCTTAACGTTCATAAGTACATTAATAACGACAATATTTATCGACGTGCAAGTAATTTAGATATGCATAATCAAGAATTCACTTGGCATATTCGATAATACTATCACTAATTGCTATATTCTTCACACAGCTAAAAATTATAATATGTTATACCCGCCTGCCATACGACTCTGAGAAATAAACTAAATTAAAATATATATTGTTAAAGATCCTTATTATATACTGGTTTGGAATTGCTGTTGGCTTATCCGTGACTAAGAAATTAACAAAACATGTAAAAGTCTGTTCTTCCTATATTCCTATGATCTAAACTAGATAATGAACGAAATGTTTTGCATATTTCATTATGCTTAAATGGCTTGATCAAATAGGATTTCCAATAACTGTTTTACTTGGTCATGTGACAACTGTGGATTGCTGATATACTGATATTAGTGTGATTAGAATATCCTGGGTTACTCTGAGTTATTGTTTTACATGTATATCGGGTATCATTCTACCCGGGTATCATCTGTTATGGTTTAAAGAAATACATGCAATTCAAAAACCACTTCAGCTGTCGTCAGGAAAATTACCAAATGTATTAATTATGTTCATTTCTTCTAAATCCCATTCTAAATTTCATTTTACGGATAAACCTGATGTGGATAGTTGAATATTTTACATATTATCTTATGGAGTTGCTTGACTTAGAGGGAGCTGTGGAATCGACCACTCTTGCTGCGAACTTTACGGGATCCTAAAACGTGTTACATAGTCAATTTGGTATCTTGATATCTACCATCATTCTGTTATTCCATTATGTATTTTCCAGTTTTAAACAGGCATGAAAATATATCGAAGCCTTTGTACAAGGATATTTAATACGTGTTTAATAGAACTGAATATCCATCATCCCCAAATATATTATTGTCTTTATGTATAATTTGAGCAATGGATAAACAAGGTTCTTCATATTCATTGCAGACATCTCTGGAAATTTATATTCGAAAGTTTTTGGAGCCATTCCCCGTGTTTAAAGGCTACATCACTTGTGGGTATTCTAGTGTAGACCACTGTGTACTCTTGTCACCAAACTGTAATAGTGTGTTTGTGTAAAGGTCTTAATATTGTCACACAACCTTGGTTCAGGTTGGATTAAAATTAACATTAAAGTCCCAATATCATGTACATTCCTGGATTATCCTGGTTAAGATCTTATATATATATATATATATATATATATATATATATATATATATATATATATATATATATATATATATACTTAACTGTTGTTGTTGGTCTGAAGATTTAAACAATTATAGTAGTAGTTTCATTTTTTATTAAAACGCCATATTTGTCACAGTGGCGGTCAAAGTATGTGTTTAACAATATCATTTTACTGTATAAACCGGCTTCTGTGGCTAAGGGGTAAAGCACATGTCTCAAAGCCGGGAGGTCGTGAGTTCAAATCTCAGCCCAGGAGCGATGAGATTTTCAAGGTCTGTTCGAAACTAGGATGAGCGCTCTACAGGCTTAATGGGAAGTCTGTACCCCACAGTCGTGTTTCACTCACATTAAGTGTCTTTCTGAGGTTCCTAGGTTCAATGACTCGGCAAAGGGTATGATTACAACCCATGACCTGCAGGTGCGGTAGAGACCTAGCCTGGGTGACACCCGGATACCATATAATGTGACAAGGAGTGACTGCTTCCGCCATGTCAAGTAGTCTCAAACCGAATAGGAAAACGGATGTTCATAATAAAGGTAAGGATGAGAAAAGTCAGCATTGTAAAACGGAGCAGGTTTTCTCCACCATTAAGTAAAAAAAGTCTCTCGAATTTTAATAATCAATGAAAAAAAAAATTTCTTTTATGTAAATGGCCTGTAACGGTTTATATGAGAAACATGCCAATTAAGAAGGTGTCACACGCCAGACTGAATGGACTTCCAGGTTCTTTTAAACGGTGAATTGAGATGGTTGAAGGTCACACACAAAAAGTTGAGAAGTTGTATGTAACATAAACGATAAAATGTAATAAAGAAAATGAACTGACAATTCTTTGGAGGAGGCGTTCCACACAAAAGATACATTATCCATGGAGTCCTCTTTATTCCGGTAACTTGATATGTCCACAGTAAATGGAAAGTTCTCAAAGCACAAGGCCCGCTGGGCGTATGACCGTCGGGCACGTGACGACCTATGAATGTTGTCCTCGAGTCCTGGTGGTTTAACACAGTACACACGTTTTCCTGCTATTACAGTATAATAAATAATACTGCATTTTAATATACAGGATTCATAGAAACAATCATCCCGTTGTACTATGCTTATTTAAATGTGCAATATTCCAATAAATGATAAACAAGCCACAGTTCTTCGGTGACAGATGGTGTAATCCGATAAAACATTCTTTTTCAGAAAATGGAAAACAATGATACGGAAAGGTAATTTTTTCCTAGTTTGCTGACTGAAATATGAATGCATGTGACAATTATGTGACATGAATTCACTATGATGTCAAGTCTGTAAGTGTCAAGCTTGATGGGAAGGGAGGGGGTATGATCCCAGGACAACAACAGCTAATTAGGTCACCAGGCCACTTTTGCTTGCACCCATAATTGATACATAAACGGCCCAGCTTATCAAGATAAGCAGTGCTTTGGCTATAAAGATTGCCTCTGCATGTCATAATCCCAAGTATCAGACAAGCTGTAGATCAATTAACCAAAATCAGAATGTGTTGGTTCTCTCTAAGTATACATGTAATTCTCTTTACACCTCACGCTTGGTTGACAGATCAGTTAAAATGCTACTTATTTAAAAAATGAACTGAATTGTCAATAACAACTTTTGTTGAAAAGGTAAGTAGAAAATGACCTCGTAGTAAACACATATTCTCAATAATGAACATATATGATTTTACATGATTTTAAGGATATTCAGACCGTAATTTTGCCTTAACAAATTTGAATACCTAATTTATCAGCATATTATATTTAAAGGCCTCGGGATAGTCAGTAGTGTGTATTTATGTAATGTGGAAGTTTATGTGTCTATTATCTAAACAAGCGTCCCTAGCATTAATTAAATTATATAAACTCTTAAGGAGAAAAATACTCTATTCATGGTTAATTTCATGATGTATTTCCGTAATATTATTTCTTGACTACTGAATATGTTTGTCAGGAAAAATGAAAATTATCCAGTTACAGTCGTTATATGCACTGTTAACAGCACAATATACCATACTACAGTTGCGAAAAACCATACTGTGGATCCCTAAGTTTTAATAGTAATGGAAATAACAATAACAGGATGTATTATTCACTAATGGCTTCAGCAGAAAACCCATATGCATCCGCGTAACTTGGATTAGTGGTTTGGCCATAGGCGTATACAGCAAACTGAAGCTGATAACATTGTCATCAACAGCGTATCCGTTGGCCCCTATATTTTAAATTGTCGCATCGTACCAAGACGGCAGTATAACCAAAACAGGGAACTATCCGGGAAAGGTTTGGCAATGGTTGTATGAATAGGTATGAAACATACTTTCATTTGCATTTTACAGTCAGTACGAACGTCTTCACAGACAGATCTGATTTTGAATTGTCTGCGTCAAAACCTTTGTTGTACTGTTATAAAAAAAAAAAGTTTTATTTGCAATTGATTGAAAAGTTTTTTTTTTATGTTACTTTGAATAATTCAACCAAACAATGTCTTATTAAAATAGGTGACCTATTGGTCATGACGGTCAGCTGATTGTTGATTTGTTCGTATTGGTTAATGTGTGATATTAGCGGCATCTATGTGTTTGGTACTGGTTGTCCTAAAGGCTCTGAACAAAATCCTAATGTTTATCAAAATGAAGTCATAGTGACCTAATTACTAATTTTGAAGAATGAGCACCTGATATGATAACAAAAAATCTCTTGACATTTAAAAACAACAAAGGTTGCGTCGCTAGTCTGTGGGTACCTAGAAAACCCTCCATGATTAAAATGAATGCAAAGAATTATGGGGACCAATGCATTAGGTATTGAGGTACAGGAGCTTTTTCTATCAATTTTGTTTATTATTCTGGGGATAATTACGAGCTCCATATTTTGTAGGATATGGATAACAGAGACCTAATTTCAGGTTTCCCAGGAGATATATCATGGACCTCTTTTGATATCAGGTAAGAATATTCTAGGTCGAACTGTGACGATTTGAGCCTTGTTAACAGATGGCAATTTTGATGGATTCATTTGAAGGCATCACAAATAGGAAAAAAATGCTTAGTAATTATTTAAATATATAGATGACACCTACAGTCTGCCGGAACTAATGGAGAAATTGAGAAAAAAATGCGAAAAATTGAAAAAAAATCCAAATTGCAACTTCAAAATACAGAAATTGATAAAAGACTTCGTGATAAATATTCATGCAAAGAATCATGGTGATCAATCCATTCGTTATTCACATACTTCAACCTTTATATCATTTTTTTTTAATTGGGGGGTTACTTACGAGTCAAAAAGTTCGGTAAAATAGACCTAATTTCAGGTTTCCATGGAGATTCTTCATGGACCTCCCTGGATGTCGAGTAAGAAGATAATAGGACCAGAGGTTACGAATTGTGCCCTGTTAAGGGACAACCTGTTCATTTAAAGGTCTAACAAAGAGAAAAAGGCAAAAAAAAATAAATAAAAAATATATACAGTTGGAGCCAACAGTTTGCTAGAACTGAAGAAATACTCAGAATCAATATGTATGCAAAGGATCACGGCAAACAAGCATAGGTTATTCAGATAGTTGAGTCTTTCTTTCAATCTTTAATTATTTTGGGAGCATTTACGAGCCTCATAGCTCAGAGGATATGGGTAACAGAGACCTAACTTCAGGTTTCCGAGGAGATATTTATTCAGTTAGAAGTTTCTAGTTCCAGTGGTTATGATTTGTGCCCTGCTTACGGACGGAAGGCCGGACAACCGTACGGAAAGCCCATCGCTATAGCTCAGTTGACTTTCAGTCAGGTCAGCTAAAAACGGAAGTGCAGAAATGATTCTACAAGGAGAGATCGCTTTAGTTCCTCCTATTTTAGAGACCTAAATAAAAGGATGGGATCATTTTTGACCCAATATATTTTTTACATAAATAACATATTTTAACTTGTCTTTTTTGTAATGATCATACCTATGCCCCTCCATTTTTTACAACAGCCTAAAGTGTTCGAATAAAAGTTCATTATGGTTTTCATCCATTTTAATCAAAATGTTATAAAAAAATACTTCATTTCCTTTTTTTCTTCCTGAAAACTTTGTTTTTGTTGTGATAATATAGAAAAGAAATTTTCAGAATTTGTTAAATCGAACTAATCAATAAAGTTTCCTAGTATTATATTACCACCAAATATATGATCAATTTACTGATCAAGACTACTTTCAAGGGATAATATGATCCTACATTAACCTTTTTTTTATTTGTGAGCCTGGCAAAATCTCTATCTGCCTCTAAACACTACAAGCTGATCATCGACCAGCTGATCATCTAATATCATACCCTGATAATAGAAAACATAGCTTCAGGTAAATGGGAGCGCGTCCCCAAAAACATTATCCACATATCTTTGAAAGCAAACACTTGTGCAGTCACATATCTGAACCTGTGGATATTCTGGTCATTAATACTGCGAAAACTGTTCATTAATCTGGCTAACAAGGTGTTTTGGTCAAGGGTAGTTTTATAAAACCATACAACAAAAATATATTCTATAAAGAATGTATCTTCAACTGATTTTCATCTTGTATTTGGTTTTAATGTTGACTATCCTTAACTCCCCAGGTTTTGCCTGACTTCTCTGTCAGTTTCTAGTGCAAATAACAGAATCTGTATCGTGTTTACCGTCTCTTGTGAAATAAACATGGACAACAATGACTGAATGTTGTCAAATCGTATTTGTTTGGCTTAACGGGTTGATTTCTGAAAAAAGTCACAATATCTTAGTTAAAAGACTTCTAAAGCAGTGAACTTTTCTATGTATAGGCGTTTCAGTCATGGTTCAATAGAATAAAATGCATTATGCGGATAATAAATGAAAAAAATATATAATAAAATCAGAGTCTACAATGTTAAAGGAAAGACATATCCAGCTTGGGTTACAAAACCCAATGTAAACCTTCCTAATAGCCCCATTTCTGCTTAGAAATATTAAGGCTTAAGGAAGTCTATATTGCAAATTCCTGGTAGAAAACGTTTCTGGGACTAGAACTTTTGAATGGTGTTGTATTATTCTTACATAATAAACTAACCCTGGCATCAGGGTATATCGCTTATTAAAGACCACCATTGCTGGAAAATCTTTCCAAACAGGGGTTGCTTTAATTCTCGTATATAAAGATACCCTTTAACTGTAATTATGTGAAGATCATGATGCTTAATATTTTTACAGGAAACAATTTGATATTTGGATATTATATTTCAGGAATTGCTGACAGGATTTATCAGACAGGATTTGCTAAAATGCCAAGCTTTTGTTGTCTTAATTCCCCTTTATAAAACAACCTGACACTCCCATTATTTCAATATCATGATGCCATTGATATTTTCATGAGAAAAAAGCATGATATCGATACACGATTAATCCGGCATGATATTGTCATACTTATTGTGGTGTCCGGAAATCTTCCGGTAACAAAATATAATGGGTATAAACTACGCCGAAAATGGCGCGGTGCATATTGGTATCAGATGCTGTTGTGTTTTTTTTTGCAAAATTGCGTGTTTGATTGATCGACAATCCACTTTTACTAAGAAGATGGGATTTATGAAAATCCCAAGTTTCATTGAATAGGAAGAAGACAATCATGGTTAGAATCTTACTTCAGGGTCGCGAAGACTGCTGGTGCTGCAAAGGTCGATACCCTGATAATGGGGCTCAGTGTGACCCAATATCAAAAGCTAAAAAAATTGGTTGCTCCAGATACGCCTTCGACTAGAAGTTATGATGACCTCTTTACCTTACCAGCTGAGCATTCCGAGGGAAAGAGAAACCCAAGAGCAGAAAGATCAAATTCAGGATTGTGGTAAAGAAGGATGACGAGTTTATCTATGGTTACGGGATCAGACAAAAATGCGCGGTTAAACACTGCAAATTTGGGACTGATCTCAATCAAGTGCCTGTTGACTAACTTGTGGCAGGTGTAAGAAATAAAGCCATTTTATCAAAACCGTTAGAAGCGACAGAGGGCCTTGAGTTATCGTTAGTTAAAAAAGGAAATTGCAAGTACCTCTCTATCAAATGAAGAAAACACTGCACTGTACCTTCAGCCGAACCAAGCTCAAGTGAATGCTCTCTAAATGAAGACAACAGCCATGCCACAAAAAATCGCAGTATTTAAGCCCCGTGTCTCGCATTCACATAAAAAGATAAATTCCGGCGTACAAAAACCATTTTTTTTTGTTCTAATTCAACCAATCACCTGGCCAATATCTGCAGATTTAAAGATTGTATATGCCGAAAGTGAGGCCGAATCGGCTACATACAGAGAGCATGCCGGAACGGAAGATAACCTGCTTCACAGCCCTCGGTTTACATTGCTTCAGGTGCCTGAGTTGAGATTGAAAAAGAAGAAGCATGCCGCCAACAGGTGAATATGGAATTATTTGGTTGACCATGGATGATGAACCAGCCTTAAATGAGAATAAACAAAAGCAAAACTGAAACACCGTGAATACCAGTATGTATTGTACAAACGAAAGAACATGCAAAAGGCAGTAGGCATATTTATATTGATCTAGATACAGATCGGGATTAAATTTGACTAACCAATCTTAAAACTATATTTAAACTAACAAAACTTCTACGGAATAGTTCGGGGGAATGCTGAACACGGGCTTAGGCATACTAATTATTTTTTTGCTGCAGATTCGGAGAAGGGGCGAATCTTTGTCGAATTGTCATATGACATGAAATGTCAAAAGATGGAAATTTGAAACGTAAGCATTTGTATTACAGTTATCTTTCCTATAATTTTACTTAGTGCATATGTGATTGGTGCTACCTTGACCCATTTCATACTGTTAAGTCCACTGATTTTTATTCACAATATATTACTCTTATTTTTGTCAATCAAAACACATTAGAATAAAGAAGTCTCTCTCCCTACAGTTATAGTCCCTTCTCAGTTTAAAGATGCTGTTGTGACCCAACTTTTGAAGAAACCGGGATTTGAGCCATATCACCTTATAATTTTAGGCCAGTGTCAAATCTTCCTTTCGTTTATAAAACCCGCCGTAAATACTTACAAAAAACTCAGAATGATTCATCACAAATATTTACTGAATTTAATTCTCTTCAAAATACATTCATATTGATTAAGACCACAGACAACAATACATATAACAATGGTACTAAGCACCCGTGCGAGCGATGCTCGCTTTTCCAAGTAATCTCGCTTGACAGATATAATTTTATAAATTTTATAAATACAAATGTTTGATAGATGGATTACCCTTTTTGCGTACACACACGACAGATATTTTAATTTTTTACATCTTTTTGCTATAACAACTTACCATCTTATTGTATTTATTAAAATTCGACATTTCAATATGTTAAATAATGTCTGATATGTTTAAAATTACAATGTGAGAAAGGTCTATATCTTTCTGATGTGCGTATTTGTCTTGAATGCCTCATTGCGCCAAATGACGTTCAGAGGCTATCACGTGACATATGGGATCCCCTACGGATTGTTCTTATAGAATAAATTCATTTATTTTTTTTGCGGTATCCATATGGCCCCTGATATTTGTTACACCTAATACTGGCGTGTGTGTTTGTTTGTGTGTACACAAACAAGAAACTCTGCGGTATCAATGGCTTAATTTAGTAATTAACTATGTTAACACTCGTTGTTTGAGACACGGTACTCTTAAAAATTTTACAGTGGAACCCAGATAATTAAGACCACCTTTGGGACCAGTGGAAATACTCTTAATTCCAGGGTGGTCCTATTTCTGAACCCATATTGAATATATGACGTATTGTGGGTAAATAATAGGTGGTTATGATTAATTAAACTAGAGTTTAATTTATTAAGGGTTTGAATTAAAAGCAAAACTTGTGTCAATATTAATTTGTTTACTGTCAAATCATACATTCATGAAAGTGCAAAAAAAAAAAAATCAAACAAAGCAATTTAATCTCTGTGTGTCTAATTCAGAAAGACAAACTTTACTTTCTGAAAAAGGTATCTAGCGCGTTTGATTAGTGTTCATACACTTGGCTTGAACAACATGAGCGTTGACGTCCTACAGATAAAAATGTCTGTTCCATAGTTCTGAATGACCTTTTTCCTGTAGAAAGTTTTTATAGGCTATGCAGTGCAGTGCAGTAGCAAGGAAGTCAATAAAGGTAAAAAGGGCGGCTTATCCTAACTGAAAAAAAAGTTGTCATTTATTACAAGAAGAGATACACACGTTGGTAATTACCATGCCTAAGTGTCCTAAGGTGTATAGAGACTAAGTGGTCTTATTTGTAAAATTGGGCCTAGAAGTAGAGTGGTCTTAAGGGGGGCTCCACTGTACTGAAAAGCGGAAATTATTATCAATATCGATGTAAACAGTAACGATGAATAGTTGCTTTGGGGTGATATTGTCACCAATTTCAATTTTTATCTAAGGTTTATAAAATAATAATATTTGGATTTTTTAAAACAATATTTTGATTGTCATTTAAGGCTGCAGATGAATCAATACCCACTTCTAACCGTCCCTTCTCCGAATCAGCAGCAAAAATTAATTAGTATGCCTTAGCCCGTGTTCAGCGTTCCCCCGAACTATTCCGTAGAAATTGTGTTAGTTTTATCGATTTATTCTTATTTTGTGACTAATACACACATCTTAAACTCCGTGTCAGGCGATAACCACCCTTTAAGAGGACAGTCGCTGATCCAATTTTGGGCCTGTTTTAATAAAAGAAAATGTTTCTGGGCTCGTTTGACGTACTGAACAAATATAAAGATAAGTGAAAATAAATTCATATTAGAAATGATATAAATATTAAGAACCTTTAGGTATGAATAATGGCTAAACACTAAATAAAATCATAAGTAGTCATTACCTATTCAAACAAAGGGGCAGGAGATTGTGCGATCGGTCACCATTATGTCAGTGAGTCCAAGTAAACCAAATAATTCCATATTCACCCGTTGGCGGCATGTTTCTTCGTTTTCCATCTCAACTCAGGCACCTGAAGCAATGTAAACCGAGTGATGTGAAGCAGGTTCTCTTCCGTTCCGGCATGTTCTCTGTATGTAGCCGATTCGGCCTCACTTTCGGCATTTACAATCTTTAAATCTGCAGATATTGGCCTGGTGATTGGTAGAATTAAAACAAAAACATTGTTTTTGTTTTCCGGAATTTATCTTTTTATGTGAATGCGAGACACAGGGCTTAAATACTGCAATTTTGGTGGCATGGCTTTTGTCTTCATTAACAGAGCATTCGCTTCAGCTTGGTGCGGCTGAAGTACTGTGCAGTGTTTTCTTCATTTGTGTGAGAGGTACTTGCACTTTCCTTTTTTTTTTAGCAAACGTTATTCCAAGGCCCTCTGTCGCTTCTAAAGGTTTTGATACAATGGCTTTATTTCTTACACCTACAACAAGTTAGTCAACGAGCACTTGATTGAGATCAGTCCCAAATTTGCAGTGTTTAACCGCGCATTTTTGTCTGATCCCATAATCATAGATAAACTCGTCATCCTTCTTTACGACAATCCTGAATTCGACCTCTCTGCTCTTGGGTTTCTCTATTCCCTCGGAATGCTGAGCTGGTAAGGTAAAGACGTCCTCATAACTTCTAGTCGAAGGCGTATCTGGAGCAACAATTTTTTAGCGTTTGATATTGGGTCACACTGCCCTATTATCAGGGTATCGACCTTTGCAGCGCCAGCAGTCTTCGTGACTCTGAAGTAAGATTCTAACCATTATTGTCTTCTCCCCATTGAATGAAACTCCGGATTTTCATAAATCCCATGTTCTTAGTAAAAGTGGATTATCGATCAAACAAACACACAGTTTTGCAAAAAACACAACAGCATCTGATACCAGTATGCATCGCGCCATTTCCGGCGTAGTTATTACCCATTACATTTCGTTACCGGATTTCCGGACACCACAATACTTATGACAATAACATGCCGTATTAATCGTGTAGCGATATCATGTTTTTTCCCTGAAAATATCAGTGGCATCATGACATTGAAATAATGGCAGTGTCAGGTTTTTTTTATACAGGAGAATTAAGGCAACAAAAGCGTGGGACGAAATTTCAGCAATTCCTGAAATATAATATCCAGATATCAAGTTGTTACCTGTAAAAACAGAAATCATCATGATCTTCACATAATGACAGCAGAAGGGTATTTTAATATACGAGAATTAAAGCAACCCCTGCTTGGAGAGATATTTCAGCAATGCTGGTGTTTAATAAGCGATATATCCTGATGCCAGGGTTAGTTTATTATGTAAGAATAATGCGACACCTGCATGGCTGGAGTTTTTAGCAATCCAAGTGTACAACCCTCAAGCGTCCAAGTTTAGTCATTTATGACCCCAGCTATGCATTCATATGTTCCGTTTTAAAAGTTTTAATCGGAGAAACGGTTTCTACCAGGAATTTGCAATATAGACTTTCTTTAGCTTTAATATATCTTAGCAGAAATTGGGCTATTAAGAAGGTTTACGTGGGGTTATCTGTAACCCACCTGGAAATGTATTTTCTTTAACATTGTAGACTCTGATTTTATTATATATTTTTTTTTCATTTATTATCTGCATAATGCATTTTATTCTATTGAATCATGACTAAAACGCCTAGACATAGAAACGTTCACTGCTTTAGAAGTCTTTTAACTAAGATATTGCGACTTTATCAGAAATCAACCCGTTAAGCCCAACAAATACAATTTGACAACATTCATTCATTGTTGTCCATGTTTATTTCACCAGAGACAGTAGACACGATACAGGTTCTGTTATTTGCACTAGAAACTGACAGAGAAGTCAGGCAACACCTAGGGAGTTAACGACAGTCATCATTAAAATCAAATACAAGATGGAAATCAGTTGCAGATACAATTATTTATAGAATGTTTATTTTTTGTATGATTTTACAAAACTACTCTTGACCACAACACCTTGTTGATCAGATGGAAGAACAGTTTTCGCAGCATTAATGACCAAATATCCATAGGTTCCGATATGTGACTGCACAAGTGTTTGCTTTCAAAGATATGTGGATAATGTTTGTGGGGACGCGCTCCCATTTACCTAAACCTATATTTCCTATTTTCAGGGTATGATAGTAGATGATCAGCTGGTTGATGATCGATCAGCTTGTAGCGTTTAGAGGCAGATAGAGATGTTGTCAGGCTCACAACTAAACAAACCGGTTAATGTAGGATCATATTATCTCTTGAAAGTAGACTTCATCAGTTACTTGATCATATATATTTTGGTGGTTATATAAAACTAACAAACTTTATCAATTAGTTCGATTTAACAAATTTTAAAAATTTCTTTCCTATATTATAACAACAAAAAACAAAGTTTCTATGAAGAAAAAAGGAAATGAAGTATCTTTTTATAACATTTTGATTAAAATGGATGAAAACCAAAATAAACTTTTTATTCGAACACTTTAGGCTGTTTTAAAAATTGGAGGGGCATAGGTATGATCATCACAAAAAAAACCAGTTCAAATATTTTATTTATATTGGGTCGAAAATCACCCCACTTGTTTGTTTAAGTCTCTAAAATATGGGTAATTGAAGCGATCTCTCCTTGTAGAGTCATTTCAGCACTTCCGTTTTTAGCTGACCTGAATGAAAGTCACCTGAGCTATAGCGATGGGCCTTTGTCAGTCGTCCTTCCGTCCGGTTGTCCGGCCTTCCGTCCGTAAGCAGGGCACAAATCATAAACACTGGAACTAGAAACTTCTAAGTGAATAAATATATCCTTGGAAACCTAAAATTAGGTCTCTGTTACCCATATACTCTGAGCTAAATGTTCCCAGAATAATTAAAGCTTGAAACTAAGGCTCAAGTATCTGAATAACTTATGCTTGTTCGCCATGATCCTTTGCACACATATTGATTCTAAGTATTTCATAAGTTCATGCAAATTGTTGGCTCAAACTGTTTATTATTTTTGTATTTTTTCGACTTCCTCCCTATTTTGGACCTTCAAATGAAGCGGTTGTCCCTTAACAAGGCACAATTCGTCACATTCGAACTAGAATATTCTTACCTGATATCCAAAGAGGTCCATGAAATATATCCTGGGAAACCTGAAATTAGGTCTCTGGTATCCATATCCTTCAAATTATGGAGCTCGTAAACATCCCTAGAATAATAAAAAAATGACAGAAAACGCTCCTGTATCTGAATACCTAGTACATTGGTCCCAATGATTCTTTGCTTTCATATTAATCATGGAGGGTTTCCTAGGTACCCACAGACTGGCCACGCAACCTGTGTTTTTTTTTTTAATTGTCAAGACATTTTCATCATTACAGGTGCTTATTCTTCTAAATTGGTAATTAGGTCAATATGACTTCATTTGGATAAACATTAGGATTTTGTTCAGAGCCTTTAGGACAACCAGTACCAAACACATAGATGCCGCTAATATCACACATTAACCAATACGAACAAATCAACAATCAGCTGACCGTCATGACCAATAGGTCACCTATTTTAATAAGACATTGTTTGGTTGAATTATTCAAAGTAACATAAAAAAAAAACTTTTCAATCAATTGCAAATAAAACTTTTTTTTTATAACAGTACAACAAAGGTTTTGACGCAGACAATTCAAAATCAGATCTGTCTGTGAAGACGTTCGTACTGACTGTAAAATGCAAATGAAAGTATGTTTCATACCTATTCATACAACCATTGCCAAACCTTTCCCGGATAGTTCCCTGTTTTGGTTATACTGCCGTCTTGGTACGATGCGACAATTTAAAATATAGGGGCCAACGGATACGCTGTTGATGACAATGTTATCAGCTTCAGTTTGCTGTATACGCCTATGGCCATACCACTAATCCAATTTACTCGGATGCATATGGGTTTTCTGCTGGAGCCGTTAGTGAATAATACATCCTGTTATTATTATTTCCATTAGTATTAAAACTCAGGGGATCCGCAGAATGGTTTTCGCAACTGTAGTATGGTGTACAGTGTTGTTATCAGTGAGTATTACTGGATACCTTTCATTTGTACTGGAAGGGTACAAAAGAATTAAGTGTCGGCAGGGAGACTTTGCATGCAGCAGGGAGAGCTGGTGGCAATATATGCTGTGAGGCATAATATATATATATATATATATATATATATATATATATATATATATATATATATATATATATATATGTATATATATATATATTTGTATATATATATATATAAATATATATATATATATATATATATATATATATATATATATATGCATAGCCATGCTGGTTCATTGTAAAGAAGAATACATAGTGACATCAATACGGCTGAAAAAGTATTCGTTTTATTATAATGTTATTTTGAATATTCTGTCATATTAATATATATATATATATTTATATATATATATATATATTTATTTATTTATATATATATATTTGTGTAATTTGTGCTTAAAGAATTATTAAACATTTATTAAGCCTCAATTTATGGCCTTATACGCCACCCCTGGCGCGAAGAAGATCGGTAGGTATTAAAACCCAATTATATGTCTTAATCCTACAAATATGCCTGTGATATAAATGGTATATGTGCAAGTGATAATTTTAGGGAAATAAATTGAGGATAAGAGGGGGTAGGAAATGGCCTCAAAATTAGTGTGTAAACAGTAATTATATAAGTAATGTTATTTTCTGTCATTTCAATTTGTGTCAAAATTATTCAATGTTGGTGTATAATAATATTGTTATTGCATCATTACCCATACACTTGTGACATTGGCCATAAATTATCCGATAAAACAAGACAAATTATATGTGGAATTTTTGGATTTCTTGTGAATGTTTGAACAAAGTAAGTCTTCAAATTTGATAGGAAACACAAATATGTAAACCAAGTTGTGAGATTCGTTTGAAAACAGGTTACCTTGACCTTTATCAACCAGTAGAGACAAGTCCTGTTTTGATTTAGTCTTAACATGTGTGTGACCCATCATTAAAGGAAGAACCCTGTCGACTTTGGTGTCAAAGGGTCAAAGGTCAAGATGACATCTGAAGTCTTAATTTGGCTTTTTCAATTTGATAAAATTACTATTGTGTTTGATGGTCTAAAATTTCATGCTTGTCGGCCAAGCGTCATGGCCGATCGGTCACTTTTGTTGGAAATCCGTCCCGTTGGAACAAAGAAATAAATGAAGTTAAGGGGCAGGCGGTCAGAACCTTAGATGTATTATTATCTATAGCAAGTGTTGCAAATCATGGATTAATTTTTGCTGCTGTCATTATGTTAATATAGTGCGTGAATCACATCACCATGTCAACCACGTCATATGAATTGAAGATTTACAAAATTAGGTACACTGGACTGTTTTCTTGATTTTTTTGCGTCTAGGTCTAGAGTAAATGAAACGCCAACGAAAAACAATATACATTGGACGAATAAACCACTAATCAGGAGTCCAAGCAAACTCCATGGTAGATATGCTCCCAAACGCATATTTGCAATCACTTATCCGTACCATATTATAGCATAAGTTACTCTCCATTTGTGAATTTTCTTTGATGGCAGTACTGAATCCGGTCATATCCCGGATCCACACCAAAAAAATGATTGATTATTCATTGGCCCATTTCCGAAAGGCTCTAAATGTTTTATATTATGAAATTAATAAATCTCTGGGAGTAAGTTGTGAACTAGCACACAAACACACGCACAAACGAAGATGAACGCATACCCTCCTGGCAGAGGCAATGAATAGTTACCTTTTTATAGTGTTGGATACTTCTTCCTTTCTGTGTGTGGAAATAATTTAGTTGGGACGGACCTCATATGGTGTATCAAGCCTATACTTAAACGTTTTCGAATATACTACCACAGGCTTATCTTAAGACACATTTGCTATTTTCAATTATTTTTTTTCACTAATCTTACCGATTTAGTAGCCATTCCGCAATGTGTGTGTGGCTTCGAATCACCGCAACACGCCATAAACCCTTCTAAGGGGTATGTCATATTTACAATTATTCATAAGTTGTGATGACAATTAAGTTATCAAATTCTGACACCGGCAAGTATGTTGAGACAGTGTATGTTATAGTATACATTACAGATATATGGATACAGGTGGATTGTTGAGCCAAAGTAAATTTTATTGGCTTACATTTTCAATATAGTAGTGCTGATTTCTCAAATGTCAGGTGCCGTTATTTAGCCGTGACTCCAGCCGCCATTTTGAATGTCAAAATGGCCGCATTTTTTCTATTTTTTTTTTTTTTGTTACAGTTGGACCTAAGAGCATTGTAGATTGATATAAATGGAAGCAACACTATGTTTGCGGTACCAGATGTTCCATTATAAGCATAAAAAGCCATAGTTGCTACGAATTGAACTTGGTCGCAATATCGAATTTCATTGTGACCTAATTTCAGCTTACATTGTGTCATACGTCTTGCCATGTTAGCTCCTTTTGTCCGGCGGAGAGTACAGGACTGAAAGCCGGGAGCTAATTCGTCAATCCTAATTTTTGTTTTCTGTTGCAATCTTTAGTTACTAGGACAAAGGCACTTTGAATAAGAAGACACATTTTGAGGAGACCATGTTCCTTTATACAACATGAACTTTGTATCTACCTATTGTCTCAGAGAGCTCTCATACAAGGACATGAAAAAGTTCACTGCGGAAAATCGATAAACACGGAAAATATTAAAAGATTTCAAGTATGCAATGTGTACTGATAGGTTTGTTCAAAGTTTGTACAGAGTCAGATAGAATATGCCTGATTGTCAAGAACAGTAACTTTGAAATGTCATGCATGTCCACTCAAGATGTTTACGAAATTGACTAGGGGGTACCTTTCAAAAAAATATCTGTATCCCCAAATAACCGTTTCTCCGGGCAAAATTACCAGTTCAGATACAGTATCCCTAATCTTTCAAAGTGCAATCCAAATCCATTTTCGGGTGACATCTTGTCTAACGGCCACTTCGTTTTCGCGACCACCTGAAAATAACTAGCAGGTTATTATTTTTTTCTCTCTAAAATTAACATTTGAGATTCAGAATAGCAGAAATTTCGTTTTCCTGTTAGCGGGCACTTACCTTAGTTTCCCTCTTGCCACATAGAGCATACGATCATAAACTACAATGTCAACAATGTGTTTTGGCACAGAACAATGCATACTATTTTTGTTAAACGTGGCAGATAAAGAAGGATACGGCATATGCTTCGACCCGTTTTATCATGCTGATGCAAGGACGGACTGTCGAGGCAGCCCAAGGAGTCTGATCTCATATAGCTCAGACATTCACGACAGTAACCACAAATAAAACTACATTGCTTGTAGCTTGACCTGTTTGCAGAGCCGCAGGTTAAGGTCGTCAATTTTGCATGGGCCAGTTTCTATGGAAACATACATCATCATGTACATTTCACTTTGTGGTCATATATAATGAATACTTTATCTGTACACATATAAATAGTTACTATTTGTAATAAATTTCTTAGTGAGTTTCAAACAAACTTTCAATTAGCACACTGTAATATTTTTTTTTTTATAATTTACTGTCGTTTATGATTTCAATGGTTACGACTATTAAGCATGATTTTACAAAATTTTAATAACAATATCGCCGAGTCTGTATAATAATTTTGTGGGTTTTAGTCAGAGGTAGAGTTAAAACTGTGTAAATTATATTGAACAGCTGCATTTAGGTCACTGACAACTGTGATTGACGGCCAGTCGGGCCCTTGTTACATTCTAGCCAGTCGAACCAAACATAGGCAAGCATTTTATAATGGTAATAGCTTTTTCGCGTCCAGTTAGTGGTCAGAAATCCAGGTTTAACCGTAGATATGCATTCAAAATGTTATCCCAGAGAATATATTTGCCATGAGGTGAATGCATTCTGCAGAAAACAGTCTTTTTGCAGATAAGAGTGCGGATGTTTTATATCCGTTGGTCACCATAAAATGATCTCGTTGAAACCAATTCATAAACATTACCCGAGTATTCAGAAATCTGATTACTAACCACGAAATTTTTCCTTTGGTATTATATAGGGAACAACATACTTTGTAGTTGAAAAAAAACTAGCATCGAATCTTGATTTACAAATGTTATTAATGTGTTGGTATATCGATATAAAAGCTGGGAACCGGCGTGTATGACGTTACTATGAAGTCAACAGTGCCGAATAATGAACTAGAAGGAACCTGTCAGGATACCATCCGTTGCTGTCAAAAACATATCCAGAATGCTGCAGAAATGCGGCATGGTTACAGTTATTTTAATACAGTCTTATAATTGCTATTTGGAAAATCTATACCAATGTTAGTTATTGAGAAAATCCTATCAATGGGCAAAACGAGAGATTATATAATTAATATTAAATAATTATATATAATTAAATATATATATATATATATATATATATATATATATATATATTAAGGCCGATGTTTAAGAGTTAACAATCTTTACTCTCGTATTTTGTGATAGGTTACTCTACAGTATAGTATACTGAAAACTGATAATTCTTATCAATAACCACGTGAACAAAAAAACATGCATTGTTTCACATTGAATGTTTTGTCTTTATGCATGCTCTTTTTTCTGTGTACCCTTACATCTCTAAAAGAATAATCGATCCGCCCCACAATTTATTATTCCTTAGCTCGATTGTTCCTCCCATACAAATTGCATTAAAATCAATAAAGAATTTTAAATACCTTGCGAACTACAGAAATATAAAACGGCCTTTCGGCGTCGTTGTATCAAGGTAGTTTGCTGAGACAACAATGGCCTCATATTAATATCTTGCGGTCCTAACAAGCAACTCTTTGCAGGAGGGGGAATATATCTAGATCGTGTTGCCCACCGCCACCCAACACATTTTTCATGGCATATATATTTATAAAATAATTTCATATTACAAAATTTGAGGAACAGTACAGAACATAAATTTATTCAGGAGAAGGCCTCAGGCCCAAAGTTAAATACTTTAAAAACAATAATTCAATCAAATAATTGCATAAATAGAACATAAAGTAACAGTATAATTATTAATAATATATAATGTCACTTTCACATGTAACATGATTGCATACCTTTGTACACAATGTATCTATATTGCCATAACCAGTGTGTATGAAACAGATAATTCAACCATCTATTATTCTTCGCCTACTCAAAAAGGAATTATATACATATGCATCAACATATATTATTTCAACATGATTGTCTTAATTGAATAATTTAATAAATTGTTGTTCACATCGATAATGTAAGTCTTTAATTAGTGATTAGTATTGAATGGAGAGTGGTTTTGCTCAAATGCAAAAGACATGTTAAATGTGCCTTAGCATAACTTGACCCTTAAGAATCCTGGATGGTCGTCTTATTCTGTTGACTCACATTTCGCTTAATTATGTTTTTTTATACATGTTTAAAATTTTTTACTTTAGAAATATGAAGCGCAATCTTGGATTAAATTCAGGTACTGGACAGGTAAGGGGTTGAAAATAAAAAATGCTATTAAGAATCTTCGATATTAGCTTCGTAATAGAATTCATCATTGTAAATCGGGTAATGCTTTCGCACAGGTACCTTATGGGACTTCTGATGGTGACTGTCTGATTGAAAACATACCAAACTGTATCGGAGATACAAATATAGCATCGTCAAATCAATATTTAGTATACATAGGGCCCGGTAATGCTGATTAGAGATATTGTGATCCTGAACTGATATTGAAGATTTTGTTTATCAGTAAGGAGGGTATTCAGACAATACCAATTTGGACCCGTTCATCAACCTTGTTTTGTCTCTCAAACAAAAGGGAAACAATATGCCGTCGCTGACGCAGTGGCTTTTCAGAGTAGTATACAAGCCTAACAGAAGCATCATAACGCTAATGAGACAAAGGGAAGAGATATAAACCAGCATGCTGTAAACTGCGGCTATCTGATTACATTCCCTGTAAAGTGATTTGTCCTTAATGCGGTATGCTTGTAATCCCAGGGTGTGAAGTGACAACTAGTGTGTAACCCCTTTAGGTGGATTTGACTGTTCAACCCTCCGCCCCTCTATTTTTTTTATTGATTCCAACTGCTCCCCTGGAGTGAGCATGGAAAGAAATATTTAATTATGGTTCATCTGTTTATATAATCCTTGGTAGATTATTTATCAAATAAGGTTATTGTTTGTTCACAGTAGCTATTGTATTAATATTCTTTCATATATACTGTCAGGTGTCAAGGAATTGTTATATTGTTAAATTATAACAGCACAATACCGGTCGTAATGATGTATATGCTTTTATGTATGTCCACTGGTAAACAAAGGTGCTCCCGTTGTTTTTATACATTTATAACCTTAATGTATATGTACGGGTGGAATCATTTAGCGTTGCAGAGACCAACTGTATATTGGTCCTCCGTGTACTGATGTATTTATAGTACGACACGGGCCATGACCTGGCGTTTGTTGTGTTCATGAATATTTAATTTTAGTTGACCGCAAGTCTCACGTGTCAACACGTATAAATGTGTTTATGTTCTGCGTGGCAAATTTTTTCTAAAACTTTTTCTGACAAGTTTTATAAACAAGTGACGTTTCCTCTGTTGACGAGGTGTCCTATGGAGAATGCAAGATTCCGTTGACTTCCGTACGGCACCACGATAGGTTGCTTCAAGTGTATGCTCTTCGTTTACTGGTAGGCTCACTTTGTTATCTTTGTTCGCGTAGGTTACCAGAAAGCAGGGCAGTAATAACTTTTGTCTTATACTTTATTTATCATGTTTTTATGCAATACGAATTTTATGTGACATGAATTTAGATTAACAAGTAATACTCCGTTGCATTGCAAACCTATGAAAGATACGAGATAAATATGTACATTATGAACTGGAGGCCACTGGACCACGTTTATAAACCCCAATGGCTCACGTCAGTAAAAAATAAGGCTCTTAAGCATTGGGGAAACTGATGGGAACTCTCTAAATAAAGTAAACGAAATATTCTTATTTCCCATTTAAATACATTCTACATGGAGCACTCCATTTCAAAATTGTCTTTTAACACTGAGAGAAATAATGTCATCTAACAACAGTGCCGCCATCTGGCGAACAAATCTGGAACTAATTCGGGCCCCTATTTTTCTTCTAACAAAACAGCACTGTTTGAGTAAATTTACTGTTTAAACCTTTAAATTATTCCCTTTGTCAATGGTTTTATTTTTTTAATGGTAACTGCTCAACTCGGACGGAAAGCTTGGTCCAGTCGGCTAGAAATACGAAGTAATTGTCATAACACATATATTTATTACTATATATCATCTCTTGGTTAACAACAAAGTACGAATATTCCGACTAGGCTGTTATTATATATCTGAATTATTGATAACATGAGTGAAGATAATAAAATACTGTTTGTAACATTGCTTAACGCGACTCGTTATTCAATTGATGTTAAGATTGTCAGAGTAGTCTTTACTCACTCAAAATCAGCTTGCACTAATCTTATTGTTTTCTTGACAATGTGGGGTGGCGGTCGTATCACATGACTCTCTGAATTGGTAACAAGTTGGTGTAAATAGCGCATGAAATGGAAATTCCTGGTTTAAATGGATCTTGAATTTTATAACATAGTATATAACATATTACTGATTATAATCTGAATAAATATATTGAGCTGACTGTATCTTATTAAAGAATAAGGAAAACTCACCGATACATTACCGCGCAGCCCCTCTATACGTCCGTCCGCCTTATCGGTCAGGGCTGAAGTGAACGTATTTAGTTTTTTTTTTAGTCTAAGAACACAAAAAACGCAGTCACAAGCAGAAACAGTTTTGAGTTTTCAGTTTATAAATTAGGTTATTCTACTCATATCTGCTACGTCACGTGTTTTACTTGTTTCTTTCAGCCCAATATTATTGCAACAATACTTTCTTATTGTAATATCTCCATAAGCAGGGAAGAACCCACACTATTTCCAGTCCATATGATTACTGCGCGAGTACTGTAGTCTCCTCACGGAGAAACCTTTATATACATGTTAACGTTAATTTGCACCATGTAAGGCTTGTAAAGTAATATATATATATATATATATATATATATATATATATATTTATTATATATATATATATATATTATATATGTATATATTGTACATGTATGTGTAGAATGTATATGTATATGTTTGAGCCAGTATTCGCAACTTAAGTATAAAAGGAGGTGTATGATACTAAATTAGAAAAAGAGTGATCCATTAGATCACTTCTTAGACAATTTGAAACATGAACAATTATAACAATTTGACGAAAGAATTGAACACACAGACCTATGACACCATCTCTTAACTACATGATAACACAAAAACCAAGATTACCTTGCTTTTCTGGAGTTCTTTCTGCTCAATATCTTCCGTATCTTCAGTGGAGGTACCATGTTCAGTTCCTATTAGATAACCCTTTACATTCAGATGCTGAAGTGGTTGAAGCCATTAGGTCCTCCCTAAGGGGTACCTCAGCATGACTCTGCGTGTGTTTAGATTCCGATAGTTCATCCCGAGAACTCCTCCAACAATTTACCTAACTTTTGAGTAAGTCGTTGATATTGATTTAGTGAGAGAGCAGTTCAATGGGACGAAACAGGCGTCTGGGAAAAATGTGGTAAAATGGAGCTGTATATTACAGAAAATGCTATTTAGCTTGAAAACCGTTGAGGCCATCAGAGCAAGGGAAGCAGCTATTAGTTTACGGTCTAGATTCTGGTACGGGCTTAACGAATCTTACAATCAGGTAAAAGAGGCCCTTAAGATTCCCCTTACGACCTGTGCTTCATTTGAGCAGTTGCTTAGTACCGCCAGACATTTATCAAATACAGGATAAAGAAGTAGCAGTTGGGGAGAAATTGGAGTACCACGGGTTTGTAGAAGTAGTTGTAACCTTTTCTAATTTTGTAATGTTATTCCCTACAACAATTTTACTAGTGAAGGACACACCATTCAACCGTAAACCCCACTGCTTATAGGAAAAAATGTAATTAACCGTTGTTTTGACAATCTGTATTTGGACTGAAGGACGATACGCTGAAAAGATTATTCGCCTCAGAATTTAAGCACCTTTGTCTAAACCTCTGTACCACTAGACTTCTAAAATATTTTTTATCTAAATGCACTCACAGCTTTGAAATATTTTGTGTAGAAAGGCAAGGTAACTGAGGTAATCTCGTCGTTAACTCTCTTATGTAAGCTTGCTGCAATAAGAGAACAAAGGCAGTATCATCAAATTGATAAAAATGTCAAACTTTAACGTTGACATGACATTTGTTATTATTTAATTGAAAAAGATTACTCCACCGAAATATATACATGTTACAGATATTGCTGTGCTGTTGTCAGCTATATTAAAGGCAAGAAATAGCAGTAAACGAGCGTGATGAAACTCTATACTTTATGTAAGAATGAACTGAGAAATGACTGGGTATTTTAAAATTTAACATTTATTGTCATTTATAAATAATACTTTTTTTAGGATAAAAAATAAGCCATCCATTCTATAAAATACCCATATGCCACAAAATGTGATGCTGGATATAAATTTTATCATTAAAAAGTAGCATATGATGAGTGCTTAAGACTTAATAAGGAAGGAGTAGGCGAAATCATTTGGAATTATTTTATAAAACTAAAACGTGCATTTTTATTTCAGTTCGCCAACCAGAAATAGTTACAAACATCCCAAACAGTTAATCCCCTTTTCTTAAAAATGTATTTTTACCAATTGCACCATAAATCCAGCAAGCGATTCTAGTGTAATAATCTGAATCATATATATCTTTAGACACATGAACAATATCCCTGGAAACCTGTACCTAAACACTTTTTTCTGTTTGTTTTGTGTTATATATTATTTTTAACTGTATGCCATTTATATTATGCATGTAATATGTTTAAATCTTTTGATAGTTCCATATTTAATGGAGCAGTTAAAGACAATTTTGACAAAATTCAGGTTTATCAAATACTTGATATGATAGCTCGTTAACAAACAAAGCTAAAGCTTAGTACACATTACAGGTTATTTACCAGTTTCACTTCATAGCTTCAGATACCGTAACACAGTCTGGTTGTGAGAATCTTTCAGAGGTCTAATGAATATCACGTTCATAAGCTATATGCATACTTATTATATTATGGGATCAGTTACAGCGTAAAAAAAAAGAAAATTCAGGAATGGCTACACATAAACGCTTAACGTTTGTATCCAATAGAAAACAGTCAGAATAGAATAGAAGAGAGAACAGTATGAATAAATCTACGGCCTTTATCAAAAACATATTTTTATTTTGCAGACTCATATATGTCGAGACAAAGGCTATTTGTTACCAGCTGAGCAGACATCATCCCTTAAAGCATTTACACAGTGGTTTTCTATTTTGCTCCCAGGTCTGTACACTTCTTTTACAGTGCAATGAAAGCCAGCTAAATGTTAAACACCTACCTCTTAATTTGCTTATGATTTAATTTTAAAGGCTTATTGGTGAAATGGTAGGATATAATTCTCTCAGGTGAAACAAGCATTCGACATTTTTTTCAGAGACCTTTTAAAAGTACTCTGTGTATTAAACTTGATATAAACTTTAATTTTATGCTCGGATTATCTTGGCAGTGCCGTACCTAAATGAGATTTCAGGGACAAGTTGAAACAAAACTTGGAGAGAAGAAGTTAAATGTGTCTTACCTAAAGAAAAGACATAGCCATGGTGATTTCAAGGGGGTCAAAGTTCAAATGACATTATAAGTAATAAACATTTAAAATGTACATACCGTGCAAGGTTTGAAATAATAAACTACTTAACATTTGTCTGAAATAATGAACGCAGACACTTTATTGATGCTTAGGCAAGGTTTTGCAGATTACGTGATATATCGAATCATTAAACTTATTGAGGTTCCAGAAGCCTACCCTAGCTAACTCGGTAGCCAGGTGCCTGAGAGATCAGCTCAGTCTGCAATCATCACAACCAGTATCTTTCAAATATGTAAGAAAAAAATCATTTGTCAAATAATAATATAACAAATAATGTTATAAATACTGCCAGGTAACAACAGGAATCTAATTTCTTAGATACTTGAATCAAGCATATTTATCAACGTATCTTTGTTACCAAACATTCTAGGAGGATAACTCTAATTTGGTGCAAAGCTTTTTCTTTTCCATAATTGTATGTCATTGACTCTGTCCGTGTGATATGATATATATCCGCTGTATAGTTAAGATATGTGTATAGTATTTCATATATCGGCTGTATAGTTAAGATTTGTGTACAGTATTTCTTCGAGAACACACTATTGAACCGATGTTTATTTAATACTATTGTATAATTTTATTCTGACCGTTCATGTTTATTCATCAGGAAATGATACTGTATTTTATCAACTTAATGGTATGTCTTTGACTCTATGTCCTTGTGACAAAACTATACATAATATAGGATATGGTTGTTTTTTTTTTTTTTGTGCAAATCAAATCAATGACGGGTATACGTTATTGGCAGAAAATGAGTTAATGGCTAAGCAAAACGGAATATATTTCCAAATGTTCTTTATTCAAAACCACCTGCAAATAAGGTTCCCATTCAGTTTCACCTAACATGGGAAGGACCAATAACACATTAATTGCACTGGCTGCACAAACAAAATTGGTTAAACACTGAGCCTGGCTTAACAGTCGGCACCTAAGCCCGAATAACATCAGTGGGTACCAATTGGCGGCACTGGGCCCTGTTTGGTGGCGCTCGTCTCCGAAAGGTTACACTGGTCCCCCTGGCAGACCAATTGGTGGCACTTGTCATCAGCTGGCGGCTGGCTCGCTTCTAGGCACCGGAGACTGACTCTCAATGAATCACTTTGTGTATGCGGCCCTTTGAATCGGGATCCATCCTGAACTCTCACTCATATTCATAAGTGTAATACAGTGACTGCGACCTCCTGCCGTATGAGGCTCATCTGTATTTACGAGCACGCTACATACTCAGTAAGAAATAATACGAAACGCCGGGTGACCTCTTTTTAATACACCAAATGTCCTCACAACAAATACAAACGGTACAGCTATATAGCTATATAGCTATAGCTAATATTATTGGTGAGATCACAGACAAGTCGGGACAACACACGGAAGGTAAATATGAAAATATTAAACAACGAAAGTGTGTTAACTTTCCAACATGAAAACGGTGCCTTTGCTGTATCAGTGACACTAATTTCTCGCACCTATTTTATAATAATGAAAGAGCATTGTGGTGAATAATAGGATCCATCTGTTGGGAAAAACCTAAAATTACTGTCATAAAGCTTTTCTAGTTGGCGCCACTGTACATGTTACGGTCAATGTGTAAAATCAGTCAATTTGTTAACCGCCTGAAATCTTTAGGCAGTTTAAAAATTGCCTGATTCACTCATAGAAATTCATAATATGACGCGAATTTTCAGGCATTGTAAAATGTAAAATGTAAAAAGAATGAAATAAAATGGTTATATACTAACAAAAATTTAATGGACAATACTTTTTTTTCATTTGCCTTACCCTTTTAATATATTCATATATTGTACACAATATTATTGCACTATCTATTGCTTTATTTATTCAAAAGTGTCTATTAAGCTTAATTCTAGTTCTTTAAGAAATAATTGTGTAATCATAAGAGAAAGAATATACTAACTCAGGGCTGCAAATTCCTTGAAATACTGTGGATTCAGAATTGTTCGTTGGGTTTTTATTTTCGTGAAATTCGTGGGTTACCTTTTCCAACGATCATTAGGTATATTATAGGATTTTTGAAAGTCCATCAACCCTGTGTTTTTAGTTATCGTGTTGGCCCGCTTTCACTCTCCATGCTAGCAAATGCTAATGATAAATGAAACGCAAAGAAAACGATATTAAGCCCCTAAATTAAAAAAAATATATTGTGAGGAAAGATATTCAGTTCCATCCGGGGGAGCAAACAAACCAAGATTTCATCAGTGTCGGACTTACAAGTGACTGTATAAAAGTGCGTCTGCACCTACACTGGTATATGTGGACTTGCTCTCTCTCTCTCATATTATTTCGCTAAAACTCGTAGGTAAAGGTCTTTTAGCCTTGCTTATCTTATTTGATAGTTCGTTTGAAAGAATATCTTGTTTAAATAAAATAAACAACCGTGCGGCAGAGTCAATATAGTTTTTCCCCCAGCTTAGTGATACGGCACGGTCAGCTAAACACAATTATATGAACTGGAGCCCAGTCTAACTGTGGCCTCGTCCCCGGGAACGTCAGTCAACTTGGGGTTCCATCCTGAACGAACGCCATACCAAGAAGTTTTTTTTTTTTATTTTAATTAATGAATACGCAGAATATAACTATTGACTTCCGTCATTAATAATTCATATAATCCCACCGGTATGTCAGTTCATCGGTTGATTTGTTCTCAGGAGCGCAGACGCCATTGGACCTCGCAATTTGTCCGGCTGGGCTAAATATAAGCGGATGTCAACATAAGCGGGGAAGCGGAGTATAATAACCGGTCACCGCCGGGACAATACGACTGGGCATTAACATTCTAGGAAATGCTTGGCACGGTGTCTTTGATATCAGAGTAGGCACTCCTTCTCTTAACCCAAAAATTGTCAGATAAGTCAGCCGATATATTTGTCATTTGTGTCACTGAGCCTATCGCTTGTACCGGGACTGTGTGATTTTTATTTAAAAGGGAAATCACAGATCTTTGCCAAGACTTTGGCTTATTTTCAGGTATGTTCAAATATTAATTTTGATACAATGCCTGACTAGGAATGATAAATCCATGAAAGTTTAACCCAACAAATAGTGATTCAGGTTCGAAATTTTACTGAATCCACAGTATGGGGTGGGAGCATAGAATCAAAACCCTGCCAGCATCCCTCATCCCCGTCTTCCCTCACACAAACACATTATTTTCGCAAAATTAATGATTTTATCCAAGGTTGCATCTAAATACCTAAATGAATTTGAAGGGTGCAAGTATTTTGAAAAAAATAAAAATTTCCCAATTTCCAGGGAAAGTATCGGCCGAAGGAATGGGTGCTGGCCGGGTGTCCCCTTTCCTCAGTGATGAAATAGTGATTCAATTAACATAACAAGGACTATTCTCGCGTCAGGAACATTCGACCTATAAATAGTCTGGGCAGCACCCCCCCCCCCCCCCCCCCCCCCGGAATCCCTTAGATCAACCGCTGTTCCTTTCAAAATAAAATATCACGAATAATTTAGTTTGTTTATCTTTAGTGGAATTCAATAATTGTTCCATAATGGACATAAACTTGTTGTCTCCTATAGGGTGTCTATCGCCTCCTCCTAATTGCGTCCATGTACTGTCACATTAAAAGCTGACTATTGATTGAACCATACCTTTTGCATCTCACCTAAGCATATAACAATCGGGTTTATTTTATAAAAGCAAATATATAAATATGTTTATTCGTCACCGTTCGTCATCTTATATTTCAAATATATATGGACTTCTTAATGTTTCATAAACCCCGACGCGTTGAACTTTCAAACGTTGTCATTTGAAATGTAAAATAGTATGCATATTTCATTATGTTATAATCGTATGTAATTTTCAGCTATATGTTTCTGGTTACTCCTCAATTTTAAGTTTTTTTCCAGTCTTATTATCCGGTTAGTATCTATCACACAAAGCCAAGAAAGAACAAAACAGGAATATATTTTACTCAGAAGTAACAGGTCATGCTATATGTGTATATTTCACACTAAACCTGGCATGTAAGCAAAACATTATTTCATATCGAATCAGTCAATCTGTCATATAAATTGGCTGATATTTTAGTCACTTGTAAAATGCCTGAAAATTGCACTCCTGACTGAACCAGGCAATTTGTAAATTGGCTGAAAATTTCAGGTTATTAACAAATTGACTGAGTTTACACATATACTGTTTTATATACATGTATATATATATATATAATACATATATATAAATATATATATATATATATATATATATATATATATATATATATATATATATATATATATATATATAAGCGTCTAAGAACCAGATCCACTGTTATATCCATAACGTCTTTCGCTGATAATGAGGTGATTTGACCTTGAGAATCAAGGTAAAAGTCAGCCATTTCCAAACTCGTACAAGAAATAATTAAATAAATTGTTGTATCACATATCCTCTTGTTTATAACTTGTGGATACAATTTGTTTATCAAGTTTGATAAAGAAAATATGGAATGTAATTTCACCTTGTAAATTGGTTGAATAACAGTGTGTACCTTTACTTTTAGCATTGTATCAAATCATCATTGTACCTTGTTTCACCTTGAAGTTCAAGTTAATACTCTGTTTAAACCGCATTTTTCTTTTTTTACAGTAAATTTTACTTTAGAAGCATTTTCATAATAATAAATTAAGATTATTACGCTCATACCTAATATTATTTTTTGAGTTGGTTTTTGGTCCTTTTTAAGTAAAGATAATGGCCTGAAATTATTTATTATTTTGGCTGACACAGGAGCACAGTCATCAGACCTTTCCCTCGATTGCTGAATACAGTATGAGAGATTAAAACATCTTTCAAGTTTGAGTTAGGTATCCCTGGGTAGATGAAAGTGTCTTTATTTTTATGAGTTTGCTCTTATAGAAATGTAATGCAGTATTCCAGTGTAACTGTGCTGAGTTGACGGGTCCACCGGTGCCCCGGTTAAAACATTGTATCAAATGCCAATTGACTTCAACTAGCGTGTTTAACATGGTACGCAACAACATTGCTCAGCCGTGAAATTGACTGACCTTTAAACCGTGACCCATGCTGTTTGAAACAAAGCCCAATGTTGGGAACAGGAATGAAGGACAAAGGCACACAAAAAAGTAAGTTCGCCACTTTCTTAGCATGTCTTATAGTATCGAATTTAGGTAAATCTGGTTGATTGTCTGCCTCCTTGGTTCTCCCGCGGTTCTCCATAGCTGTATTCGCCCAGAGCTATGTGTGAGCCAGTGTATGTGGTCTTTACTAACATAATGCTCAATAATCACCATTATAGTGCCAATATTATGTTGTTATTTTGTTTCCTGGAATGTCAGGCAAAACAACTGAGCAATTTCTCACATAAGCATCAGTGAGGTATCATTCATCCATAGCTCCTACCATAGCATGCGAACCTGACCACTGAGCAGTTCACTCCGAAGTAATGGTGTTATAGAATTAAACTCGCCGCTATTCTGCTTGTTCATCGTTCAAAAACTTAATTTCCCTCGCCTTTCTTTGATTACACGTGTAATTCACTTGCATCGCCAGGGAGATATTAGAGAAATGAACACCAATGGTGGCGTCACCGACCTTTCCTTCTCCAGGATGTCATGAAAAAAAGGAGTACGGAACCTTTCTAAAATTATGTTAGACTTATTTTTGTCAATCCCACTTGAAGTCCAGCCCATGATAGCCGAGAAAAATAATTTCAAAGAAGAGTATATAGTTTGCAATACTGATGTCAATAGCTAGAATGGAAAGATATATCTTGCATTTCCTAAGTATTATTAAAGATAGACATTATGTGTGACAGGTGGCCAAACCGTAGGCTGTTAATATGACGGTTGATATCGCAAAAACGATAACTCACATTACAGGCGATTTAATCTGGGAGCAGCAGCTAACAGCATGTTGTTTTATATCAGCAAGTATCACTTTCCTTTTTGTGCTTTATACGTACGCACCTCTAATCAGCCACTGGGTCAGCCAAGGCAATTTGTTTCCCTATTGCTTGATAGACAACATAAACATGATAAACATGGGTCCCAGTTGGTACTGTCTGCTTAACCTCCTATGTTGTACTGATAAATAAAAATTACAATATGATAGAATGATCACATTATCCCTATACAGCATCACCGGAACTATATGAACTAAACATCGTTTTGGTGATGTTATATTTATATATCTGATAAAGTTTGGTATGTTTTCAATCAGGCGGTCACCTTGATAGGTCCCGTGAGGTACCTGTGCGAAAGCATTACCCGATTATACAATAATCAATTCTCATTATGATAGCTGATAACGCAGAATTAGTTTAACATAGATTGTTTGTCAAGTTTTTGCGTTTAAGGACTGGAATCCCATTAATCATAATGCTTCTTATTTCAAAAGTAAGAATTTCTAAATGTAAATGACCAAAAAATGATAATTATCCGGATTGGATATAAAGGAAATCAAAAGCGGATCTACGATTTTCAAGGATCAAGTTACATTAAGGCATATGCATTTTAAATATCTTTTGCATTTTAGCATAATTTGACATAGCCAGGTATAAGTGAAAAACTTGTTAAAATAGGATTTATGTCATAACTCCAAAACTTTTCACATTTGATTCCTGCAAGGAAATGTGCCAACTTAACTCATTTCGGTTGATATTTATGGCACTTAATTCCTATGTAACTTCGGGATGACAAATATTACCTGAAAAGTATGAATATATTTCCTAATAAATGAGTTTCTTTTAAGATATATAATATATATCAAGATAAACTGCATGGGTTGCAGTATGGTAACTGAAAGATGTGTATGGATACAACTATTCCTAAGTGTTGTTCACCATACACAGTTTTGTAGATTTACATTACAGAATATAGTGTAAGCTTAAAAAAGAAAGCCGAAAGAAAGCTAGTTTATCACTCTTAAAACCCCAAAACAGACAGAGCCTACTTAGGAATTGAAGATAATTTATTTTCATATTCCTAGCAGTGTCATCTTTCTTCGCATTTCTAATAGGAAAACCATTTCCAAATGAATCGGACCCTTCCAACGATTACCAAATCTCGTGGTGCAAGAAATGGGGCTGACTGTAGAATATTTGATTTAACAATGCTGCAAATGTTGGGCAGTAAAAAAGTGAAAATAGGAAGTTCTCTGATTTACTGAAGCACTTATACTTTTTTTGGGTTTTAATTGAGTATTTAATGAAGATTTTTTTAATGGTAATAAAAGAGGAAATTCAATAAGATGACTGTTCCTGTATGAACATGCATCAAACCGATATGGGCATATGTAATTGAATTTATGAATGCACTATTCATAAACCAGGCAAGCAACTCCTATACACAGTATCGTGGGAGAAATGGCAATCGATGAGGGAGGGAGGCATGGTGGAATTATTGCCCGTGCACTCATGTTTAGTTTGCAATCATATGGTATCCCTCAGGCCGGTGGCAATCCATGATAGAAAGGGGTTATTTACATTATTTGTCGACCATAGTTCCTTGATGGAAACTAAGCTTGGTTGAAATTTAAGGCACTTAAGAAGTATTATGTTTATTGGTGATAACATGTATTAACAAAAAGATAAAGAAAAGGAATGCATTTCCTAAAATTAAGGGCTCCTTTATATATAAAGGTATACTGGATTGGTTGCAGTAAGAGTTTGATAAAACTCACAAGTCTAAAGATTGACTGGGTATGTATTTAACCATGGATTGCCAGAGGAATCTCTTGGTACACAAGTGTGGTCTCGAGTTAGTGGTCCCAAAATAAGTGACAGCACTTGTTAGTTTCATGTTTGTGTAATTGTTAGGAGTAAATCTTTTTTTTTTAAACTGAGATTCTTGTGTGGTTTATTGTTAACATTGTTTAAACAATAAAATCAATATATTATTAAATCAAATAAATATCACTGTCCCTGTCTGTACATGATAAGCTGCGCGTTCACTCTAAAAAACTTATTCAAAGACTTGGGGATCGAAGAAGTTCTAGCTAATTGACTCCTACGACATGTTTTTAAGCACAATTGACATGCTTTTTCAATTCACAAATTCCATATTCAGTGAACACGTTAAGGCCTTTAATTTGATAATTTGATGATGGGTAGTAATGTGAAAACGATTTTTTTTTTCATATGTGCTGTTACTGCGAGATCTGCATCTAATAAGCAAGAATTCTGGCCAAACAAATTCATAGTCAGAAAGATCGCTTCATTTAAAAAAAAAATCAAACGGAGTACTAACACGGAAAGATAACCAAAATTATAAGAAATATGATTAAAAAAAAGAAAATTTATACAATGTGGTAAGTATCCTATTCTGCTGTATTGACATTAACTTATTCCTGTTTCACATCGGTAAATACATGGAAACCTTGACTCTAAAGTTAAATAAAAATTCGTGTTTTAGAGGTCTATCAGTAAATACATGAAATCCCTTAGTGAATCACGATTTACACGTACTCGATGAGATAATTAGGAATTACGTGAATAAACTGATGTTATATATGTTCACTGTAGCATTTATGGATATATACATTATTTCGCATAAACGGAGTCCAGCTTATGATCCATACTCTCCTCGCGCATCGGTTACACACTGTAGTCGTTTCAAAAACGTTTGATACTACAGTTGTCTGGGCTGAATTGTTATAAGACAAATAAGAGCGTGGTTTCGCATTGTGCATCAAGCTCCAAATTTTAAACATGCAACACCCACCCTCATTTTTTGTGAATTTTGACATGCATACAATATATAATCCGGAGATATGAGGACAGTAACATCATCGTATTTTAGTTAACATACTGCCATATTGATGATAAAAGGCAGTATCGTCACTTACTACCTTTTTCTTGTAGGAAATATGTTTAAATTCTCAGTTACCGCTCTTCGCCAAGAGTTCATCATTTATTTTATAAAAGGACACTCCAGATGCTGCTATTTACAAATGATAGTTAAACAAATTTGCCTGAGTTTAAATTTAAAAAGTAAGCTGCGTGAAGTTCTCTTCGACAGAAAGATTTAATCTAGGGCTGTGTAGAAAAAACGTATTCAAATTGAAACATAATATAAAATATTGTGAAAATAAAGGTTAACCTTCTAATTTAAAAACATATTCGCCGGCTGTATTAACTACAAACTATTTTTATGTAACCAAATTATAGTGTTTAAATATTTTCACTGTACCAGAGGAAACGTTTTCTGAAGAAAAAATACATACTCAATAATATATGTATTTTCACGAAAATGATCAACCTATTAATTACTGAAAACTTGTTACTGCTGCAGGACTGGTTGCACCCCTGTAATGTTTTCATATATACTCAATTTTCTTCGATTTTTGAAAATGATATTTATTTGTCCCTCTGCAGAGCACCATGTTTTGTAGCTTTAAGACGCATAGATTCAGCTTCACGTCAAGAAATGTAAAATTTTCCAATAATTTGCAGTAGGGCTGACCAGAAGTAGCTGCATTTTGGTTAGTCAGCAAAGACACAGGCTATAACACAGCAGCTACTCAGAAGATGGAGCCTTCACCGGGCATAAAGTTAAACCATCAGTCCAGGGAAGTTAAAATTTACATGCAGACATTGCAGATCTTGTTATTTTTTTTCTGAAAATTATAAAGTAAGTCAATTTTGTACTTTTTAAAGGACTTTACGTTTAAAAAACACATGAAATAAATTAAACTTATAATAAAATAAGGTTTAGCGCATTTCATATATCAAAGGACACATTTATCCGATGTCAAAATATCTAAACAAATTATCTTCTAGATGAAAGCCGTCTTTGGTACATTTTTCATTTATTCATTTCATTCTTGAAACTTAATGTTATTTCCCTTACATTCTTTGCACAATAAAACACTGACTACTCTTGTCCGTTTGTATCACCTAAATTTTGGTGCTATGAGTGGATACATTAATATACACTTGTGTCAGTATTAAACATAGACTAACTTTACTTTTAACGTTTAGTTTGACAATTATTTGTTGTCCAATTAGAACATCAAAATAAATCAATCCGTATAGTGAAACATCGTAGATAATTTAAAACAAAATGTGCATGAGGAAGGACGCCCGCTTGTGTTAGTAGACATTCTTATGCTGTAATTTATTTGATTGTTTATTTAAATTTCGTTTAATATTTTTCTCAAAAATAGTACCGAAGTCTTAGTTTACAGTTGCGTTCTATGATGTTGTTCACTTTTTTTCACGTGTCGTTTAAGAAAACCTGAAAAAATGTTAAGGTTAATGATGTGATGTGAGACTTGAAAAAATAAGGAAGGACTTAATAATATTCAACATCAAAGCCTGTGCAGCTAATACTTTTTGCCTTTGGAGCAAATATATACACTCGCTTCTGCAGTAATGAAGTAAACAACTGTTCTCCTAATATAAAAAAAGACTTGAATGCTTTCTCAAGTTAGCAGTAAGATACTCGTATCATATCGTTTTTACAAAGTTAGGTAGCTGCTGAACATGGTCATAATGAGAGACTTCAAAACACCATAACGGGTTTTTACTCACACCTATCCCGTTTAATGTCTCGTATATACATATCCGCAATACCTTTACATTCGCAAAAATAGTTTCTGAATTCATTTTCCGACTGATATATATTGTATACCCTATTGGTTTTAATGTCTGATAAAAAATTAGTTTTATAACAATTATCATTCTGTCCTCGTTATTATTTCTATCTACACTGCTTTCCACAGAATATTTACATACAAGTCGCATGAATAAAATAATACATTCCCCGGACATTGCACTTATGACAGACCTTCATGGTAATTTAAAGATAAGGGTATCTATTTTTATTTTGACCGACTGATCAAAGTTCACCTTAACAATCCAGATAACCAGGACACATAGGTTCAATGCTGTGTCTGTAGTCGATGAAATACTTCAAATTTTAGTATTGTAGTAAAAATGTTTTAACTTATGTGAGTTGACAGGTGTAAGCACTATTTTGTTGAAACAATAAAGGGTGGACAATGAATGTTTATTAACAAGAAATTGAATACCAAAATAATCATAGTATCCGTTTACTGCTTCTCCCTATTTGAATCATGTGAACTGAACTGCAGACCTTTTTATTTGCCGATGGAAATATCTTGTATACAGTTTATTGTAATGTACGTCCTAGAAAACTGTTACAGAGAAGATGACAGCTATATATGATAGAAGTTGATCTCGATTGTGATTGTTTGTAAAAATGAACAAGTGACCCAGGGGTCATGACGCCAACTGACATGGAAAAGATTCAAGAAAGGAAATTTATCATTTGATTCCTAATTTTGTAGGTGGTATCCCGATTTACCTGAAGCATAGCTCAGAGAATATAGGTAACAAATAGGTGACCATATTTCAGATTTAGTAAAAATTTTCACAGACCTCCCTGGATGACAAGTGCGAAGATTCTAGTTGCAATGGTAATGATTTGTGCCCTATTAATCTTTGAAGGTCTTGAAAATAAAAGTTTACGGTAAAAAAAGAAAACAATGCAGGAAGTGCCACCAGCCTACAGGAACTGATAGAACGGTCAATGATGAGTGTGCATGCAAAGAATCATAGAGATGAAGGCATTAGTTTTTCAGAAACTGGAGGTTTGGTATCAAATTTTCAATCACACTGAGGGGTATTACAAACCCTATGGCTCAAAGGATATGGTTAACAGAGACTTTTTTCCTGTTTTTTAAGCGGATTTTTTTATCATGGATCTCCCTGGATGTTGAATTGTAAGATCTCAGGTGTTTCGATTTCTACCCTGTTAACGGACGACTAAAAAAACAGACGGCATCACCTGTCTGCAGGAACTGATGAAAGAGTGCATGATAAAAAGGAAAGAAAAGAATCATGGTGCTAAATTCGTTGTTCAGATCCTGGAGCTTTTATATCAATGTTTAAGTATTTCTGGGGGTACTTCTGATCCCCATAGCTCTGAGGATATGGTAAATAGAATCCTAATTTTAGTTTTCCCAGGAGATTTTTATTGGAACTCCGAGGATGTTAAATTAGAAGATTCAAGGTCCAGCGGTTACAATTTGTGCTTGGTTAATGGAAAAACGAAGATACAAACAGAGAAACGGACGTACGACAAACAAAGCGGGATTATAAAAACTCAGATGTTTTCAATCAGCTGAGCTAAAAACCAGATACACCAGTCATTCAGTTTGGATATTTCATTGCCTTTGATGCTAAAGTGATCAAGCAGGACCAGCAGTGTTTGACATGGAAACCCAGATATGAGACAACCCTTGAACTATGTTCCTGTAACATAAAGGGTGCCAAGTTCTGACCCTTGGTAAAAAAGACCTAAACATATTCATCTAATTCCTGAGTACAAGCATTTATTGCAGAGAGAGATGGCTAAAATTGGATTGGTCAAGATATGTAACAACATTTATTTGAAGGATTACAATGTGCACTGTCTTTGTTTAGTGACACTGTTACCGGGATAACTAAACAACAGGTTAGAAGTGTTAAATATGTTAACGTATCTTCAGGACCACATCGTGTCTCACCTCAAGCGCTTTAATTCTGTGCAGATGATCTACCTCCCATTTATTATCATATAGTTAACATATCTTTAATTGAAAACACTGTCAGTCATTAGAAAACAGAAATATAGTACCTATACCTAAGATGAGTTACCTTCAAAGAGTATAATGTAAAGAGTATAATGTTCCAGTCATTTAATGATCACTTTTATGAAAATGTGATACAGGTTAAAGTAATTGCTTAAATAAGTAACTTTCTATTATTTGACCCTTCACCTGATGGCATTAATGGCACAATGGTGTAATTAGGTCATCATTCAGCGTTCATATCGACTGCATTCATTGCATTTGATTTGACATTTTCCATTGTTTTATCCATGCGTCTTTGATATGTTTTTGTTTGTTTACAAAGTGTTAAGTAGTTCTGAAAAAAAGGAATATTAAAAAAAATTCCATAACCGCAATTATGTAATCATGGGCCTTTGATCATAACTTGTAGTTTCATAAAGATAGCTTCATATAAGCATCCTGAGTGGAAAAGAAAATACTTCAATAAAGGGCCTTAAGTTGTTTAGCAACTTTGGATAGAGAAACAAAGGAACAAAAGATGCCGAGATTCATGGCCAGCTGTACATATTGGTATAGACCGCGGCCTGTTCACTAAACGTCTTACGTAATACTTATTTTAGATTGATTTCCAAGGTAGGCTACAGTTCATCGTTATTGTTTACATTGATATTGATGGGAAAGTTCGGTTTTTATTTTATATTACTATAGAGGAAAAAAATATCTCCAACTTTTATGTTTCATTCATTTACCATGCAAAAAACGGCCTGAATACCGAAGACATAACTTCACATAGCTTTGTAGAAGGGTTTAAGATACACATAAAAGAAATCCAGAGTATGGAATATTATGTAGACGGGTTAATAGTATCTACCTTTTAGGTATGTATAACATGGGAGGAATCGTGTCATCAAGGCAAGTTTCTTCTGTTTTGCTTAATTATGAAAGCTATATAGCTGTACCGTTTGTATTTGTGGTAAGGACATTCGGTGTATTAAAAATAGGTCACCCGGCGTTTCGTATTGTTTCTTACTGAGTATGTAGCGTGCTCGTAAATACAGATGAGCCTCATACGGCAGGAGGTCGTAGTCATTGTATTACACTTATGAATATGAGTGTGAGTTCAGGATGGATCCCAATTCAAAGGGCCGCATACACAAAGTGATTCATTGAGAGTCAGTTACCGGTGCCAAGAAGCGAACCAGCCGCCAGCTGATGACAAGTGCCGCAAATTGGTCCGCCAGGGGGACCAGTGTAACCTGTCAGAGACGAGCGCCACAAAACAGGGCCCAGTGCCGCCAATCGGGATCCCGTGATGTTATTCGGGGTTAGGTGGCGAATGTTAAGCCAGGCTCTGTGTTCAACCAATTTTGTTTGTGCAGCCAGTGCAATTAATGTGTTATTGGTCCTTTCCATGTTAGGCGAAACTGACTGGGAACCGTATTTGCAGGTGGTTTTGAATAAAGAATATTTGGAAATATATTCCGTTTTGCTTAGCCATTAACTCATTTTCTACCAATAACGTGTATACCCGTCATTTTTTATGATTCCCTCAGTGCGAAGGTCGGATATACACGTCATTTATTTATCAGCAATTTTAGCAGGAATTATTATAAATTTATCAATACATAATTTGGAGAAGTGTAGTAGTCCATTTGTAAAATAGTCTCGCAGTATCACATTGAATTATTCAATAGTGTACTGCATCATTTGACAGCAGGGGGTGACAAAATCCACGGCTCCGGTCCTTTGTCGTGAAAAAAACTTCACGACGCGCCCCAGTTTGAAGTCGATTCCCTGAAAGAATACTACTTTGAATCAAATGAAAGCGAGGATCGTAAAAATATGGAGCTAGTTTTATATTAAAGCATATTTTGTCCACTTATTTACGGCAGACTCTTTGAGGAGACCAAGGTGTGATAGATCGCACCTTAGGTGTGGACTCAAAAAAAGCGAAGCGAGAGGTCGTTCAAGTTTTTTGCCTGCGAGGACAGCGTATTGCGCAATCAACAACAAAGGGCGCGTGCCACATAATTCACACACAAATCAACAGATTAATCAGAACGCGGCTGCAAATCATTCCTTTGGTTGATTTCATGTTCCTTATTTACTTATATATATAGATGTATATATTAGTAACTTTACAAACAAGTGCTCCCAAATAGCAAAACTGTAGTATTCTCTGCCATTCTGTTGCGGAAATAGGCCTATCTAACTCCTGATGACTTTTAGACTATTCCGAATGCCTTATCTTGGTATTATATCCTAAAACTAAAAAGAGTGCCTCAAAACTGATCATTTTATGTAATACATTCTCATTTGCAAGGTTCTTATAACTGTCGGTAAATAAACAGTCTATATAAACATGACTATATTTGAAAATTACATGTGTAATATAAAAATGATTACAGTTTTACAAAATTTTTGATTGGCAGAATCGCTGTGTTCGTTTTGAAGGATTTGAAAAAAATAAATGGTTGAGCATTAACACTAAAATTTTACAGGTTCAGTCTCATGGGGTAAGCCTTGTTGCATATGTGAACCGCCTGTTTTATCCACTGTGCCTTTCTGCCTATTATAACGGGTAATGTGTTTATAGTAATTTTATAAATTTATTTGGATAGATATAAGCTATATGTCAGTGCCTCTCAGTCATTTCACTCTTCTCAGTTCAGTTTTCGCGCCAAAATACACCTTTTCCTTTAGTTCATCATTTACAATAAATATATATCGTTATTTGAATTAGTTGTTAGCTTTATGCTGGTGTCAACGTAGACGCTATTTGACCAGTCCGATGTATCGAGCCATCCTGTAACTTGTATCGGTCATATGGCTCAGTGCCCAACTTTACACCTCCCCTAAGTTTTGTTGCCCCTGTGTTATCCCAAGTTACTTTATTATCAGGTAATTAGCACCTAGTCTTGGTACCACTGCAGCTCATGGGGCTGGTTGGGTCCCTGTGTATGGCCTGGCATTGAGGTGAACATGGGCTTGGCAGTGAATGTGTTAGCCACTCCCTTGTGGTCTTTACATACCTGAGTGCTAATGCAATGAGTTAGCCATCACAAATCACACCACCTCTATCACGTGAGAACAAAGGCAACCTGGTTTGTCATTTAGCAATGATGTGTTTTTTTTTTTATCTAGGGCACAGGTAAAGGGCATTTTTCATCGGATGACACTGTACACCTGTTAAGTGGTCATGCTACCAATAGAGTGGAAAAAAAATATGGGGGCTAACTCTTCCCGCTCCGGCACATGCAGGGGCCAGTACTGCCTAGTTATAAAGTACATCGGTGTTATCGCCACCTAATATCACTAGCCACAATATGCAACAGTTACCAATTCTTTACCCTAAACAAGCAACTTGAGTCAGTTACATATTATTTGATCTAAGCCGTTAACCATTTGTCTGGTAAAATATTAACTGGCGTTTAAACCGAAATAATGAAACCGAACGATTGTTTACTGCTGAATTCTTTCACCCTGTATATTAAAATAATGTTCTTAGAGTACGTCATTAGAAAGGAAGTACAGTGGAACCTTCACATTTCGAGCATTTACTGAACTCAATAAAGTTTACGCATTTCTTAAGTGTTCATCTGTTTCACTGGCAAGAATATTACAACAACCCAACCGGCCCGATTTGCAAAAGCCATGAAGCAAAAGACATTGTGAAGGCGGCATTTCTTAAAAATATGTTACTTTTCATGATTGTTTACTGTGTCTTGTTTTGCATAATGTAGAAAACTAATGTTAAATATGCATACGCATTTGTGCCTAAAGATGGTGTAAACACAGTAAGACACATGGGTGTGCCTTAATTCAAATATGTCAATTTGTCAGAAAAAAATAAGGGGTGGAAGTACAAAATGGCCAAAGAATCTGCACATGTAAATGTGATTCATTATTACTATATATTACTTATAATACATTAGTAGCTAGCATTATAAAGCTTATGTTCATTACAATAATGCCATTATTACGCATAAATGATGTATAACAGGAAAGTTATGGTAAAATAAATAAGGACTATTTTAGACATTTTCGTTAAAGCCTTTTAAAATAATAAATATATAATTACCTATATACTCTGCATTGAATGCATTTAGTCAAATATTGGTCATATAGAAGAATTTGAAAAGGTGTAACAAAATAATAGTAACCCGCAATGGTATAAACTTGTAATATGTCCATTATAACTTTTGGTGACACTTATGCAACCCTTGCTTGATAATGTCATGATGGGACTATTTACATTTTGACCACAAAACAGACTTCCCTTCTACATCCCTGGACTAATATGTAAACATGTTAACCTAATCGTATCAGTCTGAATCACATTCATTTTCCAACATCGGTGCAATGATGTTTATGTTATGGTGGTCCATGCCTCAGTGCAGTTTCAGGATCAGCCATATTTGTTTCCCTGTTGCATTGCACACGGAAATGAATGAGTCCCAATAGGTACTGTCTGCATCGCCTCCTTTGTTTTTACTGATAGACAAATATAACAAAACATACATTGGTAATTTCTGTCTTATTTGTAACCTCTAGGCTTGTCGAATTTACTGACGATCAGCAAGAAGGGTTTGTTTTCAATTAGGCGGTCACCTCGCCAGGTGCCATGTGGTACCTTTGTATAAACATTACCTTTTATAAAACAGGGCAATAATATTTATTTGATAAATAAGAGAAGTATTTAATCCATTCAAAAATTCAGCACGTTATAAATCTGACTTTTTTTTAGTCTTCTCTGCTGAAAAAAAAAATTCTGACTCAGCCCAACTTAATAACCATTGGTAATCATTTGCAAATATACGTTTGTGATCATGTGAAAAAATAGCCCAGACACTTCTTAACCGTTGCTGACTTACACTGTGACAATTGCAAACTTTTAAAATTTCACCTTGCTAATTTGTATTTTTTCATACTGTATGAGTACCAGTAATGAATACCTGGATCTTACTGATAATCGATCAGCTTATAAATTAGAGGGACCCCTTTACGTTTCATTAGAATCTACGTTTTCTCCACTTTTCAGAAATTTAGAGCACATATTATTACCTCCCTTTAATTGCGTTAAATCATTTTATCAATACTAATAAATTATTACTCAGTTTTGCCAGTTCAATGTTTACTGAATTATGTGTTGTATGAATTAATGTGGGCAGGAGGTTTATCCTTGACATTCAAGATAGCACTTCAGTGTGGGAATTCTGACCCAAAGCAAACATGCATATTACCCGGCCGATAACCAGGGATCAACCACGCAAGCCCTTAATTATGGTTTCATTTCCTGAAGTATGTTTTCTTACTTTAAATGGTATTCAATATTTGTCTCTATAATACATAATTTTCTTAACTTGTTGTTGTTCACCCTCTTAAATTCATCATTTAAAATCCCTACAAGACACATTCCTTTTTATGAGTGGTTTCCACTCTCAAATTTGTAATAAAGCTTCAAGAAAAACAATTGTCCCTTACATTGAGTGGTTTTAGCTATAAGATATATCATTTAGTCGATAATGCCTTAAAAGATACATTCATCTTTCCTATATTTCATATCTTCCTATAAATCTTTCCTGCTTACGTCTAAAAACAATAATATATACATAAACAGCCTGTCAGAGATCTTCAAGAATCTCGATGCCGCTGCGTCCCATTTCGGTTTGCAAATGTAAACACCATCAATGACAAGGCCTTCAAGGTAAACATTCCGATGTTTGAATGTGTTGCCAATAGCAGAGCGCCATAAATGATGTAAAAATATCTATGGTTATCGGTTATATTTTATTTCTTTTCGTGCGCTACTAACTTAACCCTCATAGATTGTTGATGAGTCTTGCAATTAGAATATGAAAAAGGCAAATATGATTTAGTCGATTTTACTCATTATAATCAAGGCTTTTCGTGTAACCAAACAAGCACCACCACGCCGGTACTGATGCGCTGGATACGCTGGACCATGGTGATCTGAGCAAACGGGAGATCCCCTATGAATTTTACCAAGGTAAAAACTTTTTTTTATAAAAAAATTCTTAGGATGTTTCTTGCTGATATTATCAATGCTTATTTTACCGTTATTAACACGTAATAGGGACAGAGATTGAAAATGTATAGTGCCGTTTGAAAAATTCCACTGGGAATGTCCCGGTTGCTTTCCAGTAAATATCCAAACTTGTTTATGGCTTAGATTCTTAACTGGTCCTTTATATTAAAAAAAATTAAATAACTAAATTCCTTGTCGTTCCTCTTTCACCAACCTCCATGTAATGATCAGAAAACTCGCTCCATAATATACCCGGACACTAAATAAAGCAATGAAAAAGGCGTGTGCTAATACGTTATATAACACAATGTTTCTCTTTTACTTCCCTTTTAGTAAATGGATAACTTGGTAATGTTCTGGTTTACTACATTCATAACATTCAAATTTTTACAGAGAAGACCTTTCATATTCTTACACTGTCTTACATTCTCCTTATCGGATATGCTTGAAAAATTTGATAAATGGCATGGGTCGGCGATTTTAATAGGAGGAATATGTGCTGCTGTCCTATGAATTCTATTCTATGCAAGGTAATGCCGTTCAAAGCTACGGGGATGAACCTTATAGATTTGTGTTCGTGTGAACAGATAGCAGGACTAAGTTCATAAAATTATCATACAGACACTACCATCGGGCTTAGCAATCAGGCAATGGAATTCTTTTTGCATCTTGGACTTTCCTCAACCTCATTTTCATTATTGATGAATAAAATCTCACATACAAATGTTTGAATATCACTATAAATATAATTATAAAATATATGAATAAATCCAGTTTAATTGTGACCCCACGTCATATATTAACCGCTGGTTTCTTAGCCGTTGATTATGGTCAGGTACCTATGAAAACGTATCTTATTTTCATCCCTTTCAAAATGATACGCCATATGAATTAACTTTTCCTCGAGTTCACCATTTTAAATCATGAAACATAAACAAAACTTACGCAGTGGTTAAGCCAAAAGAGAAACAAGATGATTAATGGTCACGCGCTTGCCGGAAATCTAAATAAAACAGACATAGCTAAAGACAGACAGACAGACACGAGATGTTGAAACAGCAATAGAAAATGAGCAACGAGATTTGGCAAGACTTCCAGTTTTATCTTGTTGAGCTGGTCATATGTTACGAAATGCCGAAAACTGGGATAGTGTAGCTGTTAAAGTTGCTGAGTTATAAGCATATCCATAAAATCTTGTTTTCTCGTTTGTCGAGATACAGTGCGAGCTTTGGCAGGACTTGCAGTGTTATGTTGTTAAGCCGGTAATGCATATATGCGGCCCCTACCGGCAGCATGTGAAGGAAGAGAATTGGCGGCTGGGAGAAAGGGCGAGCAGCGTTCGTTTAGTTGTAACCACAAAGTTCATGTAAATTGCCCATGTTGGCAGTGTCCAGGAATAAAAGGACTTATGAAATACGTTGGACTACCTTTTTATCTCGACCCGGACCTCAAATACGACATGGTGGGATTCCGTGTATCAGAACATCGTGTGTTTTTTTAGTTTTCTGAGTGAACAATTTCGCGGTCGCCATTATGGATTTTGTTTCCACCCATCACAGGAGGACACTGATTGGACAATAGGAGTGCTTTAGGCATGACGTCAGTGACCGATCGTCATTCCCGTATTGCAAATCCGCCGATTTGGGATCTTTGTAATTTTTTGCCAGACTTTCTGAACCTCTCAAGTGTCATTACGGCCATTTAAACCTTTGTTATAACGCATTATTACACAGAGCTAGTGAATTTCTCCCATGATTGCACGTCTTTTATTGAACATTTCATAAACTGGGAAAAAACTCAGTTCCGCATAACAGTTCGTTGAGAACTGAGCATGTGATATTTCTCGACTTCTGGGACCTGAATGTTGTATTTGGCCGTCATTTGTGCTGTAAGTCGGGTACTTACTGCAGACAATTTATACAAACGTTTACTACAGTTGATGTCAACTAGTTACGCAGCAGGTTATACGTGTTTCACGTCAGTGGACATATTTGTGGCTTAATCAGCTGATAACTCGGACAAGTGCATATTTAAGACCTTTTGTAGATACGCGAGGATATTTACTTTCTTAGTTTACCTCGTGTAAGGATCCGCTTTGACCATCTACATGATTAATACCGGGACACGCACAGATTACGGCACCTGAGATTTCGAGGCCAGCTTGATTATGGAGGTTTGCAAATATTGTCATACTGTACATGTGTGTCATATCGTCAGGACGCACTGCCAATGGTTTTTTCTGTTGATGGACTGTGTATACGAATACTGCAGTGCTGTTTAACATGAACACGTGAATACGGCTGAACGGCAATTTATTCACCAGATAATACGATGTATAACGCGTTGATTGTTTTAGTGTGTCAATCACCAGATGGCAGCATCTGACAAAACAGATACCAGAGAGACTCTTCCTTACATCATGACTTTGTATACAATATATCCGTGATAACTCTTGTTTACTGAATGACTTTGTATACCATTAACCAGTGAGAATTCTGCTTACTTCATACCTTGAACAGTATTACATTTTGCTGCATACCTGTTCACACATGCATGCACACATTTTTGTTAACAAAGGTTACAAAGGTTACAAGTTAACAAAGGTACAACTTGAAATAACATTTAAATCAGTGCTTATTCAATACCCTGACATTATGAGTATGCAGATTTCTTTGTTTCAGCATATGTGATTTTCTTTCAGATGTTTTCTTTGTACAGGTTGACTGTGTTATTACTGCCGAGGGTGACAATTTTTTTTAAATGTTAATTTTTTTTCTCATTGTATTATTCTCTCTGTTCTTAACTTTGGTAGATTTTTTTACACTGCGTGTATCAGTTGCACAAACATCCACTCGCTATGGCACAGGCTCCGGCCCTTCGTCCCACTGATTTTTTGCCTGATCCAAAGTTTGACGTGGAGAATGGTTAGCCATGAAAAAGCTATTAGCCACTGGTAAAACTTTATGGACTATTTGCATATGCATGGTCTCCAAGAACCGGAAGGGGAACAAATGAATGATGTTACCACTCGGTTTCGTCTTTCCCTCACAGGTGAAGTAAGACTGTGGATACAGGGGAAATTTTTTGATGTACAGAATTTGAAACATGCTTTCATTCATCGATTTAATCCAACTCATACAGAATTTGCAAATGTTAAATATTTCAATGAACTTGGGTATAAACCAGGTGAGTCAGCTGAGCATAATTTAGGTCGGATACGCATTGCAGCACAACGTATATCGTATTCTGATGATCAGATCATAAATAAATTTCTGCATACCTTGCCAAGTGATTGTCAGCGGGCAATTGTAATGGCAGCTCCAGCAGCTGCAAGAGCTGAGCAGTTAGCTAATCTCGCTCAGAAATACCTTGACCTGTCCCAAGATACGCCTAAAACTGTTTAATTTCCAGACCATGTTCATGCTATTAATAACCCTTCTGACATTTCGTCAATTCGAGAGGATCTTAAATCCTTAGAACAAGGAATTCAGAGGCGATGTATTCAGCTGATATCATTATGGTGCACGGCATGAGTGTTTTCTTCGATGCCTTATTGGGTCACGATGGTACGTGTAAATCTATTCTCCACATACTGACCACCATAATTTTTTTATCCTGTAGGATACGATGTTGAATGTGTTGCCTATAAGGGCAATACCACGAGGCAATCTCTGGACCAGACACAGAAGACATTTAGGGTGCATGTTGCCTCACCGGCAACACGCACTATTTCGAAATATCTGCTCTATTCTTTGTTGTACACATTGGCAAAATAACAGAATAGTTTAGTTGTCATCATTCGTATTTTTTAAATTATATGTTTGAACAATGAAACTCCTTTTCAGTGATCTGAAAACGAATTCTTGACGTGTAGCCATTTATGAACATTTATTATCTCCTGTTCAAATACTGTATAACTGTATAGTTGGACCGATCAATTACTGTTTCTTATATGCTCTACCACGTAATTTATTTAAGTGTACGTCCATTATCGCCATTTTAAACGTAGGATTGATCATTTCTGCAGCAAGATGATTTGAGTTTAGGTTTGAGGAAACCAACACACGTTTATATTGTCGCAGCTACGTGGCCCTACTTTACTGGATCAAATTGAACCGAAGAAATACCTTATTTATTATTTTAATTGCTAATGCTACCAACGCACATAGTAAAAATAGAGTACAGAACCAGCCGCCTCGGGTCGGGTGGACGTAGTGTTTGCAAACCCTTCCCGCCATTACACTCCAGGGACTGGTACTGGCTAGTTTTACAGCACATCGACGTTATCACCAGATAATTCACCAGATAGAGCCCATGCTGACACCACATGCCACCACATGTTTGGGGGACATACAATTGAAAGTATATCAGTCCTTGGAGCTGTCGACAGCAGTAGCCCCTGAACAGAACGAATAAAACAGTGTGTGTGGTTTTATAAAATGAACTTACTGATGACGACTCGTCTAAGGAGTAATATTTATCATTATAAAGGATAAAATTCCACGACATGATTCCCCAACTCCATATTTGTCTTTTGATGGAATTTCCTGTCTATTGTTTCATGTAAAGGTATTCGGTGATAAATTAATTTTCACTGTACCCTGTTTAACCCTTCCCATAACCATACTGCAATTCTTCAGCATTTCTTAATATATTGTATACAGCGACGGATGGAATCCTGACAGGTTCCTTGTTGTTCATTAGGGCGCTCTGGTGAGTTCATAGTCATACGCGCCGGTGTCCGGCTCTTACCCTTCAGATAATTTTATAGAAATAACAACACATTTATAACTTTTGTAAATCAGGATTCGATACCAGTTTTTCCCATCTAAATAGTATATAAAAGCAGCGGAACCTTTTTGAGGTTAGTAATCAGATTACTCTAGTTTACTCGGGTAATGTTTATGCATGGGTTCCAACAGGACTGTGCTGTGGTGACCGACTGATTTAAAACAACCGCCCTCTTTTTTGGTTAAATAAGTTTCCCTTTTTCAACAGCCTACTTTGCTAACAGATTTTCACCAAAGCTTATCGTCTTCATCCAATGATGTAGCTGAGCCTAATTTTATGACGAAAAGAGTGAAGAGTTCCAGCATACAGTAAAAGGACCAGAATATATCTTTTCAAGGATTTGTTTAAGGTTTTTCCTTTTGCAGGCAATATCCAATTTTCATAAGATAAAGTAAGATAAGACATTTTATTTCCTAAGAATAATGGAGGTCATTGATACGGGTTACATCATTTTTTTACCTGTAATAAGCAACTTGTTTCATTAGTTAATTATTAATTGATATTTGCTGTTGAAAATTTGAAAAGTAAAATATTAATCGGCATGATTAACAAAATAATGTTTACTGCATAATTAATAGACCTCATATTAAGAATATGCTCTTAGGAAAACTTAATTAACAGTCACCTACAGTACAACCTCGAAATTACGACCACTTAGTGATCTCGATAAATTTTTAACATTTCTTAAATGTTCGTTTATATTAGGTTTGACTGGCAAGAATATAACAACAGCCAACCGGCCGTCAACTTCAGTGGTCAGTGACCGACAGTAAGCTTTTCAATATAATTTGCAAAATTTTACCTTTACCTCTGCCTGAAAAGATACCAAATCATTATAATAGACTCGGCAAAATTTTAATTTAAAATATTGACAATTTAGCAAAAATCCTGCTGAAAAGTTCATGTTTATTCGAATCTTAAACATCATGTGAGTCGTTTATGAATAATATTACAATATGTTCAATGAATGCATGCTCAATACATACACAGTATATATAGTAAATGTTAACCAAGTACAGCTGAAGTATTCATGCTACATGACCACCAAGTAAAAAAAAACATGATAAAGTCTGTTTCCTTACAAACTGGTCTATGCAAAGTTGTCAAATTTGATTTGCAGCTCTGAAAACAAGACAACCCACACGCTGTGGTAGACACGATAATGCAAGTAGCTTTAGTGGTGGTTCCCATGCCCAACACTACCTGTTCAACATCTGACAACACCGCTTAGACATGATAAACCAGTATGATGCATTTGCTTCATTTTTTTCGATCTGCTGCCATTAAAATTACTATGCATTTGTCCGTGCACAAAAACACTTTGCAAGACATTGTTGACTCTGTACTTAATAGTCGCATGTTCCATGTGACCAGTTAGAACCAAGTGAAGTGCCCGATAAACGGTAAACGGCTGCCTGCTTTTCTGATGTTAAATGTAGATATAAAGAAACATAATAATAAAGAGGTAGTTATTTTGATGTGGTCGTTAGATGAGGTGTCAAAAGATGTAATTGAATCGCTTTATTGTTAACGTCCATATTATGTATTTTCATAGAATGCGGATATCGTTTCTGAACGGATGATGTTGACGATAGGCAATGCACCATTGTAACAATATGACAATATAAAACTGGTTTTATATAAAATTATCATAAAGTTAATGTGATTTACTGTTTAATGTCCTTTATTTTCTCTATTTCAGCCTCTCCTATTAGGCTCAAAATTTTAATCCATCTCTAGAACTTAGCACCTCTCATAACCACAAGTCTACTGTATCCAGAGTCTCAATGGATACCTATTGAATGTTAAATTTTCATAAATATCCACAATCACATTTATCTAATAGTTGACATCTACACTCCTTTAATAGTAACATAACAGGTCCGATGCAAGCAAGGAAAATCTTTATATCTCTTAGTTAAATTCATGTGTATAATATATTTTTCAAATGTATTATTTGAATAAAATATTGATCTGTTCAGTATTATAAGAATTAAATATAATATTACCCATGAAAAAACACGTCTTCCAACACAGCCGGTGCAGTAAGCAGTAACATTGATACATCATTACCACATTTCTGAGCTGTTATGTTTATAATACAAAATGTGATTCTGAACAAATTGTTACTACTTTTCAGAAATAAGTCCACTGTATACAAATTGTTATATTTTTTTACAATGGCTCCCTAGTTATTAATTAACTGTGCACATTCTCTTGGAAATTATGTTATCCTATACGATTAACAAAGTTTACACATCCTCTCGTTTTAATAGAATATCATTTTACTTAAATAAGATTCTTTATTTAATGTATAGAGGTAAATCATGGTTTAAGCCAAAACTATTTTTGTAAACACAAATGCGGTAGGGAACGCTTGAAATACCTATTACACTTCTGTGTTATGTTTATTACGTTTTATGCGAACGGAAACACGGAATAACTACTTAAAAAAACACCATTTTACTGAATACAGATCCTTATAATGCTTACAATGGCTCTCTGGTTACTTATAAAATATTCAAAATCTCATGGAAGCTCAGATATCCTATAAGATATACAAATTTTTATATTTCAACAGTATATGGTATTAAAAGAGTAAGGATCTGACCAGCATTCTGAATATTTGTTTTTGCATAGTATTTACCAAAGAAAATATACTGTCCAACACACCTGGTTCAGGCAAAGTTATTGCTATACACTAATTATACTCATTGCATTGTTGTTAGTTTTCCATACTGACTAATGCAGTTCAAATATATTACCAATTCTTTCAAGACACAAATCAACTGTTAGCACATTCTTATAATATTCTTACAATGGCTCCCTGGTTACTCATTCAGGTTAAAATTCACAAAGCAACTCAGATGAAAGATACCCTATGTAGTATAGTAGTCAAACATTTTCACAACTTTAAACAGGAAATGATTTGACTAGAGTAAAGATTAGAAAAGCATTATGTATAAAAGTGTTTCATTGCATTAATCATATTTAATATTTTGCCGGACAACACAACAAAGGCAGTAAACGCTAACAGAGTTACACCATTAACTCACTGCGGTGTTGTTGTATTAATAATGCCTAATGCAGATCTAAACCAATATAACTTCTTTTAAGACAAGAGACCACTGTATGCACATTCTTATATGTTTCCAATGGGTCTAGTTTCTCATCATATGTTATAATTCTCATAAATCTAATAAATCCTATATAATAGAAGAGTTTAAATATATACACAGCTTTTAATAAAATATGATAAATCTTTAGTAATAATCTGGACGGCATTGTGTATACACGTGTATCGAGGCAGGAAACAGTAAAACCCATACACTAATAATTCGCTGCAGCGTTGCTATTTTCATAATAATGCATGGTGCAGATCCAGACAAATTACCACCTTTTAAGACACGAGCCTACTGTATGCATATTCCAATATATTTACAATTGTTCCCTGGTTACTTGTTAAATGGTAACTTCTCACTAAAACTCAAATATCCTGTGTCATATTCTGATTTCTGTACCCTCCTTTTAGCAGAATATAATGTGGTTTGAATGGAATTTTTTTTTTCAGACAGTAGCCCACACTATGCGCATTCCAATATATTTACAATGGCTCCTTGGTTGCTCATTAAATGTTTAAATCTAAGAAACTCAAATGTTCTATGTAATATACTGAATTAGCTATATATTCTGCTAATCACAGAATATAATTTGACTTAAATGAGGATCTGACCAGTATTATATAAAAGTGTTCGCTACTATTGAAATAGTATATCTATCAATAACAGAAGAAACATCATTTCTATTCACCAATTAACTATCTAATAGATGGCTCCCTGTTTTCTCTTTAAATATTCGAATTCTCATACAAGTTAAAATTATCAGTTTCCTGTGTGATCATTTTAGATATGTTAACTGCTTTAATCAGAATATGATAAGACTTAAGAATTGAATTAACCAGCAATATGTGTAAAAATAAAAGTGTACCCTAGTATTGACTATATCAATAATAATTCAACAGAACCAATGCAGCAAACTCATTACAGACTGGCACAGTCTTGACAATAACACTGTTGACTATTGACTATTGTGAGGTTGTCAATGACCACCCAGTCCCGCATGACCATCACACACTCCTCCTGATGTCACGAGACCATCACCGACACCTGTAGGACTCATCACACAGTCCTGTAGGACCATCACACACTCCTCCTGATGTCATGAGACCATCACCCACTCCTGCGGACTCATCACCAATTCCCGCAGGACCATCAAACACTTCTCTTCATGTCATGAGACGATCACCCACTCCTGCAGGACTCATCACCCAGTCCCGCGGGACCATCACACACTCCTCCTGATGTCATGAGGCCATCACCCACTCCTGCAGGACTCATCAACCAGTCCCGCGAGACCATCACACACTCCTCCTGATGTCATGAGACCATCACCAACTCCTCTAGGACTCATCACCCAGTCCCGCATGACCATCCCACACGCCTACTGATGTCACGAGACCATAACAGACACCTGTAGGACTCATCACCAGTTACCGCAGAACCACCACACACTCCTACTGATGTCATGAGAATATCACCCGCGCCTGCAAGGGCCATCATCCAGTCCCACAAGACCATCCAAAACTCCTTCCGATGTCATGAGACCTTCACCCATTCCTGTAGGACTCATCACTCAGTCCCGCATGACCACCACACACTCCTCCTGATGTCACGAGACCATCACCGACACGTGTAGGACTCATCACCCAGTCCTGCAGGACCATCACACACTTCTCTTGATGTCATGAGACCATCACCCACACATGCGGACACATCACCAAGTCCCAGAGGACCATCACACTCTCCGCCTGATGTCATGAGGCCATCACCCACTCTGCAGGACTCATCACCTAATTCCGCGGGACCATGACACACTCCTCCTGATGTCATGAGGCCATCACCCACTCCTGCAGGACTCATCAAACAGTCCCGCGGGACCATCACACACTCCTCCTGTTATCAAGAGACCATCACCAACTCCTGCAGGACTCATCATCCAGTCCTTGAGGTACCATCACACACTCCTGTAGACTCATCACCCAGTCCCGCAGGACCATCACACACTCCTCCTGATGTCACCAGACCATCACCGACTCCGGTAGGGGTCATCACCCAGTCCCGAAGGACCATCACACACTCCTCCCGATGTCACGAGACCATCACCGACTCATATAGGACTCATCAGCCAGTCCCGCTCTACCATCACACACTCCTCCTCATGTCATGAGACCATCACCCACTCCTGTAGGACTCATCACCTAGTCCCGCATGACCATTCCACTCGCCTCCTGATGTCAAGAGACCATCACCGACACCTGTAGGACTCATCACCCAGTCCTGCAGGACCATCACACACTCCTACTGATGTCATGAGACCATCACCAACTCCTGCGGACTCATCACCAAGTGCCGCAGGACCATTAAACACTCCTCTTGATGTCCTGAGACCATCACCCACTCCTGTAGGAATCATCAGCCAGTCCCGCGGGACCATCACACACTCCTCCTGATGTCATGAGACCATCACCAACTCCTCTAGGACTTATCACCAGGTCCCGCATGACCATCCCACACGCCTCCTGATGTCACGAGACCATCACATACGCCTTTAGGACTCATCACCCAGTCCTGCAGGACCATCACACACTCCTCCTGATGTCCTGAGACCATCATCAACTCCTGCGGACTCATCACCAATTCCCGTAGGACCATCAAACACTCCTCCTCATGTCATGGGACCATCACCCACTCCTGTAGGACTCATCGTCCAGTCCCGCAGGACCATCACACATTCCGCCTGATGTCATGAGATCATCACCGACATCTGTAGGACTCATCACCCAGTCATGCATGACCATCACACACTTCTCCTGATGTCATGAGACAATCACCCAGACATGCGGACTCATCACCCATTCTCGCGGGACAATCAAACACTCCTCTTGATGTCATGAGACGATCACCCACTCCTGTAGGACACATCACCCAGTCCCGCAGGACCATCACACACCCCTTCTGATGTCATGAGACCATCAGCTTTTCCTGCAGGACTGTTCAACGAGTCCCGCAGGACCATCACACACTCCTCCTGATGTCATGAGCCCATCACCCACTCTGCAGGACTCATCACCTAATCCCGCGGGACCATGACACACTCTTCCTGATGTCATGAAGCCATCACCCACTCCTGCAGGACTCATCAAACAGTCCCGCGGGACCATCACACACTCCTCCTGATATCAAGGAACCACCACACACTCCTACTGATGTCATGAGAATATCACCCGCGCCTGCAAGGGCCATCATCCAGTCCCACAAGACCATCCAAAACTCCTTCCGATGTCATGAGACCTTCACCCATTCCTGTAGGATTCATCACTCAGTCCCGCATGACCACCACACACTCCTCCTGATGTCACGAGACTATCACCCACTCCTGTAGGACTCATCACCAAGTCCCGCATGATCATCACACACTACTCCTGATGTCACGAGACCATCACCGACTCCTGTAGGACTCATCACCCAGTCCTGCAGGACCATCATACACTCCTACTGATGTCATGAGACCATCACCAACTCTTGCGGACTCATCAGCAAGTGCCGCATCACCATTAAACACTCCTCTTGATGTCATGAGACCATCACCCACTCCTGTAGGAATCATCAGCCAGTCCCGCGGGACCATCACACACTCCTCTTGATGTCATGAGACCATCACCAACTCCTCTAGGACTTATCACCAGGTCCCGCCTGACCATCCCACACGCCTCCTGATGTCACGAGACCATCACAGACACCTTTAGGACTTATCACCCAGTCCTGCAGGACCATCACACACTCCTCCTGATGTCCTGAGACCATCACCAACTCCTGCGGACTCATCACCAATTCCCGTAGGACCATCAAACACTCCTCCTCATGTCATGGGACTATCACCCACTCCTGTAGGACTCATCACCCAGTCCCGCAGGACCATCACACACTCCGCCTGATGTAATGAGATCATCACCGACATCTGTAGGACTCATCACCAAGTCATGCATGACCATCACACACTTCTCCTGATGTCATGAGACCATCACACAGACATGCGGACTCATCACCCATTCTCGCGGGACCATCACACACTCCTCCTGATGTCATGAGATCATCACCCACTCCTGCAGGACTCATCACCCAGTCCCGCGGACCATCACACACTCCTCCTGATGTCATGAGGCCATCACCCACTCCTGCAGGACTCATCAAACAGTCCCGCGGGTCCATCACACACTCCTCCTGATGTCATTAGACCATCACCCACACCTGCAGGACTCATCACCCAGTCCTGCGGTACCATCACACACTCCTCCTGATGTCATGAGGCCATCACCCACTCCTGCAAGACTCATCAAACAGTCCCGCGGGACCATCACACACTCCTCCTGATGTCATTAGACCATCACCCATACCTGCAGGACTCATCACCCAGTCCCGCAGGACCATCACACACTCCTCCTGATGTCATGAGACCATCACCCACTCCTGCAGGACTCATCATCCAGTCCCTGAGGACCATCACACACTCCTGTACACTCATCACCCAGTACCGCAGGACCATCACACATTTCCTCCTGATGTCACGAGACCATCACCGACTCCTGTAGCACTCATCACCCAGTCCCGCAGGACCATCACACGCTCCTCCCGATGTCACGAGACCATCACCGACTCCTATAGGACTCATCACCAGTTCCCGCAGAACCACCACACACTCCTCCTGATGTCATGAGAATATCACCCGCGCCTGGATGAGCCATCATCCAGTCCCGCAGGAGCATTAAAAACTCCTTCTGATGTCATGAGACCTTCACCAATTCCTGTAGGATTCATCACTTAGTCCCGCATGACCATCACAAAACTCCTCCAGATGTCACGAGACCATCTCCGACACCTGTAGGACTCATCACCCAGTCCTGCAGGACCATCACACACTTCTCCTGATGTCATTAGACCATCACCCACACATGTGGACACATCACCAAGTCCGGCAGGACAATCAAACACTCCTCTTGATGTCATGAGACGATCACCCACACCTGTAGGACTAATCACCCAGTCCCGCAGGACCATCACACACTCCTTCTGATGTCATGAGACCATCAGCTTTTCCTGCAGGACTGTTCAACGAGTCAAGCATGACCATCACACACTCCGCCTGATGTCATGAGACCATCACCCACTCCTAGAGGACTCATCACTCAGTCCCGCGGGACCATCACACACTCCTCCTGATGTCATGAGGCCATCACCCACTCTGCAGGACTCATCACCTAATCCCGCGGGACCATGACACACTCTTCCTGATGTCATGAAGCCATCACCCACTCCTGCAGGATTCATCAAACAGTCCCCCGGGACCATCACACACTCCTCCTGATATCAAGAAACCATCACCCACTCCTGCAGGACTCATCATCCAGTCCCTGAGGACCATCACACACTCCTGTAGACTCATCACCCAGTCCCGCAGGACCATCACACACTCCTCCTGATCAGGGTTGGCAAGTTTTAGGCATGAAGGTTTTAACCATAGGTTATAACCTGGTTAAAACCGCCCCGCCTAAAACAGGTTTTAGGCAGGTTTTAGGGACTAAAAGTGCCCAAAACCTATATTTGTTTACATTTTTTACTTAAAGATCTGTAAAACTACCATACTGGCTGGGGTGAAGCAGTCACAAGGCTTTGCTGGGCTTCTGGAAGCTATCAAGTATTAAAAATGCATGATTTCCTGTTGGCTGGTACCATGCAGTCTTCAAAGAGCCTGTATAGGTGTCTGAACATGAGACCATGTTTGTGTGGCACATAGTTTTATTGGCCAAGGTAATGACATTATCAGGACCTTTTGGGTTTCCTGATGAGTGCCCAGCTACCTTGAATGATGTAATACAGCCTCCAGTTTGCCCTTGTAAGACAGGGTATCACTATCAGAGGGGAGGACTACTTGATTAGACAAGTTAATTACAATTTATCAGGGTGATGGGGTCATAAGACCTAATGGTCATAAGTCCTACTACTGTGTCCTAGTAGATGTTCATGTCAACTTTCATACGTGACTAGGAGGATGCAATCAAAGCCCTTGCCCTGAAGACTGTTCTTGAGCAAACATTTTACTGAGTGATGCAGTCAGTGCCCCTCAGGCCTTTAGGTTTAACACAGCCCCTGAGTAATTATGAATATTCTGTGGTTTGCAACATATTCATTGCAAAATATTTTCACATTTTCAGTTTTATACTAATTATAGTGTTTAATGAGGGTTCCATTTTTACAATTTCATCATACAATTAACAGAGTATATCCATCATTATATAGAAGATAAGTATGTGCACAAAATCTTAAAATTTGACAAGGGATGACCTAGCTAAGGGAATAAACAAATAGTGGAAATTCTTGTTCATTATCAGATATTATCATATTTTTAGTTTTATGGCTAGCATAAAGATATGTAATAATTTATAAATCCAATCCAATGCTTTTTGCCATTGAAGCTACAGGCATACAAAATAAACATGTTATGTTAGTGAAGCTACAGTATAAAGAACTATTCATCAGTGTAAATGGAACAACATTTTAAATCCAGGAAAACTTCTTTTCCATTTATCACAAAATTTAATCCCTTGTGATCAAAAAGCCAATAAAAGTATCTGGTTATAAGCTTAAAGTAAGAGCATTTTTTTATAAATTGGCAGTAATGGAGGTAGGAGAGTCGGAGAACTGTGTTCATAATGAAATCCCTGAAGTAGTGTTGAATTCATTTGTTGCTTTTTATTGTGTCATGGTTTAATTTGTTTAGTTTGAATAAAATGATCCTCAATTATAATTTGTTGAGCATATTTCTTTAATGCATTTAGATGTTTAACAAAAAAACATAGTTAAACTAAAAGTCATAGGTAAGGGTAAATAAGGTTTTAGGCAGTTAAAGGCAGTTTAAGGCAGGTTATAACCTATTTTAGGCAGTTAAAGGCATGTTTTAGGCTCTGCCCTGCCGAAAACAGGTTTTGGGCAGCCTAAAACCTAACCCTGCTGCTGATGTCACGAGACCATCACCGACTCCTATAGGACTCATCACCCAGTCCGGCAGGACTATCGCACACTTTTCCTGATGTCATGAGACTATCACCCACTCCTGTAGGACTCATCACCAAGTCCCGCATGATCATCACACACTCGTCCTGATGTCATGAGACCATCACCTATTTCTGCAGGACTCATCACCCAGTCCCGCGGGACCATCACACACTCCTCCTGATGTCATGAGGCCATCACCCACTCCTGCAGGACTCATCACCCACTCCCGCGGGACCATCACACACTCCTCCTGATGTCATGAGGTCATCACCCACTCCTGCAATATCCATCATCCAGTCCCGCAGGACCATGCAAAACTCCTTCTAATGTCATGAGACCATCACCCAGTCCTGTAGGACTCATCACCCAGTCCCGCATGACCATCACAGACTCCTCCTGATGTCACGAGACCATCACCGACACCGGTAGGACTCATCACCCAGTCCTGTAGGACCATCAGACACTCCTCCTGATGTCATGAGACCATCACCCACTCCCGCGGACTCATCACCAAGTCTCGCAGGACCATCAAACACTCCCCTTTATGTCATGAGACCATCACCCACTCCTGTAGGACCCATCATCCAGCCCGGCAGGACCATCACACACTCCTCCTGATGTCATGAGACCATCACCTATTCCTGCAGAATTCTTCAACGAGTCCCGCAGGAACATCACTGCAGGACACATCACCTAGTCCCGCGGGACCATCACACACTCCTCCTGATGTCATAAGGCCGTCACCCACTCCTGCAGGCCTCATCATCTAGTCCCGCGGGACCATCACACACTCCTCCTGATGTCATGAGACCATCCCCCACTCCTGCAGGACTCATCATCCAGTCCCGCGGGACCATCACACACTCCTCCTGATGTCATGAGACCATCACCTATTCCTGCAGAACTCTTCAACGAGTCCCGCAGGAACATCACTGCAGGACACATCACCTAGTCCCGCGGGACCATCATACACTCCTCCTGATGTCATAAAGCCATCACCCACTTTTACAGGCCTCATCATCTAGTCCCGCGGGACCATCACACACTCCTCCTGATGTCATGAGACCATCACCCACTCCTGCAGGACTCATCATCCAGTCCCGCGGGACCATCACACACTCCTCCTGATGTCATGAGGCCATTACCCACTCCTGCAGGACTCATCAAACAGTCCCGCGTGACCATCACACACTCCTCCTGATGTCATTAGACCATCACCCACACCTGCAGGACTCATCTCCCAGTCCCGCATGACCATCCCATACGGCTCCTGATGTCACGAGACCATCACTGACACCTTTAGGACTCATCACCCAGTCCTGCAGGACCATCACACACTCCTCCTGTTGTCGTGAGACCATCACCAACTCCTACGGACTCATCAACAAGTCCCGTAGGACCATCAAACACTCCTCCTCATGTCATGGGACATCACGCACTCCTGTAGGACTCATCACCCATTCCCGCGGGACCATCACACACTCCTACTGATGTCATGAGATCATCACCCACTCCTGCAGGACTCATCACCCAGTCCCGCGGGACCATCACACACTCCTCCTGATGTCATTAGGCCATCATGAACTCCTGCAGGAATCATCAAACAGTCCCGCGGTACCATCACACACTCCTCCTGATGTCATTAGACCATCACCCACACCTGCAGGACTCATCACCCAGTCCCGCGGGACCATCACACACTCCTCCTGATGTCATGAGGCCATCACCCTCTCCTGCAGGACTCATCAAACAGTCCCGCGGGACCATCACACACTCCTCCTGATGTCATTAGACCATCACCCACACCTGCAGGACTCATCACCCAGTCCCGCGGGACCATCACACACTCCTCCTGATGTCATGAGACCATCACCCACTCCTGCAGGACTCATCATCCAGTCCCTGAGGACCATCACACACTCCTGTAGACTCATCACCCAGTCCCGCAGGACCATCACACTTTCCTCCTGATGTCACGAGACCCATCACCGACTCCTGTAGCACTCATCACCCAGTCCCGCAGGACCATCACACACTCCTCCCGATGTCACGAGACCATCACCCACTCCTGTAGGACTCATTACCCATTCCCGCGGGACCATCACACACTCCTCCTGATGTCATGAGACCATCACCCATTCCTGTAGGACTCATCATCCAGCCCGGCAGGACCATCACACACTCCTCCTGATGTCATGAGACCATCACCTATTCCTGCAGAACTCTTCAACGAGTCCGGCAGGAACATCACTGCAGGACACATCACCTAGTCCTGCGGGACCATCACACACTCCTCCTGATGTCATCAGGCCATCACCAACTCCTGCAGGACTCATCACCCAGTCCCGCTGGACCATCACACACTCCTCCTGATTTCACGTGACCATCACCCACACCTGCAGGACTCATCTCCCAGTCCCGCATGACCATCCCACACGCCTCCTGATGTCACGAGACCATCACAGACACCTTTAGGACTCATCACCCAGTCCTGCAGGACCATCACACACTCCTCCTGATGTCGTGAGACCATCACCCACTCCTGCGGACTCATCAACAAGTCCCGTAGGACCATCAAACACTCCTCCTCATGTCATGGGACCATCACCCACTCCTGTAGGACTCATCACCCATTCCCGCGGGACCATCACACACTCCTCCTGATGTCATGAGATCATCACCCACTCCTGCAGCACTCATCACCCAGTCCCGCGGGACCATGACACACTCCTCCTGATGTAATTAGGCCATCACCCACTCCTGCAGGAATCATCAAACAGTCCCCCGGTACCATCACACACTCCTCCTGATGTCATTAGACCATCACCCACACCTGCAGGACTCATCACCCAGTACCGCGGGACCATCACACACTCCTCTTGATGTCATGAGGCCATCACCCTCTCCTGCAGGACTCATCAAACAGTCCCACGGGACCATCACACACTCCTCCTGATATCAAGAGACCATCACCCAATCCTGCAGGACTCATCATCCAGTCCCTGAGGACGATCACACACTCCAGTAGACTCATCACCCAGTCCCGCAAGACCATTACACGCTCCTCCTGATGTCATCAGACCATCACCCACACCTGCAGGACTCATCACCCAGTCCCGCGGGACCATCACACACTCCTCCTGATGTCATGAGACCATCACCCACTCCTGCAGGACTCATCATCCAGTCCCTGAGGACCATCACACACTCCTGTAGACTCATCACCCAGTCCCGCAGGACCATCACACTTTCCTCCTGATGTCACGAGACCATCACCGACTCCTGTAGCACTCATCACCCAGTCCCGCAGGACCATCACACTCCTCCCGATGTCACGAGACCATCACCCACTCCTATAGGACTCATCACCAGTTCCCGCAGAACCACCACACACTCCTCCTGCTGTCACGAGACCATCACCCACTCCTGTAGGAATCATCACCCGGTCCCGCGGGACCATCACACACTCCTCCTGATGTCATGAGACCATCACCCACACATGTGGACACATCACCAAGTCCCTTAGGACAATCAAACACTCCTCTTGATGTCATGAGACGATCACCCACTCCTGCAGGACTCATCATCCAGTCCCTGAGGATCATCACACACTCCTCCTGATGTCATGAGACCATCAGCTTTTCCTGCAGGACTCTTCAACGAATCCCGCAGGACCATCACACACTCCGCCTGATGTGATGAGACCATCACCCACTCCTGGAGGACTCATCATCCAGTCCCGTGGGACCATCACACACTCCTCCGGATGTCATGAGTCCATCACCCACTCTGCAGGACTCATCACCTCATCCCTCGGGACCATAACTCACCTCCTGATGTCATGAGGCCATCACCCACTCCTGCAGGACTCATCAAACAGTCCCGCTGGACCATCACACACTTCTCCTGATGTCATGAGACGATCACCCACTCCTGTAGGACTCATCACCCAGTCCCGCATGATCTTCACACTCGTCCTGATGTCATGAGATCATCACCCACTCCTGCAGTACTCATCACCCAGTCCCGCGGGCCCCATCACACACTCCTCCTGATGTCATGAGGCCACCACCCACTCCTGCAGGACTCATAACCCACTCCCGCGGGACCATCACACACTCCTCCTGATGTCATGAGGTCATCACCCTCTCCTGCAATAGCCATCATCCAGTCACGCAGGACCATCCAAAACTCCTTCTAATGTCAAGAGACCATCACCCACTCCTGGAGGACTCATCACCCAGTCCCGCGGGACCATCACACACTCCTCCTGATGTCATGAGGCCGTCACCCACTCTGCAGGACTCATCACCTAATCCCGCGGGACCATGACACACTCTTCCTGATGTCATGAAGCCATCACCCACTCCTGTAGGACTCATCAAACAGTCCCGCGGGACCATCACACACTCCTCCTGATATCAAGAAACCATCACCCACTCCTGCAGGACTCATCATCCAGTCCCTGAGGACCATCACACACTCCTGTAGACTCATCACCCAGTCCCGCAGGACCATCACACACTACTCCTGATGTCACGAGACCATAACCGACTCCTGTAGGACTCATCACCCAGTCCGGCAGGACCATCACACACTTCTCCTGATGTCATGAGACTATCACCCACTCCTGAAGGACTCATCACCAAGTCCGGCATGATCATCACACACTCGACCTGATGTCATGAGACCATCACCTATTTCTGCAGGACTCTTCAACGAGTCCTGCAGGACCATCACACACTCCGCCTGATGTCATGAGACCATCACCCACTCCTGCAGTGCTCATCACCCAGTCCCGCGGGACCATCACACACTCCTCCTGATGTCATGAGTCCATCACCCACTCCTGCAGGACTCATCACCCACTCCCGCGGGACCATCACACACTCCTCCTGATGTCATGAGGTCATCACCCACTCCTGGAATAGCCTTCATCCAGTCCCGCAGGACCATCCAAAACTCCTTCTAATGTCATGAGACCATCACCCATTCCTCTAGGACTCATCACCCATTCCCGCATGACCATCACACACTCCTCCTGATGTCACGAGACCATCACCGACACCGGTAGGACTCATCACCCAGTTCCCGCAGAACCACCACACACTCCTCCTGATGTCATGAGAATATCACCCGCGCATGCAAAAGCCATCATCCAGTCCAGCAGGACTATCCAAAACTCCTTCTGATGTCATGAGACCTTCACCAATTCCTGTAGGATTCATCACTCAGTCCCGCCTGACCATCACAAAACTCCTCCAGATGTCACGAGACCATCTCCCACTCCTGTAGGACTCATCACCCAGTCCTGCAGGACCATCACACACTTCTCCTGATGTCATTAGACCATCACCCACACATGTGGAAACATCACCAAGTCCCGCAGGACAATCAAACACTCCTCTTGATGTCATGAGATGATCACCCACTCCTGTAGGACTCATCACCCAGTCCAGCAGGACCATCACACACTTCTCCTGATGTCATTAGACCATCACCCACACATGTGGAAACATCACCAAGTCCCGCAGGACAATACAACACTCCTCTTGATGTCATGAGATGATCACCCACTCCTGTAGGACTCATCACCCAGTCCAGCAGGACCATCACACACCCCTTCAGATGTCATGAGACCATCAGCTTTTCCTGCAGGACTGTTCAACGAGTCCCGCAGGACCATCACACACTCCGCCTGATGTCATGAGACCATCACCCACTCCTGGAGGACTTATCACCCAGTCCCACGGGACCATCACACACTCCTCCTGATGTCATGAGGCCGTCAACCACTCTGCAGGACTCATCACCTAATCCCGCGGGACCATGACACACTCTTCCTGATGTCATGAAGCCATCACCCACTCCTGCAGGACTCATCAAACAGTCCCGCGGGACCATCACACACTCCTCCTGATATCAAGAAACCATCACCCACTCCTGCAGGACTCATCATCCAGTCCCTGAGCACCATCACACACTCCTGTAGACTCATCACCCAGTCCCGCCGGACCATCACACACTACTACTGATGTCATTAGACCATCACCCACACCTGCAGGACTCATCATCCAGTCCCGCGGGACCATCACACACTCCTCCTGATGTCATGAGGCCATCACCCTCTCCTGCAGGACTCATCAAACAGTCCCGCGGGACCATCACACACTCCTCCTGATGTCATTAGACCATCACCCACACCTGCAGGACTCATCACCCAGTCCCGCGGGACCATCACACACTCCTCCTGATGTCATGAGACCATCACCCACTCCTGCAGGACTCATCATCCAGTCCCTGAGGACCATCACACACTCCTGTAGACTCATCACCCAGTCCCGCAGGACCATCACACTTTCCTCCTGATGTCACGAGACCCATCACCGACTCCTGTAGCACTCATCACCCAGTCCCGCAGGACCATCACACACTCCTCCCGATGTCACGAGACCATCACCCACTCCTGTAGGACTCATTACCCATTCCCGCGGGACCATCACACACTCCTCCTGATGTCATGAGACCATCACCCATTCCTGTAGGACTCATCATCCAGCCCGGCAGGACCATCACACACTCCTCCTGATGTCATGAGACCATCACCTATTCCTGCAGAACTCTTCAACGAGTCCGGCAGGAACATCACTGCAGGACACATCACCTAGTCCTGCGGGACCATCACACACTCCTCCTGATGTCATCAGGCCATCACCAACTCCTGCAGGACTCATCACCCAGTCCCGCTGGACCATCACACACTCCTCCTGATTTCACGTGACCATCACCCACACCTGCAGGACTCATCTCCCAGTCCCGCATGACCATCCCACACGCCTCCTGATGTCACGAGACCATCACAGACACCTTTAGGACTCATCACCCAGTCCTGCAGGACCATCACACACTCCTCCTGATGTCACGAGACCATCACCCACTCCTGCGGACTCATCACCAGTTCCCGCAGAACCACCACACACTCCTCCTGCTGTCACGAGACCATCACCCACTTCTGTAGGACTCATCACCCGGTCCCGCGGGACCATCACACACTCCTCCTGATGTCATGAGACCATCACCCACACATGTGGACACATCACCAAGTCCCTTAGGACAATCAAACACTCCTCTTGATGTCATGAGACGATCACCCACTCCTGCAGGACTCATCATCCAGTCCCTGAGGATCATCACACACTCCTCCTGATGTCATGAGACCATCAGCTTTTCCTGCAGGACTCTTCAACGAATCCCGCAGGACCATCACACACTCCGCCTGATGTGATGAGACCATCACCCACTCCTGGAGGACTCATCATCCAGTCCCGTGGGACCATCACACACTCCTCCGGATGTCATGAGTCCATCACCCACTCTGCAGGACTCATCACCTCATCCCTCGGGACCATAACTCACCTCCTGATGTCATGAGGCCATCACCCACTCCTGCAGGACTCATCAAACAGTCCCGCTGGACCATCACACACTTCTCCTGATGTCATGAGACGATCACCCACTCCTGTAGGACTCATCACCCAGTCCCGCATGATCTTCACACTCGTCCTGATGTCATGAGATCATCACCCACTCCTGCAGTACTCATCACCCAGTCCCGCGGGCCCCATCACACACTCCTCCTGATGTCATGAGGCCACCACCCACTCCTGCAGGACTCATAACCCACTCCCGCGGGACCATCACACACTCCTCCTGATGTCATGAGGTCATCACCCTCTCCTGCAATAGCCATCATCCAGTCACGCAGGACCATCCAAAACTCCTTCTAATGTCATGAGACCATCACCCACTCCTGGAGGACTCATCACCCAGTCCCGCGGGACCATCACACACTCCTCCTGATGTCATGAGGCCGTCACCCACTCTGCAGGACTCATCACCTAATCCCGCGGGACCATGACACACTCTTCCTGATGTCATGAAGCCATCACCCACTCCTGTAGGACTCATCAAACAGTCCCGCGGGACCATCACACACTCCTCCTGATATCAAGAAACCATCACCCACTCCTGCAGGACTCATCATCCAGTCCCTGAGGACCATCACACACTCCTGTAGACTCATCACCCAGTCCCGCAGGACCATCACACACTACTCCTGATGTCACGAGACCATAACCGACTCCTGTAGGACTCATCACCCAGTCCGGCAGGACCATCACACACTTCTCCTGATGTCATGAGACTATCACCCACTCCTGAAGGACTCATCACCAAGTCCGGCATGATCATCACACACTCGACCTGATGTCATGAGACCATCACCTATTTCTGCAGGACTCTTCAACGAGTCCTGCAGGACCATCACACACTCCGCCTGATGTCATGAGACCATCACCCACTCCTGCAGTACTCATCACCCAGTCCCGCGGGACCATCACACACTCCTCCTGATGTCATGAGTCCATCACCCACTCCTGCAGGACTCATCACCCACTCCCGCGGGACCATCACACACTACTACTGATGTCATTAGACCATCACCCACACCTGCAGGACTCATCATCCAGTCCCGCGGGACCATCACACACTCCTCCTGATGTCATGAGGCCATCACCCTCTCCTGCAGGACTCATCAAACAGTCCCGCGGGACCATCACACACTCCTCCTGATGTCATTAGACCATCACCCACACCTGCAGGACTCATCACCCAGTCCCGCGGGACCATCACACACTCCTCCTGATGTCATGAGACCATCACCCACTCCTGCAGGACTCATCATCCAGTCCCTGAGGACCATCACACACTCCTGTAGACTCATCACCCAGTCCCGCAGGACCATCACACTTTCCTCCTGATGTCACGAGACCCATCACCGACTCCTGTAGCACTCATCACCCAGTCCCGCAGGACCATCACACACTCCTCCTGATGTCATGAGACCATCACCCATTCCTGTAGGACTCATCATCCAGCCCGGCAGGACCATCACACACTCCTCCTGATGTCATGAGACCATCACCTATTCCTGCAGAACTCTTCAACGAGTCCGGCAGGAACATCACTGCAGGACACATCACCTAGTCCTGCGGGACCATCACACACTCCTCCTAATGTCATCAGGCCATCACCAACTCCTGCAGGACTCATCACCCAGTCCCGCTGGACCATCACACACTCCTCCTGATTTCACGTGACCATCACCCACACCTGCAGGACTCATCTCCCAGTCCCGCATGACCATCCCACACGCCTCCTGATGTCACGAGACCATCACAGACACCTTTAGGACTCATCCCCCAGTCCTGCAGGACCATCACACACTCCTCCTGATGTCACGAGACCATCACCCACTCCTGCGGACTCATCACCAGTTCCCGCAGAACCACCACACACTCCTCCTGCTGTCACGAGACCATCACCCACTCCTGTAGGACTCATCACCCGGTCCCGCGGGACCATCACACACTCCTCCTGATGTCATGAGACCATCACCCACACATGTGGACACATCACCAAGTCCCTTAGGACAATCAAACACTCCTCTTGATGTCATGAGACGATCACCCACTCCTGCAGGACTCATCATCCAGTCCCTGAGGATCATCACACACACCTCCTGATGTCATGAGACCATCAGCTTTTCCTGCAGGACTCTTCAACGAATCCCGCAGGACCATCACACACTCCGCCTGATGTGATGAGACCATCACCCACTCCTGGAGGACTCATCATCCAGTCCCGTGGGACCATCACACACTCCTCCGGATGTCATGAGTCCATCACCCACTCTGCAGGACTCATCACCTCATCCCTCGGGACCATAACTCACCTCCTGATGTCATGAGGCCATCACCCACTCCTGCAGGACTCATCAAACAGTCCCGCTGGACCATCACACACTTCTCCTGATGTCATGAGACGATCACCCACTCCTGTAGGACTCATCACCCAGTCCCGCATGATCTTCACACTCGTCCTGATGTCATGAGATCATCACCCACTCCTGCAGTACTCATCACCCAGTCCCGCGGGCCCCATCACACACTCCTCCTGATGTCATGAGGCCACCACCCACTCCTGCAGGACTCATAACCCACTCCCGCGGGACCATCACACACTCCTCCTGATGTCATGAGGTCATCACCCTCTCCTGCAATAGCCATCATCCAGTCACGCAGGACCATCCAAAACTCCTTCTAATGTCATGAGACCATCACCCACTCCTGGAGGACTCATCACCCAGTCCCGCGGGACCATCACACACTCCTCCTGATGTCATGAGGCCGTCACCCACTCTGCAGGACTCATCACCTAATCTCGCGGGACCATGACACACTCTTCCTGATGTCATGAAGCCATCACCCACTCCTGTAGGACTCATCAAACAGTCCCGCGGGACCATCACACACTCCTCCTGATATCAAGAAACCATCACCCACTCCTGCAGGACTCATCATCCAGTCCCTGAGGACCATCACACACTCCTGTAGACTCATCACCCAGTCCCGCAGGACCATCACACACTACTCCTGATGTCACGAGACCATAACCGACTCCTGTAGGACTCATCACCCAGTCCGGCAGGACCATCACACACTTCTCCTGATGTCATGAGACTATCACCCACTCCTGAAGGACTCATCACCAAGTCCGGCATGATCATCACACACTCGACCTGATGTCATGAGACCATCACCTATTTCTGCAGGACTCTTCAACGAGTCCTGCAGGACCATCACACACTCCGCCTGATGTCATGAGACCATCACCCACTCCTGCAGTACTCATCACCCAGTCCCGCGGGACCATCACACACTCCTCCTGATGTCATGAGTCCATCACCCACTCCTGCAGGACTCATCACCCACTCCCGCGGGACCATCACACACTCCTCCTGATGTCATGAGGTCATCACCCACTCCTGGAATAGCCTTCATCCAGTCCCGCAGGACCATCCAAAACTCCTTCTAATGTCATGAGACCATCACCCATTCCTCTAGGACTCATCACCCATTCCCGCATGACCATCACACACTCCTCCTGATGTCACGAGACCATCACCGACACCGGTAGGACTCATCACCCAGTTCCCGCAGAACCACCACACACTCCTCCTGATGTCATGAGAATATCACCCGCGCATGCAAAAGCCATCATCCAGTCCAGCAGGACTATCCAAAACTCCTTCTGATGTCATGAGACCTTCACCAATTCCTGTAGGATTCATCACTCAGTCCCGCCTGACCATCACAAAACTCCTCCAGATGTCACGAGACCATCTCCCACTCCTGTAGGACTCATCACCCAGTCCTGCAGGACCATCACACACTTCTCCTGATGTCATTAGACCATCACCCACACATGTGGAAACATCACCAAGTCCCGCAGGACAATCAAACACTCCTCTTGATGTCATGAGATGATCACCCACTCCTGTAGGACTCATCACCCAGTCCAGCAGGACCATCACACACTTCTCCTGATGTCATTAGACCATCACCCACACATGTGGAAACATCACCAAGTCCCGCAGGACAATACAACACTCCTCTTGATGTCATGAGATGATCACCCACTCCTGTAGGACTCATCACCCAGTCCAGCAGGACCATCACACACCCCTTCAGATGTCATGAGACCATCAGCTTTTCCTGCAGGACTGTTCAACGAGTCCCGCAGGACCATCACACACTCCGCCTGATGTCATGAGACCATCACCCACTCCTGGAGGACTTATCACCCAGTCCCACGGGACCATCACACACTCCTCCTGATGTCATGAGGCCGTCAACCACTCTGCAGGACTCATCACCTAATCCCGCGGGACCATGACACACTCTTCCTGATGTCATGAAGCCATCACCCACTCCTGCAGGACTCATCAAACAGTCCCGCGGGACCATCACACACTCCTCCTGATATCAAGAAACCATCACCCACTCCTGCAGGACTCATCATCCAGTCCCTGAGCACCATCACACACTCCTGTAGACTCATCACCCAGTCCCGCAGGACCATCACACACTACTACTGATGTCATTAGACCATCACCCACTCCTCCAATAAACATCATCCAGTCCCGCAGGACCATCCAAAACTCCTTCTAATGTCATGAGACCATCACCCAGTCCTGTAGGACTCATCACCCAGTCCCGCATGACCATCACACACTCCTCCTGATGTCACGAGACCATCACCGACACCGGTAGGACTCATCACCCAGTCCGGCAGGACCATCACACACTTCTCCTGATGTCATGAGACTATCACCCACTCCTGAAGGACTCATCACCAAGTCCGGCATGATCATCACACACTCGACCTGATGTCATGAGACCATCACCTATTTCTGCAGGACTCTTCAACGAGTCCTGCAGGACCATCACACACTCCGCCTGATGTCATGAGACCATCACCCACTCCTGCAGTACTCATCACCCAGTCCCGCGGGACCATCACACACTCCTCCTGATGTCATGAGTCCATCACCCACTCCTGCAGGACTCATCACCCACTCCCGCGGGACCATCACACACTACTACTGATGTCATTAGACCATCACCCACACCTGCAGGACTCATCATCCAGTCCCGCGGGACCATCACACACTCCTCCTGATGTCATGAGGCCATCACCCTCTCCTGCAGGACTCATCAAACAGTCCCGCGGGACCATCACACACTCCTCCTGATGTCATTAGACCATCACCCACACCTGCAGGACTCATCACCCAGTCCCGCGGGACCATCACACACTCCTCCTGATGTCATGAGACCATCACCCACTCCTGCAGGACTCATCATCCAGTCCCTGAGGACCATCACACACTCCTGTAGACTCATCACCCAGTCCCGCGGGACCATCACACACTCCGCCTGATGTCATGAGACCATCACCCACTCCTGGAGGACTTATCACCCAGTCCCACGGGACCATCACACACTCCTCCTGATGTCATGAGGCCGTCAACCACTCTGCAGGACTCATCACCTAATCCCGCGGGACCATGACACACTCTTCCTGATGTCATGAAGCCATCACCCACTCCTGCAGGACTCATCAAACAGTCCCGCGGGACCATCACACACTCCTCCTGATATCAAGAAACCATCACCCACTCCTGCAGGACTCATCATCCAGTCCCTGAGCACCATCACACACTCCTGTAGACTCATCACCCAGTCCCGCCGGACCATCACACACTACTACTGATGTCATTAGACCATCACCCACACCTGCAGGACTCATCATCCAGTCCCGCGGGACCATCACACACTCCTCCTGATGTCATGAGGCCATCACCCTCTCCTGCAGGACTCATCAAACAGTCCCGCGGGACCATCACACACTCCTCCTGATGTCATTAGACCATCACCCACACCTGCAGGACTCATCACCCAGTCCCGCGGGACCATCACACACTCCTCCTGATGTCATGAGACCATCACCCACTCCTGCAGGACTCATCATCCAGTCCCTGAGGACCATCACACACTCCTGTAGACTCATCACCCAGTCCCGCAGGACCATCACACTTTCCTCCTGATGTCACGAGACCCATCACCGACTCCTGTAGCACTCATCACCCAGTCCCGCAGGACCATCACACACTCCTCCCGATGTCACGAGACCATCACCCACTCCTGTAGGACTCATTACCCATTCCCGCGGGACCATCACACACTCCTCCTGATGTCATGAGACCATCACCCATTCCTGTAGGACTCATCATCCAGCCCGGCAGGACCATCACACACTCCTCCTGATGTCATGAGACCATCACCTATTCCTGCAGAACTCTTCAACGAGTCCGGCAGGAACATCACTGCAGGACACATCACCTAGTCCTGCGGGACCATCACACACTCCTCCTGATGTCATCAGGCCATCACCAACTCCTGCAGGACTCATCACCCAGTCCCGCTGGACCATCACACACTCCTCCTGATTTCACGTGACCATCACCCACACCTGCAGGACTCATCTCCCAGTCCCGCATGACCATCCCACACGCCTCCTGATGTCACGAGACCATCACAGACACCTTTAGGACTCATCACCCAGTCCTGCAGGACCATCACACACTCCTCCTGATGTCACGAGACCATCACCCACTCCTGCGGACTCATCACCAGTTCCCGCAGAACCACCACACACTCCTCCTGCTGTCACGAGACCATCACCCACTTCTGTAGGACTCATCACCCGGTCCCGCGGGACCATCACACACTCCTCCTGATGTCATGAGACCATCACCCACACATGTGGACACATCACCAAGTCCCTTAGGACAATCAAACACTCCTCTTGATGTCATGAGACGATCACCCACTCCTGCAGGACTCATCATCCAGTCCCTGAGGATCATCACACACTCCTCCTGATGTCATGAGACCATCAGCTTTTCCTGCAGGACTCTTCAACGAATCCCGCAGGACCATCACACACTCCGCCTGATGTGATGAGACCATCACCCACTCCTGGAGGACTCATCATCCAGTCCCGTGGGACCATCACACACTCCTCCGGATGTCATGAGTCCATCACCCACTCTGCAGGACTCATCACCTCATCCCTCGGGACCATAACTCACCTCCTGATGTCATGAGGCCATCACCCACTCCTGCAGGACTCATCAAACAGTCCCGCTGGACCATCACACACTTCTCCTGATGTCATGAGACGATCACCCACTCCTGTAGGACTCATCACCCAGTCCCGCATGATCTTCACACTCGTCCTGATGTCATGAGATCATCACCCACTCCTGCAGTACTCATCACCCAGTCCCGCGGGCCCCATCACACACTCCTCCTGATGTCATGAGGCCACCACCCACTCCTGCAGGACTCATAACCCACTCCCGCGGGACCATCACACACTCCTCCTGATGTCATGAGGTCATCACCCTCTCCTGCAATAGCCATCATCCAGTCACGCAGGACCATCCAAAACTCCTTCTAATGTCATGAGACCATCACCCACTCCTGGAGGACTCATCACCCAGTCCCGCGGGACCATCACACACTCCTCCTGATGTCATGAGGCCGTCACCCACTCTGCAGGACTCATCACCTAATCCCGCGGGACCATGACACACTCTTCCTGATGTCATGAAGCCATCACCCACTCCTGTAGGACTCATCAAACAGTCCCGCGGGACCATCACACACTCCTCCTGATATCAAGAAACCATCACCCACTCCTGCAGGACTCATCATCCAGTCCCTGAGGACCATCACACACTCCTGTAGACTCATCACCCAGTCCCGCAGGACCATCACACACTACTCCTGATGTCACGAGACCATAACCGACTCCTGTAGGACTCATCACCCAGTCCGGCAGGACCATCACACACTTCTCCTGATGTCATGAGACTATCACCCACTCCTGAAGGACTCATCACCAAGTCCGGCATGATCATCACACACTCGACCTGATGTCATGAGACCATCACCTATTTCTGCAGGACTCTTCAACGAGTCCTGCAGGACCATCACACACTCCGCCTGATGTCATGAGACCATCACCCACTCCTGCAGTACTCATCACCCAGTCCCGCGGGACCATCACACACTCCTCCTGATGTCATGAGTCCATCACCCACTCCTGCAGGACTCATCACCCACTCCCGCTGGACCATCACACACTACTACTGATGTCATTAGACCATCACCCACACCTGCAGGACTCATCATCCAGTCCCGCGGGACCATCACACACTCCTCCTGATGTCATGAGGCCATCACCCTCTCCTGCAGGACTCATCAAACAGTCCCGCGGGACCATCACACACTCCTCCTGATGTCATTAGACCATCACCCACACCTGCAGGACTCATCACCCAGTCCCGCGGGACCATCACACACTCCTCCTGATGTCATGAGACCATCACCCACTCCTGCAGGACTCATCATCCAGTCCCTGAGGACCATCACACACTCCTGTAGACTCATCACCCAGTCCCGCAGGACCATCACACTTTCCTCCTGATGTCACGAGACCCATCACCGACTCCTGTAGCACTCATCACCCAGTCCCGCAGGACCATCACACACTCCTCCTGATGTCATGAGACCATCACCCATTCCTGTAGGACTCATCATCCAGCCCGGCAGGACCATCACACACTCCTCCTGATGTCATGAGACCATCACCTATTCCTGCAGAACTCTTCAACGAGTCCGGCAGGAACATCACTGCAGGACACATCACCTAGTCCTGCGGGACCATCACACACTCCTCCTAATGTCATCAGGCCATCACCAACTCCTGCAGGACTCATCACCCAGTCCCGCTGGACCATCACACACTCCTCCTGATTTCACGTGACCATCACCCACACCTGCAGGACTCATCTCCCAGTCCCGCATGACCATCCCACACGCCTCCTGATGTCACGAGACCATCACAGACACCTTTAGGACTCATCCCCCAGTCCTGCAGGACCATCACACACTCCTCCTGATGTCACGAGACCATCACCCACTCCTGCGGACTCATCACCAGTTCCCGCAGAACCACCACACACTCCTCCTGCTGTCACGAGACCATCACCCACTCCTGTAGGACTCATCACCCGGTCCCGCGGGACCATCACACACTCCTCCTGATGTCATGAGACCATCACCCACACATGTGGACACATCACCAAGTCCCTTAGGACAATCAAACACTCCTCTTGATGTCATGAGACGATCACCCACTCCTGCAGGACTCATCATCCAGTCCCTGAGGATCATCACACACACCTCCTGATGTCATGAGACCATCAGCTTTTCCTGCAGGACTCTTCAACGAATCCCGCAGGACCATCACACACTCCGCCTGATGTGATGAGACCATCACCCACTCCTGGAGGACTCATCATCCAGTCCCGTGGGACCATCACACACTCCTCCGGATGTCATGAGTCCATCACCCACTCTGCAGGACTCATCACCTCATCCCTCGGGACCATAACTCACCTCCTGATGTCATGAGGCCATCACCCACTCCTGCAGGACTCATCAAACAGTCCCGCTGGACCATCACACACTTCTCCTGATGTCATGAGACGATCACCCACTCCTGTAGGACTCATCACCCAGTCCCGCATGATCTTCACACTCGTCCTGATGTCATGAGATCATCACCCACTCCTGCAGTACTCATCACCCAGTCCCGCGGGCCCCATCACACACTCCTCCTGATGTCATGAGGCCACCACCCACTCCTGCAGGACTCATAACCCACTCCCGCGGGACCATCACACACTCCTCCTGATGTCATGAGGTCATCACCCTCTCCTGCAATAGCCATCATCCAGTCACGCAGGACCATCCAAAACTCCTTCTAATGTCATGAGACCATCACCCACTCCTGGAGGACTCATCACCCAGTCCCGCGGGACCATCACACACTCCTCCTGATGTCATGAGGCCGTCACCCACTCTGCAGGACTCATCACCTAATCTCGCGGGACCATGACACACTCTTCCTGATGTCATGAAGCCATCACCCACTCCTGTAGGACTCATCAAACAGTCCCGCGGGACCATCACACACTCCTCCTGATATCAAGAAACCATCACCCACTCCTGCAGGACTCATCATCCAGTCCCTGAGGACCATCACACACTCCTGTAGACTCATCACCCAGTCCCGCAGGACCATCACACACTACTCCTGATGTCACGAGACCATAACCGACTCCTGTAGGACTCATCACCCAGTCCGGCAGGACCATCACACACTTCTCCTGATGTCATGAGACTATCACCCACTCCTGAAGGACTCATCACCAAGTCCGGCATGATCATCACACACTCGACCTGATGTCATGAGACCATCACCTATTTCTGCAGGACTCTTCAACGAGTCCTGCAGGACCATCACACACTCCGCCTGATGTCATGAGACCATCACCCACTCCTGCAGTACTCATCACCCAGTCCCGCGGGACCATCACACACTCCTCCTGATGTCATGAGTCCATCACCCACTCCTGCAGGACTCATCACCCACTCCCGCGGGACCATCACACACTCCTCCTGATGTCATGAGGTCATCACCCACTCCTGGAATAGCCTTCATCCAGTCCCGCAGGACCATCCAAAACTCCTTCTAATGTCATGAGACCATCACCCATTCCTCTAGGACTCATCACCCATTCCCGCATGACCATCACACACTCCTCCTGATGTCACGAGACCATCACCGACACCGGTAGGACTCATCACCCAGTTCCCGCAGAACCACCACACACTCCTCCTGATGTCATGAGAATATCACCCGCGCATGCAAAAGCCATCATCCAGTCCAGCAGGACTATCCAAAACTCCTTCTGATGTCATGAGACCTTCACCAATTCCTGTAGGATTCATCACTCAGTCCCGCCTGACCATCACAAAACTCCTCCAGATGTCACGAGACCATCTCCCACTCCTGTAGGACTCATCACCCAGTCCTGCAGGACCATCACACACTTCTCCTGATGTCATTAGACCATCACCCACACATGTGGAAACATCACCAAGTCCCGCAGGACAATCAAACACTCCTCTTGATGTCATGAGATGATCACCCACTCCTGTAGGACTCATCACCCAGTCCAGCAGGACCATCACACACTTCTCCTGATGTCATTAGACCATCACCCACACATGTGGAAACATCACCAAGTCCCGCAGGACAATACAACACTCCTCTTGATGTCATGAGATGATCACCCACTCCTGTAGGACTCATCACCCAGTCCAGCAGGACCATCACACACCCCTTCAGATGTCATGAGACCATCAGCTTTTCCTGCAGGACTGTTCAACGAGTCCCGCAGGACCATCACACACTCCGCCTGATGTCATGAGACCATCACCCACTCCTGGAGGACTTATCACCCAGTCCCACGGGACCATCACACACTCCTCCTGATGTCATGAGGCCGTCAACCACTCTGCAGGACTCATCACCTAATCCCGCGGGACCATGACACACTCTTCCTGATGTCATGAAGCCATCACCCACTCCTGCAGGACTCATCAAACAGTCCCGCGGGACCATCACACACTCCTCCTGATATCAAGAAACCATCACCCACTCCTGCAGGACTCATCATCCAGTCCCTGAGCACCATCACACACTCCTGTAGACTCATCACCCAGTCCCGCAGGACCATCACACACTACTACTGATGTCATTAGACCATCACCCACTCCTCCAATAAACATCATCCAGTCCCGCAGGACCATCCAAAACTCCTTCTAATGTCATGAGACCATCACCCAGTCCTGTAGGACTCATCACCCAGTCCCGCATGACCATCACACACTCCTCCTGATGTCACGAGACCATCACCGACACCGGTAGGACTCATCACCCAGTCCGGCAGGACCATCACACACTTCTCCTGATGTCATGAGACTATCACCCACTCCTGAAGGACTCATCACCAAGTCCGGCATGATCATCACACACTCGACCTGATGTCATGAGACCATCACCTATTTCTGCAGGACTCTTCAACGAGTCCTGCAGGACCATCACACACTCCGCCTGATGTCATGAGACCATCACCCACTCCTGCAGTACTCATCACCCAGTCCCGCGGGACCATCACACACTCCTCCTGATGTCATGAGTCCATCACCCACTCCTGCAGGACTCATCACCCACTCCCGCGGGACCATCACACACTACTACTGATGTCATTAGACCATCACCCACACCTGCAGGACTCATCATCCAGTCCCGCGGGACCATCACACACTCCTCCTGATGTCATGAGGCCATCACCCTCTCCTGCAGGACTCATCAAACAGTCCCGCGGGACCATCACACACTCCTCCTGATGTCATTAGACCATCACCCACACCTGCAGGACTCATCACCCAGTCCCGCGGGACCATCACACACTCCTCCTGATGTCATGAGACCATCACCCACTCCTGCAGGACTCATCATCCAGTCCCTGAGGACCATCACACACTCCTGTAGACTCATCACCCAGTCCCGCAGGACCATCACACTTTCCTCCTGATTTCACGTGACCATCACCCACACCTGCAGGACTCATCTCCCAGTCCCGCATGACCATCCCACACGCCTCCTGATGTCACGAGACCATCACAGACACCTTTAGGACTCATCCCCCAGTCCTGCAGGACCATCACACACTCCTCCTGATGTCACGAGACCATCACCCACTCCTGCGGACTCATCACCAGTTCCCGCAGAACCACCACACACTCCTCCTGCTGTCACGAGACCATCACCCACTCCTGTAGGACTCATCACCCGGTCCCGCGGGACCATCACACACTCCTCCTGATGTCATGAGACCATCACCCACACATGTGGACACATCACCAAGTCCCTTAGGACAATCAAACACTCCTCTTGATGTCATGAGACGATCACCCACTCCTGCAGGACTCATCATCCAGTCCCTGAGGATCATCACACACACCTCCTGATGTCATGAGACCATCAGCTTTTCCTGCAGGACTCTTCAACGAATCCCGCAGGACCATCACACACTCCGCCTGATGTGATGAGACCATCACCCACTCCTGGAGGACTCATCATCCAGTCCCGTGGGACCATCACACACTCCTCCGGATGTCATGAGTCCATCACCCACTCTGCAGGACTCATCACCTCATCCCTCGGGACCATAACTCACCTCCTGATGTCATGAGGCCATCACCCACTCCTGCAGGACTCATCAAACAGTCCCGCTGGACCATCACACACTTCTCCTGATGTCATGAGACGATCACCCACTCCTGTAGGACTCATCACCCAGTCCCGCATGATCTTCACACTCGTCCTGATGTCATGAGATCATCACCCACTCCTGCAGTACTCATCACCCAGTCCCGCGGGCCCCATCACACACTCCTCCTGATGTCATGAGGCCACCACCCACTCCTGCAGGACTCATAACCCACTCCCGCGGGACCATCACACACTCCTCCTGATGTCATGAGGTCATCACCCTCTCCTGCAATAGCCATCATCCAGTCACGCAGGACCATCCAAAACTCCTTCTAATGTCATGAGACCATCACCCACTCCTGGAGGACTCATCACCCAGTCCCGCGGGACCATCACACACTCCTCCTGATGTCATGAGGCCGTCACCCACTCTGCAGGACTCATCACCTAATCTCGCGGGACAATGACACACTCTTCCTGATGTCATGAAGCCATCACCCACTCCTGTAGGACTCATCAAACAGTCCCGCGGGACCATCACACACTCCTCCTGATATCAAGAAACCATCACCCACTCCTGCAGGACTCATCATCCAGTCCCTGAGGACCATCACACACTCCTGTAGACTCATCACCCAGTCCCGCAGGACCATCACACACTACTCCTGATGTCACGAGACCATAACCGACTCCTGTAGGACTCATCACCCAGTCCGGCAGGACCATCACACACTTCTCCTGATGTCATGAGACTATCACCCACTCCTGAAGGACTCATCACCAAGTCCGGCATGATCATCACACACTCGACCTGATGTCATGAGACCATCACCTATTTCTGCAGGACTCTTCAACGAGTCCTGCAGGACCATCACACACTCCGCCTGATGTCATGAGACCATCACCCACTCCTGCAGTACTCATCACCCAGTCCCGCGGGACCATCACACACTCCTCCTGATGTCATGAGTCCATCACCCACTCCTGCAGGACTCATCACCCACTCCCGCGGGACCATCACACACTCCTCCTGATGTCATGAGGTCATCACCCACTCCTGGAATAGCCTTCATCCAGTCCCGCAGGACCATCCAAAACTCCTTCTAATGTCATGAGACCATCACCCATTCCTCTAGGACTCATCACCCATTCCCGCATGACCATCACACACTCCTCCTGATGTCACGAGACCATCACCGACACCGGTAGGACTCATCACCCAGTTCCCGCAGAACCACCACACACTCCTCCTGATGTCATGAGAATATCACCCGCGCATGCAAAAGCCATCATCCAGTCCAGCAGGACTATCCAAAACTCCTTCTGATGTCATGAGACCTTCACCAATTCCTGTAGGATTCATCACTCAGTCCCGCCTGACCATCACAAAACTCCTCCAGATGTCACGAGACCATCTCCCACTCCTGTAGGACTCATCACCCAGTCCTGCAGGACCATCACACACTTCTCCTGATGTCATTAGACCATCACCCACACATGTGGAAACATCACCAAGTCCCGCAGGACAATCAAACACTCCTCTTGATGTCATGAGATGATCACCCACTCCTGTAGGACTCATCACCCAGTCCAGCAGGACCATCACACACTTCTCCTGATGTCATTAGACCATCACCCACACATGTGGAAACATCACCAAGTCCCGCAGGACAATACAACACTCCTCTTGATGTCATGAGATGATCACCCACTCCTGTAGGACTCATCACCCAGTCCAGCAGGACCATCACACACCCCTTCAGATGTCATGAGACCATCAGCTTTTCCTGCAGGACTGTTCAACGAGTCCCGCAGGACCATCACACACTCCGCCTGATGTCATGAGACCATCACCCACTCCTGGAGGACTTATCACCCAGTCCCACGGGACCATCACACACTCCTCCTGATGTCATGAGGCCGTCAACCACTCTGCAGGACTCATCACCTAATCCCGCGGGACCATGACACACTCTTCCTGATGTCATGAAGCCATCACCCACTCCTGCAGGACTCATCAAACAGTCCCGCGGGACCATCACACACTCCTCCTGATATCAAGAAACCATCACCCACTCCTGCAGGACTCATCATCCAGTCCCTGAGCACCATCACACACTCCTGTAGACTCATCACCCAGTCCCGCAGGACCATCACACACTACTACTGATGTCATTAGACCATCACCCACACCTGCAGGACTCATCACCCAGTCCCGCGGGACCATCACACACTCCTCTTGATGTCATGAGGCCATCACCCTCTCCTGCAGGACTCATCAAACAGTCCCGCGGGACCACCACACACTCCTCCTGATATCAAGAGACCATCACCCACTCCTGCAGGACTCATCATCCAGTCCCTGAGGATCATCACACACTCCTGTAGACTCATCACCCAGTCCCGCAAGACCATTACACACTCCTCCTGATGTCATTAGACCATCACCCACACCTGCAGGACTCATCACCCAGTCCCGCGGGACCATCACACACTCCTCCTGATGTCATGAGACCATCACCCACTCCTGCAGGACTCATCATCCAGTCCCTGAGGACCATCACACACTCCTGTAGACTCATCACCCAGTCCCGCAGGACCATCACACTTTCCTCCTGATGTCACGAGACCATCACCGACTCCTGTAGCACTCATCACCCAGTCCCGCAGGACCATCACACTCCTCCCGATGTCACGAGACCATCACCCACTCCTGTAGGACTCATCACCCATTTCCGCGGGACCATCACACACTCCTCCTGATGTCATGAGACCATCACCCACTCCTGTAGGACTCATCATCCAGCCCGGCAGGACCATCACACACTCCTCCTGATGTCATGAGACCATCACCTATTCCTGCAGAACTCTTCAAAGAGTCCGGCAGGAACATCACTGCAGGACACATCACCTAGTCCTGCGGGACCATTACACACTCCTCCAGATATCATCAGGCCATCACCAACTCCTGCAGGACTCATCACCCAGTCCCGCTGGACCATCACACACTCCTCCTGATTTCACGAGACCATCACCCACACCTGCAGGACTCATCTCCCAGTCCCGCATGACCATCCCACACGCCTCCTGATGTCACGAGACCATCACAGACACCTTTAGGACTCATCACCCAGTCCTGCAGGACCATCACACACTCCTCCTGATGTCTTGAGACCATCACCAACTCCTGCGGACTCATCAACAAGTCCCGTAGGACCATCAAACACTGCTCCTCATGTCATGGGACCATCACCCACTCCTGTAGGTCTCATCACCCATTCCCGCGGGACCATCACACACTCCTCCTGATGTCATGACATCATCACCCACTCCTGCAGCACTCATCACCCAGTCCCGCAGAACCACCACACACTCCTCCTGATGTCATGAGAATATCACCCGCGCCTGGATGAGCCATCATCCAGTCCCGCAGGAGCATTAAAAACTCCTTCTGATGTCATGAGACCTTCACCAATTCCTGTAGGATTCATCACTCAGTCCCGCATGACCATCACAAAACTCCTCCAGATGTCACGAGACCATCTCCGACACCTGTAGGACTCTTCACCCAGTCCTGCAGGACCATCACACACTTCTCCTGATGTCATTAGACCATCACCCACACATGTGGACACATCACCAAGTCCGGCAGGACAATCAAACACTCCTCTTGATGTCATGAGACGATCACCCACACCTGTAGGACTAATCACCCAGTCCCGCAGGACCATCACACACTCCTTCTGATGTCATGAGACCATCAGCTTTTCCTGCAGGACTGTTCAACGAGTCAAGCATGACCATCACACACTCCGCCTGATGTCATGAGACCATCACCCACTCCTAGAGGACTCATCACTCAGTCCCGCGGGACCATCACACACTCCTCCTGATGTCATGAGGCCATCACCCACTCTGCAGGACTCATCACCTAATCCCGCGGGACCATGACACACTCTTCCTGATGTCATGAAGCCATCACCCACTCCTGCAGGACTCATCAAACAGTCCCGCGGGACCATCACACACTCCTCCTGATATCAAGAAACCATCACCCACTCCTGCAGGACTCATCATCCAGTCCCTGAGGACCATCACACACTCCTGTAGACTCATCACCCAGTCCCGCAGGACCATCACACACTCCTCCTGATCAGGGTTGGCAAGTTTTAGGCATGAAGGTTTTAACCATAGGTTATAACCTGGTTAAAACCGCCCCGCCTAAAACAGGTTTTAGGCAGGTTTTAGGGACCAAAAGTGCCCAAAACCTATATTTGTTTACATTTTTTACTTAAAGATCTGTAAAACTACCATACTGGCTGGGGTGAAGCAGTCACAAGGCTTTGCTGGGCTTCTGGAAGCTATCAAGTATTAAAAATGCATGATTTCCTGTTGGCTGGTACCATGCAGTCTTCAAAGAGCCTGTATAGGTGTCTGAACATGAGACCATGTTTGTGTGGCACATAGTTTTATTGGCCAAGGTAATGACATTATCAGGACCTTTTGGGTTTCCTGATGAGTGCCCAGCTACCTTGAATGATGTAATACAGCCTCCAGTTTGCCCTTGTAAGACAGGGTATCACTATCAGAGGGGAGGACTACTTGATTAGACAAGTTAATTACAATTTATCAGGGTGATGGGGTCATAAGACCTAATGGTCATAAGTCCTACTACTGTGTCCTAGTAGATGTTCATGTCAACTTTCATACGTGACTAGGAGGATGCAATCAAAGCCCTTGCCCTGAAGACTGTTCTTGAGCAAACATTTTACTGAGTGATGCAGTCAGTGCCCCTCAGGCCTTTAGGTTTAACACAGCCCCTGAGTAATTATGAATATTCTGTGGTTTGCAACATATTCATTGCAAAATATTTTCACATTTTCAGTTTTATACTAATTATAGTGTTTAATGAGGGTTCCATTTTTACAATTTCATCATACAATTAACAGAGTATATCCATCATTATATAGAAGATAAGTATGTGCACAAAATCTTAAAATTTGACAAGGGATGACCTAGCTAAGGGAATAAACAAATAGTGGAAATTCTTGTTCATTATCAGATATTATCATATTTTTAGTTTTATGGCTAGCATAAAGATATGTAATAATTTATAAATCCAATCCAATGCTTTTTGCCATTGAAGCTACAGGCATACAAAATAAACATGTTATGTTAGTGAAGCTACAGTATAAAGAACTATTCATCAGTGTAAATGGAACAACATTTTAAATCCAGGAAAACTTCTTTTCCATTTATCACAAAATTTAATCCCTTGTGATCAAAAAGCCAATAAAAGTATCTGGTTATAAGCTTAAAGTAAGAGCATTTTTTTATAAATTGGCAGTAATGGAGGTAGGAGAGTCGGAGAACTGTGTTCATAAGGAAATCCCTGAAGTAGTGTTGAATTCATTTGTTGCTTTTTATTGTGTCATGGTTTAATTTGTTTAGTTTGAATAAAATGATCCTCAATTATAATTTGTTGAGCATATTTCTTTAATGCATTTAGATGTTTAACAATAAAACATAGTTAAACTAAAAGTCATAGGTAAGGGTAAATAAGGTTTTAGGCAGTTAAAGGCAGTTTTAGGCAGGTTATAACCTATTTTAGGCAGTTAAAGGCATGTTTTAGGCTCTGCCCTGCCGAAAACAGGTTTTGGGCAGCCTAAAACCTAACCCTGCTCCTGATGTCACGAGACCATCACCGACTCCTATAGGACTCATCACCCAGTCCGGCAGGACTATCGCACACTTTTCCTGATGTCATGAGACTATCACCCACTCCTGTAGGACTCATCACCAAGTCCCGCATGATCATCACACACTCGTCCTGATGTCATGAGACCATCACCTATTTCTGCAGGACTCATCACCCAGTCCCGCGGGACCATCACACACTCCTCCTGATGTCATGAGGCCATCACCCACTCCTGCAGGACTCATCACCCACTCCCGCGGGACCATCACACAGTCCTGCAGGATTGGGTGATGGTCTCTTGATATCAGGAGGAGTGTGTGATGGTCCCGTGGGACTGTTTGATGAGTCCTGCAGGAGAGGGTGATGGCCTCATGACATCAAGAGGAGTGTGTGATGGTCCCGCGGGACTGGGTGATGAGTCCTGCAGGTGTGGGTGATGGTCTAATGACATCAGGAGGAGTGTGTGATGGTACCGGGGGACCGTTTGATGATTCCTGCAGGAGTGGGTGATGGCCTAATTACATCAGGAGGAGTGTGTCATGGTCCCGCGGGACTGGGTGATGAGTGCTGCAGGAGTGGGTGATGATCTCATGACATCAGGAGGAGTGTGTGATGGTCCCGCGGGAATGGGTGATGAGTCCTACAGGAGTGGGTGATGGTCCCATGACATGAGGAGGAGTGTTTGATGGTCCTACGGGACTTGTTGATGAGTCCGCAGGAGTGGGTGATGGTCTCACGACATCAGGAGGAGTGTGTGATGGTCCTGCAGGACTGGGTGATGAGTCCTAAAGGTGTCTGTGATGGTCTCGTGACATCAGGAGGCGTGTGGGATGGTCATGCGGGACTGGGAGATGAGTCCTGCAGGTGTGGGTGATGGTCACGTGAAATCAGGAGGAGTGTGTGATGGTCCAGCGGGACTGGGTGATGAGTCCTGCAGGAGTTGGTGATGGCCTTATGACATCAGGAGGAGTGTGTGATGGTCCCGCAGGACTAGGTGATGTGTCCTGCAGTGATGTTCCTGCCGGACTCGTTGAAGAGTTCTGCAGGAATAGGTGATGGTCTCATGACATCAGGAGGAGTGTGTGATGGTCCTGCCGGGCTGGATGATGAGTCCTACAGGAATGGGTGATGGTCTCATGACATCAGGAGGAGTGTGTGATGGTCCCGCGGGAATGGGTAATGAGTCCTACAGGAGTGGGTGATGGTCTCGTGACATCGGGAGGAGTGTGTGATGGTCCTGCGGGACTGGGTGATGAGTGCTACAGGAGTCGGTGATGGGTCTCGTGACATCAGGAGGAAAGTGTGATGGTCCTGCGGGACTGGGTGATGAGTCTACAGGAGTGTGTGATGGTCCTCAGGGACTGGATGATGAGTCCTGCAGGAGTGGGTGATGGTCTCATGACATCAGGAGGAGTGTGTGATGGTCCCGCGGGACTGGGTGATGAGTCCTGCAGGTGTGGGTGATGGTCTAATGACATGAGGAGGAGTGTGTGATGGTCCCGCGGGACTGTTTGATGAGTCCTGCAGGAGAGGGTGATGGCCTCATGACATCAGGAGGAGTGTGTGATGGTCCCGCGGGACTGGGTGATGAGTCCTGCAGGTGTGGGTGATGGTCTAATGACATCAGGAGGAGTGTGTGATGGTACCGCGGGACTGTTTGATGATTCCTGCAGGAGTTCATGATGGCCTAATGACATCAGGAGGAGTGTGTGATGGTCCCGCGGGACTGGGTGATGAGTCCTGCAGGAGTGGGTGATGATCTCATGACATCAGTAGGAGTGTGTGATGGTCCCGCGGGAATGGGTGATGAGTCCTACAGGAGTGGGTGATGTCCCATGACATGAGGAGGAGTGTTTGATGGTCCTACGGGACTTGTTGATGAGTCCGCAGGAGTTGGTGATGGTCTCACGACAACAGGAGGAGTGTGTGATGGTCCTGCAGGACTGGGTGATGAGTCCTAAAGGTGTCAGTGATGGTCTCGTGACATCAGGAGCCGTATGGGATGGTCATGCGGGACTGGGAGATGAGTCCTGCAGGTGTGGGTGATGGTCTAATGACATCAGGAGGAGTGTGTGATGGTCACGCGGGACTGTTTGATGAGTCCTGCAGGAGTGGGTAATGGCCTCATGACATCAGGAGGAGTGTGTGATGGTCCCGCGGGACTGGATGATGAGTCCTGCAGGAGTGGGTGATGGTCTCATGACATCAGGAGGAGTGTGTGATGGTCCCGCGGGACTAGATGATGAGGCCTGCAAAAGTGGGTGATGGCCTTATGACATCAGGAGAGTGTATGATGGTCCCGCGGGACTAGGTGATGTGTCCTGCAGTGATGTTCCTGCGGGACTCGTTGAAAAGTTCTGCAGGAATAGGTGATGGTCTCATGACATCAGGAGGAGTGTGTGATGGTCCCGCGGGACTGGATGATGAGTCCTGCAGGAGTGGGGGATGGTCTCATGACATCAGGAGGAGTGTGTGATGGTCCCACGGGACTAGATGATGAGGCCTGCAGGAGTGGGTGACGGCCTTATGACATCAGGAGGAGTGTGTGATGGTCCCGCGGGACTAGGTGATGTGTCCTGCAGTGATGTTCCTGCGGGACTCGTTGAAGAATTCTGCAGGAATAGGTGATGGTCTCATGACATCAGGAGGAGTGTGTGATGGTCCTGCCGGGCTGGATGATGGGTCCTACAGGAGTGGGTGATGGTCTCATGACATAAAGGGGAGTGTTTGATGGTCCTGCGAGACTTGGTGATGAGTCCGCGGGAGTCTGTGATGGTCTCATGACATCAGGAGGAGTGTCTGATGGTCCTACAGGACTGGGTGATGAGTCCTACAGGACTGGGTGATGGTCTCTTGACATTAGAAGGAGTTTTGGATGGTCCTGCGGGACTGGATGATGGATATTGCAGGAGTGGGTGATGACCTCATGACATCAGGCGGAGTGTGTGACTCTTCAACGAGTCCTGCAGGACCATCACACACTCCGCCTGATGTCATGAGACCATCACCCACTCCTGCAGTACTCATCACCCAGTCCCGCGGGACCATCACACACTCCTCCTGATGTCATGAGGCCATCACCCACTCCTGCAGGACTCATCACCCACTCCCGCGGGACCATCACACACTCCTCCTGATGTCATGAGGTCATCACCCACTCCTGCAATAGCCATCATCCAGTCCCGCAGGACTATCCAAAACTCCTTCTAATGTCATGAGACCATCACCCATTCCTGTAGGACTCATCACCCATTCCCGCATGACCATCACACACTCCTCCTGATGTCACGAGACCATCACCGACACCGGTAGGACTCATCACCCAGTTCCCGCAGAACCACCACACACTCCTCCTGATGTCATGAGAATATCACCCGCGCATGCAAAAGCCATCATCCAGTCCCGCAGGACTATCCAAAACTCCTTCTGATGTCATGAGACCTTCACCAATTCCTGTAGGATTCATCACTCAGTCCCGCCTGACCATCACAAAACTCCTCCAGATGTCACGAGACCATCTCCGACACCTGTAGGACTCATCACCCAGTCCTGCAGGACCATCACACACTTCTCCTGATGTCATTAGACCATCACCCACACATGTGGAAACATCACCAAGTCCCGCAGGACAATCAAACACTCCTCTTGATGTCATGAGATGATCACCCACTCCTGTAGGACTCATCACCCAGTCCAGCAGGACCATCACACACTTCTCCTGATGTCATTAGACCATCACCCACACATGTGGAAACATCACCAAGTCCCGCAGGACAATCAAACACTCCTCTTGATGTCATGAGATGATCACCCACTCCTGTAGGACTCATCACCCAGTCCAGCAGGACCATCACACACCCCTTCAGATGTCATGAGACCATCAGCTTTTCCTGCAGGACTGTTCAACGAGTCCCGCAGGACCATCACACACTCCGCCTGATGTCATGAGACCATCACCCACTCCTGGAGGACTTATCACCCAGTCCCGCGGGACCATCACACACTCCTCCTGATGTCATGAGGCCGTCACCCACTCTGCAGGACTCATAACCTAATCCCGCGGGACCATGACACACTCTTCCTGATGTCATGAAGCCATCACCCACTCCTGCAGGACTCATCAAACAGTCCCGCGGGACCATCACACACTCCTCCTGATATCAAGAAACCATCACCCACTCCTGCAGGACTCATCATCCAGTCCCTGAGGACCATCACACACTCCTGTAGACTCATCACCCAGTCCCGCAGGACCATCACACACTACTGCTGATGTCATTAGACCATCACCCACACCTGCAGGACTCATCACCCAGTCCCGCGGGACCATCACACACTCCTCTTGATGTCATGAGGCCATCACCCTCTCCTGCAGGACTCATCAAACAGTCCCGCGGGACCACCACACACTCCTCCTGATATCAAGAGACCATCACCCACTCCTGCAGGACTCATCATCCAGTCCCTGAGGACCATCACACATTCCTGTAGACTCATCACCCAGTCCCGCAAGACCATTACACACTCCTCCTGATGTCATTAGACCATCACCCACACCTGCAGGACTCATCACCCAGTCCCGCGGGACCATCACACACTCCTCCTGATGTCATGAGACCATCACCCACTCCTGCAGGACTCATCATCCAGTCCCTGGTGACCATCACACACTCCTGTAGACTCATCACCCAGTCCCGCAGGACCATCACACTTTCCTCCTGATGTCACGAGACCATCACCGACTCTTGTAGCACTCATCACCCAGTCCCGCAGGACCATCACACACTCCCGATGTCACGAGACCATCACCCACTCCTGTAGGACTCATCACCCATTTCCGCGGGACCATCACACACTCCTCCTGATGTCATGAGACCATCACCCACTCCTGTAGGACTCATCATCCAGCCCGGCAGGACCATCACACACTCCTCCTGATGTCATGAGACCATCTCCTATTCCTGCAGAACTCTTCAAAGAGTCCGGCAGGAACATCACTGCAGGACACATCACCTAGTCCTGCGGGACCATCACACACTCCTCCTGATATCAAGAGACCATCACCCACTCCTGCAGGACTCATCATCCAGTCCCTGAGGACCATCACACACTCCTGTAGACTCATCACCCAGTCCCGCAGGACCATCACACACTACTGCTGATGTCATTAGACCATCACCCACACCTGCAGGACTCATCACCCAGTCCCGCGGGACCATCACACACTCCTCTTGATGTCATGAGGCCATCACCCTCTCCTGCAGGACTCATCAAACAGTCCCGCGGGACCACCACACACTCCTCCTGATATCAAGAGACCATCACCCACTCCTGCAGGACTCATCATCCAGTCCCTGAGGACCATCACACATTCCTGTAGACTCATCACCCAGTCCCGCAAGACCATTACACACTCCTCCTGATGTCATTAGACCATCACCCACACCTGCAGGACTCATCACCCAGTCCCGCGGGACCATCACACACTCCTCCTGATGTCATGAGACCATCACCCACTCCTGCAGGACTCATCATCCAGTCCCTGGTGACCATCACACACTCCTGTAGACTCATCACCCAGTCCCGCAGGACCATCACACTTTCCTCCTGATGTCACGAGACCATCACCGACTCTTGTAGCACTCATCACCCAGTCCCGCAGGACCATCACACACTCCCGATGTCACGAGACCATCACCCACTCCTGTAGGACTCATCACCCATTTCCGCGGGACCATCACACACTCCTCCTGATGTCATGAGACCATCACCCACTCCTGTAGGACTCATCATCCAGCCCGGCAGGACCATCACACACTCCTCCTGATGTCATGAGACCATCTCCTATTCCTGCAGAACTCTTCAAAGAGTCCGGCAGGAACATCACTGCAGGACACATCACCTAGTCCTGCGGGACCATCACACACTCCTCCTGATATCAAGAGACCATCACCCACTCCTGCAGGACTCATCATCCAGTCCCTGAGGACCATCACACATTCCTGTAGACTCATCACCCAGTCCCGCAAGACCATTACACACTCCTCCTGATGTCATTAGACCATCACCCACACCTGCAGGACTCATCACCCAGTCCCGCGGGACCATCACACACTCCTCCTGATGTCATGAGACCATCACCCACTCCTGCAGGACTCATCATCCAGTCCCTGGTGACCATCACACACTCCAGTAGACTCATCACCCAGTCCCGCAGGACCATCACACTTTCCTCCTGATGTCACGAGACCATCACCGACTCTTGTAGCACTCATCACCCAGTCCCGCAGGACCATCACACTCCTCCCGATGTCACGAGACCATCACCCACTCCTGTAGGACTCATCACCCATTTCCGCGGGACCATCACACACTCCTCCTGATGTCATGAGACCATCACCCACTCCTGTAGGACTCATCATCCAGCCCGGCAGGACCATCACACACTCCTCCTGATGTCATGAGACCATCTCCTATTCCTGCAGAACTCTTCAAAGAGTCCGGCAGGAACATCACTGCAGGACACATCACCTAGTCCTGCGGGACCATCACACACTCCTCCTGATATCATCAGGCCATCACCAACTCCTGCAGGACTCATCACCCAGTCCTGCAGGACTATCGCACACTCGTCCTGATGTCATGAGACCATCACCTTTTTCTACAGGACTCATCACCCAGTCCCGCGGGACCATCACACACTCCTCCTGATGTCATGAGGCCATCACCCACTCCTGCAGGACTCATCACCCACTCCCGCGGGACCATCACACACTCCTCCTGATGTCATGAGGTCATCACCCACTCCTGCAATAAACATCATCCAGTCCCGCAGGACCATCCAAAACTCCTTCTAATGTCATGAGACCATCACCCAGTCCTGTAGGACTCATCACCCAGTCCCGCATGACCATCACACACTCCTCCTGATGTCACGAGACCATCACCGACACCGGTAGGACTCATCACCCAGTCCTGTAGGACCATCAGACACTCCTCCTGATGTCATGAGACCATCACCCACTCCCGCGGACTCATCACCAAGTCTCGCAGGACCATCAAACACTCCCCTTTATGTCATGGGACCATCACCCACTCCTGTAGGACTCATCATCCAGCCCGGCAGGACCATCACACACTCCTCCTGATGTCATGAGACCATCACCTATTCCTGCAGAATTCTTCAACGAGTCCCGCAGGAACATCACTGCAGGACACATCACCTAGTCCCGCGGGACCATCACATTCCTCCTGATGTCATAAGGCCGTCACCCACTCCTGCAGGCCTCATCATCTAGTCCCGCGGGACCATCACACACTCCTCCTGATGTCATGAGACCATCACCCACTCCTGCAGGACTCATCATCCAGTCCCGCGGGACCATCACACACTCCTCCTGATGTCATGAGACCATCACCTATTCCTGCAGAACTCTTCAACGAGTCCCGCAGGAACATCACTGCAAGACACATCACCTAGTCCCGCGGGACCATCATACACTCCTCCTGATGTCATAAGCCCATCACCAACTTTTGCAGGCCTCATCATCTAGTCCCGCGGGACCATCACACACTCCTCCTGATGTCATGAGACCATCACCCACTCCTGCAGGACTCATCATCCAGTCCCGCGGGACCATCACACACTCCTCCTGATGTCATGAGGCCATTACCCACTCCTGCAGGACTCATCAAACAGTCCCGCGTGACCATCACACACTCCTCCTGATGTCATTAGACCATCACCCACACCTGCAGGACTCATCTCCCAGTCCCGCATGACCATCCCATACGGCTCCTGATGTCACGAGACCATCACTGACACCTTTAGGACTCATCACCCAGTCCTGCAGGACCATCACACACTCCTCCTGTTGTCGTGAGACCATCACCAACTCCTGCGGACTCATCAACAAGTCCCGCAGGACCATCAAACACTCCTCCTCATGTCATGGGACATCACCCACTCCTGAAGGACTCATCACCCATTCCCGCGGGACCATCACACACTCCTACTGATGTCATGAGATCATCACCCACTCCTGCAGGACTCATCACCCAGTCCCGCGGGACCATCACACACTCCTCCTGATGTTATTAGGCCATCATGAACTCCTGCAGGAATCATCAAACAGTCCCGCGGTACCATCACACACTCCTCCTGATGTCATTAGACCATCACCCACACCTGCAGGACTCATCACCCAGTCCCGCGGGACCATCACACACTCCTCCTGATGTCATGAGGCCATCACCCTCTCCTGCAGGACTCATCAAACAGTCCCGCGGGACCATCACACACTCCTCCTCATGTCATTAGACCATCACCCACACCTGCAGGACTCATCACCCAGTCCCGCGGGACCATCACACACTCCTCCTGATGTCATGAGACCATCACCCACTCCTGCAGGACTCATCATCCAGTCCCTGAGGACCATCACACACTCCTGTAGACTCATCACCCAGTCCCGCAGGACCATCACACTTTCCTCCTGATGTCACGAGACCATCACCGACTCCTATAGCACTCATCACCCAGTCCCGCAGGACCATCACACACTCCTCCCGATGTCACGAGACCATCACCCACTCCTGTAGGACTCATTACCCATTCCCGCGGGACCGTCACACACTCCTCCTGATGTCATGAGACCATCACCCATTCCTGTAGGACTCATCATCCAGCCCGGCAGGACCATCACACACTCCTCCTGATGTCATGAGACCATCACCTATTCCTGCAGAACTCTTCAACGAGTCCGGCAGGAACATCACTGAAGGACACATCACCTATTCCTGCGGGACCATCACACACTCCTCCTGATGTCATCAGGCCATCACCAACTCCTGCAGGACTCATCACCCAGTCCCGCTGGACCATCACACACTCCTCCTGATTTCACGAGACCATCATCCACACCTGCAGGACTCATCTCCCAGTCCCGCATGACCATCCCACACGCCTCCTGATGTCACGAGACCATCACAGACACCTTTAGGACTCATCATCCAGTCCCGTAGGACCATCAAACACTCCTCCTCATGTCATGGGACCATCACCCACTCCTGTAGGACTCATCACCCATTCCCGCGGGACCATCACACACTCCTCCTGATGTCATGAGATCATCACCCACTCCTGCAGCACTCATCACCCAGTCCCGCGGGACCATCACACACTCCTCCTGATGTAATTAGGCCATCACCCACTCCTGCAGGAATCATCAAACAGTCCCCCGGTACCATCACACACTCCTCCTGATGTCATTAGACCATCACCCACACCTGCAGGACTCATCACCCAGTCCCGCGGGACCATCACACACTCCTCTTGATGTCATGAGGCCATCACCCTCTCCTGCAGGACTCATCAAACAGTCCCGCGGGACCATCACACACTCCTCCTGATATCAAGAGACCATCACCCACTCCTGCAGGACTCATCATCCAGTCCCTGAGGACCATCACACACTCCTGTAGACTCATCACCCAGTCCCGCAAGACCATTACACGCTCCTCCTGATGTCATTAGACCATCACTTACACCTGCAGGACTCGTCACACAGTCCCGCGGGACGATCACACACTCCTCCTGATGTCATGAGACCATCACCCACTCCTGCAGGACTCATCATCCAGTCCCTGAGGACCATCACACACTCCTGTAGACTCATCACCCAGTCCCGCAGGACCATCACACTTTCCTCCTGATGTCACGAGACCATCACCGACTCCTGTAGCACTCATCATCCAGTCCCGCGGGACCATCACACACTCCTCCTGATGTCATGAGACCATCACCTATTCCTGCAGAACTCTTCAACGAGTCCCGCAGGAACATCACTGCAAGACACATCACCTAGTCCCGCGGGACCATCATACACTCCTCCTGATGTCATAAGCCCATCACCAACTTTTGCAGGCCTCATCATCTAGTCCCGCGGGACCATCACACACTCCTCCTGATGTCATGAGACCATCACCCACTCCTGCAGGACTCATCATCCAGTCCCGCGGGACCATCACACACTCCTCCTGATGTCATGAGGCCATTACCCACTCCTGCAGGACTCATCAAACAGTCCCGCGTGACCATCACACACTCCTCCTGATGTCATTAGACCATCACCCACACCTGCAGGACTCATCTCCCAGTCCCGCATGACCATCCCATACGGCTCCTGATGTCACGAGACCATCACTGACACCTTTAGGACTCATCACCCAGTCCTGCAGGACCATCACACACTCCTCCTGTTGTCGTGAGACCATCACCAACTCCTGCGGACTCATCAACAAGTCCCGCAGGACCATCAAACACTCCTCCTCATGTCATGGGACATCACCCACTCCTGAAGGACTCATCACCCATTCCCGCGGGACCATCACACACTCCTACTGATGTCATGAGATCATCACCCACTCCTGCAGGACTCATCACCCAGTCCCGCGGGACCATCACACACTCCTCCTGATGTTATTAGGCCATCATGAACTCCTGCAGGAATCATCAAACAGTCCCGCGGTACCATCACACACTCCTCCTGATGTCATTAGACCATCACCCACACCTGCAGGACTCATCACCCAGTCCCGCGGGACCATCACACACTCCTCCTGATGTCATGAGGCCATCACCCTCTCCTGCAGGACTCATCAAACAGTCCCGCGGGACCATCACACACTCCTCCTCATGTCATTAGACCATCACCCACACCTGCAGGACTCATCACCCAGTCCCGCGGGACCATCACACACTCCTCCTGATGTCATGAGACCATCACCCACTCCTGCAGGACTCATCATCCAGTCCCTGAGGACCATCACACACTCCTGTAGACTCATCACCCAGTCCCGCAGGACCATCACACTTTCCTCCTGATGTCACGAGACCATCACCGACTCCTATAGCACTCATCACCCAGTCCCGCAGGACCATCACACACTCCTCCCGATGTCACGAGACCATCACCCACTCCTGTAGGACTCATTACCCATTCCCGCGGGACCGTCACACACTCCTCCTGATGTCATGAGACCATCACCCATTCCTGTAGGACTCATCATCCAGCCCGGCAGGACCATCACACACTCCTCCTGATGTCATGAGACCATCACCTATTCCTGCAGAACTCTTCAACGAGTCCGGCAGGAACATCACTGAAGGACACATCACCTATTCCTGCGGGACCATCACACACTCCTCCTGATGTCATCAGGCCATCACCAACTCCTGCAGGACTCATCACCCAGTCCCGCTGGACCATCACACACTCCTCCTGATTTCACGAGACCATCATCCACACCTGCAGGACTCATCTCCCAGTCCCGCATGACCATCCCACACGCCTCCTGATGTCACGAGACCATCACAGACACCTTTAGGACTCATCATCCAGTCCTGCAGGACCATCACACACTCCTCCTGATGTCGTGAGACCATCACCAACTCCTGCGGACTCATCAACAAGTCCCGTAGGACCATCAAACACTCCTCCTCATGTCATGGGACCATCACCCACTCCTGTAGGACTCATCACCCATTCCCGCGGGACCATCACACACGCCTCCTGATGTCATGAGATCATCACCCACTCCTGCAGCACTCATCACCCAGTCCCGCGGGACCATCACACACTCCTCCTGATGTAATTAGGCCATCACCCACTCCTGCAGGAATCATCAAACAGTCCCCCGGTACCATCACACACTCCTCCTGATGTCATTAGACCATCACCCACACCTGCAGGACTCATCACCCAGTCCCGCGGGACCATCACACACTCCTCTTGATGTCATGAGGCCATCACCCTCTCCTGCAGGACTCATCAAACAGTCCCGCGGGACCATCACACACTCCTCCTGATATCAAGAGACCATCACCCACTCCTGCAGGACTCATCATCCAGTCCCTGAGGACCATCACACACTCCTGTAGACTCATCACCCAGTCCCGCAAGACCATTACACGCTCCTCCTGATGTCATTAGACCATCACTTACACCTGCAGGACTCGTCACCCAGTCCCGCGGGACGATCACACACTCCTCCTGATGTCATGAGACCATCACCCACTCCTGCAGGACTCATCATCCAGTCCCTGAGGACCATCACACACTCCTGTAGACTCATCACCCAGTCCCGCAGGACCATCACACTTTCCTCCTGATGTCACGAGACCATCACCGACTCCTGTAGCACTCATCACCCAGTCCCGCAGGACCATCACACTCCTCCCGATGTCACGAGACCATCACCCACTCCTATAGGACTCATCACCAGTTCCCGCAGAACCACCACACACTCCTCCTGATGTCACGAGACCATCACCCACTCCTGTAGGACTCATCACCCGGTCCCGCGGGACCATCGCACACTCCTCCTGATGTCATGAGACCATCAGCCACACATGTGGACACATCACCAAGTCCCGTAGGACAATCAAACACTCCTCTTGATGTCATGAGACGATCACCCACTCCTGCAGGACTCATCATCCAGTCCCTGAGGATCATCACACACTCCTCCTTATGTCACGAGACCATCACCCACTCCTGCAGGACTCATCATCCAGTCCCTGAGGATCATCACACACTCCTCCTGATGTCATGAGACCATCAGCTTTTCCTGCAGGACTCTTCAACGAATCCCGCAGGACCATCACACACTCCGCCTGATGTGATGAGACCATCACCCACTCCTGGAGGACTCATCATCCAGTCCCGCGGGACCATCAAACACTCCTCCGGATGTCATGAGTCCATCACCCACTCTGCAGGACTCATCACCTCATCCCTCGGGACCATAACTCACCTCCTGATGTCATGAGGCCATCACCCACTCCTGCAGGACTCATCAAACAGTCCCGCTGGACCATCACACACTTCTCCTGATGTCATGAGACGATCACCCACTCCTGTAGGACTCATCACTCAGTCCCGCATGATCATCACACTCGTCCTGATGTCATGAGATCATCACCCACTCCTGCAGTACTCATCACCCAGTCCCGCGGGACCATCACACACTCCTCCTGATGTCATGAGGCCACCACCCACTCCTGCAGGACTCATAACCCACTCCCGCGGGACCATCACACACTCCTCCTGATGTCATGAGGTCATCACCCTCTCCTGCAATAGCCATCATCCAGTCACGCAGGACCATCCAAAACTCCTTCTAATGTCTTGAGACCATCACCCACTCCTGTAGGACTCATCACACATTCCCGCGGGACCATCACACACTCCTCCTGATGTCATGAGATCATCACCCACTCCTGCAGCACTCATCACCCAGTCCCGCGGGACCATCACACACTCCTCCTGATGTAATTAGGCCATCACCCACTCCTGCAGGAATCATCAAACAGTCCCCCGGTACCATCACACACTCCTCCTGATGTCATTAGACCATCACCCACACCTGCAGGACTCATCACCCAGTCCCGCGGGACCATCACACACTCCTCTTGATGTCATGAGGCCATCACCCTCTCCTGCAGGACTCATCAAACAGTCCCGCGGGACCATCACACACTCCTCCTGATATCAAGAGACCATCACCCACTCCTGCAGGACTCATCATCCAGTCCCTGAGGACCATCACACACTCCTGTAGACTCATCACCCAGTCCCGCAAGACCATTACACGCTCCTCCTGATGTCATTAGACCATCACCCACACCTGCAGGACTCATCACCCAGTCCCGCGGGACCATCACACACTCCTCCTGATGTCATGAGACCATCACCCACTCCTGCAGGACTCATCATCCAGTCCCTGAGGACCATCACACACTCCTGTAGACTCATCACCCAGTCCCGCAGGACCATCACACTTTCCTCCTGATGTCACGAGACCATCACCGACTCCTGTAGCACTCATCACCCAGTCCCGCAGGACCATCACACTCCTCCCGATGTCACGAGACCATCACCCACTCCTATAGGACTCATCACCAGTTCCCGCAGAACCACCACACACTCCTCCTGATGTCACGAGACCATCACCCACTCCTGTAGGACTCATCACCCGGTCCCGCGGGACCATCACACACTCCTCCTGATGTCATGAGACCATCACCCACACATGTGGACACATCACCAAGTCCCGTAGGACAATCAAACACTCCTCTTGATGTCATGAGACGATCACCCACTCCTGCAGGACTCATCATCCAGTCCCTGAGGATCATCACACACTCCTCCTTATGTCACGAGACCATCACCCACTCCTGCAGGACTCATCATCCAGTCCCTGAGGATCATCACACACTCCTCCTGATGTCATGAGACCATCAGCTTTTCCTGCAGGACTCTTCAACGAATCCGGCAGGACCATCACACACTCCGCCTGATGTGATGAGACCATCACCCACTCCTGGAGGACTCATCATCCAGTCCCGCGGGACCATCACACACTCCTCCGGATGTCATGAGTCCATCACCCACTCTGCAGGACTCATCACCTCATCCCTCGGAACATAACTCACCTCCTGATGTCATGAGGCCATCACCCACTCCTGCAGGACTCATCAAACAGTCCCGCTGGACCATCACACACTTCTCCTGATGTCATGAGACGATCACCCACTCCTGTAGGACTCATCACCCAGTCCCGCATGATCATCACACTCGTCCTGATGTCATGAGATCATCACCCACTCCTGCAGTACTCATCACCCAGTCCCGCGGGACCATCACACACTCCTCCTGGTGTCATGAGGCCACCACCCACTCCTGCAGGACTCATAACCCACTCCCGCGGGACCATCACACACTCCTCCTGATGTCATGAGGTCATCACCCTCTCCTGCAATAGCCATCATCCAGTCACGCAGGACCATCCAAAACTCCTTCTAATGTCTTGAGACCATCACCCACTCCTGTAGGACTCATCAAACAGTCCCGCGGGACCATCACACACTCCTCCTGATATCAAGAAACCATCACACACTCCTGCAGGACTCATCATCCAGTCCCTGAGGACTATCACACACTCCTGTAGACTCATCACCCAGTCCCGCAGGACCATCACACACTACTCCTGATGTCACGAGACCATCACCGACTCCTGTAGGACTCATCACCCAGTCCGGCATGATCATCACACACTTCTCCTGATGTCATGAGACTATCACCCACTCCTGAAGGACTCATCACCAAGTCCGGCATGATCATCACACACTCGTCCTGATGTCATGAGACCATCACCTATTTCTGCAGGACTCTTCAACGAGTCCTGCAGGACCATCACACACTCCGCCTGATGTCATGAGACCATCACCCACTCCTGCAGTACTCATCACCCAGTCCCGCGGGACCATCACACACTCCTCCTGATGTCATGAGGCCATCACCCACTCCTGCAGGACTCATCACCCAGTCCCGCGGGACCATCACACACTTCTCCTGATGTCATTAGACCATCACCCACACATGTGGAAACATCACCAAGTCCCGCAGGACAATCAAACACTCCTCTTGATGTCATGAGATGATCACCCACTCCTGTAGGACTCATCACCCAGTCCAGCAGGACCATCACACACCCCTTCTGATGTCATGAGACCATCAGCTTTTCCTGCAGGACTGTTCAACGAGTCCCGCAGGACCATCACACACTCCGCCTGATGTCATGAGACCATCACCCACTCCTGGAGGACTCATCACCCAGTCCTGCGGGACCATCACACACTCCTCCTGATGTCATGAGGCCGTCACCCACTCTGCAGGACTCATCACCTAATCCCGCGGGACCATGACACACTCTTCCTGATGTCAAGAAACCATCACCCACTCCTGCAGGACTCATCATCCAGTCCCTGAGGACCATCACACACTCCTGTAGACTCATCACCCAGTCCCGCAGGACCATCACACACTACTCCTGATGTCACGAGACCATCACCCACACCTGCAGGACTCATCACCCAGTCCCGCGGGACCATCACACACTCCTCCTGATGTCATGAGACCATCACCCACTCCTGCAGGACTCATCATCCAGTCCCTGAGGACCATCAGACACTCCTGTAGACTCATCACCCAGTCCCGCAGGACCATCACACTTTCCTCCTGATGTCACGAGACCCATCACCGACTCCTGTAGCACTCATCACCCTGTCCCGCAGGACCATCACACACTCCTCCCGATGTCACGAGACCATCACCGACTCCTATAGGACTCATCACCAGTTCCCGCAGAACCACCACACACTCCTCCTGATGTCATGAGAATATCACCCGCTCCTGCAAGAGCCATCATCCAGTCCCGCAGGACTATCCAAAACTCCTTCTGATGTCATGAGACCTTCACCAATTCCTGTAGGATTCATCACTCAGTCCCGCATGACCATCACAAAACTCCTCCAGATGTCACGAGACCATCTCCGACACCTGTAGGACTCATCACCCAGTCCTGCAGGACCATCACACACTTCTCCTGATGTCAATAGACCATCACCCACTCACGTGGAAACATCACAATGTCCCGCAGGACAATCAAACACTCCTCTTGATGTCATGAGATGATCACCCACTCCTGTAGGACTCATCACCCAGTCCAGCAGGACCATCACACACCCCTTCTGATGTCATGAGACCATCAGCTTTTCCTGCAGGACTGTTCAACGAGTCCCGCAGGACCATCACACACTCCGCCTGATGTCATGAGACCATCACCCACTCCTGGAGGACTTATCACCCAGTCCCGCGGGACCATCACACACTCCTCCTGATGTCATGAGGCCGTCACCCACTCTGCAGGACTCATCACCTAATCCCGCGGGACCATGACACACTCTTCCTGATGTCATGAAGCCATCACCCACTCCTGCAGGACTCATCAAACAGTCCCGCGGGACCATCACACACTCCTCCTGATATCAAGAAACCATCACCCACTCCTGCAGGACTCATCATCCAGTCCCTGAGGAGCATCACACACTCCTGTAGACTCATCACCCAGTCCCGCAGGACCATCACACACTACTACTGATGTCATTAGACCATCACCCACACCTGCAGGACTCATCACCCAGTCCCGCGGGACCATCACACACACCTCTTGATGTCATGAGGCCATCACCCTCTCCTGCAGGACTCATCAAACAGTCCCGCGGGACCATCACACACTCCTCCTGATATCAAGAGACCATCACCCACTCCTGCAGGACTCATCATCCAGTCCCTGAGGACAATCACACACTCCTGTAGACTCCTCACCCAGTCCCGCAAGACCATTACACACTCCTCCTGATGTCATTAGACCATCACCCACACCTGCAGGACTCATCACCCAGTCCCGCGGGACCATCACACACTCCTCCTGATGTCATGAGACCATCACCCACTCCTGCAGGACTCATCATCCAGTCCCTGAGGACCATCACACACTCCTGTAGACTCATCACTCAGTCCCGCAGGACCATCACACTTTCCTCCTGATGTCACGAGACCATCACCGACTCCTGTAGCACTCATCACCCAGTCCCGCGGGACCATCACACACTCCTCCTGATGTAATTAGGCCATCACCCACTCCTGCAGGAATCATCAAACAGTCCCCCGGTACCATCACACATTCCTCCTGATGTCATTAGACCATCACCCACACCTGCAGGACTAATCACCCAGTCCCGCGGGACCATCACACACTCCTCTTGATGTCATGAGGCCATCACCCTCTCCTGCAGGACTCATCAAACAGTCCCGCGGGACCATCACACACTCCTCCTTATTTCAAGAGACCATCACCCACTCCTGCAGGACTCATCATCCAGTCCCTGAGGACCATCACACACTCCTGTAGACTCATCACCCAGTCCCGCAAGACCATTACACACTCCTCCTGATGTCATTAGACCATCACCCACACCTGCAGGACTCATCACCCAGTCCCGCGGGACCATCACACACTCCTCCTGATGTCATGAGACCATCACCCACTCCTGCAGGACTCATCATCCAGTCCCTGAGGACCATCACACACTCCTGTAGACTCATCACCCAGTCCCGAAGGACCATCACACTTTCCTCCTGATGTCACGAGACCATCACCGACTCCTGTAGCACTCATCACCCAGTCCCGCAGGACCATCACACTCCTCCCGATGTCACGAGACCATCACCCACTCCTATAGGACTCATCACCAGTTCCCGCAGAACCACCACACATTCCTCCTGATGTCACGAGACCATCACCCACTCCTGTAGGACTCATCACCCGGTCCCGCGGGACCATCACACACTCCTCCTGATGTCATGAGACCATCACCAACACATGTGGACACATCACCAAGTCCCGTAGGACAATCAAACACTCCTCTTGATGTCATGAGACGATCACCCACTCCTGAAGGACTCATCATCCAGTCCCTGAGGATCATCACACACTCCTCCTTATGTCACGAGACCATCACCCACTCCTGCAGAACTCATCATCCAGTCCCTGATGATCATCACACACTCCTCCTGATGTCATGAGACCATCAGCTTTTCCTGCAGGACTCTTCAACGAATCCCGCAGGACCATCACACACTCAGCCTGATGTCATGAGACCATCACCCACTCCTGGAGGACTCATCATCCAGTCCCGCGGGACCATCACACACTCCTCCGGATGTCATGAGGCCATCACCCACTCTGCAGGACTCATCACCTCATCCCGCGGGACCATAACTCACCTCCTGATGTCATGAGGCCATCACCCACTCCTGCAGGATTCATCAAACAGTCCCGCTGGACCATCACACACTTCTCCTGATGTCATGAGACGATCACCCACTCCTGTAGGACTCATCACCCAGTCCCGCATGATCATTACACTCGTCCTGATGTCATGAGATCATCACCCACTCCTGCAGTACTCATCACCCAGTCCCTCGGGACCATCACACACTCCTCCTGATGTCATGAGGCCACCACCCACTCCTGCAGGACTCATAAGCCACTCCCGCGGGACCATCACACACTCCTCCTGATGTCATGAGGTCATCACCCTCTCCTGCAATAGCCATCATCCAGTCACGCAGGACCATCCAAAACTCCTTCTAATGTCATGAGAACATCACCCATTCCTGTAGGACTCATCACCCAGTCCCGCATGACCATCACACACTCCTCCTGATGTCACGAGACCATCAGCGACACCTGTAGGACTCATCACCCAGTCCTGTAGGACCATCACACACTCCTCCTGATGTCATGAGACCATCACTCACTCCCGCGGACTCATCACCAAGTCTCGCAGGACTATCAAACACTCCCCTTTAGGTCATGAGACCATCACCCACTCCTGTAGGACTCATCATCCAGCCCGGCAGGACAATCACACACTCCTCCTGATGTCATGAGACCATCACCTATTCCTGCAGAACTCTTCAACGAGTCCCGCAGGAACATCACTGCAGGACACATCACCTGGTCCCGCGGGACCATCACACACTCCTCCTGATATCATGAGGCCATCACCAACTCCTGCAGGACTCATCACCCAGTCCCGCTGGACCATCACACACTCCTCCTGATTTCACGAGACCATCACCCACTCCTGCAGGACTCATCATCCAGTCCCTGCGGATCATCACACACTCCTCCTGATGTCACGAGACCATCACCGACTCCTGTAGGACTCATCACCCAGTCCCGCAGGACCATCACACACTTCTCCTGATGTCATGAGACCATCACCCACTCCTGTAGGACTCATCACCCAGTCCCACATGATCATCACACACTGGTCCTGATGTCATGACACCATCACCTATTCCTGCAGGACTCTTCAACGAGTCCCGCAGGACCATCACACAATCCGCCTGATGTCATGAGACCATCACCCACTCCTGCAGAACTCATCACCCAGTCCCGCAGGACCATTACACACTCCTCCTGATGTCATGAGGCCATCACCCACTCCTGCAGGACTCATCACCCAGTCCCGCATGACCATGACACACTCCTCCTGATGTCACGAGACCATCACCGACATCTGTAGGACTAATCACCCAGTCCTGTAAGACCATCACACACTCCTCCTGATGCCATGAGACCATCACTTACTCCCGCGGACTCATCACCAAGTCTCGCAGGACCATGAAACACTCCCCTTTATGTCATGAGACCATCACCCACTCCTGTAGGACTCATCATCCAGCCCGGCAGGACCCTCACACACTCCTCCTGATGTCATGAGACCATCACCTATTCCTGCAGAACTCTTCAACGAGTCCCGCAAGAACATCACTGCAGGCCTGGTCACCTAGTCCCGCGGGACCATCACACACTCCTCCTGATGTCAAGAGACCATCACCCAGACATGCGGACTCATCACCCAGTCCCGCGGGACCATCACACACTCCTCCTGATGTCATGAGGCCATCACCCACTCCTGCAGGACTCATCAAACAGTCCCGCGGGACCATCACACACTCCTCCTGATGTCATGAGACCATCACCCACTCCTGCAGGACTCATCACCCAGTCCTGTAGAACCATCACACACTCCTCCTGATGTCATGAGACCATCACCCACTCCTGCAGGCCTCATCACCCAGTCCCGCAGGACCATCACACACTCCTCCTGATGTCATCAGCCCATCACCAACTCCTGCAGGACTCATCACCCAGTCCCGCTGGACCATCACACACTCCTCCTGATTTCACGAGACCATCACCCACTTCTGCAGGACTCATTATCCAGTCCCTGAGGACCATCACACACTTCTCCTGATGTCATGAGACGAGCACCCACTCCTGTAGGACTCATCACCCAGTCCCACATGATCATCACACACTGGTCCTGATGTCATGACACCATCACCTATTCCTGCAGGACTCTTCAACGAGTCCCGCAGGACCATCAAACAATCCACCTGATGTCATGAGACCATCACCCACTCCTGCAGAACTCATCACCCAGTCCCGCGGGACCATCACACACTCCTCATGATGTCACGAGGCCATCACCCACTCCTGCAGGACTCATCACCCACTCCCGCAGGACCATGACACACTCCTCCTGATGTCATGAGGTTATCACCCACTCCTGCAATAGTCATCATCCAGTCCCGCAGGACCATCCAAAACTCCTTCTAATGTCATGAGACCATCACCCATTCCTGTAGGACTCATCACCCAGTCCCGCATGACCATCACACACTCCTCCTGATGTCACGAGACCATCACCGACATCTGTAGGACTCATCACCCAGTCCTGTAGGACCATCACACACTCCTCCTGATGTCATGAGACCATCACTCACTCCCGCGGACTCATCACCAAGTCTCGCAGTACCATCAAACACTCCCCTTTATGTCATGAGACCATCACCCACTCCTGTAGGACTCATCATCCAGCCCGGCAGGACCATCACACACTCCTCCTGATGTCATGAGACTATCACCAATTCCGGCAGAACTCTTCAACGAGTCCCGCATGAACATCACTGCAGGACACATCACCTGGTCCCGCGGGACCATCACACACTCCTCCTGATATCATGAGGCCATCACTCACTCCTGCAGACCTCATCACCATGGTCCGCTGGACCATCACACATTTATCCAGACCATCACCCACACCATCACCCACTCCTGCAGGACTCATCATCCAGTCCCTGAGGATCATCACACACTCCTCCTGATGTCACGAGACCATCACCGACTCCTGTAGGACTCATCACCCAGTCCCGCAGGACCATCACACACTTCTCCTGATGTCATGAGACGATCACCCACTCCTGCAGGACTCATCACCCAGTCCCGCATGACTATCACACACTCCTCCTGATGTCACGAGACCATCACCGACATCTGTAGGACTCATCACCCAGTCCTGTAGGACCATCACACACTCCTCCTGATGCCATGAGACCATCACTCACTCCCGCGGACTCATCACCAAGTCTCGCAGGACCATCAAACACTCCCCTTTATATCATGAGACCATCACCAACTCCGGTAGGACTCATCATCCAGCCCGGCAGGACCATCAAACACTCCTCCTGATGTCATGAGACCATCACCTATTCCTGCAGAACTCTTCAACGAGTCCCGCAAGAACATCACTGCAGGACACATCACCTAGTCCCGCGGGACCATCACACACTCCTCCTGATGTCATGAGGCCATCACCCACTCCTGCAGGCCTGGTCACCTAGTCCCGCGGGACGATCACACACTCCTCCTGATGTCATGAGACGATCACCCACTCCTGTAGGACTCATGACCCAGTCCCACATGATCATCACACACTGGTCCTGATGTCATGACACCATCACCTATTCCTGCATGACTCTTCAACGAGTCCCGCAGGACCATCACACAATCCGCCTGATGTCATGAGACCATCACCCACTCCTGCAGAACTCATCACCCAGTCCCGCGAGACCATCACACAATCCGCCTGATGTCATGAGACCATCACCCACTCCTGCAGAACTCATCACCCAGTCCCGCGGGACCATCACACACTCCTCCTGATGTCATGAGGCCATCACCCACTCTTGCAGGACTCATCACCCACTCCCGCGGGACCATCACACACTCCTCCTGATGTCACGAGACCATCACCGACATCTGTAGGACTCATCACCCAGTCCTGTAGGACCATCACACACTCCTCCTGATGTCATGAGACCATCACTCACTCCCGCGGACTCATCACCAAGTCTCGCAGGACCATCAAACACTCCCCTTTATGTCATGAGACCATCACCCACTCTTGTAGGACTCATCATCCAGCCCGGCAGGACCATCACACCCTCCTCCTGATGTCATGAGACCCATAACCAATTCCTGCAGAACTCTTCAACGAGTCCCGCATGAACATCACTGCAGGACACATCACCTAGTCCCGCGGGACCATCACACACTCCTCCTGATGTCATGAGGCCATCACCCACTCCTGCAAGCCTGGTCACCTAGTCCCGCATGACCATCACACACTCCTCCTGATGTCATGAGACCATCACCCAGACATGCGGACTCATCACCCATTCCCGCGGGACCATCACACACTCCTCCTGATGTCATGAGACCATCACCCACTCCTGCAGGACTCATCACCCAGTCCCGCGGGACCATCACATACTCCTCCTGATGTCATGAGGCCATCACCCACTCCTGCAGGACTCATCAAACAGTCCCGCGGGACCATCACACACTCCTCCTGATGTCATGAGACCATCACCCACTCCTGCAGGACTCATCACCCAGTCCTGTAGAACCATCACACAAACCTCCTGATGTCATGAGACCATCACCCACTCCTGCAGGCCTCATCACCTAGTCCCGCAGGACCATCACACGCTCCTCCTGATGTCATTAGCCCATCACCAACTCCTGCAGGACTCTTCACCCAGTCCCGCTGGACCATCACACACTCCTCCTGATTTCACGAGACCATCACCCACTCCTGCAGGACTCATTATCCAGTCCCTGAGGATCATCACACACTCCTCCTGATGTCACGAGACCATCACCCACTTCTGCAGGACTCATCACCCAGTACCGCGGGACCATCACACACTCCTCCTGATGTCATGAGGCCATCACCAACTCCTGCGGGACTCATCACCTAGTCTCGCGATACCATCACACACTCCTCCTGATGTCATGAGGCCATCACACACTCCTGCAGGTCTCATCAAACAGTCCGTCGGGACCATCACACACTCCTCCTGATGTCATTAGACCATCACCCACACCAGCAGGACTCATCACGCAGTCCCGCGGGACCATCACACACTCCTCCTGATTTCAAGAGACCATCACACACTCCTCCTGATGTCATGAGAATATCAGCCGCTCCTGCAGAAGCCATCATCTAGTCCCGCAGGACCATCCCACACTCCTTCTGATGTCATGAGACCATCAACCCCTCCTGTAGGGCTCATAACCCAGTCCCGCATGACCACCACACATTCCTTCTGATGTCAAGAGACCATCACCCATTCCTTTAGGACTCACCAGCCAGTCCCGCGGGACCGTCACACATTCCTCCTGATGTCATGAGACCATCACCCACTCATGTAGGACTCATCACCCAGTCCCGCATGACAATCCCACACGCCTCCTGATGTCACGAGACCATCACCGACACCTGTAGGACTCATCACCCAGTCCTGCAGGACCATCACACACTCCTCCTGATGTCATGAGACCATCACCAACTCCTGCGGACTCATCACCAAGTCCCGCAGGACCATCACACACTTCTCCCGATGTCACGAGACCATCATCGACTAATAAAGGACTCATCACAAATTCCAGCAGAACCATCAGACTCTCCGCCTGATGTCATGAGACCATCACCGACACATGTAGGACTCATCACCCAGTCATGCAGGACCATCACACACTTCTCCTGATGTCATGAGGCCATCACCCACTCCTGCAGGACTCATCAAATAGTCCCGCGGGACCATCAAACACTCCTAATGATGTCATCAGGCCATCACCCACTCCTGCAGGACTCATCAAACAGTCCCATGGGACCATCACAAACTCCTCCTGATGTCATTAGACCATCACCCACACCTGCAGGACTCATCACCCAGTCCCGCGGGACCATCACACACTCCTCCCCCTTATATCAACAGACCATCACCCACTCCTGCAGGACTCATCATCCAGTCCCTGAGGACCATCACACACTCCTGTAGACTCATCACCCATTCCCGCAGGACCATCACACACTCCTCCCGATGTCACGAGACCGTCACCGACTCCTATATGACTCATCACCAATACCCGCAGAACCACCACACACTCCTCCTGATGTCATGACAATATCACCCGCTCCTGCAGGAGTCATCATCCAGTCCCGCAGGACCATCCCACACTCCTTCTGATGTCATGAGACCATCACCTATTCCTGCAGGACTCTTCGACGAGTCCCGCAGGACCATCACACACTCCGCCTTATGTCATGAGACCATCACCCACTCCTGCAGGACTCATCACCCAGTCCTGTAGGACCATCACACACTCCTCCTGATGTCATGAGACCATCACCCACTCCTGCAGGCCTCATCACCTAGTTCCGCTGGACCATCAAACACTCCTCCTGATTTCACGAGACCATCACCCACTTCTCCAGGACTCATCACCCAGTCCCGCGGGACCATCACACACTCCTCCTGATGTCATCAGGCCATCACCTACTCCTGCGGGACTCATCGCCTTGTCCCGCGGGACCATCACACACTAGTCCTGATGTCATTAGACCATCACCCACACCAGCAGGACTCATCACCCAGTCCCGCGGGACCATCACACACTCCTCTTGATATCAAGAGACCATCACACACTCCTCCTGATGTCATGAGAATATCACCCGCTCCTGCAGAAGCCATCATCCAGTCCCGCAGGACCATCCCACACTCCTTCTGATGTCATGAGACCATCACCCCCTCCTGTAGGGCTCATAACCCAGTCCCGCATGACCATCCCACACGCCTCCTGATGTCACGAGACCATCACCGACACCTGTAGGACTCATCACCCAGTCCTGCAGGACCATCACACATTCCTCCTGATGTCATGAGACCATCTCCAACTCCTGCGGACTCATCACCAAGTCCCGCAGGACCATCACACACTTCTCCCGATGTCACGAGACCATCATCGACTAATATAGGACTCATCACAAATTCCAGCAGAACCATCAGACTCTCCGCCTGATGTCATGAGACCATCACCGACACATGTAGGACTCATCACCCAGTCATGCAGGACCATCACGCACTTCTCCTGATGTCATGAGACCATCACCCACACATGCGGACTCATCCCCCAGTCCCGCGGGACCATCACACACTCCTCCTGATGTCATGAGGCCATCACCCACTCCTGCAGGACTCATCAAATAGTCCCGCGGGACCATCAAACACTCCTCCTGATGTCATCAGGCCATCATCCACTCCAGCAGGACTCATCAAACAGTCCCTCGGGACCATCACACACTCCCCCTGATGTCATTAGACCATCACCCACACCTGCAGGACTCATCACCCAGTCCCGCGGGACCATCACACACTCCTCCTGATATCAAGAGACCATCACCTATTCCTGCATGACTCTTCGACGAGTCCCGCAGGACCATCACACACTCCGCCTGATGTCATGAGACCATCACCCACTCCTGCAGGCCTCATCACCTAGTCCCGCGGGACCATCAAACACTCCACCTGATGTCATCAGGCCATCACCAACTCCTGCAGGACTCATCACCCAGTCCCGCCGGACCATCACACGCTCCTCCTGATTTCACGAGACCATCACCCACTCCTGCAGGACTCATCATCCAGTCCCTGAGGATCATCACACACTCCTCCTGATGTCACGAAACCATCACCCACTTCTGCAGGACTCATACCCCAGTCCCGCGGGACCATCACACACTTCTCCTGATGTCATGAGGCCATCACCCACTCCTGCAGGACTCACCAAATAGTCGCGCGGGACAATCAAACACTCCTCCTGATGTCATCAGGCCATCACCCACTCCTACAGGACTCATCAAACAGTCCCTCGGGACCATTACACACTCCTCCTGATGTCATTAGACCATCACCCACACCAGCAGGACTCATCACCCAGTCCCGCGGGACCATCACACTCCTCCTGATATCAAGAGACCATCACCCACTCCTGCAGGACTCATCATCCAGTTACTGAGGACCATCACACACTCCTGTAGACTCATCACCCAGTCCCGCAGGACCATCACACATTCCTCCTGATGTCACGAGACCATCACCGACTCCTGTAGGACTCATCACCCATTCCCGCAGGACCATCACACACTCCTCCCGATGTCACGAGACCGTCACCGACTCCTATATGACTCATCACCAATACCCGCAGAACCACCTCACACTCCTCCTGATGTCATGAGAATATCACCCGCTCCTTCAGGAGCCATCATCCAGTCCCGCAGGACCATCCCACACTCCTTCTGATGTCATGAGACCATCACCCATTCCTGTAGGACTGATCACCCAGGCCCGCATGACCACCACACGCTCTTCCTGATGTCACGAGACCATCACCGACACCTGTAGGACTCATCACCCAGTCCTGCAGGACCATCACACACTCCTCCTGATGTCATGAGACCATCACCAACTCCTGCGGACTCATCACCAAGTCCCGTAGGACCATCAAACACTCCTCTTGATGTCACGAGACCATCACCCACTCCTTTAGGACTCATCAGCCAGTCATGCAGGACCATCACACACTTCTCCTGATGTCATGACACCATCACCAACTCCTGCGGACTCATCACCCAGTCCCGCAGGACCATCACACACTTCTTCTGATGTCATGAGGCCATCATCCCTTCCTGCAGGACTCATCACCTAGTTCCGCGGGACCATCCCACACTTCTCCCGATGTCATGAGGCCCTCACCCACTCCTGCATGACTCATCACCCAGTCCCGCGGGACCATCATATACTCCTCCTGATGTCATGAGGCCATCGCCCACTCCTGCAGGCCTCATCACCTAGTTCCGCGGGACCATCCCACACTCCTCCCGATGTCATGAGGCCCTCACCCACTCCTGCAGGTCTCATCAAACAGTCCAGCGGGACCATCACATACTCCTCCTGATGTCATGAGGCCATCACCTACTCCTGCAGGACTCATCAAACAGTCCCGCTGGACCATCACATACTCCTCCTGATGTCATGAGACTATAATTCACTCCTGCAGGACTCATCAACCAGTCCCGCGGGACCATCTCATACTCCTCCTGATGTCATGAGACTATCATTCACTCCTGCAGGACTCATCACCCAGTCCCGCGGGACCATCTCATACTCCTCCTGATGTCATGAGACCATCACCTATTCCTGCAGGACTCTACGACGAGTCCCGCAGGAACATCACACACTCCGCCTGATGTCATGAGACCATCACCCACTCCTGCAGGACTCATCACCCAGTCCTGTAGGACCATCACACACTCCTCCTGATGTCATGAGACCATCACCCACTCCTGCAGGCCTCATCACCTAGTCCCGCGGGACAATCACACACTCCTCCTGATGTCATGAGACCATCACCCATCAAAATTTATGTTCATCACTCATACGTGATCTGTTTATATTAAGTTCCGTAACATAAATTGGGGGTTCTCGTCGGGATCCTTAATAGTTTTCAAATTTATTAGGCCGTGACCTGGACACATTGTTTTTTCATACATTGTTTACAGGATTTCATATTGTTTGCAGTACACTGTTAACAGGATTTATTTCAGTGATTTTTTGTTATTGTTTTGACATCTTAACATGGCAGATCAAACCTGAGACATTTGTTGACGATCCCGACCCTGATCAACCTGAACAGTTTTCAAAAGATTAGTTGTTGCGTTAGGGACAACACTTAGGACTTTAAGCCTGGTATTTTTGCTAAAATCATGCAAGATCTAATTAGCAAAGGTTTAATTAGAGGGACTGAGGTTGAAACATCCAAAAATGACAGCCTTGCTATGCAATTAGAATTGCAAAAGTTGGAAATGAAACATGAGTTAGCATTAAAACAGTTAGAATTAGAAAAAGAAAAACAGAGAGAAGAGAGGGAAGAACATGACAGGTTGGAAAGAGAAAGACTAAAGGAAGAGACAGACTAGAAAAAAATAAATAGAAAGAGACAAACTAGAAAAAGAAAAAGAAATTGAGTTAAAACGACTGGAGTTAGAAAGACTTAAAGTAGACCATAGACTAAGTGCTGCCCAACCTCACGGTTTTGATGTTACTAAACACATTAGACTTGTCCCACCTTTTCAAGAAAAAGAGGTTGATAAATATTTCTTACACTTTATGAAGGTAGCTGGAAATTTAAAATGGCATAAGGAAAATTGGACCATGCTGTTACAAAGTGTATTGACTGGCAAGGCCAGAGAAATTTATACAGAGCTTTCAGTAGAAGCTGCTGCTGACTATGACCTGGTAAAACGGTTAATCCTGAAAGGTTATGAGTTAGTTCCAGAGGCTTATCGCCAGAAATTCAGTAATTGGGAAAAGCGCAAAGAACAGTCCTACGTCCAATTTGCTAGGACAAAAGAGCAGTTATTTGATAGCAGGTGTAGTTCTAAAAATGTAATGAAAGATTATGACATTTTAAGCCAGTTGATTTTGCTTGAAGAATTTAAGCGCTGCATTAACGCAGATGTTAAAACTTTTTTCGATGAGAAAAGTCCTGAAACACTTGACATTGCTGCTCAATTAGCTAATGATTATTCATTAACACAAAAAATGGCCTTTACTAGCAAATCAAACCAGTCATTCACAAATAATAATGTAAAACAGTATGGTCAGAAGAAGTTTACAGTGCAGTCACCCCGTACTAGTAGTCCTGATAGTTCAAGAAAGCCCATATAGCTACACCTCAGTCCACCTCAGTATCATACTACAAGAGCCAGACTCTTTCATGTAAATAACGGGTACAACGCCTTTGCTGACTCAAATAAAGATTTTGATGCTACGGATGCCAAAGTGCCGTCTAAATCCGAAAAGAATCCGTAGATTGCGGGGTAAAATCCTCAGTTGATTCCTGCGAGGAATTAAATAAGGCTAGGTCCTTTCAAGACTCCTGCGAGGAGTATTCTCTAAATGAGGCTAAGTACTTTTATGACTCTTGTGAGAGTATTTCAAATGAGGCCAGGTCCTCTTATGACAAACAAATGTTTGTTTCTGCTGAAAAAAATTCTCTGTTGACTCCAATGACGAGTCTGATGATAAAAAGGATGTAGTTTCCTTAGATGACTCAGAAACAGAGTTTATGACTGGCACCTTCAATGTCAGTTCTTTTTTTGATGAGGTTGAGGTAGTAGATTCCTCTCTTGACTCTGAAATGGAGTTATATGAGCCATTCATACATGATGATTTGTATCACTTTCAACTGATTTTTCAGATTCTACCCCTATTAGAATTTTGAGGGACACTGGTTCAGGCCAGACACTCATGTAAGCAAACAATGTGCCATTTTCTAATAGGTCCTTTACTGGTGCACATGCACTTATTAATGGTGTGTTTTCAGACATGCACACTTCAGTTCCGCTTCACAGTATCCATTTAAAGTCAGATTTGATTTCTGGGAATATTACTGTGGGCATAAGAATTACTTTCCCCTTTAAGGAAATTCAGTTGCTACTAGGCAATAATGTCGCAGGTGACAAAGTACAGCCTGTACCAAAAGTGACAGAAAAGCCGTCACTTGATCAGGACACTGATCCGGAAAGTCAGGAAATTCTTGGTTTGTATCCTTCATGTGCTGTAACTAGACCTATGGCCAAGAAAAACACACATAAGGATAATGGTCCAGATGATAACACACTGGGAGTCACTAGTGACTCGTCTAACGACTCGCCCATACAGATGCAGCATTCTCAAGGTCACAACTTATCGCGGAACAGCATAAGGTCCCTGATATTTCACGTTTGTTTCCAAGGGCAGTTTTTAAAGATGAACTGTCACAGAACCCAGTTTGTTTCTATGTCAAAAAATGGAGTGCTTATGCGTAAATGGCGACCACCTGATGTATGCGCTGATGATGAGTGGGCCATCAAACATCAAATAGTAATGCCAAAAGCTTTCGCAATGAAATTCTAAGCATGGCACATGAGGCTCTTTGTCTGGCCATTTAGGTATAAATAAAACTTATCAGAAAGTTAGTACACACTTCTATAGGCCTAACCTAAGGAAAGATGTTGTGCAATATTGTATATCATGCTATACATGCCAGATGGTAGGCAAGCCCTATCAGAATCCTCCTAAGGCTCCACTTAGGCCTATTCGAGGAACCATTCAGTAGGATTTTTGTTGAATGTGTTGGACCACTGCCGACAACAAAATCTGGACATGAATACTTGCTGACATTTATGTGCGCAGCTACCAGGTTCCCTGAGGCAATACCATTGCACAAAATTAATGCCAAAAGTGTTGTAAAAACTCTGACCCAGTTTTTTTTACAACTTTTCGATTACCAAAATCCGTCCAGTCTGACCAAAGGTCTAATTTTATGTCTGGCTTATTCCAGCAAGTTATGCTTGAGCTAGGTATAAAACAGTACAGCTCTTCGCCATACCATCCTGAAAGTCAGGGCGCCCTCGAGCGTTTTCAAGAGACATTAAAAAAACATGATCAGAACTTATTGCTATTACACACAGAAAGACTGGGACGAAGGAATCCACCTATTGCTGTTTGCTGTCAGAGAATCCTTTCAAGAGTCCTTGGGTTTCAGTCCCTTTGAACTAGTTTTTGGACACTCAGTTCGAGGTCGATTGAAAAAAGTGTGAAAATCCTGATTCTCTTAGTTTACTACAATATGTCTCAGATTTTTGCACTAAACTACACAACGCTTGTGAGATTGCAAAGTCAAATCTAAAATCTGCACAAAGTAAAATGAAAACAAAGTATGGCAAACACACTGTAAGTAGGACGTTTGAGCCTGGTGAAAAGGTCCTTGCCTTACTTCCCATCCCTGGCAGACCTCTGCAAGCTGGGTATTTTGGGCCTTACATTGTTGACAAGAAAGTCAGTGATTTAAATTACATACTGTTGACACCAGATAGACCTAAGAAGAAACAACTGTGCCATGTTAACATGTTGAAACCATATTATGACAGAAATACCACGTCAGATGTTGTACATAATGTTACTGCTGTACATTGTGTAAACACTGACCCTGACCCAGTTAAAGTAGATACTGATTGTAAGTGTGATGCAGACATTCAGTGTGGTACGGTACCATTAAAAACTCAGACATGCGAAGGGACCTGGATGCCAAACTGTCCAACTAGCCGCACAAGAACAACAAGACCTCAAGAAGCTGCTGCGGAATTATGAACATTTGTTTAGTGACATGCCAACGCGAACTAACATACTGTGACATGACGTCGATGTTAGCGAGGCAAGCGCAGTCAAGCGACATCCATATAGACTAAATCCAGAAAAGCAAAAGTATCTACAGGATGAAATTCAATATTTGCTGGACAATGATTTTATTGAACCTAGTAATAGTAACTTGAGTTCACCATGTATTCTTGTGCCAAGACCTGATGGAAGTTACCGTATGTACACAGATTATCGTAAACTGAACTCTGTCACCAAGACTGACTATGTTCCCGATTCCGGGGATCGATGATTGTATTGATAGAGTCGGTAGCTCCAGATATGTCTCCAAGTTTGACTTGCAAAAAGGATTCCGGCAAGTTCCGCTGACAGATCGAGCGAAAGGAGTGTCCGCATTTGTGACGCCGCAAGGACTGTACCTGTATAAAGTTATGCCGTTGGCATTGAGAACTCGCCAGCCACGTTCCAGCGCCTCATCCATATGGTTGTCAGGGACATTCAGGGCTGCGACGCATATATTGATGACCTTATCGTGTAAAGTGACACCTGGGAGAAACATCTGCAAATTCTTCGCGACCTCTTCGAAAGACTCAGTGAAGAACGTCTGACCGTCAACTTAGTGAATTCTGAGTTTTGTGTTGCACAAGTAACATTTTGAGTCATATTGGAGGGCAGGGTCAGGTAAAACCTGTTGATGCTAAAATAAGTGCTCTTTCTGCATTTCCTAGACCAGAGAACAAAAAGCAAATAATGCGTTTTCTTGGTATGGTTGGATACTACAGGAAGTTTTGTCCAAATTTTGCTGGTGTAGCTGAACCTTTGACTGATTTGTTAAAGAAGAAACAAAAGTTTGTATGGAATGTTCAGTGTGAAATTGCATTTCAGAATTTGAAAGCAATTCTGCAAAGTTCACCAGTTTTAGCAGCTCCAGACTTTTCCGTACCTTTTAAGTTAGCTTTAGATGCTAGTGATACTGCCGCTGGTGCTGTGTTGTTACAAGAAGGCAGTGATGGCATAGATCATCCAATTTGTTATTTCTCAAGAAAGTTTAATGAAACCAGAAAAACTACTCCACTATTGAAAAAGAATGTTTGGCTTTGATTTTGGCGTTGCAACATTTTGAAGTTCATGTTACTTCATCAGTCAGGCCTATCATTATGTTTACGTAATGTTGTAAATAAGATGATTTCGAGATGTTGTAAAAATTTAATCATTGTGATCGCAAAAAGAAAGTTTTCCGAGAAAGTTTTCAGTGAAAACTTTCTTTTTTCTTACAGGAAGGGGAGTGTTACAGGTGCTCTTTTTATTATGTGACACGGGCGTAACTCCTGTTGTGGCACTCGTGTCTGGCCGCGTATTACATTCTATGTTTAATCCGTACTGGTTTAACTCTCGTTGTCATGTGAGCCTTGGGTTTTCAAGCCTGGTCATGGGTCACGTGATGAGCCTGCTCTGTGGAGATACACAGTGCTGTTTTTCTAGAGAATTCCTGGAACGCGTGTTGTGCAAGATCTTATGGACTCTTCGAAAAGTGGAACATTCTCGGCTTGGAGTGAAGAGTATATAAGGGGCTGTGTTTAAGCAGAGGGCAGACAGCAGAGCAGATTCCAGCGGATGCAGAGGCGTGTGTCAGGACATTATCCGACGAATGTGGCAATTATAGATTATCAAATACTTTCTCCTGGATTTTATGCATTTGGACTTCAGTTTACTTTCTGGGTTGTTGCAAGAACTTTCCACTGGACTGTCAATCTCCGAGAGTTTACATTTAAAGTTTACTTTCTGTGTTGTTGCAAGAACTTTACACTGGACTGTCATTCTCCGAGAGTTTACATTTAAAGGACTTTGTGATGGTGTTGGTTTCCAGGTACTCTGAACATACATTATTTTCTGTGTGATTGTACTGACTTGTTGCTATAGAACTGTTTTACTGTGTAATTGTATTGATTTAGTGTACTGTAATGTAAGGGTTGTTTTAAGAATAAATTATAGTTATTTGTTAACAAGAAACCACTGACTTCTTTATTCATTCCGTAGACATTTCACGCTGCCTAGTGTTACAGAATCTCATACTTTTTATATCTCCATTCCAAAATTTGTCTTCATCACTCATACGTGATCTGTTTATATGAGGTTCCGTAACAATATATATATATATATATATATATATATATATATACACACATATTGGGTCATTTGTGAAAAGACTACTCGCCCTGCTCGAACGCACTCCATTTACCTGTTTACCAGACTGGAGGAATGAATCTCTGCGTGTGTGTGTTATCCAGCCCCAAATAAATACCCCGTATAAGAGTGAGGCTTATTCATAATAATATAATAAAATCAATGAGGTTTGACAAATACAACATCACTATATAATTATTTTTGTTTTATATCTACAACATGTTGTTATTGTTCTTATTGTTAACTCTTCAGTAAACCAGAACAACTGGTAGAAAGGTTAAAGTCCCGTTTGTGTACTGAATATATTTATTGCTTCAGCATCTCCAAAGAAAGCCGGGATAAAATTCTGTTTACAAATAGGCAAATTGATGGAACATGTTGATTTAGTTCCGGATAATCAGATGGATTTTCTTTGCCTAAGCGGTGGTATGATTAACCTATATAAGAAGATGTATGTTGACACAACGTAGGAAGGTTGTTTTTTTTTTTTAACTTTTTTTTCGTTAAAGAATATAACATCTTCGCTGTTTTAAGAATATTCAATGCATTATGCTGTGATAAAAATCGACATGCATTCGTGACAATTTTGATGCAGTTTAAAGATACTTGTTTACATACCGAGAATATTTTATATACATGAAATATAAAGTTTTTTCCTTAAAATATGTTGGCATATGACAATATTTCGTTCCAGAACAGTTTGCTTACTCTTCTTTACAAGTGGAAATAAACTTACATCGGGCGTGATCAGTGGGCTCAGCAAAACATTAACATAGCGCACATGTCATTTGGTAGCCGTCCCTCAAAATTTCCCAAATCGAAATTTTGCCAGCTTCGAGCGGGAGATTCTACTGCGTTTCTTCGTTCATGTTTCTTTTATTTCCTTAGGATTTGTCGCGCCCGCAGTCTGTGTGTGATCTTATAAATAGAAACAAGTGTATAGTGTTTTATCAGACACACAACCATATGGAATACATAAACTGGAGATAATCTTAGCTTTTGCATGGAAACAGTATCAAGCCAAAATCAAGTAAAAGCGTGATATAATACACATATTATTGCAAATGTGTCTGTTTACAGAGTCGATTGCCAGCACGTTAACGGGCAGCTGAACTCTGGGCACGATTACCACCTGAAAAAGGGCTATAACAGATTGGTGAACATTCCGATCCCATTATAGATGGAACCATTAAGTTAGCTACCTCTCCACTTGTTTTCACTTTATTATCATCTGTGTTCAATTCTCATTCCATTCATTACTAATTCGTAAACATATCGAATATACGGTTATATGTAACTAATGTATGACCTCTTTCTAGACGGCGCTGGCACCGAGTGCAAAACCCCGAGTATGTTGCTCATTTTGGCAGCAAATGTGAGATAAAGAGAAACAGAAAGACTAAATGCGTCCGTTGATGATCATACTACTGCACCCTCATATGTATAAAATTCTATTAAAGGTATCTCCATCCAAATCCCCGCATTGACTTGCCTTTCATCTCAAACTTACAACTTTTGAAGCAACAAATGCTCATGTTAACCCGACAGGCACGCCAACAGCCTTAAAGGTGTGTGTGTTGAATGCTTATTTATAATTTTTGGGCCGTCCTGGTGTACTCCCGCTCGAGTGATGTGTATCAAACAGTGCAGGCGTGATGACATAACTGTATGTATCCATTGCAAACATATTTTCATATTCTGATTTGTTTTTATTTTTTATGCGAGACGTGACTTCTGGTGAAACTGGCACTAAAATATTTACTGTGAACCCATATGAATGTCCTAATTCTTTTGACTGCGTCCCGTGAACACCATAAACACGGATGTGAAGTATGTATATACGATGATTTTCGCCCTGTTTGTTAAACAAGTGTTTGTCTCATGGGCGGTCATGATCCCACTGCCTGCACACTATCAGTATATAGTGTTTCCTGTAACAGTCACTTGGGCATTTTTTCGGCCGAAAGCCAATTCAGCGAAAGTAAATACTGTAGTTGGCTTCATATTCGCGGGGTTAAAATTTCACCATTTCCAAATTTTAGTGTTTCGCGAAGGTTCATTTTTCGCGATCTCACTATAGGCCTATTAAAAAACTTTACAAACCAAACCATTAATTATAATTATTAATTAATTGTATCAAATAATACATGCTCTCAAAATCCTTTTAATTAAACGGGTCCCAAGGGAACAAATTCATACCATTTGTACAAGCAGTGTTTGAATATACAAAATCTGTTATTATTCATATTAAATATTAATCTTTTCTCCTTTTGACTTGCTTTCCACTTTGGTACCTCTGAATCACGAAGGTTTATTTTTGCGATAATTTCCCTTGAAACCCTCGCGAACAGCATACAACAACACTATTAATATATTAAAACACAGGGTACTCTCCACCGGCGACCCGGATTCGACTCCCGGTCTAGTTTTGTAAGTGGGCTATAGTCGTCGGTGGTTTCTACAGGCCTTCCGTTTTCGATATAATATAATATATAATTGCCGACATTAATAGGGAACAGAATGAGGGACGGATGGAGCTGTTGTCTGTCCGTAAACGATGCATATACATCTTGGCGGAGGTATTATAAAACAAATCTCGATACAGACATGGATGCACCTGGTGGTCGCGACCAACCGGCGACATCTGTTTGTGCAATATTAAGAGCATAGGTTTAACGTTTCTTTTGAATCGTACACTGTATATTTCCTTTTAATTTTAACTAGCTGTAAAAAGACATTCATACGACCCCAGGCGACAGGATTCCACGTAATACATGATATAAATGTTGATTGTATAAAACCATGGCCTGTGTATAATCTTGGAGTTTTGTTAAAGTGACATCTGTTGAGGGTGAATGATTAATGTCACTTGATCCGAGTTCATACTTGCATTAATCTGTCATGTAAAATTACAGTCAGCAGTTCAGCTAATAACAGTCAAAATGCAAAATTTTTGCCCACAAAATTCAGAAGTTATAAGCGAAAAATATATAATGAGCTATGCCATTCGGCATAATAAATTCTACATTTGAAAAAAAATGGAGAAAATGGAAACCACTGGTCCATTAAATTAATTAATCAGTAGTGAACCCGAGCTTATGTGCCATGTTCAAGGAACTGGAAACTCCTTGACTTAATGGGCTAAGGGATCAAAAGCTTACGGGTCAATGGGCTGTGGGATACACAGGCTGGCGGATCTACGGGCTGTGGGATCAATGGTCTGCCGGACAAATGTGTCGTGGGATCAACAGGATGTCGGACAAATGGGCTGTGGGATAAACAGGCTTGTGGACCAATGGGTTGTGGAATCAACGGGCTGTCGGACAAGTGGGGGATCATTTGGCTGACGGACAATTGTGTTGTGAGATCAACAGGCTGGCGGACCAATGGGCTGTGGGGTCAACAGGCCGGTAGACCAGTGGGTTGTGTGATCAACGGGCTGGCGGACCAATGGGCTGTGGGATCAACAAGCTCTCGGACGAATGGGCTATGGGATCATCAGACATGCAGACAAACGGGCTAGATCAACCGGCTTGCGGTCAAATGGGCTGTGGGATCAACGCACTTTCAGACAAATGGGCCGTAGGATTATAAAACTGAGACAAATGAGCCGTGGGATTAATGGGCTTATTGACCAATGGGATGTTGGATCAGTGGGCCTGCAGAGCAATGGGGTGTGGAATCAACAGGCTCGCGGACCAATGGGCTAAGGGATCAACAGCTTGTGGACCAATGGGGTGTGGGATAAGTAGGCTTGCAGAGCAATGGGCTGTGGGATCAACAGGCTGGCGGACCAATGGGCTGTGGGATCAAAGGGTTGGCGGACCAATAGGCTGTGGGATGAACGGGCTCTCGGACCAGTGGTCAAAGGGATCAACAGCTTTCGGACAAAGGGCTGTGTGATCAAAGGACTGGCTGGCCAATGGGCTGTCGGATCAACAAGCTCTCGGACGAATGGGCTATGGGATCATCAGACATGCAGAAAAATGGGCTGTTGGATCGATGGGCTAGGGGAACAATGGGCTGTCGGATCAACCGGCTGGCGGTCAAATGGGCTGTGGGATCAACGCACTCTCAGATTAATGGGCGGTAGGATCATCAGACTGGCAGACAAATGAGCTGTGGGATTAATGAGCATGAGGACCAATGTGATGTGGGATCAGTGGGCTTGCAGGTCAATGGGCTGTGGGATCAACAGGCTGGCGGACCAATTGGCTGTGGGATCAGTGGGCTGGCGGACCAATAGGCTGTGGGATAAACGGGCTCTCGGAACATTGGGCTAAGAGATCAACAGCTTACGGACACAAGGGCTGTGTGATCAATGGGCTGGCAGACCAATGGACTGTGTGATCAATGGGCTCTCTGACCAATGGGCTAAAGGATCAATAGCTTACGGGTCAATGGGCTGTGTGATCAACAGACTGACTGATCAAGGAGCTATTGGATCAATGGGCTAGGGGACCACTGGGCTGTCGGATCAACGGGCTTGTGGGTCAATGGGCTGTGGAATCAACGGGCTGTCGGACAAGTTGGGGATCATTGGGCTGACGGACAAATGTGTCGTGAGATATACAGGCTGGCGGACCAATGGGCTGTGGGATCAACAGGCTAACGGACCAATGGGCTATGGGATCAACGGGCTGGCGGACCAATGGGCTGCGGGATCAACAAGCTCTCGGACAAATTGGCTATGGGATCATCAGACATGCAGACAAACGGGCTAGGGGACCAATGGGCTGTCGGATCAACCGGCTGGCGGTCAAATGGGCTGTTGGATCAACGCACTCTCAGACAAATGGGCCGTAGGATGATCAGACTGGCAGACAAATGAGCTGGAGATTAATGGGTTTGTTGACCAATGTGATACGGGATCAGTAGGCTTGCAGAGCAATGGGCTGTGGGATCAACAGCCTGTCCGACCAAATACGCTGTGGGACGCATGTAAGACCTTAGGTATTACCGTCGATTGCATTCATTGTGCCCTCTTGTCTCAATCAAATGCCAATAGTTCGTTCTTATTTTATGCAAAACCCCATAAAATAAATATAATTTTAAACCTTATGAAATTATCCATCTGATGACATATAATATGTGTGTGTATCTCATTAAAACGTTCGCAATTGTAAACTTAAGTAAATTTTGTGTGTGTGTGTAAAAAACGTGTAATTCCAAGATCATCGTTGCAGTTAGCACATTTTAGTAGGCTTATGTGAAAATACATATTTCCCCAGGTAATTTTTTTGGTTACTAACCTATCATGTACCTTTCATATTTAAAATGCAATTATTAAATTTTGCTCGAATAAAAGTTAAATTTCCAAGTGAAAAAAATTCCATAACTTTTTCCAAAGTAAAATTTTCGGAAATAGAAAAAAAGACACTTTTTAGAAAACATATTTGACTTTGTGGGTATGAACTAAGAAATGTATGTGACTTGTAGTTACTGAGAAATATCCATTAAAAAGTAATGCATTTCACACAGATCCCATTTTTAAAAAAGCCGTAAAACCGTATGTGAGTGTCCTGTTGGAATATGGACCTTTACAGGGGCTTATATTGAATGACAACCTTTTGTCGTTATTACGTTTACTATGATCAGTGGAATATGATTTCATATTACTTGTTTTGTTTTCATATTTGTGAGTTAAAGGTGATTTAATGGACAATTTTACATCTGATAACTGCGCGACACGTGTGCCGAGGTTGCTGGCTATCAGTTGTTAAAAGGATTAACGCCCTCCGCGCTGACAGCAGTGACCCGATCATAGATGATACATTCCGCTCCTCAACTCTCCGAAAAAAACATTATTAGGGATATTATAATCTCTCTCTCTCCATATATACTTGTTATTCAGTGTGAGCTAATTACATTAGTTGATAATTAAACCCATATACTTTTTTCTCTCTTTCTCTCACACCCCCCTCTCTCATCGGAACACAAGAAAAACCTACTTACTAAGTACAAATATACTCCATGTTGTGACAGTTCAAGTGGCACATGGACCCCTGAGGTGTCCTCTTCGTGGCTGTCCACAAGTCTTACAGCTAGGTTTTCGCGGAGCGGCACAGTAGGGTTTTCACATAAGAGTTTTCGCTGGAAGTTCGCTCTGTTACGGTTGCTGATTTAGGACACTGAACAAAAATGTATATCTCGAGATAACATCTCGAGATCTCGACATAAAATTTCACAAAAAAATTGCTGCAGATAAAAAAAAATATTTATCTCGAGATTTTAAGTAGAGTTTTCGAATGCTAAGTCGAGATCTCGAGATATTATCTGAGATATAAATTTCAATAAAAATAAATAAAATAAGTCCACGCGGGCGTTGTACTAACCATTCAATGCTTAATTGACGTAAAACAAATCAAAGTTAAAAGGGCCGACTCAGATATCTGAAGTCTGTCAAATAAACATAATCTATTGAACCTTTCATAAAAATAAGCAAAATAAGGTACCCACAATCCATGCATGCAGAACTAAACATTTCTGTTTGAGTGATTACTCAGCCATGACTTCGAATCCGCCGTTCAGGTGGAATGTTTCAGTTTCTGTAGGCTTTGAATATGAATAATTAAATATTGTACTTTATATTTAACCTTTCGCCTTATCTTATGGGATTTACAAACTTGATTGATCTTAATTGAATTATATTGTATTACCGTTCACTTAAACACAGTATACATGGTCTTTGCATTTAAAATTGCAGTAGTAAGCACTCTTAACGTATACTGTCCCTTTAATGTTATTTTGCTTTATGTCAATTCAGCATCGAATGGTTCGTACAAATGTGAAAATTTACCTCGAGACCTCGAGAAACGATTACATGTCAGCTGGACGAGTTCAGCTGGACGATTCACAGAACGACGATCCCACTTGGGCGATTCCCAGCTGGACGAGCCCAGCTGGGCGCGCCCAGAAAGACGATCCCACGTAGTAAACAATTTAAGCTTGTGTCAGTTGTCATACATTTGTTAAGCCATAATCAACATAATTTGAAAATATATCTTCAAAGTTGACATAGTCAAATATTTTATTTTGTTTCCCGACTCACTTCTTTTAATTTCATGATATTTATGATAACCATGCCTTTACGATTTCATGGTTCTCCGCCCGCTGACCATACATTGAACGTTGAAAAAAATAAGCCTTTAGATGAGAATTTTACCTAGTCATTTAAGCTGAGAAATCTTTAAAGAGATGCTCTTAGATGCTACAGGAGAAATACATATGGGGTTCGTACGGCCCCCGATACCCGATTCTAAGAAATTATCCTGCACAGATCATACTACAACTGTCGTGGCACAATGAAGACGATGAAACAGCTACCGTTTTTAGGATAATTTTGGCCCGGACGCGACATCGCTGTTTTGACTTGTTCACCTCGTGATTGGGTCAACGGATTACTGCATTTGTGTGTCTACTTAACCGCTACGCTCCAAATGCGAACGCGCGGGCAAATAAAACTGATTTTAAAATTTGAAGACAAAAAGGTGATTACAAATTCAATATATTCCGTTATAACATTTTTTATTTCTTTTTATTAACAACTGTTTAATGTGTCGTCTTCATCACAGGGGATTACGTAAATATGGGGAAACCTCGCTGATGTGAATATAATTAAGCTGTTTCGAGCAGCAGAAACCACTCTCTCGCGAAGGGTTCTCTCAAAGTGTTATACAAACATTAATGCACTCTTGATCATGTAATTATTATACGCAACATCTTATAACAATTTTATCAATTAAAAAAACGTAATTATATATATATTTTTAGTGTGATTGTACGATTATACGATTGTGTATATATATGTATATGAATAATAATATTATATTTTTATATTAACCTCCTCCTCCCCCGCCCTCTCTCTTTCTCTCCTTCACACTATCACACTGGCATTTTGCACTATTAGACGCCTGATGAGAATGAAATAAAAAAAATGGGCTATCTGGACTATTTTTTTCTGTCTCTCTGTCATCTTGTCTGTTTCGTCTACCAGGGAATTTTAGAAAAAAAGAGACACTGAGACGCAGCATGAATCACAAAATCAATTCCTTTTATACAAAAATTTTTGCATGCATATTTATAATATTTACAATATGTACATGATATATACAGATATATATATATACATATATATATATATATATATATATATATATATATATATATATATATATATATATATATATACATATATATACAAATATATACAGATATATGCAAATATTCACAGAGTCTGTTATATACAATCTCTTATTTACAAGGTGAATCCATCCCGGTGATCCTTCGGTGAATCGATACTTCACTGCCGGCGAACGCGTCTCATCCGTTGGACGACCACAGCCAGGCTCTCTAGGAAGTCCATCGCCGGCTGCTCCTCATCGACGAAAGCTGCTGTCAGCCGTCCAACGGTGGCCTCCATCTCACGGTACTTCCTGCGTGGAAGCTTCGGAGCAGCGCCGAGTCTTGCCCGTTGGATGGTTAACTCAGTCTCCACCTGCTCCTCCTTGATGTGGCTCAACAGGACGTGGATGTTCGGGTGGTGCCGTCCGACGTTCCTGTTGAGTCGGCTATGCCACCCTTCTACTATGTTGTTGGTCTTCACCTGTAAGTTGTAGACGCTCCACATCTCGATCGGGAAGTGGCCTGCAATCCAAGTACCTCTGAAGTACGCAGAGAAACTGTCCAGGGCCGGGTGTTGTCTCAAAAGCTGTAAATAAAAAAAAAAAAACAAAACATGATTGAAATGTTATAATTTGACAAGTGCTTTGTGTTAAGTCAAGAGCTGTAGGAAAGAAATAAATGACATAATTCATGAACAATGACGTGTCGGATGTTGCTTTGGAGCTGTAACCAAAAGAAGACAAACAATAAATGATTTATTTTACTAAATTTATATACATGTATATATATATTTAATCAAATACCTGTTTATTTTTTTAATATTATATATTTATGAAACGTCATCCAATGAGATTGAAGTCAGATTTATATTTATAGAGGTCAGACACACAGAGAAAATGAACTGGAGAATTAATCCATGTAAAATGTAAATAACTGTACACATACTTTTTTATATACCGGAAAAAAAAAACATACCTGGTCTTGCACCAGCTCTGCGAATGCCCCGACGATGCTGTCACCTGGCAAAAAAAGGAAGCGCCATCACCTTCCGCAGCCAGCACGTGACCTCTGGGACAGTCCTGTAGGTTGTCGCCAAGTGCTCCTTGCGCACCCCTCTTCCATACAGCCTGACTGTAATGGAAGAGGCACCCGCTGTGTCTTGACTCGGAGAACTGGCTCCTAACGACCCTCACCTGGCCTTTCTCGAAGTCGCTGACGATTCGTTCTGGATTCAAATCCAGCTCCAGCTCCGACATCTTGGCCTTCAGCACGTCCATCAAGAAGCTGTACGTGGCGGTGCGCTTGTCCGGCAGAAGAGCGTAGCACAACTGAACCACGTGCCCCCGGTACATCCCATGGATGCTGAACAGTTGTTTGAAGATGCGCGGGCAAGACTTGAAGGTTCCATCCATGAAGATGGTCTTGCACCGACACAGCATCCTCAAGTTCGCCTCCGTCGCTAACACAATCATGTTCCTGTCCTGGTGGATGAGGAATTCTTGTCCGCCCACTGTCTGTCGCCATTCGCCTTCCAGGACCACGGCAGCTCTGCTCTCTGGAACAGGTGGCATCACTGCTTGGCGGGCACGATACATCTGTGATCTGCAGGAGTTGAAGCTGGGGATCAGTTCGGTGAACTGCTGTGCTTCCTGCGAACGGATGTAGTTGTTGTAAACCTGTGGAATATAAAACATATAAGATAGGATAAGTGAATCTGCCAAGATCTATAGTAACAACTATTTAATGATACTAAACAGCCACAACGTTATTTTGTAATACAATCATACCTATCATAATTATCTAAATATGTAACAACTTGATGTAAAACTTCTTGAAGTTTTTAGAAGTATTTAAGCCCATTTTGCTGAAAGAATTTCATAACAGATAATTCAGCAGTTCCTCCACCATCCGACCTTTAACATGTAATGCTTGATATAACGTGCCATGATAATATGTTCGCAGAAACTCGTAAAATACAAAACAATGTCATTAAATTATCAAATTACACAGATGACGTATCAGGACCTATCTTTTGTCAGTTTCCATCTGAATCAGTTTCCATCTTCCATCAGTTTGGAATGTCAAATAACTTATCAAGTTTTGCTATGAAACACTCTTTGACTTCTAGTTGGCCATGACCAAGAGATATGTCCCTTGCCTGTTCCCAGCTGTCTTGAATCTTATTCAAGATTGTAATCATTAGTTAATGAAAGGGAGCTTAAACAAGTCATGAGCTCGTTTTAAGATTTCAATGACTGCTGGATAAATATGTTTTGCAACGTTAGCTGCGGAGTAGTTCCTCATATCATAATCACTCTGATATCTAAGTAAAAGGCAATATCTTATAACATCACGCAGAGTTGGCAGCTCAGATAGCAGAAGCGTCCTGCTAGCCCCCAACAGATATCTCAAGCGAGTAAAGGTTGAACTTCTAGTTCGCTTCTTTGCAACCTTTGGCCCATTCTGGATATTTTGTTTAATTGAGACTTAAATGATTAAAATGACTTTTCCTCCCATATATGCCATTTTTTCCCTCAATAATTTACTGAAAGTATACTCTGTTATTAGTTGCATTCAGTAGACGGGTTTTTATGCTGACTTTTATGCTGACAGATTTGTATTTAGATTTCATTCACCTGGCACGCCATGTCAGAAAAATGGCTGAATGGCAGGCTGTTAAACCTTCAGACTGGCAACTAGAAAATGAGCACATAATTTGTAAATGTACTGCTTTCGAGCACTTGCCAGATTCATGTTACCTGAGCCATTTGGTGTATTTGAACCTCTACAGAACTTTGTTAATTCACAGGTAAATGATATAAATTTATATGATTTATATGAAAAGGTATCAAAGGATGGCTTTTCCAAACGATCACATGGTCTTCAAAATTCATTAAGACGCAACTGATAGTGCATAAGGTTTAAATTCAGGAGCGATCTACCTTCAACAACTAATAAAGATGTACTGAAATACTGGACTAAAATTTGAAAATATTTATTATGATGATTTACCCAGCAAGATATAATTTGATTTAAAACTTGAGTAATCTTGAGTTTCATCAATCATGGTACTTGTTTTAGGACCCCTCATATTGTATATGAGCATTTTATTAAAATTGACTCACCCTACTCTCAATAGACCATTTCACCATTACAGGCGCGCATATGCGATGACCGACCTTGAGCCCAAGGTGAAAGGTCACCATTACCAAAACAAACTACATGCGGTCCTGACAACTTCTGCCGCTTCGTTTGTCAGACGCAGCAGATACACTGTGTTACTTGTTTCTCTGGGTTTAACATGCCTCGTCCCAAACAATGTCGTGAAACATTGTATCAATGGTACACATGGTTTGTGAAAACAGAGCCAGCTAGTCTGTAAAAAACACAGGAAACAACACGTGCGTTGTGCGAGTTCTGCTCAGTGAACGAAGGCACCAAGGCCATGTCACGCGCATGTGGGTGCAAGTTGCTAGGAGATCGGCGCGGACATAAAGATTTTTTGTTTAAAATGTTATAGACTATACTATAGTGTAATATATATATATATATATATATATATATATATATATATATATATATATATATATATATTACACTATAGTATAGTGTATAGTCAGGCAAGTCTTATTTAGTTATGCCTGATGCCAAGTTTCTGCTAAGGAGTGAGCCATTTGATACCAATGGGGAAAGGGGGGGGGGGGGGGGGAGGTGAGAAAAAAGCTTCATTGCAACATCCTCTAAATAACAATTATGTGCCATGCATCAAAATTACAATATATAAAAAGCTATATTTTTTCTGGCCTCTGCCATTGATTCGAATTAATTAGAGTTAAAGGGCATACTCTTGACGTTTTTACTAATCTGTCAAATATCTGTAGGTAGTGGATCAGTAGAAGTACAAATGATTAAATAACACTTGAGAGAAATATATTACACCTTTTTCACTAATATCTATTATGATATAATATTTCAGCTCTTTAATAATGTAGAACCAGTGCTTGACACATATCTCTGTAAAGGGAAGTGGCAGCAAGTCCCCCCCCCCCCCCGCCACTTTTGTTCATGATAGAATGATTTTAATGAATTTTAAATCTGAAAGATAAACTTCAATGTTTATGTCTATATTAACATATTAAAATAAATGGCTACATATACATATATATATATATACATATATATATATATATATATATATATATATATATATATATATATATATATATATATTTGTGATTTATGCAGTCAATATCTTATATGTTCCAAGGAAACTGCCTTTATATGCTTCATACAGACCTAATATATTACAATTTTCCAAAAAAAATGTAGGGGAGGCAACACACTCCCAAAATCTCCATGCATAAAACACCAATTAAGCATGAATTGTTTATTGATTGATGAAAGGTATATGGTACATGAAAGGTACACACATGCATATATGGTCTGCCCCTTTGATATTCAGTGTATCGGTGTATATTGTGCAGTGGCGACAATTTTTCTTCCAGGGTTGGGTGGATGACTTTGTATATTTGAAAACACACACACATATATTCCTTTTTCAGCGTCTCTGAGTGACCTATCAAACTATGTATATATATATATATATAAATCTATATATATATATATATATATATATATATATATATATATATATATATATATAAATCTCTATATATATATGATATCTATATATATGTATCTATTTATATTATGATTATATATATATATATATATATATATTTATTTATATTTCAAATATTTATAATATTGTAATTAGAAAATAAGTTATTTTCTAATTCAAAGCAAGGTATAGATATAACATTTTTTAGTAAATGGTTGAAAAGTCTTCAATTGTATTTATTAATATATTTCATTTGCAATATTATAATATTATTCTCTGAAAAGGGGGGGGGGGGATGATAACATTGGCCATCCCCCCTTGCCAAAAAGTGGGGGGATCCCCCTATAATGACGCCCCTGATATTGTGCCCCTGTCTAACAGCAGGTGGCCCAAAGCACTTGTATGAAGTAAAATTTAATAATTTTATAGTAAAAGTATATTATTTTTAGCATACATATTATACACTCTGTATTCTGAGGATTCTCAAGAATTTATTAGTGTTAAACTCCATAAAAAAAACTATAAAAAAGGAAAATGAAAGCTGAAAAAAATGTATGCTATAAAAGGACTCCCATATAGTATATATATTTGCTTTTTCCCACTGCGTTTTAGTCATGTTTAAATCGTTCAACTGACATGTCATGTTTAAGTAAAATGTTTATTTAGTGATAATGGTCTGCTTTATTTGTGATGTCCAGTAATATATATATATATATATATATATATATATATATATATATATATATATATATATATATACGCCAGTAGCATAATTTATATATAAATATTATATTTCTGCAAATGTTAAGAGATGACATTGGCAAATCCATGAAAAAAACCATACCATACAAAAACTCTCTAATAATCATATTTTCTCAAGTTCTTTGACACTTAAATATTTATCCTAGATCATGAAAGCCATAAGCATCTTCAACAGAAGGTTAATATTTTAATATATTACGCATTAACAGTGACAAATAAAAAAGCTCCCCAAAAGCTATATTATAAATTATATTTACCATCCCGTTACCCAAGAGTTAAAGACATTTTTGTAAATTTTGAAATAACAATAATCTTGTCCCGCAGTTGTGCATGCTGAACTGTGAACATTTACGGAAACATTTCGGACGATTCCGTTTTGTCCATGACAGGGTCAGAGAGTTATCAGTATTCATTAGTTCCTCAGCGATTAGTTTGAATTATTATTAGGAAATATAAAAATATTAAAGCATTATCTGGACTAAAGGAAATTATGTCTTGAAACACTGGCCTTCAACATAACAGTATTATATTTATATAAAATAAACTGTTATTAACACAGGAATCAGGACAATGAAATTTGAGATGGTTATAAAGATGCATTTCGAGAAAAAAAAGTTTATCTAATCTAAATACTCATGAATAATAAATGGTTACTAACCTTAATATAAAAGTGTTGACAAAGACATGTCTACATATTAATAAGTTAAATGTGAAGCACCGTCACGTGTCCACTTGAATATTTCACCAGTGTGATTCTTTGAGCCACATGGAGTGAGCGATTGCACAAGTGCCCGTATTTGTTACATTTTGTTTAAAAAGGCCAGCAGAAGAGCTCTAACCTGCTTAGGAGCAATGTGTAACACTTATAAAGAGTGCCATTTTCTATGTGAGGCGTCCACTGAAAATATTAATGGATATATAGAAAGGGTTGGAACGTGACGTTCCGCCATTTCTGCATTGCACATGTCTGATCAAGGAACGTGTTTTGGTAATGGTGACATTTGACCCTGACTAGCATGCATTGCGAGTCGCGAGATGCTGAAATGGTCTATTGACCGTCAGTAATTTAAACATGTATCACAAAAGAATAATAGGGTATTTAATTTGTTTTTCACTTCACCCGATTAATGTTGAAATATTATGCCCTTATATTTGTACACCGAAAAACTTGGAAATTGTCGGCAAAATACGTAAATAACGAAAGAAATGGAATAAATTGAGAATGTATGTAAATATCCTATTGTTAATCATGCCATAAGATACTGGGTATTATAAATAAAACTATACTAGGTAGAAATATACTTTATATAACAACCTAACTGAAATTACTGAATGAATTCAGGCCGGATATATATTGTAGATAAAGATATAAACGTTTCGGAAACTATGTGAATGGCTACATAACGTTTATATCATATTTGGTGTTTTATATTATTGGGTTGCCTGAACTTTCCCGGTACCATTCATATCAAATGCTAAAACATTATAAGGAAATACATTTATAACAACTACTTGATAATATTAATAATAATAATACCCACCGATAGAGCCTGCAGAAAATCCATAGGCACTATTCCAACTATGTCCAAAAGCGTATGTAGATCTCCAGCTTCAGAGCGCTAAACCCTGAGCTGATCGGTGTCCATGACCATCTCAAAACTCGTCAACTTATACGAACTTGTCTTTGTGTCTCGTTGGTGCGATAATGCTGACGAAATGACGGTACCGGTTCCGTCCAGGCAGTCTCTGGGTTAGCCACAAGAGCTTGTTTGCATACTGAGTAACGGGCAGGACATGCATCAGGAACGGATTATAATTGGAACTGTCTGCACGGTAACCTTTGTTATACATGTGTACAAAGCAACAGGCCAAATAATTTGAGTATTGGCCAAAGTGAATTACTAGTCTGACTGAATGTGATATATTGATTCATTTATTAATTAATTAATTTATTAATATCGGAATGAAAACTTCCAGCTTCCAGCATTAAGGTTAGCCTTTACCGTCTGGCTTTTTTTTGGTGTATATCCACTTTATGATGGACTCTTTATCAATTTTTTTTAAACACATGAGTGTCTCATGGAGAAGTGTTTCTTTTGATTTACATAATTAATATATTCAAACTCTTTTTCAGTTGTGTGTTGCTCTATTCTCTTCTATGTAGTCTACAAAATACACTGCTTGCCTTGAATGGTTTGCTATCAATCTTTTTATCAATTTCATTTTATCTGAGGAGCAACATGGGGAACTGAACTGGTGGACTGACTTTGGTTAATGTTGATGGCCGTTGATGGAGTCAGATAGTATTGTTTTCTTTTATATTATACAAGTAAACACACAACATACATATTACATATATATAAACACATATGCATAAACACGTACAAATACATATTGAACATTCACATTAATGCAATCATTTCAGCTTCCTTTTATCTAAGTTTACCTTTCTGATTCTCTTAAAATTAAACAAATATTTAGTTATTCTTCAGGTATACACAGCATTGGCGAACTGCAGTTAAGGCAATAAAAAGTGCATAAGAAAATGTTATTGCCAATTTATACTTCAATATCTGGAGATTAAAAAACTGTCAAGAAAAAAATCTTTTGATGAGGGATTTTCAAGAAATTGCAATTTGAAAGTTATACATATTGTTCCCGAATGACGCGATTTCCAGGTCTTCGCAAAAGCATGGTTTTGTAAAATTTTTGACCAAAAATTGCATTGAAGACATGAAAAAAAATGTTTTAAGGTTTGCTGAGTGTAAATATCCACAAATGATTTTGACTGGATTTAGTTACGAGGATTTATACATTATTTTGCAGTCATATGCTTCTGCGACAAATGCTTATTTAACCATGACGCTTGTTATTGCACGCATATTCGGATTGGTTGTCGGGGAGGATCTGGGCAGTAGTTGGCAGGACGGTAGTTGCCTGGGCTAACCATATTTGATTCATTGTCGGGTAGGGGCTGGGCAGTAGTTGCCTTGGCTGATTGTATCAGGTTTCATTGTCTTGGAGGGTCTTGGCGGTACTTGCTTTGGCTGACTGTATTTTATTTGTTTTTTGGAGGCACTTGGTGGTAGTTACTTTGGTTTGCTGTATTGGATTCGTTGTCGGGGAGGGTCTGGGTGGTAGTTGCCTAGGTTGGCGGGGAGGAGATGGGCGGTCAGAGCCTTGGATGACCGGATCAGTTATGAGACAATAAAGTATAAACAGAAATTCCAGGCGATTTTCTATGTTCCTGTTCGAACTGCTTTTTAATGATAATAATATTGTGGCTGGGTTCAAGTTCTCGAGGATTTCAAATTTGCAATACTCGCTGTAGGAGAATAATCAAACAAAATAAAACCCTCGGGAATAAGGCGACCAAAAAACACCTGGGGTGAATTTTTACCTATACTGTATTCCTCTTGGTATCTCAAGTATCCATATATCTATACATATATAAGTCTAGAGGCAAAAAGTGGATAATATATACAGCAACTGAACTTTTGTAACCGGAAAAGCAAACATTGTATAATCAATATTGTCAGATTTTTAAAATACTTTTTATTTTTATTTGCTAATAATAAAAAATCGTTCCATGTTTTTAAGTTTGATCAGATTTTACGCACATTTTAAATAATTAATATATTAATGAACGTATACTGTGTGGGTTATTGCATGGTGATGTCGCAATAAAGAAACCCTGATGATTTGAAATTCGGAAAAAAATAACACGGCAATTATGAAGCTGACCACATGAACAGTCTATTGTTAAATGAAATTGATTATAGTTTTCACAAGGAATGCAATTAGCTGCACATTTTATCCTTCTCTAAGATTTGTAAGAATAAGTTCCTACGACGGAGCCTTGTCAACCGTCAATGTTCACAATGATTAGTACCACGCCATCATTTTCAGAACCTGTGACATGTTTGAGTTCACAGCTAAGCAGTCAAGATAGCAACCTCTGCTTCTTCAACACAGGTAACTTCCGTCATTTGGATGCGTTCCCCCTTCCCCTGGTCCCAAACATAGGACAAAGGTCCTTCTTTTAAATTCTCAGATGACCACAAAGAGCTAAGCTATAATAAAAAAAATGTAATTTTTTTTTAAAGCTTAAAAGTTTGATATTTGTGATAACGACGCCACTGCATATTCAACGAACAGGGTTATCTAATACCTGTATAATACTTCTAATTTATCTGATAAATATCACATATGTTCGCTTATTCTACGTTTGTAAAGCCAGGAGGAGCTTCCAAAGAACAATTATGCTTCAAACAATGAATGTTTTAATAAAACTTTGACGTCAAATAACTGGGTTGTATGAAGATAGCTGTATTTTGCATTAGTGATTATTTAGTGGTTGAGGGCTGATGTGTTACCTGAAAAAAAGTATACAATTGTTATATAAAAAAAAATTGTGGACTTTTGCAACCACTTCAGAATCAACACCCTTTTAATACTGCATAAATTTAACCTTGTAATGTATGTTAGATTTTATTTTCGCACACTTAAAAAATCACATTGTATCCCTATTCTCCTCGACTGCATTTTTTATCAGTGTGATAACTTATTGTTCTCAGATTTAATACTGTACACGACATCTCGTAATATGAGCTTCATCAATGCCAAGGGCCTGTATACATCAAATTATATTTCAAAGGTTAAACATAAACATATTCCCGAGAATTATTGTTTATTATGCTTATGATGCTTAGCTCAAATTGACACACTAGCAGGGCCGCCGAATATGCAATTAAAGATCACTTTGATTTGCTTACAATAAAAAGCGGCTAATAATTAAATGTTTATAAAGATTTAAAAGACGAATAGGATTTGGCTCTAACTTTTTCCTACAAATAATATCTAGCCTACCTCTAAAACACTTAGCTAACCCACACACATAGTTGATAATGTTACAATAATTGGGAACGGATATATGGCATTATCATGCACGACTTGTTTCACAAATTAAGTGACATAAAACAGGATGCTCTCTCCCTTTTTCAGAGATAGTTGAATGTCACAATAAAGCCAGATACCATCGATGTGGCACACAGGGTAGGGTCTCCCCGGAAAGACTTTAATAGAGATATCTTTGTTAAATTCATCTCCAGAGAAGATAAACTAACGGTAATGAAAGCCAGAAAGGAACTAAAAAATACTGGAGTTACAATAATGGACGACGTGTATGGAAATGCAAAAGCTTTAAAACAGAGTAAAAAATGATAAAAGATTTAAAGATGCATGGACATGGAATGGAAATGTATTTGTCAAAGATCATAAAGATAAGATCTTCACTGTGAAGTATGGTCAACAGTTGGATGATGTATTGAAAACAAAGTAGATCAGACAGAATTCTTTTCAGTTAAAAATGTATGATGTGATACCGAAAGGGTGATGAAGAAAAACTTAAGATTTTTTTTAGAACTGGTCCAGGTCTTTTTTAGGTCTTTGGTAAGGCACCACTATGTCAGATATACCACTTTGATTTTAGCTCAGCTGACTTTCAGTCATGCTGAGCTATAGCGATCACTCTTTGTCCGTCGTCCGTCTGTCCGTCAGTCTGTCTGTCCGTATGTCCGTCTGTCCGTCTGTCCGTTAACATGGCACAAATCGTAACCGCCGGACTTACAATCTTGTAACTTGACATTCTGAGAGGTCGATGAAAAATCTCCTTGGAAACCAGAAATTAGGTCTCTGTTACCCATATCCTTCGAGCTATTGGGCCCCAAAGTAAAAATGAAACATTTCATACAAAACCTTCAATATCTCTTTAACTACATCACTGATGGTCATGATTTTTGGCATACAAATTGATCATGAGATGTTCCGTCAGTTTCTGCAGACTGGTGGCGCCACCTGTATATTTCGATTTTTTTACGAATATTTTTCTCTATTTTTGAGACCTTTAAAAATGTGAACATCTGTTAACAGGGCACAAATCGTAAAGACTGGAACTTGAATCTTCAATTGTTGACACTTTGAGAGACCTATGAAAAGTCTCCATGGAAACCAGAAATTAGGTCTCCGTTACCCAAATCCTTTGAGCTATGGGGCCCAAAGTACCCCCCAGAATTGTCAAAAATTTCATAAAAAAACTTCAAAATCTCATTAACTTCATCACTGATGGTCATAATTTTTGGCATACATATTGATCATTAGATGTTTCATCAGTTTCTGCAGACTGCTGGCGCCACCTATATTTTTCGATATTTTACGAATTGTTTTCTCTATTTTTAGACTTTTAAAAATGTGAACATCTGTTAACAGGGCACAAATCGTAAAGACTGGACCTTGAATCTTCATTCCTGACACACAGGGAGATCCATAAAAAGTCTCCATGGAAACCTGAAATTAGGTCTCTGTTACCCATATCCTTTGATCTGTAGGGCTCCCAATTACCCCCCAGAATAATGGAAAATTTGATAAAAAAAAACTGCATCATCTCAATAACTACAACACTGATGGTCATGATTTTTGGCATACATATTGATCATGAGGTGTTCCATCAGTTTCTGCAGATTGGGTGGGCCACCTCTATTTTTTTCAAATTTTTACAATTTTTTTGTCTATTTTTGAGAGCTTTAAAGATGTGATTATCTGTCAACAGGGTACAAATCATAACAACTGGACCTAGAATCTGCATTCTTGTCATGCAAGGAGGCCCATGAAAAGTGTCTGTGGAAACCTGAAATTAGGTCTCTGTTTCCCATATTCTGCAAGCTATAGGACTCCGAAGTATCCCTCAGAATAATGAACAATTTGATACAAAAGCTGAAGTATCTGAACAACTAATGCAGAGATCACCATAATTCTTTGGATAGATATTGCTTATGGAGTGTTTCATCAGTTTCTGCAGACTGGTGGTTCCACCTATATTTTATTCAATTTTTCGAAATTTTTTCTCTATTTTTGAGACCTTTAAGGATGCTGTCATCTGTTTATATGGCACAAGTTGTAACAACTAATGCAGAGATCACCATGATTCTTTGGATGCATATTGACCATTAAGTCTTTTTATTAGTTTCTGCAGACTGGTGGTGCCACTTGTATTTTTTACGCATTTTTTCTCTATTTTGAGACATATAAAAACAGACACATTTTTGGCCTGTTGGTTAATCTGTTTGATGCTTAAGTTGAATGGGTATATACAACCATTCAGATGATAAAACTTCCTTTTGCGAATCTCTTCCCAGTCAGCTGAGCGTCATGACCCATGGGTCACTTGTTTATATTTTGTATTAATGTTTCATGTTAGGCATCTGTGTCTCTTAAATCAGTGTTCATTGTTAAAACATCTTTATTTAGGTATCTTTGTGCTACACATTATATCTACAACAGATGGATATAGTACAAAACAAGGACACACAATGGTTATGTTATATATGATGTTCGAATATTGGTATGCAGCAGTATATATTAAAATATATTTTCACGTGAGTACATGCAAATGTCAGTGTATTCTTTTGGATATGATTTCATTGACATTATATTTTATTACACACTTTGTAGTAAAGTGACGGTTAAAACTGCAGAAAAAGATACATATTTAGATTTTAAAGTGTTAAGTATTAATGCAAATGGAATTAGGAATTATGTGAAAAGAAGAAAACTATTTAACTGGTATTATAAACATGACATGGATAAAGGTATTTGTTTCATTCAAGAGTCACATTCTGATGCTAAGTGTGAACAGGTATGGACCCAGTCAAGACGTGAGCTAACCTCGAGATCACTGTGATATCATTAGAGAGTCACGTGTGTGAGTTCATAACTATGAACCAACTGTGAACTCATGGTTAGGTCACTGCAGTGAGTTCATGTTTGTTACACAACATTGAGTTCACAGTGATATCACAGAGTGACGTCAAAAATGTGACACCACGGTGAAATCACAACCGTCAGCTCACAGTGATATCATGGCATGAGTTCATGTTTGTTACACAACAGTGAGTTCACAGTGATATCACAGAGTGACGTCAAAAATGTGACATCACGGTGAATTCACAACCGTGAGCTCACAGTGATATCATGGCATGAGTTCATGTTTGTTACACAACAGTGAGTTCACAGTGATATCACAGGATGACGTCAAAAATGTGACATCACGGTGAATTCACAACCGTGAGCTCACAGTGATATCATGGCATGAGTTCATGTTTGTTACACAACAGTGAGTTCACAGTGATATCACAGGATGACGTCAAAAATGTGACACCACGGTGAATTCACAACCGTGAGCTCACAGTGATATCATGGCATGAGTTCATGTCTGTTACACAACAGAGAGTTCACAGTGATATCACAGGATGACATCAAAAATGTGACACCATGGTGAATTCAGAACCGTGAGCTCACAGTGATATCATGGCATGAGTTCATGTTTGTTACACTACAGTGAGTTCACAGTGATATCACAGGATGACGTCAAAAATGTGACACCACGGTGAATTCACAACCGTGAGCTCACGGCAATATCATGGCATGAGTTCATGTCTGTTACACAACAGCGAGTTCACAGTGATATCACAGGATGACATAATTAATGTGACACCACGGTGAATTCACAACCGTTTGATCACAGTGATATCATGGCATGAGTTCATGTTTGTTACACAACAGTGAGTTCACAGTGATATCACAGGATGACGTCAAAAATGTGACACCACGGTGAATTCACAACCGTGAGCTCACAGTGATATCATGGCATGAGTTCATGTCTGTTACACAACAGAGAGTTCACAGTGATATCACAGGATGACATCAAAAATGTGACACCATGGTGAATTCAGAACCGTGAGCTCACAGTGATATCATGGCATGAGTTCATGTTTGTTACACTACAGTGAGTTCACAGTGATATCACAGGATGACGTCAAAAATGTGACACCACGGTGAATTCACAACCGTGAGCTCACAGCAATATCATGGCATGAGTTCATGTCTGTTACACAACAGCGAGTTCACAGTGATATCACAGGATGACATAATTAATGTGACACCACGGTGAATTCACAACCGTTTGATCACAGTGATATCATGGGATGAGTTCATGTCTGTTACACAACAGTGAGTTCACAATGATATCTCAGGATGACGTTATAAATGTAACACCACAGTGAATTCATAACCATGAGTTCACAATGATGGCATTGCTTGAGTCTATTTCTGTTACCCAACAGCGAGTTCACAGTTATATCACAGGATGACATCAAAATGTGACACCACGGTGAATTCACAACCGTTTGCTCACAGTGATATTATGGGATGAGTTCATGTCTGTTACCCAACAGTGAGTTCACAATGATATCTTAGGATGACGTTATAAATGTAACACCACAGTGAATTCATAACCATGAGTTCACAATGATGGCATTGCTTGAGTCTATTTCTGTTACCCAACAGCGAGTTCACAGTTATATCACAGGATGACATCAAAAATGTGACACCACTGTCAATTCACAAGAGTGAGCTCAAAATGATATAAAAGCACGAGTTCATGTATGTTACTCATCAGCGAGCCCACCGTGATATCACAGGATGACGTCAAAATGTGACACCACGGTGAATTCACAACTGTGAGCTCACAGTAATATCATGGCATGAGTTCATGTCTGTTACACAACAGCGAGTTCACAGTGATATCACTGGATGAAATCAAAAATGTGACACCACGCTGAATTCACAACCGCGAGCTCACAGTGATATCATGGGATGAGTTCATGTCTGTTACACAAAAGTGAGTTCACAGTGATATCTCAGGATGACGTTATAATTGTTACACCAAAGTGAATTCATAACCATGAGTTCACAATGATGACATTGCTTGAGTTCATTTCTGTTAGACAACATTGGGTTCACAGTGATATCCCAGGATGAGGTAAAAAATGTGACACCACTGTCAATTCACAACGGTGAGCTCAAAATGATATCATAGCACGAGTTCATGTATGTTACTCATCAGCGAGCCCAACGTGATATCACAGGATGACTTCAACATGTGACAGCACGGTGAATTTACAACTGTGAACTCACAGTGATATCATGGCATGAGTTCATGTCTGGTACACAACAGTGAGTTCACATTGTTATCACAGGATGAATTCAAAAATGTGACACCACGGTGAATTCACAACCGAGTTCACAGTAATATCATGGCATGAGTTCATGTCTGTTACACAACAGTGAGTTCACAGTGATATCAAAGGATGACGTCAAATTTTGACACCGCGGTGAATTCACAACCATGAGCTCACAGTGATAGTTTAGAAATGAGCTCATGTATGATATACAACAATGAGTTCACAATGATATCACAGGAAAACGTAAAAAATGTGACACCACAATGAATTCACAACTGTTAGGTCACAGTGATAGCATGACATGAGGTCATGTCTGTTACACAACAGTTAGGTCAGAGTGATATCCCAGGATGACGTTAAAATGTGACACCGCGGTGAATTCACAACATGAGCTCACAGTGATGATATGGCATGAGTTCATGTCTGTTACACAACAGCAAGTTCACAGTGATATCACGGGATGACATCAAAAATGAGCTCACAGTGATATCAGGGCATGAGTTCATGTTTGTTACTCATCAGCGAGCCCACCGTAATATCACAGGATGACGTCAAAATGTGAAAACACGGGGAATTCACAACCGTGAGCTCACAGTGATAGCAAAACAGTGAGCTCATGTATGTTATACCAGAGTGAATTCACAATGATATCACAGGATGACGTCAAAATGTGACACCATGGTTAATTCACAACCGGGAGCTTACAGTGATATCTTTGCATGAGCTCATGTCTGTTGCACATCAGCGAGCTCACACTGATATTACAGGATGACGTCAAAAATGTGCCATCATCTTGATTTCACAACCGTGAGGTCACAGTGATGACATGGCATGGAGTTCATGTAAATTACACAATAGTGAGTCCATAATGATATCTCAGGATGATATACAAATATGACACCGCGGAGAATTCACAGCCGTGAGCGCACAGTGACGGTATAGCAGTGAGCTCATGTATGTTACACAACGATGAGGTCACAGTGATGTCGTGGCATGAGTTCATGTATGTTACACAACAGTGAGATTACAGTGATATCTCAGGATGACGTTAAAAATGTGACACCGTGATGAAAACACAACCGTGAGTTCACAGTGATGGCATTGCTTGAGTTGATGTCCGGTTCAAAAGAGTGTGTTCACAGTAATAGCAGAGAATGACGTCATAATGTGACACCTCAGAGAATTCACAACCGAGAGATCTGTGTGATATCAAGGCATGAGTTCTTTTCTGTTACACAAAAGTGAGTTCACAGTGTTATTACAGGATGACGTCAAAAATGTGACATCGTGGTTAAATCACAACCATGAGCTAACAGTGATGACATGGCATGAGTTCATGTCTGTAACACAACAGTGAGTTCACAGTAATATCATAGGATGACGTCAATCATGTGATACCACATCGAATTCACAATTGTGAGCTCACAGTGAAAGCATGACATGAGGTCATGTCTGTTACACAACAGTTAGTTCAGAGTGATATCTCAGGATGACGTCAAAATGTGACACTGCGGTTAATTCACGGCCGTAGACTAATAGTGATAGTATATAGCAGTGAGCTCAAGCATGTTACACAACAGTGAGTTCACGGTTATATGGCACCGCAGTGAATTCACACTGTGAGCTCACAGTGATAGCATGGAATGAGTTCGTGCATTTCAATGTCATTTCAGATTTTATTTGATGGTATTCTCTCTAGAAGTAGAATAAGAAAATTAGGAAATCGATTTTAAAAGAAAATATGATGTACATGTTACACTCGAAACGTGAAATTGCCCACATCATGAAATGGGCAGTTATTTTACCCATTTCGTGAAATGGGCAACCACTTTGCCGAATGAAATGGGCAAATTCACTAAATGCTGCTTGCCCAGTTAATGAAATGAGCAAGAAAACTGTTGCCCATTCCATGAAATGCGCACCTTTTAAACCTTTACATCTCTAATGGATTCTGATAACCCATTCTAGCTAATATTAGATAAGGCATATATGTAATAAAAACCCTGTTTTGTGTCAGATGAAAACAAAACATTTGAATAATTCTCTACACTTTATTTTTATTATAAACACGTATTATATCATACAAATCAGCTTGACCGTATAAGTAAATTTAATAATATTTAGCTCCAATGACAATGATACATTTCACTATATTTCAGTAAATATGTTTTGATATTTTTAGTAGTAATCGTGGGGTTCACAATCTAATGTTAATCATCATATGAAACATTTAAATATTTCAGGTTCTTCAATTGCTGTTTGATGATCAAAGTAAATTTTTAACGTAGCACAAGTGAAAATATGGTTTCCTTTCAGGGTTTTCAATATTTGATGTATTAAGATACTTGAATGGGTTTCAGCAGGAATGTGTAAGGTTTTTAATTTGAAACTTTTAAGATCTATATATACTTATATATTATACTTTACCAGTTTATACTATAATGTTGTTTATTTTCTCACATCTCAGAGAAAACATATTGAAACACTTATTTAACGGCAGGTTTCAATAATTATTTCATCTTAATAATGTTTAAATGATTGCTATATAAAATAATTGGTTCATGCACTTTAATTGAGTTTGATCTGTTGCTTTGTGGAAAACATTAAGTCTGATTTCTAGTACAGGTATTCATAATCATGTAAATGAGATGCTGTTTTCAGTTGTGTCTTTAATATTTTCAGATTATGAGGGCTATAAAAATCAAAATCAAATATAGCTCAGTTACATGTTTAATTTGATATATCTACAAGTTGAGGAAATATATATTCTCTCAATATGTAATATTTATCTAAGCTCATCATGTAATATATGTTCAAACAGCTTTTAGGTCTGAAATTCACAAATGTGCATCTACACACTTTTCTGGAATTTTAATAATATATTAATATAGGCTTTGAATGTCACCTAAATACCAATTGGCTAATCATTTGAAAATAACTTGGCAAGCAAAGTATACTTCTGACTCAGATGTCACTATATAGACCAACAGTTAGTAACAATCCTATGATTCACCAAGACCATTTTTAATTTAGCAGTTGAAACAAATAACCTACAAAGCATGAACTCAGTACAAACTCAGTGTGGTCAGTTAATGAGTACATACAAGTACTTTGAAGGTTTCATTAGTTAAGTGATTATCAGGCCATAGAGCTATGAGATTGATGAAACTTACCAATATCAGTTACTCATATTTCATGTTTCTAAAATAATTTAATGTAATTGGTAATAAATAAATAATGTAAAATACAGCTTATTAATAATTATGTACATTAATATATTAATAATTGAAAACTAGATTTATATCAATATATACATATAACTATATACCTATAAAATGTTAGCTGCAAATATGTCTTTTTTCACTTGATCAATTACGATTAACTCAATCAAAATAGGGAAAGGTGTTCCATGCACATTATACATTCAATTATAGTATTCCTTAATACTTACAGAACTGAGAAATATATTGCCGATTGTTAAGTTGCTCATTTCATGAAATGGCCAAGCAGAATTTAGTGATTTTGCCCATTTCACGTAATGGGCAAAATAAATGCCCGTTTCATGCATGGCCCATTTAATGTGCAATATCACATCTGGGGCGTAACATATATATATATATATATATATATATATATATATATATATTTAATATATATATATATTTAATATATATATATATATATATATATATTAATATTCGTCAATCTAATTGATGTTCATATGACATTGAATCGGTCAAGTATTAGATGTCAAATTGACGTCAAACTGGCATCAATATTTTTTAGGTATAAGATTGCATGCATGTTTTTTAGGGGAATCATTTTTATTTGGCCTTTAATATTTTTTAATGATACAAGGGCATGAAGTGTGTTTCAAATGATATGCAATACATATAATGTCAGAAATTATTGTGAAGGTCAAATACTTGTGTATTGCTGTTATTAAATTGCTTAAATTAAAGACGTACTATATCAACATTTTCATGAAGTGACGGCATTATTATACCCAGCAATAAAATACATTAAAAAATTTAGAAGCTTTGTTTTCCTGGCAGAAGTTTATGTAAATTCAGGGAACAAAATAAAAATGTTAATAGTGCATTTTATTGTACTTTTATTAATTCAGACCCATATGAGAATGGGGAAACCAACCGAGCCGGCTTAGTTCCAATTTTAATAAGAAATAATTGGGTATAAACCATTAGGAGTTTTGGCGGGTTGGTTTACGCATGACTATATAAAAACTGCATGGGCATAAGATATGGGATCAACAAATGAAGCTGAGAACAAACTTTGGGTAGCTAACATCGGGAAATGCATGAAGGAAACATGTAAAAAAAAAACAGGTTATAATTTCTAAAAGGCACAGACATGGAGACAGACCGAGGTCATGTTTGCATACAGGTTATAACAAATGCATTATTTATTAAGTAGTCTCATGAAAATCGTAATTTGAGTTTTAATAAAACCTTAAAACACAAAAAAATAAAAAGTGTAAACAGATATTATTATTTTAAAATATCATCATTTTTATTATTATTTTATTTTAGACAATCATACATTACATTATAATCATTTCCGTAGTTAGTTACATAAAAACATAAAAATATATGCTTAAAAGATTATAAAAATAATAGTAAAAAAAACTAATGTAGATTTAAAAAAAATGTATGCAATGTTTGTTTTAATATGTGTGATCATCACAGTGGTAATGTCCATGCATATAATCATGTAAATTATCTGCATGGTTGTAAGAAAGTATTAAAATAATAAATTTCTGCAATATGATAGTAGATATATTTGTAAGAGTATAACAACGGGCCTTGAAATAAATGGCAGCTAGAGGCAGCATGCAGTTACCGCTATAAACATCAAAACTCGGTAAAATATTTGGTATATATCGGTGGGATATGAATTTGTTCCCTCTTACCCTATTACACCAACGTTATGCTAAAGTATGGCGTTGTTGATTTTGTCTTGTTGTAGGTGTTGACTATGTAGCACATCAAATACTTTTAAAACATTTCAACAAAAGACTTTCGTAATATATTAAAAAAATAAGAATGTTTTACAGGAAACAAATGATGTAACCCTTTCAGAATTATGCCCTAAACAGTTTTTAATATAAAATTGGCTTTAATGGGAAAATGTTTGAATCATAAAAGTTACATTCTATATACAACCAGCAAAATTGAATATAAATTTTCTTATATATGGTAATGAATATATATTGTCTTTAAAGGTAGAAATTAAAATTTAATCAAATAGAATATTTCTATATGATGCTTTTAAAATGTTTTAAGGTTATTATGATGAAATGTTCCTTCTTATATATGAAATTAATTCATCCATTTTATACCTTTCTCTATATCATTAAGCCCCCCCCCCCCCCTAACCTATACACACATATAGTGAAAAATTTATATCATATATATAGCAAACATAGTAAACAATACTATTCAACATTTTATATTTAATTTATATTACGATTGTCAATGTGGATGTTCTTAACCCTGCACATCACCTTTGAATATGCTTGTAATTTTATTGCTCTACATGAATATTACAGTCATAGAAGCAGCTGTTAATATTTGTTTATGGTAATACAATTGTCAATAAATCATAATTCACTTTCAGTGAAAGTACAATTGCGCTAAAAATGACTATACCCAGACCCTTAATTGCTTGTTTAAATGAGACCAACAGTCCTGCAATGGACGTGTTCTCAAACAACAAAGAAATTGCTGAGTGTTCCAAAAAATAGTGTATTCAAGACAGAATGATATACGTTAAAGGGGGGGGGGGGAGGGATTAGTTTAGCTGCTTGCAGTACTGATCAGCAATGACCTAACTACCCGTTGCCCTTGATATATATATATATATATATATATATATATATATATATATATATATATATATATATATATATATATATATAATTATTATTATTATTATTATTATTTTTATTATTATTATTAGTATGACCGTACATTGTGCTTATTTGTCTGATGAATATTAAACCTGCCATAAATATATTGTTAATATTTATTAACATTTAAAAATCTGATACATACAAGGAGAGTCAATATTTAATTGAAATATATATATATATATATATATATATATATATATATATAATCCTGTATAATAGATTAAGCTGAAAGGGGAATAAAGATATGTTATATAATGTTATATACATGCATCAACAAATGCACATACATTCCTTTCTGATGTATATATAAACTGCTATCAATCAAGAATCTGGTATAGACTGCTATCATTTCCAAACTTGCAATTTAACCAGGAACCATTAATTGTTGGACTGTACATGATAGCAAACTCATTCTGTGAGCACTGCGGCCCTCTCACATCAACTCTCATATGTCACTTGTCAAATGATCCGCTTGTACCGGTAACCCCTCGCCCCCTGGCACTGGGGTCGTCTTTATTTTCTGTGTCCTTGTGATGCCAACATTCTGGCGGGAAACTAAGCATTGCAGCCGAAACCACCGAGACACCTGTTCAAGCATTGTAAGTATATCTTTGTTCTTCATTCCTTCCTGCTTTAATACCTACAAAGCTATATGATAAAAAATAATTGGTACATAATTTTAACAAGACTAATTGTGCGGGTTGCATAAAATCAGCCGTTTCCCTGGTAAAAGTAAACGGGGAGGTTTCCTGGCCAGCTAGCCAGTCAGATTCAATAGTATCTTGACCTACTGTATATACAAAAAGATGGTCTGAAATGTAGTTATAAGGTTAATTTAATAAATCCATATATATTTATATTTGAATATATATATATATATATATATATATAGTGTGTGTAAGTGTTTTGTAATAACCGGTATTTGTGTATATATGTATTCAAATGTGTGTGTGTCTGTGTGTCTGTGTGTGAGATTATATACTAAGTTTTCTATACAAGTAGTTGATCATAAAAGTGTGACATATCAGTGTGACTGGATCCTGAGGAGCTGCATGTCAGGGGGCATTACGCCAACTCCACAAGCAAGGAAGCCAAAGCCATAATTGTCTGACCTAGACTGAACCTGCTGCATTCCTTAGATTAACATGCCCTATACACAGACCATATTACCCCACCTCCTCCCTCTCTCTTTCTTCCTCACTTCATTTATAAACTTGAGCCATTACAGTGCTTAGTCTGTCATCTAATGCCCTTATTTACTGAAGCCTTACTATATCCTGACAAATAGCATGTTGCCCTCCCCTCTTATTTCGTCTTCATTATCTACTTTATAATGACATAAATGACGCACACGAACATAACATTTTAATCGCAATCATATAGGCCTATTTCTAAATAACATTGAACTTGAGAAAAAAAAACAAAAATGGCAAAATTGAAAATTAAAATAAAATGAATAAATAAAGTATTAGGTCTAATTTTGATGTACTGAACGTACTGCATGTATTACATTAAGGTGCAGTCACTTGTGAACGACAAATTTTAAACGATATGGTCCTTATTTAAAAATCAAATTTAACATGTATCAATTCTTTCCTTAATTTATATTTCAGGTTGAATTATTACACACACACACACACACACACATATATATATATATATATATATATATATATATATATATATATATATACACTCCTTTATACAGGCCGCCACTGGGACTAAAGAATGTGATAAAAAAGGGGAAAAAGGGAGAGGCCTTATAATACAGCAGTGAGCATGCAGGGTTAGGAATCAAATGGGGCCGGGAAATCTAGCCTTGATATAGGATATTGTTGCATTTAAGTGTGGCTGTACGCGGGAGTTGTATTGTATATATAGATACTTTTATAAATATATTAGTAAAACAATCTTAAGATACCATTTGTAAAAATAAGAGTAAGCAGTTTTAAGTGAAAAAAAAAAATCGGACCAATGTAAAAAGAAAAATTTGGGGAAATGTGTTAAAAAACTGTTTCAATAATTTTATGTAAATTACAGTTAGTGATTTACAGGGGTATGAATTAATTAGTAAAATATAAATGATAAAAAAATTATTATTCAACAAATCATAATTTTCACTGTGCATTTTACAAAAATAACAGAAAATACTTAAGGATGTGATTCATTGCTACTCAGCTCTCATTAAAGTGGTCAGCTAGATCCAGGGAAGTCAATAAAAAGTCGCGTTGGAACCTGAAATTAGGTCACTCCGAGCTATGGGGCTGGTAAATACGCCCCCCCCCCGCCCGAATAATCGAAAATTTGATTCAAAACCTTGATAACTATTACATGAATTGCCCTGAATCTTGCCTTGAAGATGACCATGCCAAGGTTTGTCAGTTCCTGAAAACTGGTGGGCCACTTTTTTTCTCATTTTTACGATTTTTTTACTGTTTTTGAGACTGTTAAATAACAGCAATTATGACTTTGTCTCAACTGTGGTTTCATCTAGTGTCCAAAAACCTGGTGTGTTTATTGATTATGACTGGTTTCTAGAGTTCCTGAAGACCGGTGGCGCCACCTGTATTTTTTTCTTTTTTTTTATGATTTTTATTTTGAGACTACCACATTATATTGAAACTATCAGATTTGCAAATGTGATTTTATCTAGTGTCATGAAACCATGTGTTATTTGGGACCCAATAGAACAAGTGGATGCCCTATAGTAATCACCTTGTCCATCCGTCCGTCTGTCCATTTGTTCGTTTTTCTGTATGTCCGTTTAAATTTGTTTCGTGTTGATAACTCAAGTTTTGACATGTCAATATCTCACTTAGTAATATATGGCCCACCTCTATAGCAAGAACTCTGTTGATTTTTCGGTCACGAGGTCAAAGATTAAACACAGAGGACCCACCTATTTATAAAGATTTTGGGTGCATTTTAAGCAAAACATTTCACCCCAAACCTTCCATCTAGCAAATATAGGTGACGTGCAAATAGAAAATCAATCTGATTGATTTTGGGGTCATGAGATCAAAGGACTGAAATATTTGTTTCAAACTTGACTATTATGTGGCCCATCACTAAAGTAAGAACCCTTTTGATTTAGGGGTCATGAGGCCAAAAGCCAAGGTCATAGAATCCGTGCCGTGACCCACAGGTTCTTTGTTTTACTTTCTTGTAACTCATCTGCATGAACTATACCGTGGTCCATTGTCCGTCGTTCGTCCGTCCCTCCGTCCCTCCGTAGATCTGGCACGTTTAGACCTAGGAATCCAAAATTCGGCATAATGTTAGATGTCCCCAAGATCTCCTACCAAGCCGAAAACTGGGTCTTTGCGACTTCGTTCCTTTGAGAAATTAAGGAAAAAAATGCCTAATATCAAAACCACTCATCTGTTTTTCGTCATATTTAACATGAATATTCCTCTATATAGTTCCTGTGTACATGCAAGAAATTAAGTCTATTAAGTATAATTTTTTTTAAAGTTATGGGCCCAAAAATAATAGACTTTATAAAAAATCAGGAAAAATATTTACTCACTTAACATGAAAAATTTTGAAACTAGAGTCTATTTTCCCAAGTATATTACTATGTTTAATTAAGATTTAATTGTTTACCAAAAATTAGATCTGAATTTTGTAATTTTTTTAAGTTATTAGCATAAAAATAAAATGAGTGACTTAAATTTTGCCCAACTTTGATCATGGCACTTTTTTTCCTGTTAGTACCATTGATTAAATTTTCACAGCATGTAAACATATAAGTATTTAGTTTGTTTGAATCTGAAATTTGAAAAAAGCTTATTTTGGCTTGAGGCTCTATTGTAGTCATTTGCTTTGATAACAGATTAAAGATGCAGGGTTCCACTCCAGGTCACTGGAAATCAGCTATGCAAGGGTTTCCGATTTGTTACAGTCACTGGGGGGATCCCCTGCTGTGACAGGTGTACTGTTATTTTCATATCACCTTCCCAATCCCCCCCCCCCGCCCCCGCAAACCCAACCCACCAAGTGTTATGCAGTAATTGTTATTGTTTTCACTGTATCTCCGAAATTGTAATGCTGTTTCCACTCCAATATACAAAAACTTTCCTTAAAAAGATGTAATCCAGAAGATGCCATGTTGTGTTTATGTAGCATTTTTAAAGAAATCAATTTTCTTTTAAATGATTATAACAAATATAATTTAACCCATCAGTATGCTTAAATTTATAAAATATGAAGCACATTATGGATAAATAAAGACACAATCTAAAATTGTGAAATATAAATCAAGTATTTTTTTTATATATTTATTGTATCCCCAGACAAAGTCGGGGGATACTATGTTTTCATACCGGTCCCGCCGCCGCCGCCACCGCCGCCGCCGCCGCATATAAATCTTGTTGGCGTGATAACTCAAAAAATATTCCACGGATCTTTACCAAACTTAATATATGTATAGATATGAGTGAGAGGACGACACCTTTTAAAATGAGGTCATGACCTTGACTAGGAGAGTGTCCTTGACCTTGAATATGTCTAATTTTGGGGAAAATCACACAAATTCTTAAATATCTCAAGAAATCTTGCATGGATTGATCCCAAAATCAAGTTGATGGAAGATCATGGATAGGGTTGTCATGTTCGAGAAACTGTTGGCGTCACCTATTATTCTTTACTTGTTTTATTGCCGTTTAATACCCCCAAAATTGGTACTTGACAGTACTGTGAGCATTATAAGTCAAAAACTAATGGACAGATTTCTTTTATATTATGCATATACATAAATATGGGTTATGGGATGATGTTTATTTAAATTGGGGTCATGACCTTTCCTATGAGTGGCCTTGACTTTGAATATTGCCATATATGGTGAAAATCACACAAAATTATTAATATCTCAATAAGGGATGCATGGATTGGCCCAAAAATCAACTTGACCGAAGATCTAGGATAGTAATGTCATGTACCGGAAACAGGTGGCGCCACCTATTATTCGTTTGCTTGTTTTCGTGCCGTTTAATACTCCCATAATTGCCACTTAACAGTACTGTGGGCATTATAAGTCAAAAACTATCGGACAGATTTCTTTCATATTATGCATGTACATAGACATGGGTTCTGGGATGATGAATATATAAATTGGGGTCATGACCTTTCCTATAAGAGTGGCCTTGACCTTGAATATTGCCATATATGGTGAAAATTACACAAAATCCATTAATGTCTCAATAAGGGATGCATGGATTGGTCCAAAAATCAACTTGATCGAAGATCTTGGATAGTATTGTCATGTACCGGAAACAGGCGGCGCCACCTTTTATTCTTTTACTTGTTTTCGTGCAGTTTAATACCCCATCATTGCCACTTAACAGTACTGTGAGCATTACAAGTCAAAAACTTATGGACAAATTTCTTTCATATTATGCATATACAGAGACATGGGTTTGGGATCATGTATATTGAAATTGGTGTCATGACCTTTTCTATGAGAGTGACCTTTTCTATGAGTGTGGTCTGATATTAATTGTTGCTGAAGATGGGGGGCCTATTCATAAAGAGGGGGGGGGGGGGGATTAATTGTCTGGGGATCCTATGGCACCTGCGGTGCCAAGAAATATCTAGTTGTTTTGCAGATTTAAAGATTTATTTTTGTGGTAAAAAATAAATAAACACTTGTATGCATGATGTGGTGTTAACTGACAATTTACCCTGTATTTATGTTGTTAATTAGATATGTTTCAACTGTATACATTTCATAAAATAAAAAAAAAAATACATATATATTAAATAATATATATTATGCAAAAAAATAGATTCAATTAAACAAATGTGTACACTACTGAAATGGCAACAGTTAATCAAAAAGCCAACTAATGATCATGGTAATAGTGCAGATCATTTGTTCACAAACTGCTCACATGCTTCAGTTTCAACATTAGGAAACACATGGTTAGGTCACATAATATTATTTGCAACAATTTCTTGCTCATCAATACAAACAAATCATATAAACCAACCATATTCTATATTAACTCTTCCTCTTACACTTTATCTCCATTTGATATTATTTTAGATTTTTACCTTCAAGGTCAACTTCAGCTGAGCACAGTGACCCATGGGTCCCTTGTTTAATACATGTATTAGATCATTAAAATACATGGATCAGAACACCCAGTAAATTATACAATAAATAATGAATTTAAGATGGGCATGTTAAATATTTATTAACTGAAATAAAAACATCAATTGTATGATTTCATATCAACCTTTACAATAAAAACAAAGGTTTACATAATATAATGTGACCATTGAAACCTATGTTGTGTATAGCAAGGCCATGCCAGCACTAGTCATGACAGGTTATGTAACACACTCTTAGAAATAAGGGTTCCATGGGCATCCCTGGGGAACTCTGTAGTTTCAGGTGGAAACTTGGTGGTTCGGTATGCGTTAAAATGGTTCTGTGCAAGCGACAGCATTCTTTTCAATAAAGCAGGTTCCACAGCAACGTGAGGGTTCCTGAGACGGAGTCATGTGACCTTTTGCGCACGATACACGATACCCGTGTTTTCTTTGCTAAAAGAAGCTGAATGTGGAAAGGGCACAGTACTGAAGAATATTTGAAAATCAGATAAGTATAAGACTTTTTAACATACAGAAATTATTTGATCTTGATTTATAAATTGTTGGAAGCAGACCCGACTGTAATATTTATTATCAGCAGGTTTATCTGATGGATTGGCTTTAATTGTCTATCTGTTGTACTGGTCAGTCCTGGCCATCGGTGACCTTAATAGACCCGAAATGACAAGATGGCAGGTTTCCTGCTGGAGGGATAAATATACGGCCCACTAGTAGTGTGAAGATTCAGGAGGTCGGACATGTTTATTGTTGGACTGTATGTATGACTATGACATTGCTGTGTATACATTTTGTTTCAATGAAGACCCAGCTTGGCCTGCTGTACAGCGATTACCTTTAGAATACCCTCCCATGCAGACAACATTCACTTTTGACTTTTCCACCATGATTGATCAGCTGCCTTTCTTACAGAAGAACATGATGTGACCAAATTTCATTATGAGCAGAACATAATTTGTTTGAAATGCAATAGAAATATTTATCGAAGAAAATGTGGTTACAATAAGTGACCAATTTTAAGATAATAACACAGTAGAAAATGGGCCTTTATTCAAAGTAGTACTATTTATTTTACCAAAAATGCTGTCTCAAATATTATGGGAAATTTATACAGTACCATAAATATTATGGATATTATTAGGACCCCCTCCCCCTTGAGTCCCATGTTATGAACAAATAAATAATAAATATTAATGATTACAAAATATATTATATGAATGTTTATACAATTTATTTATTTTTTTTTTGGCCATTTTCACACATTTATTCTTTTTAACTTGCTAAATGGCTTGGCCGGAGATCTCAAAGAATATGGTGTAATAGTTGTAACATTTTACAAAGTTGCTTCGAATTTGTACAAAAATAAACCATTAATTTCCCAACAAAATCATGCTCGGGTTTGCAATTCATTTTGATCTCATATTTATCCATTGTTTGATTAAAATGGTGCCATCTTAAACTTTAATTTTTTTTAATACTTACAGGCTTCATTGGCTCATCATTCAGCATTTTGCCTTGGAAAATGAAGTCGTGCTTTCTTTTTCTGTCATCATGCAGAGTTTAAATTGAAATAGCCAACAAGTTTTTTTTTTCATTTTTTTGGGTATAAGTATGAAATTGAATAAAGGTTTATGCAGACATATATTTTTAAATTCCTGAAATTTGCCATACATTTCTCCAAAAATGTTACAAACAATTGTGTAGAGCGTTATGACAATGGGTCACATATTTCTATGTCATTAAGGCATGATATACATGTAAATGAACACACTGATTCGTAGGTAACTCCATTGATTTAAATAAAAAAATAATGTCACAATTCACATTCGCTCAATCTAAATAAATATTGTTCTATATTTTCAGGGTGAGTGAAGACTCTTCGCTAAACAAAAGACCAATTATGAAGTATGAAGAGCTGAAGACGAAATGTTGAAATTTGTCATGGTGGTAGTATCAAAGCAAATTATCTTGCCAAGTGCAAAAACGCATGCAGCATTTAAAATAACAACAAAAGTCCCAGCAACAAGAAAACCAGCTCTGAGCAGATTGTCATAAACTATGCATTTATTATATATTTTATGATTGTCTATAACACGTTTAATTTTGTCCTAGACCGATATGACCAGCTTTATTATCTTCTTGAAGTCATCTGAGCTTTGTCATAAAATGAAGTTTGGCACATGCATTTTGTGTGTATGAGGCCAGCGCATTAACTGTTAATGTCTAACAGGAAGTGAAGGCAGGCACATACTGAGTGAAAGCAACCAAATTTCCTCTTGATATCTAATAGGGAGTGATTGTAGGCACATTCACATCGAGTGTGAAGCCAGCCACATTTGCTGTTTTTTATCTGAAAGTGAATGAAGGTAGTCACACACATTGCGTATGGCTAAACTCATTATAGAATTTGTTAATATATTTATTTCTTTATTTAGAAATGTGTTTAATAATGTTAATAAGAACACTTCACCTACTTTGAGTTTTCTCATTTGAATCAATTTTATTATTTTTACATCAATTACACTTTATTCAAAAGAACTTTGTAAAACTGCTTGGCTTTAAATTTGAGAATGTCCAATTCAATAATTCAAAAGAGAATAATATTACAGTAAAATTGTCAAGTCAAAGTCATCTAATTGCTTGCTTACAATTGAAAATTTAAATTGTCTCTTTGACAGGCTATTATGCAGTTGGTTGATATTACCTACGATGTCCTGCCATATGCTGCCAAATCAACAATGATGCTGGTGTTATAGAATCGAAAGCAGAAGAATCATGTCATGCTTTCATCTTTGCTGATAGTATTCATGGAGAAAGTGGATGCAGAGCCACGTTTAAACGAATATGAAATTGATGGCTGCGTATATTGCATTATAAGCCTCAACTGGCCCAAGAAGGACCAACTAATCAGGATGTTTACAGTTAAATGTGTAAAGGGAAACAGAAAACCTATTCTATAAAGTTACTGCAGCATAAACTTTGAAGCACACATATAAGAGGTAATACCAATTTTAGGATTTCTGTAGTACCCTGTGTCACCATTCTAAGAGAGAAATCCTGAATGCTACATCCAATCATTTGCTTGTTCTGAACTGCACATATGTAGTATATGAATTGCTTCGTTTAAAGTAAAATAAAGTATGTTTACCCCCGTATTTTATTCTTGTTTTTTTTTACAGTTACTATCCATTTGATAAAAAAAGTCCCCCATTAAAGTGTCATAATATCCAAGTGGAATGACATGCCAGTTGAGGGCATACCTCCGCCAAGGAAAAGGAATCGTGCTAGATCTGTTCCTTTATCTCGCCCTGCAGTGAATTTGAATTGGTCCTGTCTGGTTCGGTGTAATAGGTTCACCCAGAATATGGATAAACTGTCAAAGTTCCTGTCGGAACAAATAAGTCAAGGAACCCAGTTAATGTCTGTAGAACCATTCCTGGTTATTTTTAAAAAGGACCTTAATAATGGTTTTGCAAAGACCCAGCGGAAGTAATTAGCACCATACAAGGTTCCTCAAGGAACCAAAAATGTATTTACAGAACCTGAAAGGTTCCTCAGGGAACCCATTTTGAGGGTTCGAGAAGGAACCTACATTCAGGGTTCCTCGGGGGACTAAGATGGGTGCCAAATATGTGACAAGCCAAAGAACCAAAATGGGTTCCACTTAGAACCCTTTATCAGCTCAGCTGACTATAAGTCATCTGAGCTATAGCGATCACTCTTTGTTTGATCACTCTTATTCCTTACTCATCAATATAAACCTAGCATGTCAACCAACCATGGCCTATGTTTCCTCTTCCTCCAAGACATCGCTTTTTAGCTCAGCTGACTTTCAGTCATGCTGGGCTATAGCGATGGGTCTTTGTCCGGCGTCCTTCCGTCTGTCCGTCCGGCCGTCCGGCCGGCCGTCCGTCCGTTAGCAGGGCACAAATCGTAACCGTAGGGGCTAGGGCCATGAATTCTATGCAGTCTTAGAGGTTATAAAAAGATCCCCTTGCAAACCTGAAATTAGGTCACTGCGACCTATATTCTCGAAGTTATGGGGTGTGTTTGCACCCCCCAGAAATAACTCTTTGAGACAAAATTTTCATCCTAAACCTTCCATCTTTCACATACAGCTCACCTACCAACAGGGGAAGAACCATATTTTTTTTTAGGTCAAAAGGTCAAAGGTCATGGTCACAGGAGCCTCTTCTTTGAAAAGCCTGTGGATGCATTTTAAGCCAACCCTTTCATCCCAATTCTTCGATCTTCTACATATAGCTCACCTACTAAGTTAGAGAAGAATCCTATAGATTTTGAGGTCACAAGGTCAAAGGTCAGGGTCACAGGATCCACTTCTTTGAAAAGGTAGTGGACACATTTCAAGCTTGACTTTTCATTCCAAACCTTCCAGCACTGATATCGCTTCTCTGCCAACAGGGGAAAAGACCTGTTGATTTCGAGGTCAAAGGTCAAGTTCACCGCACCCACTTCTTGCGTGGAGTCATTTTCAGGCAAACTTTTCAATCTGTACCTTCCATCTGTCATATATGGCTTACCTACCAACAAGGGAAGAAGCCTATTGATGTTGAGGTCAAAAAGTCAAAGGTCAAGGTCACAATATTTAATTGTTCTAAATGCTTGTGAGCATATTTCAAGTGTAACTGTTTAACCCAAACCTTCAGTCTTTCACATATGCCACATCTATGCATCACTCAGTTTGACTCAAACTTCATATTTATGGGTCTTTTTGCTTGAATAAATAACTTATTGATTTTGGGGTCAGCTGGTCAGCAGGTTAAAGGTTGCAGGTCAAAGTTATTCACCCATTGGTTGCCAAGTAATTACACCAGATTTAAGTGGTCAGTAGTTACCCATCATTTAGAAAGAATCCAGTTGATATATGGGCAAAAGGCCAAGGTCATAGGTCAGGGATGTTCACAATTACTTATTTTATAGACCATCTCTATTTTTCTTGTATATATAGCCATCCCACTCCAGCTGGTACATCTCCCTGTGTGGCTGTAATTGTGAGTGACACTGGTGACATATGACTCCCTTTTGTATCAGCCTATTAAGTGATAAGGCTCAGTGATAAGTACCTCGTTACTTCATAACAAAAACACTGTTGTCAGAATGCTTCAACCAGGCATTAAGACTATGAGAGTATAGTATTAAGGTTTAGCTACTGATTTATAAGATGATGGGAACATTTTGCAGTTTATTTTATGGAATCCTAGCAATAAACTTAGTTTCCTAGATATCTGAATATTTTAATATATATCATCACATATAAAAGCAAGTGTTTGTTCTCATAATATGTGGATGTGTACCTTGATTTAGGATGGCTTTTTGTTTTATTTCAAGACTCTTAGTCATGCTTTCTGCATTTCTTTTTTTTCAGGTTTGGCAGTTTACCTACCCTGCTGACCCCATTGAAAAGCAGAGTGATAATAAAAAATATTGGACTTACACTTTTTACAATTGCATATCTATAAATCTGATATGAGGGCCTGGAAATGCCTTTTGAATTATTTTGGGCATTTATTACTGGATAATTTGCCCCAAGTTTGGTCTCTTATTGGAGAATGTGGGATATCAAATGTCATACTTGTCAGAAATCCATTATGTCTGCCAGTTAGCCACCTTAGAAATCCTTTTTTCAGTGCAGTTTCAGTAATTTTCCTTCAATTTTTGGTCCGATTTAGAGAATGGTTGTTGTCTGATTTCAGACCTGTCAGAAGTCCAAAATGGCCACCAGGCAACCACCTTTTGATCATATTATCTCAAGAACTGTTAAAGTGAAGGCAGTCGGACGTATATTAATGTAATCTTGCAAAGGATTGGGTCAAATATTTCTTAATAAATATTATCATCATATATGAAAGTGCAGTACAGTTGGCTTGTATTGAATAAAAATTCATACAGAAGCACCTGTTTCTCAATAATTTCTGCATGGATTTTCTTGATTTTTTGCTATATATTTTGATCTTATATTTGCCCTTTGTGGTGTTCCTTTTGAGACTGACAGGTATCAAGTAAGCTATGGGAATAGTTCTGGATACCTTAACAATCGTACATTTTCCTCAGACCATCAATTCACTGTGTTTTAACCAGACATAGGTGATATATATTTCTGTTGTCGTAGAAAATTTCAACAAATTGGCAAATTGGTTCTTCAAAATTTGACTGGAAGTTGTGAATCTCAGCCCATGATGTCGCAGGTCATGCTTGGCAGCTGAGCGTCATGACCCATGGGTCACTTGTTGTTATTATTATAGATTTTTATCCTGGTCAACTTCAGATGAGCACCGTGACACATGGGTCCCTTGTTTTATAGTCCCGCCATCAGTCATCAGTAGAATTTCTTGTTAACAAGATAAATTTATCATAAACAAGTATTGCATTTCCCCCCTCAAATGTGAAACAAGTATAATTTATCCATTTCCTGAACGAGGTTAATTCTGAGGAAATCTATGTTAAGTTACTCCTGTCACATATGAGCTACTGAAGATTTTTCCTCAGATTTGACACACAAGATTTTTCCTTGAAGTGTTAGAAGTGTTTGAAAACTGGTGACTTGTGACCTTGATATTCAAGATCTAATCTACAGAAATCTAGGATGATTGCATGTAACCCCCTAACTTTGGAGATATTTTCTTAAACATTTGGGGGAAGGCCGATTGGGATTGGAGACATTTATATCTTAAACAAAGCCATACTACTGAATTCATTCTTTTATCATGTGTAAATAATTTTCGCAAAACCAAATTAAGGCTGTTTTGTTTTAGCTTGTCTGAAGACTTTTAACAAAGAAGATCGAATAACGCCAAGAAGAGCCAGAGAGGATGTTTCTCACATCTGTCCTATCAGAAGTGTCCAGACAAAAAGAGGTCTTTTTGGCCAATGCTAATACGGGACTGAGGCGGGCAGCAAATAAGTGAAAGGAGAAGTATTCCGATATCATATATGTCGTGTGTAACATTCAGTGCAACCTGACATACTGGGAAACATTAGAAATAAACTTTATAACTTTATGTGTCTTTTCTGATTTGGATGTTTTGCATATTAGGTGTGTGTGAGGGAGAGAGAGACAGACAGACAGACAGAGAGAAAGAGGTGTCATGGTGATATCACAAAATGATCACCATGTGACCTCAGCATGTGACATCTCTGTGACATGAAGAGAGTGCGATCAAGGTGAAATTACAGTATCACCATGTGACCTAAGCATGTGACATCACTGAGTCACCAGTGTGAGGTTACAAAATTCATGTCACAGTGAGGTCATAGCATGAGGTCTGTGTGAGCTAATCTGTGATGTCGTGGTGACTTCAGCATGTGACATCTCTGTGACATCGAGATAGACAGATCATGGTGAAGTCACAGTATGATCACCATGTGATCTAAGCGTGTGACATCACTGTGTCACCAGTGTGAGGTTACAAAATTCATGTCACAGTGAGGTCACAGCATGAGGTCTGTGTGAGCTAATCTGTTATGTTGTGGTGACATCAGCATGTGACATCACTTTGACATCGAGATAGACAGATCATGGTGAAGTCACAGTATGATCACCATGTGACCTAAGCATGTGACATCACTGTGTCACCAGTGTGAGGTTACAAAATTTATGTCACAGTGAGGTCACAGCATGAGGTCTGTGTGAGCTAATCTGTGATGTCTTGGTGACATCAGCATGTGACATCTCTGTGACATCGAGATAGATCATGGTGAAGTCACAGTATGATCACCATGTGACCTAAGCATGTGACATCACTGTGTCACCAGTGTGAGGTTACAAAATTCATGTCACAGTGACGTCACAGCATGAGGTCTGTGTGAGCTAATCTGTTATGTTGTGGTGACATCAGCATGTGACATCACTGTGACATCGAGATAGACAGATCATGGTGAAGTCACAGTATGGTCACCATGTGACCTAAGCGTGTGACATCACTGTGTCACCAGTGTGAGGTTACAAAATTCATGTCACACTGAGGTCACAACATGACGTCTGTGTGAGCTAATCTGTTATGTTGTGGTGACATCAGCATGTGACATCACTGTGACATCGAGATAGACAGATCATGGTGAAGTCACCGTATGATCACCATGTGACCTAAGCATGTGACATCACTGTGTCACCAGTGTGAGGTTACAAAATTCATGTCACAGTGAGGTCACAGCATGAGGTCTGTGTGAGCTAATCTGTGATGTCGTGGTGACATCAGCATGTGACATCTCTGTGACATCAAGAGAGAGATATCAGGATGAAGTCACAGTATGATCACCATGTGACCTAAGTGTGTGACATCACTGTGATACCAGTGTTAGGTTACAGATTTCATGTCACAGTGAGGTCATACGATGAGGTCATGTGATATAATATGTGATGCCATTGTGAGATCACCGTGATGTCAAATTCCCGACTGGGGAAACATCAATGGAGAGGTCACTCTTACTTTTCTCATGGGACAAAGAAATCAAAAGGTACACTCACTTTAGTTGGTTAAAACTTGAATTCTGGTTAATTAAAAGTTAAATTGACCTAGATGGAAGATATGTCATGCTGCATTGTATTATCCAAGGATCGCAGTTTTTACTGATTAATGTATATGGACCAAATACTGAAACAGAACAAATTTTATGTTTTAAGGGAATCTACAGGATGGTTGTTGAATATTTTGAACTTGAGGAAAACACACATATAATTTCGGGAAGGGATTTCAACTTTTGTTTTGCTAAAGAAGATGCGTATGGAGGTAATCTTAGTTTAAAGCACAAGACGATTGAGACTACTAAGAATTTTAAGGAAAAGTAAAATATATGTGATGGTTGGAGGATTCGTAATTCACAACTGAGTAGGTTTACATGGAGAAGATCGGCTCCACTAACACAGCGACGATTAGACTTCTTCTTGGTATCCTCTGCTTTACAACCAGTTATTTCAAAATGTAATATTAAAACTAGCTTAGGTTCAGATCAATCAGCTGTGGAACTTGTTATAAAGACTTTGAAAGATGAGAACCGTGGTCCTTCGTTTTGGAAAATTAACAGCTCCCTTGTTAATGACTCTGAGTATGTTAGCAAGATGAAAGAATATATTTTTACTATTAAAAAAGAAGCGGATCAGATGTCCCTGGATGCTCGCAGAAAATGGGAGTACTTAAAATACAGTGTCAGAAAGTTTACTATCAATTATTCAAAGAAAATGAACAAAACATACAAAGATCATTACCAATTACTTGAAAAAGAGGTACAACGATTAGAAAACAGAATAGATAAACATCCGAATGAAGTAAACCTCAAGAATTATGAAAAACTGAAGAAAGAATTTGAAGTCTGTTATGACAAAATTACAGAAGGCATTATAATACGATCTCGGGCTCAATGGTTGGAGCATGGTGAGCGTAATAGTAAATATTTTGTAAACCTTGAAAAAAGAAACAAGAATAAATAATGTATTAGGAAGTTGATAGGAAACGGTAAGGAACTTACAAATCAAAAGGATATATTATTACGTATTAATAAGTTCTATTCTGATAGATTTAAAGGACAAGCAGGTAAAAATCAAGAGGAATGTAATGACTGGTTAAATAGCATAGACAATTTGCCAGTATTAGAGACAGATGATGCCTTACTGTGTGAAGGTATGGTGACAATGAACTCTGTATATAAAGCTTTAAAAGCAATGGGTAATAATAAGACACCGGAAATAATGGTCTTAGTAAGGAGTTTATCTGTGTTTTTCAGTATATTAGGTAAAGAATTGACAACTTGTGTGAATGAATGTTTTAATGTTGAGTTAACAAGTCAAAAACAAAATGTAATTACTCTGATAGAAAAACCAGGGAAGGATGTCAGACTCATACAGTCATGGAGTCCTATAAGTCTAATAAGTGTTTTGAGTAAGATATAAGTGGCTCGTTTGAGTAAAGTTATAGACAAATTGATTCATGTAGATCAAAATGCTTTTGTTCCTTGGATATATATTGGAAACTCAGTTCCCTTAAATTTTGATATGATTGAATATTTTAATATTGAAAACAAGTATGAAATATTATTTGGTGCAGATTTTGCAGCAGCATTTGATTCTATTGATCACACTTTTGTAATTTCTGTATTGAAACGTTTTGGATTTGGACCTATGTTTATAAACTGGATTAAGTTGATACACACAGGGTCACAAAGTTGTGTTTTAAATAATGTATTTTCAACAAATTATTTCCCTTTATCTAGAGGAAAGAAAAAAGGCAACCCAACACCTCCATATCTATTTATTCTGGTCTTTGAAGTAATATTGCATATGGTTAGAGCAGGGAGAAGGGTAAAAAGGTTTAATGATTGGCTACAAGGAAGTGAAATTGACAGCCTTTGCTGATGATATTACATTTTTCTTGTCTGATGTGGATTCATTTAAATCACTTATAAATATTCTGAAAACATTTGGTCAGTTCTCTACATTGCAAATGTATTATTATGAAAAATTGGAAGCTGCTTGGCTTGGTGCATGGAAAAGGAAGAATTAAACGCCAATGAATTGCAAATGGGTCAACCTTACTGTTACATCCATGAAAATACTTGATATATTGTATACATACAATTTCAATTTAAATAAAAAAAATATAATTTTCATTCAGTGGAAGAAAAACTGAAGGTGGTGCTCAGTAAATGGTCTAGCAAGAATCTTACAATATTTGGTCGCAATGAAATATGAAGAACAAAAATGTTATATGTGCGTAACCTGTGTATTCCACCTGCAGGATTGATTGAAAATGTAAAAATTGCATTTGAAGCAATTTTTGTTGAAAGGCAAGAGACCAAACATTAAATATGATACTCTCATTGGACCTTATGATATGGGACGAATAAAATTTCCTGAAGTGCATACAAAGTTAAAAACACAGAGTATTGTGTGGATAAGATGATTAATAGATGGGAAAGATATGCCATGGAAATATGTTTCACAACATTATTTAAACCCTTTGGCAGGCACTTGCTCAATAACCTCTAATTTTGATGTGACAAAAGTACCCGGAAAGCTACCAGTTTTTTTTTTTAATGTTTAAAAGAGTGGTCACTTTTCGTTAAAATAAATCCAATACGCAACTACTTTTGAATAACTATTTTTTAAAGGTCAACAATACATCATTTTACTACAGATATTTTGACAACTTGGGTATAAGGAGACTACACGAATTTTAAATGATACTGGTAAAGTCTGCACATGGCAAGAGATATACCCTTATTATCAAGTAATACATATCTGTCGTGGAGGTCTATGATAAGTGCAATACCAAAAGAGTGGATTAGTTTGTGTAAGAAAGTAGGGAGGACAGATTGGTTTATTTGGCAGTAAATAAAGGCATTACCAGATATTACATATAACTTAATATACAATGTTTCGATCAGTCAGAGAACCACCACACCAACTACTCTAGTTAATTATTAAGCTATTACAGGATTACATAGTTATGAAGATTTTAAACAGTTTTATTATACAGTACATAAAATTTCTCTGGATAGGTATAGCAGAGAGTTTCAGTTCAAAATCATACATAATTATTCACCAGTAAACTACTGGCTATTTAAATGGGAACTTGTTGGCAGTCAACGTTGTTCATATTGCCACCTTTAAGACGAAACAATAACACACCTATTCTATGAATGTTTTGTCTCTAGAAATTTATATCTTCAAATACAATCTTGGATAAAATCATGCAATTTAAGTTTACCAGACTATGAAATTACTGTTATTCTGTTTGGAATGATTCCAATTCAAAAACATTTGTGGCTCAACTGATTATTACATACAAAATGACTTTATTTCAGAATAGAGGTGGAGAAAATATTAACCTGTTCGAAAAATTCAGAAATAGGTTGAAATACCTACAGAAAATAAAATATATTATAGCTTAGAAAAAAAGAGAAATTTCGTGTATATCTGAAAAAAAATGCGAAAAGCTGCTCCCATATTTGTAGGAAAACATTACATACCAACTAATAGTTACATATGTCAGATAAATTTTCTTTGTTTTATCGACCTGTATTTAAAATGAACAATGTAGAAAAAAATTAGAAAATACTGATGTTTATGAATAGGTAAAACCTTGTTCAAATGTAATGTAAGCACTGTTTATACTGATGCCTTGTGTTATGTACGCAAATTGTATTGTCACATCGTCACTTTGTCTGTCATTTTTATGTAATGTTAACGTGTCTATCATGTGTAATATTTGTTTGTATATAAATGTTAGAAATGTCAATTAAATATTTAAAAAAAGGTGACACAAAAGCCATAGGTCCAGTGGAGATCAGGTACTCTTTTATTCACAATAAAATTGACAAACCAAATACAGAAATATCAAACATCACATACAAAAATACATATTACAATACATGCAGTACAAGTCACACCAAACACACAAATAAATATCGTGCGATTTTTTCTAGATCAACCAATATATATATATAATCTGATAGATATTACAATTTTGTATCTGTACTCATTAAAAAATTGTTGTAAGTTGTTTCCATAAAAGTTCATGTTTCACATGATTACCCCTTCAAATTGCCACTTTTTCTTCAATCGAATGATACATCTTAATATAATTAATGACACTGTCAAAAGTTAATGTGTGTTTCTCACATTTTGCTTGATATATGTAGTATTTCACAATCAGGATAGTGTTATCTTATATGTCATCTTGAGATACATTCAAAAATATTACAGGTTTTGAAATTATTGCTGGAACGTTGAGATTTACCAACCATGCTGATATTTCAGACCATAGATGTTTCACAATATCACATTCATAAAATACATGTATCAGTGTTTCCTTCGAATTTTTACAAAAAAGTACACATATCAGAATCAACTATCTCTGCTTTTAGAAGCAGAAGATTTAATATTATGATTCCATGTAACATTTATATTGGAAATATCTTAGTTTTGTTGATATAGTTGTGCGATATAGTTTTTTAAAAGCCTTTAGAACTTCATCGCTATCACAGTTTTTTTTCTTCTTTCCATCTTAGAATACAAGTTTTCGGATCTACATATTTTTTTACTATCAGTTCTTGATTTTTTCTTGATTTCACTAATTTTACTGGCTTTATCATCTTTTTTTTTTAATTTATCAATTTTAAATGTATATACACGGTCATACTTTGATAATATTATTTCCTTTTTCCACGTAGAAGGAATTGCATGTATTATACTATTATATGTCATAACTTGTTTGTATTTTTTACTTATCGATCTGTTCTTGGCGAGAATAAAAAAAAAACATAGGACTGATTAACTTTCTTTGTCAGTTGATAAATGAATCTAATACCAGCTTCAAACCATTTTTTTATAAAAAACAAATCTATTATTCATGTTTATGTGGGAGTTAAACTATAAAGACTGTTTCAAATACTCGCTCATATTTTCTGGTTTATAAAAACTGTATCCAAACATACTTGAAAGATTTCTTTCCAAAACAAAGTAGTATTTTTTTTAAATAAATAAGTTTGCTCCACATCCTCTGCTCTCAGATTACAATGAAAAATATACTCAGTCATGTTATTTATTTCCCATTGAACTAGTTCTCTCCAACCATAATTAATATCAGATGATAATGATCTGCTTATCCATGCTATTTTTGTTGCCTGTAATTTTGAATAAACATCAACCATATCTAAGCCTCCTTTCTCCTTTGATGATATTAAAGTAACTCTTTCACTTTGTCTATTTTACTCTTCCAAATAAAATTAAAGAGACTTTTCTCCACCTCTTTCAAAAAGGAAGCTGGTGGTTTTGGCAAAACTGAGAACTGGTACTGTAATTGTGAAATCAGGTCAGCCTTAATAAATGTAATTTTGCCCAATGGCGTCAACTGTCTTTTATCCCACATGCCCATAATTTTCTTCATTTTATTGAATACATGCTTGAAGTTCAGCTTGAAGTTAACTTTTAATCCACTGACCTTTTGAAATCTTCTAATTGATCTATGATTTCTTCTATTACTACATGTTCCCCTGTTAAGAATAAGGTAGTGTCATCACCATATTGTGAAATTACATGCTTTTCATTATTAATTTCTATACCTTTAATATTCATATTGTTTCTAACTCTTGATGCTAATATTTCTGCACTTATTATATAAAGGTATGGTGAAAGTAGGCATCCTTGACGTACTCCTCTACCCACGTGGAGAAATCTAGTGGCCCATCCATTATTAATGGCACAGTATGAGATGTCTTTATAAAAGATCTCAATCAATTTACAGAATGAGGGTCCAAAATTAAAATACTTTAATGCTTTCTGGATAAATGGCCATTCTAATAAATCAAACGCCTTTTCAAAATCGATAGTCATAATTTTTCCTTTGATTTTGCTTTTTTTTACAATAATTGATAAGGCTATATATTCTACTAAGACTCTCCCCTATATATCTATTAAAAAAAAACAGTTTGGTCCGGATATATTAACTCCTGAATAACTTTCTGTAATATAAGGGCCATACATTTAGTAATTATTTTATAATCGACGTTTAATAGTAATATTGGTCTCCAGTTTTTAAGTGAGGTGGGATCTTTAGCTTTTTTTAGGAATTAGGGTTATTACTCCCTGTCTTTGAGTAATGTTCAATTTTCCACTTGAATATGAATATTTATAACCCTCAAACAAATAAGTTTTTATGTCTTCCCAAACTGTTTTCTAAAATTCTACTGGTAGACCATCTGAACCTGGTGTTTTCCCCAATTTAAAAGAACTTAAGCATTTTAAAATTTCTGTTTCAGATATATCTTTAACGCAGTAGGTTCTGCCTTCTTCAGGCAAGGACTTGTGTTCATTTATAAAAAAATCAGTATAATGTTCTTCAGATGGGCTTTTTACGGATTTATAAAGATTTTTATAAAAATGTTCTATCTCTTTTAAAATGTCGTTTGGATCTTTTATTTGATTGTTAATTATATTAAGACTGGTAATAGTTTTATGGTTGAATAAACGTTTTTCAAGGTTTAGAAAATATTTAGAGGGTTTCTCTCCATCTATGAACCATTTTGTTTTGCATCGGAATGTCGCAAAATTTTGAATGATGGGATAAATCTATAAAAGTTTGTGACATAGGTTTATTGCTGCATTGTAAATAATTGAAAGTGCATTCAATAAATTACTCTGGCACCAGTATGTATGGTTCAGTTGTACTTGCCAGGGTTCATACAGCTTCGTATGGGGCTTTCCTTGTACAGTTATTTTGGTTAGAGCGGGTCTATTCAGCATGAGGATCCCTTGCCCAGTCATCTGTATCACCTTTATTGGTCCTGTAAGGCCATTCAGTGTGGGGCTATTTTAGGCTGTAGATTTCAGAGGTTGTGATTTTAACTTAATATTCAGGTTTTGCTGTTTTGGTTGGTCTTGCCAAGGCACCCTGGCCACTGCTTGGAAAGTCAGTTGGCAAGAGGCTCTCTCCGTGGGGGGACGCGCTTGATACCTGCAGGGCAGAATGGCCATTTATAATATAGGCCTGGTGGCTTGTTAATTTGATGTAGGGGATAACCAGCGACCTGCCTTGAGTTTTATTTCTCAAGCACCATGTACAGTGTGCATGGACATCGTATAAATACTCTATATACGTGAGACTATATACTAATATATTCAGAAGTTCTCATTTGAGATCTATTTGCTGGTATACACAAGTGCCTGGTTGTGGCTGTCTAGTTTTTCCTGAGGACAAACATGACAAGAAGGGTGTGGCTATCAATGGTTCACCGACAACCCCGAGGGGCGGATCCTGTGAAGGTCCATTGGAGGGCATGGTAGAGGACACCATACAGCTCAGGGCCAGTGGTAAACCTAGTGAGTACCTAACCAATTCAGCAAAACCTCATAAAACGCAGCCTAATATTCTTTACCTATCTTGATTCTTATCCGGGTAAAGTTATATTATATTAAAAGGGGTACGAGCCCATCAATCCAGTAGGCCTATATCAGGAGGGGTTTTCACGTGGTGTTTCTTAATGTGTAGTGTTGAGACCATGACATTTCTTAGTGTTATATATATATATATATATATATATATATATATATATATATATATATATATATATATATATATATATATATATATATTGGAGCGGTTATCTAAAGTATTAGGGCTGTAAAGTTTTTAATGTCCTTCTGGGGAGAAAAGGCTGGCAATGTTCTAGGAGCTGGCAATGTTCTAGGGATTAAATGTGCTACGCTCCCGAGGCAGCGGAAATCTTGCGCAACTGATTTTCACGCTGCCAGCCTTGACCGTTTATGATATATTTAGACACCAGATGGCGTTTCGTTGTCCGCTGAAATAAACATGCGTATGATGTGACAAGCAGCCAATCAGATGCCAATAAACAAACTTTCGACAGGCATCCTGGCTCCGCCCATTGCTGCACTTCAAGCGCCGCGTGATTAGTTTCCGGTCGAGTTTAAATTGCTCCCTCTGCATTCTCGCATCATCGACCGATTCGATTATGACATTATGACTGTGTTAGCGTAGCCATTATCTGTTGTCTGCAGAACTGAAACAAGCCAGCGAGGTGTGCACGCAGCCTTTGTTGTTACGTTTCGTTTGAATTACAGCTCACCGGCCGAGCATCCTATGTGCCCAAGGCCCTAAGCAAACCATGTCAGGGGCAATTCTCTCTGAGCCTGTGGCCTGTTCAGACGGTTACGCGGGGCGATGAGCTGTCACTCAAAATGAAATAAACATGATTGTCTCCGTGTATTCCTCGCTTAGCGTTGTCTTTCAGCACAAGGTCTCATCTGATTGGACAAAGATACAGTGCTCCCCTCTGGTGTAGCCATTCAGGATACGAGGTCATAACAGACAGCGCCTTACGATATAGGTAGTAGCCCAATAGGTAAAGCGCTGTGTAAAGAGCGTATAAATGTGCCTGATCTTTTGGGAATATTATCATTTTTCTTTTTGTTTCAGGTGTTGCTTCACCTTTTACCATTCAAGGGGTATAATAACTGGATACGTAGGACATTGGCCGTGCCGGAGATCCCTAATATTCTAATTTAAGTTTGTGTACAGTATTAATAAACAAGTATTAAGTATCATTCTGGCTTGTTTCTTTGCTGAAATATCCATGCTGGTAGGAGAGGGCGGGTAATGTTGGTTTGGTCTATAAAATCCGCGTTTTTATAATTGTATAACTCAATCTTACGACCAAATTGGTCTTATTCTAAGTCTAATATTAAAAGAACCTGAAGTCCGGAAATGATCTAGATAAGACTGGATCCTATCCGTGACACGGAACATTGCACCTTCTGTTTTTTCTTGTATTATTTATTCGATCCTCAATTTCTTTTCTTTAATCTCTTCTATTATCTCATCATCTTGAAAATAGGTATACTGTTCTCTTAATATTTCCAATGAACTTTCCATTTTCTGAAGTTTTTTTTTCTTTTTACTTAATTTAATAGAATATGCTATTGTGGCTCCTCTTATTTTACATTTAATAGAATCCCACAATAGGGCTGGATTAGCGCTTTTATTATCTTCTTCGGTTTCTTTTATAACTTATTTTAATAATTTAATATATTCTGCATCATGTAATAGCTTACAATTTAATTTCCAAAAACCAGGCTCTCTCTTATTTGGTTTTAACTCAAGCATAATTCCAATGGCAAATGGTCAGTTTTAAAACCTGGCAAAATATCTGATTTTTTGAACGACAGAGATAAGACCTCTTGAAATAAGAAAAAAAGTCTAATCTACAATAGACTGCTCTTGGATTGAGTCTTTTCCAGGTGTATTGGTTTTGGTGAGAGTGTTGTTCTCTCCAGATGTCTACAAGATCTAAATTATTTAGCCATGTATTGACTGCTCCTTGTGCTCTTCTATGACTCTGTGCCCGACCTCCTTTTTTTATCATTAAAAGTTTTAAGAACTAAATTAAAGTCCCCACCAAGTAATCTATTATCATTTGGTAATGTTTCTTCAATATCCATAATATTAATATAAAAATCTGGGTCGTCATGATTTGGACCATAAATGTTAACCAAGGTTAATCTAGTATCTTCTAATGTAGTGTCTAAGACCATGTATTGGCCTTCTTCGTTACATATTATATCCCGAATTTCAATATTTATATTATTTTTAACCATAATACACACACCCTTAGATTTGTTTGTCCCATGTGCAAAATATATTCTGCCACCCCATTCCGATTTCCAGGTGTTTTCCTGTTTGGGTGTACTGTGTGTTTCTTTTAGTAATATAACTTGTGCCTTATGTTTATGAAGCCAATGGAAAGTTTGTCTCCGTTTCTTAAAGTCTCCTAATCCTCTAACATTTAAAGAAATTATTTTTATCATAAAATACAATGAGATAGTATTTATATATATGTCTTTGAGTGAAGGAGAAGTATATATGAGTTATTTGTTTGTTGCATTAACACAACTACAAGTATAAAGACAAAAAGACATAAAAGATCTACAGACTGCATAGACTTCATTAACACTAAGTGATGGCAATAACTCCAGCTTGCCTAACACACAGTGCAAAATAGCTTATTACTTTTTTATAATCCTAATTAAGGACAAATACCTGTGACTATACTATAAATGAGAATTGAAAGGTATATACATACATCTCAACATTAGTTTACTAAGTGTATGATGTATCTCAGACTCGACAATAGAAAATCTTTTGGTAGGCTATGCTTTCTAGAATGAATTGATGAAAGGTTGTTTTACTTTTAGTGCGATTATTTTTTTAGTATATTGAAAAAAAATTGTCAATTTGGAGTGAAATATACATTTGTAAGTCAATAATGAACCATTACAACGATACTTGTAGTCCATGATACATCCAAAACATTTGACAATTATAAGAAAAGTATAATAATTGAGCTATAATGGACCTCTTAGAACAGCTGTCATATAGTAATACTGCTCAATAGCTTATAATCTCTCCTAGTCCTATTAATCATTGTCTCTAAATAAGTTAGCCTAAATAAGTCATTCAATACACTCACCGAACTTACATGAAACCTCCATCAACCGCACGTATATGAAAAATTCTCATACAATGGCAATCAAGAACAAGTGGTATAGCTCTTTACAAAGACTGCATAATGATTTGACTCCTTTCTAATCAACATTCATAAAGAAAATAAATATGATAAACACAACCTGACATTGTTTCTTATCATTTCACAGCTAATCTGGTGAATGTTACCCATTTATGACAAAATTAGCAAATTTCACTGTGATATATAAGAACAATTTATGGGTGTCTCTTTACCTGACTAAAATATCAATGCAGTCAATCTTTTGTTCATAAGATCAGACAGCTTGTTTACATACGATTATAATCAGTAAAACCATTACCAGCAATATTGACAGCTGCTTGTTATCCGACTGTTACTCACCTAACTACGTATACATGCAGGGAATTACTTAATCACTGACTACAACACCAACTAAGACTAAAGGCAACAAGTGCCCAAACAATGATTTTGGGTAAAAACCGCTTAAAATGTTTTAAGTCTCCCCTTACGTCCATATACAGGCGGTACATAACTGTATGGTTTTTGTATACTACACATTACGAGAATTTAACTACTAACTGGAGGCATGATACTGGACGTTTGTTTTAGAAATATTGCAAGAACTGCCTTTTACCTCATAAATGCAGGAACGATTATTTATTTCCTCCCAAGGCAGAAAGCAGTAGCTGCTCAGGCTATAATTTTGAATTTGAATAAGTACTATTCTAGGGATTTACTTCTCACATCACATTATTAGCACCCAGATTTTACCAGACGCCCCTTCAAACCATGGCTACAACAATACAAAATTTGGTAAATAGCGAGCATTGATTCAAGATATATAAAACATTTCTTTCCATTTAAGCGAAATGGACTAAGCCGTGATTCCTTTTACTCGAACCACATTGATAGCTAAAAATTTATTATCTTTAATGACCAGCGTCACCTGCATATTTTGTGGCGCACCCTACCTATTTTTTTTACGATTACCCCACGTTACTTATCAGTAACACTGATGTCAAATAGCAAATAGTAATTAAGAAAATGACCGACGTCCGTTTAATATTGGAGACACATGGGGGAAAAAAGGTTCAAATATTTGATTCACTGGTGGGAACTAATGTAAAAACTTTATTTATAAGTTACATATAAATACAATACCAAAACCATTTCAGTTATTATTAGTACAAACTCATAATAAAAAAAAAGGAAAAGGTGTCTAGAACACAGGTAATCTGTAATTACGTGGACCCCAAAGTCACAGAAGAGCCGCTCTGTGTCTTTAGGATATCGACCTATGACCTTTACGGACGGGCATAAACTCGTCATCGATCAAAAATGAGAACTACATTAGCTAAGTAAATTTATTTGTGTCCTTCACGGGAGTGTACTCGCGTGCCGAATAATACCTGACCTGTAAATCCATATTCTTTTAACGAACTCCAGTATTATACGTAAATGATAAATTGGGTAATAGTTCGTATATATTTCCAATGATATTATAATAGATACGTGTAATAGATGGTCACAGGCCGGGACTGTAATTCGCCCTGTCTTTAACGTCTTGGACGCTCATGATAGCATTGGCGTGACGGAAACTCAGTTGAGAGTTTTGTTACGTCATCTGCCTGTAAGTATGAGCAGTCCTCTCCAAGACGAAACCTTGGGTCAACAGGCGTTCCGTCCATTATATCACAATAAGGTATTTAAACCAATCAAGTTCGTAGGCTACGCTCACTGTACGCATCCCAGCACTGGACCCAGCAAATTACTTTTATTTTTTAATTAATTTTATTTAATTTTATTTTTTTTTATTCACTCCACAAATTATACATCAAAGAAACACCAAATATGATGCAAATATTAAAATGAAACAGACAAAATTTATAACATATGAACAATTCTAAATTCACCAAACTGTCTAGATACCAAATAAATAAAAAGAAATAAAATATAACCTTTCTCTAACATTTCATATCATTATTAATTAAATACAATGACCATCGTTTTTTAAAGTATTCTAATTTCTTGTTCTTTTATGCTATTTTATATTCAATTCTTACATATTCCCATAAAAAGTTTTAAAATCTATGAACATTCGGCTTCTGTTTATTGCTTCTGCACTGGTCAATGTACCTTTTAGCCTGTATGACAATTACATTATACATATCACTATCCTTAGCAGAACCATAAAAGACATTTTCCTTACAAGTATAAATTCCATTAACTGATCGGTACACCATGTCTTCAACTCCATCCAAAATTTCCTAGTCATCTTACAATCCCAATACAAATGGTTAATTGTTTCCACTTCTCCTTCACAAAACGTACAATAATCAAAATCTTGAATTTTCCATTTTATGAGCCAATAGTTGTTTACTAAAATATTATTAAGAAATTTATATTGAAATATCCTAGATTTAGTATCATACTAAACTCTGTGTGGTAAATTATAAATACTTGTAACATCTTCTGATGTATTGGTTATATATTTTGATATCTTCGGCTTAATCAGTTGTACAGTACATATCCTATCTCTGAATACCTGGTAGATCTGATGTGACTTTAACTTACTTAATGGCACAATAGATTTTTGGATTTTAATTTGTAAACTATTTAATATATGATTAACAGACTCAACGTTATCTCCTTCCATAGTTGTACTAATCTGATCATGAGTCACTTTACATTGTTTTACGGCTAATGAAATTAGATGGTACCAGTCAATAAAATATACACTTTTTTACCCTTCTAGATTTCCAGTACTCAAAAGATAGGACATGATTCTGTACATCAAATAAATCCTGTACCTTTTGTATTCCTACTTTATAAAATGATTCCCAATAGAATGTATTCTTATTTAAGATAAAGTGCTTGTTATGCCACACATACTTTTCTTTTATGTTCACCTCTGCATAGAAGTCTAACTTTAAGAGGTACCAGCTGTGTAGGACCTCTCTATAAAATTTACTTACATTTTCTAAGTTTAATAAGCTAGGTTTATAATTACAATTAAATAACATGCCCATATCTCTACAAATTTTCTCCAGATTATAAATCCATAAAGCTTTCCAGGGTCTGTTTTCACACTCATAAAATCTTTTAATCCGGCCCCCCTTGATGCCAAAAAGAGTGACTGAAGGTGTGGAACATTCAAACCTCCTTTTTCTATTTCTTGCACTAAGACAGATCTTTTTTTTCTCTCTTTCCCACCATTTCATAAAAAGGAAAATATAATTTTATTAAGTTTATTTACATATTTTTCTGATATACTATTATTACTAAAGTAATAATTAAATTTATATATTATATATGTTTTTATTATTTGAATTTTTCCTTGCATTGTCAAATTTCTTTGTTTCCAGATCTGCAAGGTCTTTTCAGTTTGTTTTAATTTATCCTCTAAATTTAGCTCTTCACATTGATGTTTATCATATGATATAAATACTCCAAGAATTTTTATTGGTTTATCTGGCCAGTGAATACCAAGTGGTTTCAACTTACTATTTTTATTTTTGCCTATTCACATGCCTTCTGATTTTTCATTTAATTTTAATTTCAGTCCACTAAATTCTCCAAATAATTTAACATGTTTTAAAAAGTTACTACCTGATATTTTATCTGAAAGAATTGCAAATGTATCATCTGCATATTGTAAAAGTTTAACTTGTTCATCCCCTATTCTAATTCCTTTAATTGCTGTATCATTTCTTATTTTAATTGCTAGAATTTCTATAGCTAATATAAAAAGGTAGGGAGACAGAGAGTCTCCTTGTCGGACACCCCTTTCAACTTTAAAATAGCCAGATGTTATACCATTATTAATTTTACAACTGCTTATATCATTGTATAACAGCTTTATTCAAGAAAAAAAAACAGTTTCTCCAATTTAAAATTTTTAACTGTTTCCAGCATGAAGGTCCATTCTAAAGAATCAAAAGCTTTTTCCATATCTAATGCAATTACCATACCAGGAATTTTCTTTTCTTTTGTGTAATCCAGTAAATCTTGAACGAATCTGACATTTTCACCAATGAATCTATTTTTCACATAACCAGTCTGATTAGAATGTATAATTCTTGGCAAAAGCTTGGAAAGTCTAACAGAAAGTGTTTTGGATAAAATTTTATAGTCTGTATTTAAGAGTGATATTGGCCGCCAATGTTTTACCAATGTACGGTCTTTATTTTTTACCTAATAAAGTTATAACTGCTTGCCTCTGGGATACTGATAGTATACCCTCCTCAAATGACTTATTTAAAGATTTCACGAACAGAGGACCTACTTGTGGCCAACATTTCATATAGAATTCAATAGGCAAAACATCATTTCCAGGGCTTTTATTATTTTGAAATGATTTAACTGTAATATATAATTCATCTAATGTTAATGGTTTACACAGAAAATTATTATCTTCTTGTGATAATAGTGGAGTCTTAATATCTGACAAATATTCTTCAATTTGTTCAAGTGACTTTCTATAATTTGATGAGTACAGCTTACAGTAAAATTCTTTTACCAAACTTATTATCTCACTTGGATTTACAGTAAATTCTCCATCTTCCTTTTTTAATTTTCTCACCCATTTTCTGACTGCATTATGCTTTTCTAAGTTATAAAAATATTTACTACTCTTTTCTCCTTTCTTTAACAACCTGACCTTTGATCTCAGTATCAGTCCTTGTGTTTTATGATTATCTATCTCCTCCAACTCAGCTTTTATTTTTTGTATATTTTCCATTTTTTTTCTTTTCACTCTCTGCATCTAAATTTACTAAGTTATTTTGAAGATTTTTTAACTGATCCAAATAGTCATCTTCTCTTGCTTTTGAACATTTTTTTGCTTCTTTGCCTTTTCAAATAAATACATTTCTTACTTTATATTTTATATACTCCCATATTTTAATATAATCTTTGTTACCATTATATTCTTCCAAGCAGGTATGTATGGATTCAGTTAAATCTATGATTATTTGGTCATCCTCTAGTAAAAACTTATTTAATTTCCAATATCCTTTACCCCTTGTAGAATGAGGAAGTTCTGTGCATATAACCAACTTTATAAAGGAATCATCAGATTTGATATATGGGAATAAATCTGCATCTACTGAAACTGTTCTGTTATAAGCCAATAATCTAACCTGGATGATATGCTTTCACTTTTTGTTTTCCAAGTGTATTCCCTTTTAAATGGATTCCTTGTGCCCCAAATATCCAATAAATTATATTGATTCATTATTTCCTTTACAGCTCTCCTTACACAGTCTTTTAAACATAAAGCACCACCTCTCCTATCTTAATCTATATTGAGAGCTACATTAAAATCACCTCCAATGAAAAGTGTGTCATTTAGTGAAACATATTCTTGCAAGATTCTATTGACATTCTTTAAGAAAGAAATTTGATTTGAAGTATAGTTAGGAGCATAAACATTCATAATTACATAACAAGTTTGTTCTATTATCAGTTTTATAGCCAAAATTCTACCATCTTTAGAGCTATATAATAACTTGACACAATATGTGTTTAAATGCTGTCTTATCAATATTGCTGTTCCCCTACTATTTGAAGATCCATGCGAGTAGAAACCTGTCCGCGCAACTCACTCCTCCAGATATTTTCTACTTTTTACAAGTATGAGTTTCCTGCAGAAGAAGTACATCACAATATTCTTTTTTTGCCCATCTAAATACTGACCTTCTCTTCAGTTTGTTATTGAGACCCCGAACATTAAAACTTAAAAGCTTAAGTGTTGATTTTGACATACAAAACATGTAACAACATAGTAAATATTATGTGGAGTGAAATAACTAAATACAACAAAAAAAAAGTCTCTGAATACTGTTGAAGTAAGTCAAGCATGCATGTATGTATGACGAAACGCCAAGTGATCATCGGACAAGGCATTTTATTCTGGTTGATAACAAATCAAGCAAATCTGGGATTATAATGTCGATTAGCAATAAACTTGTCGGGTTTGCTTTTATGAAAAAAAAAAACTCATATTGACTTTAAAATTGTATTGAACAACGTTCCTTTTAACTTTATTTAAGTTCGCATTTGGTCGATTTATAAAAATGATTTCGTACGTTTCGCCAAATTCAATCAATATCTACAGTCGCCTACAGCTTTTTTATGTCAATCCTGGCTTAGGAATTTTCTAATATATCATTAATGGAATCTTTTACACAAAGTATATTGAACCAGAATATTAGCTCTGCTAAAGGAACAACAGTTAAATTCAATTAATTATGTATTTCGTCACTGTACGATTCATAGAGAGGCAGTTGGTTTAGGGGCTTATGGGTCACAATCTAACACCTATTTTGAAAATGATATTATCACATTACCAGAGTAAACTTCCATCACTTATAAAGAACTAGTTTGTTGGCCGGGCAATCCCGCTCTCCGCCCTAAGAAATCTGGACGAAACCTTAGCCACACATGACGCCCTCTTCTCCGAGGATTAATAAGTAAAATGATCAAGTTTCCTTTCAGCACCAATGATACCCTTGTTATACCGCCAAACGTGAGAGTGCATCAAAGTGAAACGCTGGTGGATGACATGGAGCAATTCAGGTTCTTAAAGACAGAGCTGAACAGATCAGTATCATACAGGATAGTACACCATAAACCCACCGTTATGTGGAAGACGCCTGGATGGCTCCGAATTAACGTCTTCTTTCAGAGGAGAGAGTAGACGGCGCTTATACCTTGTATATTATTATCTTGTGAGACCTTCATTTTATATATATGTCTCTAATTGAACATACAGGTGATTATACGACTTGTTGTTAGGAATATCATGCATATATAAATCCGTACTTAAATATAACAAGGGATCAGTTTTGATCAGCTTTATTTATATTTACGTATAGATTTCTTTTACTGATGTAACATTAAGAAACATAATTTTCTTCATGTACATTCACCAACAAAAACACTAACGCTATATCATGCAAACAATTATGAATTACCAAAAGTTCTCGTCATATGTATCATTGCAATGCATCCACTGGTCTCGACACAGACCAATCCAGTATGTGGATGACAAATCGGTCCAATTGTGTGAACGGATGGAGGACAGAGTTGTGGTTATCTAAAAGCCAACCTTCGACCCCTTGCAATATTTGTCCAAAGAAAAACGCTGTTCTGCAAGTATGTCACAGTTGTCCGCTGCCAGGATACAGGACTGGCAATCAAAACAAATTCCAAACGAATGTATTCTATTAATTACAAGTGTAATTTCTTTATCATAGACGCAAATCATATAGGCCAGGACTCGTCAAAATTGTTTTGCATCACAATGCGTTCATCTTTTGAAAAAAATGTGCTGACAAACGTAAAAAAAATAAGATATAGCAAAACGTAATAAAAAAATACCCTCTAAAGTCAAGTACGACACTTTCGCATTTTATTTATCCTGAGGATGGTCAGAGAAAAAAAAATTTGGCTGACATATAGTTGACTCTAGAAAAAGCATCACGTTCAGATATTTCGCAAAGTATATTTAAGATTTTAATTAAGATTTAAAATCCTCGTCTCATCCATATTAATGCCAAAAGAGCACATCTGATTAGGAATATACTTAAGGCTATCTGCATGCATCGATGGTGTCGATTGCATAGTACTGGGGGAATGGAAATTCAAAATGATGCCCACGTCTACACCACGCTCAAACGTGGCTTTTATTTGAAACTGATGTAACACTAACTGTCAGAACCAGGTTGCATAACCATCGTCGATAATCATAATCAAACTCTTAATTAAATGGACACATACCATATCAATAAATTTGATCTAGTGTCGTGAGTACCAGTTTATGCTTTATATTCTATCCTTATATCATGATTCTTTATTCACAGTCCCCATGATATGAAAGTTTCATTCACATTATTCACGTTTAACATCGTTTAACATCACATATGAACATTTTGTCTAGATTATAGCTATATGTGTGTTTACTCGTGACAGCAATATCATGATACCCACAGTTACCATTGGAACTGAGCATTTCAAATTAGTTCAAATCTTCAAAAAATATTAAAAAAACTGATATTAACCTAATGTATGTTTAATTCGCTGGCTCAAAACTCCCTGTCTGAATATCTATAAAAAAGCACCATTCCTCATCCACCTAAAGATACTCTAAAACCTAGCTCTCATATACACCGGACGCCGTACGGATTCTTCAACCGTGCCGCTTGCCGTGGGTTTTTGGACCACGATTCAATGATTCAAGGGATGGACAATTCTAGAGTAGTTCCCTACAAACCGACAATAATATCCAGCAAATGCAGGGAATTTTCTTAATTCTACCACATTTCATGGAACAGGCCAGTTCTTTAGAGTCTGTTCTTTGTCTGGGTCTGTTTCTATACCACTAGCTGATATTATATGTCCTAGATATTTTACCCTTTGAGTGAACAGGTGACACTTTGCTGGTTTTAGCTTCACTCCATGTTCAATAAGCCGTGCAAATACCGCTTCGAGTCGTTTCAAGTGGTCCTCAAACGTTTCTGAAAACACTATAATTTCATCAAGATAGACAAGACATTCTTTTAGGGCCATATCACCCATGCACTTTTCCATTAATCTTTGGAAGCAATTTGATGCGTTTGTGAGTCCAAAGCACATCCGGTTGAATTCATACAATCCAAGGGGATCAGCAGTGAAGGCTGTTTTATGTTTATGGGCTTCTTTGACTTCAACATGCCAGTACCCTGACTGCAAATCTAATGTTGAAAACCATTTGGCACCAGGTAAAACATCTAGGCTTTCGTCTATTCTGAGCAAATAATAGGCGTACGCGAGTTGAGCTTTCTCAAATCTATGCAAACAAGCAGACTACCGTCCTTTTTCCTTACGAGAAGCAGATTTGATGCATATGGACTGCATGACTCCCTAATGACTCCACATTCTACCACTTCCTGTATGGTTCCTAACTTCATAAAACATAGCTAATGGAATCCGTCTATGAGGCTGTTTGAATGGTGTGTTATCAGTTAATCTAATTTCATGAACAACTGTGTTTGTCCTACACAATTCAGTTTTGGTGTGTGCAAACACGGAGACCCACTTTCCGAGCATTTCTTCCACTTGTAGACGTTGCTGGACGGTAAGTTTTTCGTGATCGAAGTTAAAACCATACGTGTTCTCTGAGATTTTGTTTCCGGTGGAATATGTATCTCTGTGATTCTGCAGATGATTTAGCACAGAAACTTTATGCAGCTCACACAGGTAAGAGTTCGGTCTAATATGTTGTGTTTTGGCTGTCATATTTACAAAGGTGAACAGGAATCTTGTATGTAGTCCGTTTCCGTTCAGTTTTGACAATTCTTGGGCATACAGTAATACCGCCAGGTAAAGCGTCTGAGGATTCACCTGTGATGGCCGCCTGTGTAATTGGAGCGTTGCGTGTTCTTCCCCAGACATTCACAGTGGTATGGGATGGCACTATGAGGGGACGTCGACTCGCCAGCTTGACGCATCCTACTTTACCATCTTTATTAAGGATGACCTTAAAAGCACAATTCCATTGTTGTGGGGCATCTCTAGAAGTTTCTGCTTCTGTGTGTTCTTTAAACAACTTTATAACATTGGTTCCAAGAATTATTTGTACAGCTTTGGTATATTCCGTCGGTTTTGCCACAAGTACTGGAATATCCACGCTCTGATGTAAAAACGGCACCTTAATGTTCAGTTCCACATACCCCAAAAATGGCAGGTTATGTCCCCCGGCTGAATATACTTCTACACCAAGATCGTCAATGGGATGTAGTTCCACATGCGATAAATATGTGTCATAAAACTGTTCTGATAAAGTTGTTACCATTGAGCCTGTATAAACTAATCCAGCACGCTCGATGCCTTCTATGTGTACCACCACTTCATTTGCTGAACCAACCATCCCGTTCCTTACTTTCCCAATATCACTGCGGCAATCAGTTATGAAGCCTGCTCCCTGTCCCGCCGAAGAGGCCAATATCGGTTTCCAAAGTTCGGTCTATTGAATCCACCAGCAAAACGTCTTCCCCGATACATTCCACGATTCCATTCTACTGTATCTCATCACCTCTGGTTGGTTGAATTGTTCTTCAAATCGCTCATCGCTCTGTCCCACATCACCAATTGTTGGTTGATTGATCCGCTCTTCAATTCGTTCCAGCCGATGCGATATATTTCTCATTGCACCGGATGATGATGTTTGCGACCTCTCTTCTGTTAAACGTGTTTCCAGTGCGTCGAGACGTCTGATAATTCGTTGCATATCAGACTCATAACTTTGTGATTGTGGTGCATCATGTTGTTGATGGAGCTGAGCCTTCTTTGGTCTGGCTGTATGCTGACCTCTCAATTCCTGTTCCGCACCTCTCACTATCCGTCTCAATTCATCAAATCTCTTACACGTAGCATACTTGTGCCTGGTGGCGTTCTTTAATCTGTCGTCTCTTAACCCAGTGCAGAATCTGGTTTTGATCATATCGTCAGTTAATCCTAGTCCCGGTAGGCCCTTTTCTCTGGCTTGGTGTAATATATCTTCTAATCTACACCCCCATGCTGCAACGGACTCAACTTCCTCCTGGCACTGAGTGAAGAACTGCTGTAACAAGGCTTCCCCAGTAATTACAGTTCCATAAATTCCATCCAACTTCTGAATGATCTGTTCTATTGTGGCTTCCTGGCCCAGTTGGAGTAAAACTTTCGCGGTTTCGCCTCTGAGGGACCTGCTAACGGCTTGGCGTATCACTGGTTCGGGATGAATGGCATCTCTTTGTAAACACTGTATTTCATACCTCCAGACATCTATGGATACTCCGCCTTTCGGCACCGGAATTTCCCCAGAAAAAAAGGATATCCTTGGAGCTTGTGAGTAGGTGTACGGCTTATACGTAAAGGACCGTTCTCCAATGCGAGGTGAAGTGGCACATGAATCAAATTGTTCATAGTCTACAGCTTCTTCAGTCTTACCTTCGGTCTTCACAACAGACTGTCTACTGGCTACATATCTCCAAGATTTCTGAAGGTACGATGCCATCTTATCCAGCTCTGTATCTGACAGCTCACGCTCCCGAGGATCCTGAGATTCCTGTATATTTTCAGAGTCAGGCGTTGGTGGATCCATAGGCATTTTGATGGATATGTACTGCAAAATGAAAGTTGTGATTGTGTAACTGGCCTTACTATAACTAATCCTAGAACTAATTTATCGCATGAATACTTGCTAGACATTACACGTCTAGTTTACTGTATTCCGGCGACAATGTTAACTAAATAGATAATCAGTTTAAACTGATCACTGAACATGTAGTGTATGGTAGGAACCCGTGCTCTAGATTCCTGACATGTTTGTTAGCATTCACTACGGAATTGTCATAAATATAATAACTTTTCGACTATGAAGCTCATTGATATACATTCAAAAGAGCCTCATAAACATACAAGATAGGGTGACATCACCAATATCTCTAGAAACATGCAAAATACACAATCCAATCACTACACCATATCAATCAATATGCTCTAGACGGCCAAGTTATCCAAAAGACCAACGGTATGTAGTATATTCAACTTGAGCATTAAAATTTGTTTACGAATAGAAGCCTATGCATCAGCATAACTAGGCTAACTGATGTATACCGGTGACGCAAAACGTTAAGGAATCGGGCCTTTACTCAGAAAATGTAAAATTCAGATGTAAACAATGGCACTAACCTATGAGTGAATTCAAGGGTAAACAAGGGCATGTTGATCAATAAACTTAAACAGTCCTGAACACATGAAAGAGTAAGAGTCGCGTTTACCTGTAAGCAGTTCGTAGGCCCTCGCCTCATTCACCAGGTATGCCGACAGAATGAGAAGCGAGACAACACAAGCCGAAGACAAGTGTAGCAAACTAGGACTCTTTAAAAAGACTAACTGCAATTCACCGATCATATATATAACAAAACACCACTGGTCCTAATACAAAATCCAGTGTGGAAGCCGAAGCACCAAAATGCACAAAGTCCTACAGGGCTTCAGTTTCAGAATAATAACTGAACAACAACAAACTTAGGCGCCATAAATCCTAAAGTGCGATCTTAAAGTGTCTAATCTGCTTTAAAAAAATCACTTCATATAAATATGAACAGTTACTACAGCTCCAGGTTCACAGGAATAAAACACAGAAATCAAACATTTGGGATAATGGCAATCATCATCGTAATGTGGGTAAATCTACAAATATGTTATGTCAATACAGAGTCCATTCTAAAGAATTCAAAATGTAAACATGCATTTAACTCAACTTCCTGTAGTAGTGCTCCCTGGGAACTACTTACGCTCAACACAATATATAAAGTTCCTGAATAAGTCCCGAAAAAGCATGTGCAAATTAGGCATAAATAAATAACACATACCTGTAACGTATAAAGATGTGCAATATAAGTATCACATCGACGTACGTGACAGCAGGAAACGGCCAAATGCACAGTTTCCCGCGTCCGCTCTCGGTTATATTACGTGACCTTTGACACTAATTAAAATAAAAACACTGGGGTGGGCCTTATCCGCTTTGCGTGTGTCTTTCTAATAACAAGAACTCGACACGGTCAGTTGCGCGCAAAACCAAACATAAGAAGTTGAACAACATGAGATACCGTAAAATACAAGTCACATTAGGGCATATTATTCCAATCTATGACATATATATATATAAAAATATAAATATATATATATATATATATATATATATATATATATATATATATATATAAGCCACTAACAGTTGTACCCGCTGTCACTCAGTTGCCTAAAGAACGCTGTAGGATCAACACCTACTCGCTCAGTGAACCTCAGGAGTAGCAACTAACATGTAAGTAACGTGTTTACTGTGTTTCAAATATGTTGAATTTATGTAGAGCACTTCAGTGCGATTTGTTTTCACAATAACTTCATATATTCACTAACTATGTAGTCGAAATCTACTCAAGATTAACTTTTCCTTTGAACTCATATTTCTTGTTATTTGCGCACCAGTCCTTTTTAATTAGCGCTACCTAAGAACACACATTAAAACAAATGGTTCATGGGTTATAAAACTGTTAGATTTGACACTACAAAAGGCCACAACATATAAATATATATATATTTTTATAAATATATACCTCCTATTTTAAGGGTTTGCAAGCGCAGATTACTGTAACATTGACTGGTTAACATTTATCAGTTTTGTATAGTATTGTAGTCGAGCAAGGAAACATTTTAGTTTGGTGGTTTGTTTTATTTACCACATGCTTTTACAGCATTCCCGTACCAGCATGCTCCGTCTCAGTATATTTGCAACAGGTATACTGAAAATTTGCTCTCTTGAAATAGGCGTCAAGGCAGGCGCAACAATTTCTGCTGTATTTTACACACTGCTGCTCTGAGACAGTGGCCTTAGCGACATAACATATTTTCTTGAGTTTGGAGAGCTAATCTGGAGCATACACTGATTCACCGCTGTTTTGCTGTTTTGTCTGTCTACTATGCAATTAAATATAATTCTTTACAAGTCAAGACAGCATATTTAATTAATGCAGACAGGTACGCTGCAGGTTTGTTGAAATAAACCACGATAAACACTTTACCCCCACCGCTCCCCTTAGCCCCACAATAGACCCTTTTCTTATTGACCTTATTTTTTTCTATGTTAGCAAAGATAATGGCCTGCAATTATTCATTATTTTGGCTGACGCAGGGACACAGTCATCAAATCTTTCCCTCGATTGCTGAATACAGATTAAGAGATTGAAAACATATTTACAGTTTGAGTTAGGCATTCTAGGGCAGATGAAAGTGTGCTCACTTCTATGAGTTAGCTCTCAACTGCAGTATTCCAGTGTAACTGTAATGCAGTATTCCAGTGTAACTGTGCCGAGTAGAGGGGTTTACCGGTGCCCCGGTTAACACATTGTATCAACTGCCACTTGACTTCAACTAGCGTGTATTACATGATACGCAACAACATTGCCCGACCTTAAACTTGACTGATCTATAAACCGTGACCCATGCTGTTTGAAACAAAGCACAACGTTAGAATAGGAAAGGAGGACAAAGACACACAAAAATTAGGCAAATCTGGCTGATGGTCTGGTTCCGCGGTTCTCCGGTGCATGCTGAAGTAAGACATGTTAAATGCGGGAGGGGGGGGGGGGGGGGAGTTGAACAGAACATAGCGGTATTTTGGAAATAATAGGGGCTTAAGTTCCAAATATTATTCAACTTCAAGGTTTATTCAGTTGTCTCTGATCTTAATGTTACAATCTGACAGTTAAATAACAAGGCTTCATTTCTGTTTGCACGACACTAAAAAAACTGGTATAGGCTTAGGGCAAGACATTTAAAATTTGCAGTCATGCTTTATTTGTGATCTATCTATGGAGTTTAAGCACAAAAAGTTGTTTAGAGCAGATATAATTCTGGACATTAAGGCTTTTTTTTCTAATTTGTGTAATTGTGAACCTTACAAACAAGAAGGAGAATTCCGAACTCTCATATTTTTCAAATCAGATATATCCCACATATAATTCTTTTTTTTAAAGTGATTATGTCATACGATATATACAATTCATAACAATGTAATCAGTATTTAAACATCTTCAAAACGCTGTGTGCATGGTATTTGTCTGTCAAGGATCCTATGAATTCACATGGTCGCACACTAATAGTTCGAACTGATGTTTTAATCATTTTTTTTTATTTTCAGTTTTTTTTTGTCATATGCAAGAAGGAACAAGTGGCTGGGAGAATGAAAATGTCATGATGTAGACCTTTGCCTACCCAGGGACAAGGATACGAATAAGCTTATATTAAGTGTATATAATTAATAAAATTATATTAAACACATTGAAGAGTATGGGTTTATATTAAGTGTATTTAATTAATAAAATTATATTAAACCCATTGAAGAGTATGCGTTTGATAGCCGAGAAAAATAATTTCAAAGAAAACTATATAGTTTGCAGTAATAATGTCAATAATTAGAATTAAAAGATAAGCCACGCATTTCCTATGTATTACTAAAGATGGACATCCGTGTTACAGATGGCCAAACCGTAGGTTGTTGTTATGATATCGCATAAATGACAAATCACTTTACAGGCGATTAAATCTGGGAGCAGCAACTTGCAGCATGTTGTTTTATATCAGCAAATTGCGCTTTCCTTTGTGCAATGATGCCTTGTTATGCTTATAAGTACGCGCCTCTGAACAGAGACTGTGTCAGCCAAGGCATATTGTTTCCCTAATGCTGGAGAGACAACAAACATGATAAACCGGTCCCAATTGGTACTGTCTGTATGCCTTCCTTTGTTTACTGATAAATATAATCTAAAATATGATAGAATGATCACATTATCTCTATTCAGTATCACCGGAACCTATATGAACTAAATATTGTTTGGGCGATGCTTTATTTATATATCCGATAAAGTTTGGTATGATTTCAATTAGACGGTCGCCTTGATTAGTCCCGTAAGGTACCTGTGCGAAAAATTACCCGATTACACAATAATATATTTTCGTTATGACAGCTGACACGCAGAATCAGTACAACATCCATGGTTTTCAAGTCTTTGCGTTTTAAGGACTTGAATTCCATTAATCATACCGCTTCTTATTTCTAAAGTGAGAATTTGTAAATGAAAGTGACAAAAAATGATAATAAGCCGGACTGGCTATAAAGGAAATCAGAAGCGGATTCAGAATTTTCAAGGATCAAGTTACATTAAGGCACGTGCTTTTTAAATGTCGCTTGCATTTCAGCATAACCGTTCTCAGTTAAGAACTAATGTATTGTACTTGACATAGCCAGGTATACGTGAAAAACTTGTTAAAATAAGATTGATGTCATAACTCCAAAACTGCTCACGTTTGATTTCGTACAAGAATGTGCCAACGTAACTCAGTTCCTTTCAAGATATACACTATATATCAAGATAAACTAGATGGTTTGCAGTAAGAATTTGATAAAACTCACTTGTTAAAGATTCACTGGTGACGTTAATAACAATTAATTACTGAGGGATCTCAAGGAATGCATGTGCTGCCAACAGTTTGTGGTACGCAATAGATTACAGCACTGCTTAGTTACTGAGCAGCGCTGTGTCTAACAGTCGTTCACCATACATGTTTTTTCTTGATTCACACTACAGAATATAGTGCAAGTTTAGAAAAAGAAGGCCAAAAGAAAGCTAGTTTATCACTTTTTGAGCTCCAAAACAGCAATCGCGTTCTTATAAATTGGACATAATTTATTTTTCATATTCTTAGCGGTGCCATCTGTCTTCACTATGCAGATAGGAAAGCCATTTCAAAACGAATCCGACCCTTCCAACGATTGCAAATCTCGTGATGCAAGAAATTGGGGCTATCTGTAGAATATATGTTTTAACGATGCTGCAAATGATGAGCATGAATCTCAATGAGGGAGGGTGGCAAGGTGGAATTATAAGCCGTGGACACATGTTTACTTTGCAGTCATATTGTATCCCAAAGGCCGATTGCAATCCATGAGAGAAAGGGCTGATTTACATTACTTGACGGCCATAGTTCATGGGTGAAACCTAAGCTCGGTTGAAATTTAAGGCACTAAAGTCTCATGTTAATTGGTGATAACATGTATTAATTGAAAGATATAGGAAAGGTATGTATTTCCTAAAATTAAGGGCTCCTTTATATTCAAAGGTACACTGAATTTGTTGCAGTAAGTTTTTAATAAAACAAAGGTCTAAAGATTGACCGGGCACGAATTTAACCATGGATTGCCAGAGGAATTTCTTGAAACGCATGTGTGGTCTCGAGTTAGTGGTCCCCAAAAAGTGACAGCACTCGTTAGTTTTATGATTGCGTAATGGTTAGGTGTAAATCTTTATTTCAATACTGTGATCCTTGTGTGGTTTATTGTTAACATGATTCTAAACAATAAAATAATATATATTGTCATTGTCTTTTAGTTTACACACCGCCATACTGATAAAAAAGAAGTATATTCACTTACTGCCATTTTCTTGCAGGAAACAAATTCTCAGTTACTGCTCTTCACCTAAGGATCAGCATGTATTTTATAAACGGACACTCAAGATGCTATTATTTACCAATGGTAGTTAACAATGCGATTAGTTAGACGTCAACAATCACACCACCTCTATCACGTAAGAACAAAGGCAACCTGGTCTGTCATTTGGCAATGGTGTGTCTTCTACCTAGAGGCATTTTTCATCGGATGACACTGTACACCTGTTAACAATTAGCATTTGAAATGTTTTTACGATAACTTTCTCTTTCTCTCCCTCTCATATATATATATATATATATATATATATATGTGTGTGTGTGTGTGTGTGTGTATTTATATATATATATAAATATATATATATATATATATATTCATGACCGAAGAGTAGAGAACATGCCGCCTTTGGACCGGCGACATGAACTAACCCTCCTCGCTCTATTACATGCAGGGGCCAGTACTGCTTAGTTATAGAGTACCAAATTCTATCGCTAGCTAATACCGCATCCCATAATATGCGACAGTTGCAATACAGCTAAAAGTCCCTGTCGCAAACGGCAGCCCCTGAAAAGAACGAATAAAACAGTCTATCTTGTAATATGATTGTGATTGTTCCAGGAAGTACAGTTAATAATTGTTAACCAATGATAAAGTTCAATTGTGATGGGATTATTATCTATTGATACCTGAAAAGAAGTTTCGGTGATAGATTAATTTCCTGAATATCTTATACGGCAGAACTTTTATAAATAGCAATTTTAAGACTGTAAAAGCATAACTATGACCATACAGCATGTCTTAAACATTTTGGAATACACTTTTGACTACGGTAGATGGCTTCCAAACGAGTTCATTCTTGTTCACTATGCGGCTCTGGTTAGTTCTGAGTAACATCATACACGCCGGTATACAGTTCTTACCCTTCAGATAAATGTACAGATATAGCCAATTTGTAACTTTTGTGAATCAGGATTTGATGCAGGTTTACAAGTACATTAGCTCTTGCTCTCTATATGATAGCAGCGGAAACTTTTCGATGCTTCTCATGATATTTCTATATACTTGAATAATGATTTTTTTCATGTGTTCCAGTGGGAACATGGTGTGTTGACCGACTGATTTGAAACATCCAGAACGTTTTGCTTATTTTATTTATTTATCTACAGTCTAGCTTGCAAATATATTGTCACGTAAGGTTTTCTTCATTATCACATGATGTAACCAAGCTTATAATTTTTCGAGAGAAGAGTTGCAACATACAGTAACGGGAGCAGAATAAATTTCTTCCGCGTTAACCCTCTCCCACACTTTTTTTAAACAAGCAACATGAGTCACTTACACATTATTTGATCTAAGCCGTTGATATCGGTTTTGATATGTTAAAATGGTTATCACTTAAGAGAACAATACAGAAGTCATAGATTGATATTATAAAAGAAATTCAGCGAACTACCAAATTGAAAATATGCCGCCCCAGGTACTTACATTATGCGGTCTAAAAGACATACAACGGATTACTGCTAAACAGGTGTATAGCTCAATTATAAAAACAGTCGCAAAGTGTCCTACAGCACAAAAATCTTTGGAGGAATTAAATTAAAAACATAATTTTACAATAACTTGGGAGGAGGTATATAAAGGCATATATGTAACAACGAAAGACCAATATAGAATATAATTTCATTACAAATTAGTTAATAATTATCTTGCAGTGAACAAGAATCTGTACAAGTGGAAGCTCAGGGAAACTCCGCTGTGCTCTTATTGTTATACACATATTGAATCTATAACCCGTATCTTTTTTAATGTGTTTATGCAAAATGTCTTTATAGATAACCAAGAGGATGGCTTCGAGAAGAAAAAAAGATTTGGCAGAATTTAAACCAGAAATATCATCTAAGGATTCTTTCCTGAAGTAGAAGAGAATATACTTCTGAATCACATTGTTCCAATGTTTAAAATAATATTATTTCAACCAGAGGAGAAAAGGGAGAACCTTTTTTTTTAGTCTTGAAGTCTTGAAAAGGCACTAGAAGTAAGAAAACATTGAGAAGATAATAGCTAGGAAATGTGGAAAACACAAGGTATATGCTAAGAAATGGGAACCTCTTCTGCCTTTGATAAAAAGAGCAAATAACTACACGAGCATGGTCGAATAAACGCGCCTGTATAAAAAAAGTAAATATGTGTATACATTTTTAATGTGTATGTGTATGTGTATATGTTTACATATATATATATATATACGTGTGTATGGGGTTTATATATGTGTGTGTGGATATATATGCATATATATTTATGTGTATATGTATCTGTGCATATTTTGAAAAATAAATACCTTGCAAGGCCACAGATTTTTTGACAATTCATAATATTAGTTAAAGACTTAAAGGTGGACCAATAGTCATGTTAGGGTTACATAAAAAAGAGCTGTGTGTATTGTTCTGTAAATGTGGTATCTATTATTAATTTTGGAAAAAATTAGGTAATGTTAAAGTTTCCAAAAGTGTTGTATAACCTGTCATATGTCTGTTACTTTTTATATTTTCTTTAAAGGCCTCAGGGATGAAATCCTGGGCATAAAAAAATCTATATAGCCAAGAGAACAAATGATATGCCAATAAATAATAAGCGACTATAAAATTGCCTGTAGAACCCTCTGTATATATAAATCGAATTCTAGGGAATCGGTATGCGCGACTTAAATTTATTTTATCCACTTATGCTGCAGTACGACTGAGTCATATTTAACATACCGTTTTTAGAACACCGCCTCCTGCTGAATTCTTGCATTCCTTTGATAAGTAGACGTTCATTCTCTCGACTAACAATGATTGATGATGCTTTATCAGAAGGCACCGGTTGTTGTTTAAAACGATTTTGCTGGGGAATGTACAATCTAGTTCATTTTTACTGTGGGTTTATAGGAAGTGTACGCGTGTAGATATAGAAACATATTTAAGTACATTAAATATATACTTTCATCAATGTAAATTCTTCCTGTGTATCGATAAAAAAGACAGCATCACATTGAGATAACAAGCCATTATACATAAAATATCTCTCGTTGCTGTAGTTGTTTTTTTCTGTAAAGTCAGTGTAGCTTTTTACGCCTTATTTTATGAACAATGATGGTGTATATTACTAGGATTAAATATTGTTTTATAATGTTACCCCAGTTGACTCGGACAATATATTTCTCTTTTTCTTTATTATTGGCCTCATATTGTACAAATTATTTCCGTATTCAAGTCTCATCATTGGATAATTTATTTATTAAATTATTTTTTACAATTAACAATTTAAAAACATTAAAGACAGTTCTCATGATTGCAGAGGGGTCCACAAGATAATGAAGGGCGATCTATACAAACATTCATAATTCATGGTCTTCATAACATGTACCTTTAAATTTACCCCATTTCATGATATGTTTAGATATAACACCTTTATCATTTGCTATGTTCCTTTCTGTAACTTCTGTTTGTGATTTAATCTTTCTAAACAAAGCGGATGAATTGTCCTCCCTTTGCATATACAACGACTATTTAAAAAAAACATCAATATCTGAATAATCAATAAATTATTGAGTTGACTGGGACAACACCATACAATATAGTAATAAGTAATAATATCGCTATTATGTAACCATGACTTTGCATTCAAATAAAGGTTTTTTTCGCAACTGTACATTCAAAAAATAAATGAAGTATAATTTCATTATAATTGAAGCAAAATTAACATATGGGTGTTTCCTTTATTTTCCACCTATATAGCTTCTCATTCAGTGGAATATATTTATTCATCAGTTTATACTGGAATTCTGTCTTATGGGTATAAATAGTTGTTCAATATATACTTTCATATACATCTTGCCACAAAACATCAATGCCATTTGTTATATTTAATGTATTAAAAAACTTCTGAGCTGTAGCCGGTTTCAAGTTTGGAACCATATATTTTTCTCGAGCATATTTTGTCTTTATACTCAAGTCCATTGGTTGCTACAGTAATCTCTGTATCTCCATGAACTGCATGTTTTTCAGTATTCAAAAAGAAAGCTTTCAAATGATTTGGAATTGTATTCCTCAATGCAGCCCAATACATATAATCAAGAAAACTTTTTTAAAATATATCATGTGATATCCATGTTCCATTCTCATCCACTAAATCTTTAACATAACAAATGCCTACACTGTGCAATCTCTTATTGTAAATAGACATTACATTCATAGTGATATATTTGTTATTCCACATATTGATACATAACATCCTCGTGTGTTTTTGTTTCAGTGACACATAATTGCCTGATATAAAATTTAAGTAAACCTTAGGTAAAATACAAACATTGAAATTACTTCTGACACATCTCAATCCACCAATTCGCCTGAACTAGCGATTTATTGTCTTAGTTATTATAGACGAAGGATTACTAAAACTCGCCTGATCCACGTAACTCTCTGTGTCTGTATCATACGTTCAGTGTCTGGGATCACTGGTTCCCTCATTATCATATTTCCCGATGATAGTATTACATTTGACCTTTGGTCTTTTACCCCTCCATATAAAGTCACATGGAAGCCTATTTGATGTTTCAGTGTATGTTTTGGTGGTATCAACACATTTTGGACATTGTAAATCTTTGATATTGCTAACGTACGTGCAACCTCTTCCCTAATATATATTGATAGGTTCCGGCTTTTCAAATTGACAGAGTTGTTGCCAGGTAATTCTCAACAGGTGTAAAATTTATCTTTTTTTTATCAAATCTTTATAATAAGAAAAGTAAATTCCGAGTATTTTTATAGATGCCCGTGTCAAGTCTATCCATTTCAGTTTCATAGACCCTATGCACGCAACCTCTGATTAAGTACGATTTATCTTAAGTGAGGAAAAATATTCAAATCTTTCAATTACAGTAATTACATGGCCAAGTGATTCAACATTTTTCACAAATAATGTAGTATCATCAGCAAATATGCATAGTTTGATATGTGTATTTCCAATATCTATTTCTTTTATATTATAATCATTCCTTATTTTGATTGCAAATATTTCAATTATTCAGATAAATATATATGCAGACAGTGGACCACCTCTTTGTTACTGAAAATATCTAATGGTAAAACAATTGTTCAAAACTGAACTTTGTAAATAAGTATGTAACATTTTAATACACTTACTGAAATCATCATCAAAACCGAAATACTTCAATGTGTTATACATAAAACCATCACCATAAAAAGCAGCATCTAGATCAACTGCAAAAATTATTCCAGGCTTGCTTATTACTTTAGTAAATAATACAACACATTCTATATTAATCTGTATTAATTGGTTCTCCAATATATTTTCCTTGTATGAAAGCATACTCGTCATTCTTTATTAGTTTTGGAAGATACTTTTCTATTCTCTTTACTTATATTTTACTGAATATTTTTACAACAACATTTAGCAAACGTATAGGTCTCCCATCCATTCAACTGTTTAAGATCCTTTTCTGATTTAGGAATAAACTTGTCAAGGGCTTGTTTTTTAGAGGTTGTCAAAGATGCATGTTCATAATTTTCATTTATACAATCTGTTAGGCAATTACCAAGTTCAGTAAATAAAGCTAAATAGATTTTTTTCGTCAATCAATCATTACCTGGAGTTTTATTATTTTTTCATTGATTTCAAACTAGAATGTTTCTCATTTATTGTAATCATACCCCTACATGGCTTTACTTCAGAATCACATAATGTATTCTCATTTGGAGGGAGACCTTCAAAACAATTGTTTAACTCATGTTCAAGATAAAAAACTTTCTTTTTTTGGTATTTATCTATAACAAATTTTTTGATAAATGGCATGATTTCTGCATGACACACGAACTATTTTCCGTCCTTTGTTAGAGTCCTTATCACACGTTTCTTATGATTATGTTTTTCGAGTTCAGCAAGTATTTTGTGTTTCTCTCATCTTGCTGTAACCACGGTGCCCTTGATCTCACTATTAAACCTTTAGTAATCTTATCATAATTATCCTGTGACTCACGTTTCATACTGTGATATGCCTGTTGAGACTCTATTGTAACTGTGCTTTTTATGTTATGTTCTAGTTTGGAGACCTCTTTTTCCAAAAAATTACCTTTCTTTTTTTCTGGCTTTAACTTTACTATATTCAATAGTATATTCTCTAATCTTGAATTTATGTACTCCCATGTAAATCTTGCTGTGTCCCCTTTCACTTCGTTTTTACATACAGTAATTTCGTATCTGATTGCACTTATATATACTTTATCATTAATAAAATAATTATTAAAACAGCAATGCGACTGTCCTCTGCTGGCATCTTTTAATTTGTTTATTTTAACAAAACTGCTGAGAAATAAGTGCTAACGTCAGGAATGATATCACAATGTTCAACAAGTGACTGAACAGTGGTTGATATAAACAAAAAATGCCTTTGAATTGATGGAGATGAGGATCGCCAAGTAAAGGATTTTGCATTTTCATATTTTACAAGCCATATATTACATGTATCTAATGGTTCCGTCATATAACATATTTTATTGACTGAAGCCTGTTTCATATTTGTTCTGCCTCCATCAGCATCATGCTCAGTAAGATGTGCATTAAAATCTCCCCAGATAAGATCAATATTTAAATCATTAGATATGTTCAATATTTCCCAAAAACATTTTGAAAAAAGGACAACTTAATGTGATTCATAATTTGGTGCATAGGTATTAAAAATCATACAGTGAAAACCTTAATTTTCACATTCAATAATAATATATCTTTCATTGTTTTCAATATTCTTATTATTTCCTTGAATTCAACATTTCTACCGACAAGTATAGATACTCCACATGATTTGGTGCTCCCATGAAGTAGATAAATATTCCACCCAAATGTTTAGACCATTTGAATTCATCTTGTTTAATGCAAAGACATTTTTTGTAAGAAACTGATCCCATCGTGTGCTTTGTGTTTCACCAACCAATCAAATATCTGTCGTCTCTTAACATAATTTCTTTTCCCCTCACATTCAAAGAAAGGGCCTGACATTGTATATTATCTGCCATTTCGTATAAGTATAGGATATTTAATGTTATAAAAAAGAAGTTTGCTTTCTCCAGTACCACTCAGCTGATTATAAAACAAGACCTTATTAACAGTAGATATACATAAAAAAAATACAACACAAAACATTAAACATTATGGTCATCATTTAAATGCCAGACAGTATACTACTTTGATATATATTTATTTGAATGTAGGTAACTGCTGGAATGATTCACCATATTTTCTTACTCTGACGTCACCTTTTAAATCTTTTAAGAATACTTTACCATCCCATGTCCAAGAGTCTTGGGATGGTTTCATCCCGAGCCCAAGAGCCATGGGATGGTTTCTTGGTCTATAAAAGAGTTGATGCAAATATTTACACAGGTCATCAGCCATGAAATTCCTGTACCCTTCAACTTACTTCTTTCTCTTATGACTGATCTTTTGACATCCCTTCATACAAATTTAACTAATCTGGCCCTTGACTTACTGTCAGGGTCGCTGGAATGTCTCCCTTGTCGATGGGCAACATCAGCTTCTGTCACATCCAGATCAAACCTCAGTTTCTCTCTGCAATGTTTTTCAACCAGTTCTACACACTTTTCTGACCCCTCTGTGTTACCGTCACTTTCAGGTACACCAATTATCCTAACACTCGATTTTCTTGAATATTACTCTACTTCAATAGCTGTCCTATTACATTGCTCCTCTAGAGTACCAGTTCTATGTGAAAGCTTTGCAATATCGGATTTGATTTCTTTATTTTCATTTTCAAGAGTTAGTGATCTAGCCTCTAAATGTTCAACAGTTCTTTCAGATTTCACAGTTACATGTTTGATTATTTTCACTTCAAGCTCTGTAAGCATTTTTCTTTGAGGTTTCCTTTGACACAGCTGCCATTTTTATACTATGTGGGTTATCTTTTTTGTCAGATGAAATAAACTTTTAAACTCTTTGTGGACTATTTGGAGATGTCGAGGATAAACTAGATATATATGATCTTTGTCTTTTTGATTTACCATTCATATCATAATCTTACTTTCATTCAGAGAAATGTTTAGCACAAGTGAAATTTAACCAACCGATATAATATTGTTAATACTGCCAGACAAGGACAGGAGTTATATAGCACATTGTTCTCACACACTTGAATGGCTCACACAGCAACCTGACGAGACACCTGGTGCTTTGTGCATGGTCTGCTGACGTTATGCAATACCCCTTGCCTGTGTTAACAATATGAAGGGGTAGACCTGAATATAACGAAAGTTAAATATTAAAAATATGGAGAAAAAGTACTTTTCTTCCAGCTTTTATTTCCACATATTACATTAGACTGGAAGTATGTATATATCATGGCCAAAAATATATATTCATGGAGTATTTAGTTCTGAGGAAACCTTCAAACCAACGGCGGTTTTCTAGTTATAATTATGAGTATTGTCCGACAGAACACCCATATGCGTCTTTCCGTGAGAAGACGGTCGTATGTCCATAAACATATGCGGTCAGTTTTACGTTTACTTCAGCCTTGCCATATCATGCAAAATCACGTCCGCGTTTAGTCCCTTGGAATATTGCGAAACTTAAAAACCTAACCAATGTGATATTAATAACAGTCTTCAACCTTTCGTTACATGTACAATCATGTTCAGGTTTTGACCAACGATGGAAGAAATAAAAGATAAATTTATATATATTTTTCTTTTATAATGAAAATATTTATCTCTTAGTTGAATTATAATAACAATATTTGTTTACAATAATATTTTGAGCATATTGCGCACTGGATTTTGCTAGGTAGCAAAATGGTATTTTTCATTGAATGGAAAATACAAATGTATATCATTCTGCATGTCAAAATGCCTGAACAATCTGTGTAACGCTGTGTATAAATATACATGTAACGAAATGACGGGGGCGGTCTGTTTTTTTTTACCAGGTCGTTTTGAGGTTTTTGTTATCGTTGTCCCTTAATATATGACTTAAAAGAGGTAGAATATGTGGCTTCCAAATTAAATACAACACTAATTACGAACAGTCTTAAAATAAAGGATTGCGCTGTGTTAAGTTAACAAAACGCCAATGTTTATCATCACATCGTCCTACACCCCGTATTCCAGCAGATATGATTGATTCTTACCCGTCGGACATTATCGTGCAAGTACCAGTCGTGTGCCATGTTAGAGAGGATACAATCAGAATGCGTCTCATATTTAATAATGGGGTCGTGTTCAGGGTAAACTATGAGCATTAGGAACAAGATATGCTTCCTTGTGATTGTACTCTGGTAATGTTTACACATGGATACCAGCGAACACCAGATTGGGTGACCGTCTGATTGAAAACATCCCTTCATAATCTGAATTTCCTGTACAGCTTTAAAATCAGGCCTTTTTTTTACATAGAAAGGGCATGCCTTTTCAAACTGTAAGGTTTCCCTATGGCTTCACTAACAACAATATTAATCGATACTACAAAAACACTTCAAAAAGAAGGATATGTATGTGTTATTCTTTTTTTAACAAATATTTTATTACAACAATTTACATACAAAGAACATAATTACATACAACACAACATAAACAGTATACAAAAATAAACAAACAAGATCCCAAACATGAGATTACATTTAACAATCTAAACTGTCTTAGCAATATGTGTCTTATTCATTTTTCCCTTCAGGTAGGTGAATGAGATCCCACAATTTTACCCTTTTTTAATATAAGCCGTATTTTCTTTCGTGCCCATACATTCAATCTTTTTCATATATTTCAGAAAAGTGAAAAAATCTATGAAACTTTGGTTTTCAGTCAGATAATTTACATTTATAAATAAAGTACCGTGCGTGTATCGCAACCTTATTGAAAGCCATTTCACCTCCTGGCATGCCTAATGTTTCATATTTGTCCTCTTCCAAATATGATTCAAAATGATATTTTCTATAAACACATTTCAAGAAATGTGTCGTAACTTCACATTCATAGAATAAATGTATCACAGTTTCTTCGTTTTGATTACAAAACGTACATTTTGGATTTTCTATAATCTCCCACTTGAACAACCTGTCATTTAAAATTAGACAGTTTGATATATCTTATATTGAAATTCAACACATTTTCTTTCATTTGTTATATTTTGTAGCACCTGGAAATAGAAGCTCCAATCGTTCTCATTTAAATTATTTTTTTCAGTTAATTTAGCTTTTGCTGAATAAAGTTTATGCCTCCTCTGGTCAATTAGAAGTCACACATTTCTTTTGTACTTATTTCTTCAACTTGTTTAATTCCTGATTGTGTGTGACACATTAAATTACCCTCTATCTCCATAATTAATTAAATCTCTATAAATCAGATAATATTTTCTTGGTACTCCACGACTGACCCATATTCCAAAATCTATACATTTTCCATTTTCACCGATAACATCTCTGTAATACCATAAACCAGCATTAAACAGACTTTTATTAAAAACTGATTTACCATCAACCTGAATATTCTTGTCATTCCATACAAACTGTTCTATAACTGGGTCTTTCCTTAACTTTTTCCATATTCTTAAAATATAACAATAAAATTCTGACAGATTGTTCAATCCCTGCAAGTTATCTACTTCATAATTGCTGTACAGAAGCACTGGAAAACGACCCAGTTAATAAAGAAAATAATCACAAAAATATTTCCAGTCTCTTTCGTTATTCTTTAAGTATCTTTTAATCCAATTCATTGTTTGTGCTTCAATAAAACTTTCAAAGTCTAACATACATTGACCCCCATGCTTTATATCACAAGTTAACACTGCTCTACTTATACCCAGACTTTTTTCCCTTTAGTCACAAAATTCCATACACATTTGTTTATTTGTTTAATATACTCTTTTTTCATTGTTAACACTGCACAAATGTGTGTAAATTTTATGTAACATAAGAATTTGGATATCAGTATTCTTTCTTTAATTGTTGTATCTCTTGTTTTCCATGAGGATAATATAATTTTTAACCTCAACTTATTTTGGCTCTACATTTGCTTTCAATCGTACTGATTCATCTCTGTTAATAAAAATTCCAAAGTTTTTTACTTCTTTGGTCCATTTTATACCTGGAAAATTACAGTTCTCTTTATATAAACTACCTAAAATCATACCCTCTGTTTTTTTTCTCATTTATTTTGAGACTAGAATTTTTTGTAAAAATTTATGTAACATATTCCAGAATTTTAAGGTCAAACTTTTATCTAAGAGTAATGCTGTGGTATCATCAGAATATAACACAAGCTTAACTTACTTGTCTAATATATTAATTCCTTTAATACTCTGGTCATTCCTTATGGATATTGCTGACAATTCTAGAGATAAAATAAAAAGATATGGAGATAATGGATCCCCTTGTCTTACACCTCTCCCTAAAGGAAAATACCCGGATGTATGACCATTATTAATTACATAAGCTGAGATGTTAGAGTAAAACATTTTGACCCAAGAAATTAACATTGGTCCAAAATTAAGAATTTCTAAAGTTCTGAAAATAAAATCAAATTCAAACGAATCAAAAGCTTTTTCATAATCAATACAATTAGGAATCCAGGTATATCTCCAATGTAGGTGTCATCAAGTGTATATATATTAGTTCTTTCTGCCTCTCCAATATATCGACCTTTAACGTATCCATGTTGATTCATATGTATTAAATTTGGCAGCCATCTAGTGATACGCTTTGAAGTTATTGTTAATGTTCGGTCTGTCTTTCCGTTTCATATCAATAAGTGTTATAACCCCTTGTTTTTGTGAATAGACATTTCTCCTTTTAAAAAAATAGTGAAAACTCCCTACTAAAAGGTTGTTTATTTTGTTCCAGAAAAAAATATAAAACTCTATTGTGAGTCCATCATTTCCGGGTGATGTACCATTATTGAAAGTTTTAAGTGTTTCCTCAATCTCATCCACGGTTACCAATCCCTCGCAACTATTTTGCTCCATCCCTGTCAATTTCGGAGTTTTATTCTGCTTAAAAAATGACTACTAGCAACAATTCCAGTATTAATATTTGATGATGTATAAAGATACATTTAGTATGAAGCTACCTTCTTAAGTATATTTTTGTCCCCTGTATCACTGATTCTTTATCTATCAGTTTTGTTATATATTTCCTTATGCTATTTCTTCTTTCCAAATTTAAAAAAATAATTTGTACTCTTTTCTCCTTCCTCCATCCACCTTACTTTAGCCCTAGTCATTATACCTTCGACCTTTTCTTGATAAATTTCTTCCAGTTCCTGCATCACGTCATCATATTCTGCAGTGTATTCATTATTATCCTCCATGTTTTGTAAACTTCCAATTAACATTAGTTCTCTTTCCTTGTTTCCCTTTTCCTCTGCTTACAAAACTTAATACATTCCTTACGAATTTCATACTTTATCAATTCCCATTTTAGTGCTAAATCTTTCATATTTTCTAATTGGTTTTGTCATATCAATATTTTATTATTCATATGTCTTGTGAATTCTTTATCCTTAAATAATATATTATTAAATTGCCAGTAACCTTTTCCTCGTTTTTCTGATTCATGTTTAGTCAGATATAAGAATATCCCAGAATGATCTGAAAGAAATGCAGGTAAAATTGTCAGTTTTGTTAATCTATCTTGTAAAGTTTCCGAGGTTAAAAAGTTATCCATTCTGCTATAAACACCACTGGTTCTTCTTCTCCATGTGAAGGTTTTTTTTCTCGTTTTTTATTCGCCAAATATCTTGTAGATTATATTGTGTTTTTATCATATTTATTTCCTTAATAAAATTTTCTTTTAATTTACCCGCTTATCCTTTTTCTTAAAAAAAGGAACTTGGCTAGTTTCTGTATTGGGAGAATATATATTCACAATATACAAGACGGAACTGTTTTTAGTAACTCCTATCATAACAACTCTACCTTCTTTATCTGTCAATGACCTCTCAATTTTACAGTTTGATTTACTTCCAAGCAATATCATTACTGCACGAGCATGGTTTGAATAATGGCTGGCTACTATCTGACCTCCCCATGCATGTTTCCATTGATTCTCATCTGATTTTCCACAATAGGTTTCTTGTAACAATCCAATATTCGCTTTACTTTTTCTGATCCAAGTAAATATAGCACGGCGTTTTTTTCTTTTCTCTTATACCTATTACGTTTAAAGAAACAACTCTCAGCCTATCCTGAGTCATTTACTGTTTTTGTAGTTAAATTACTATTTTGACAAGCACATATTACTAAAAGCCGAGAAATGACGTATCAGGGATATTTATGGATAAGATAATCCCAATCTGTCAAATCTCAACGTCAGGTAATTTAAACCTGAAGTGTCTGCCCACTGAATGTCGGCAAGTGTCGGTTGGTACGGCACTTTGAGCTCCCTTCAAACTTGATACATTATTCACCAAAACTTTCGTAAAAATACTTCTGAAATTAGTTTCGTATCACTTCCCTGAAATTAGACTAATTATTAATAATAAAAAAAATTAATGTGTATAAAATATATAAAAAATTAATGTGTATAAAAGATATAAAAATTAATACTTTTCTTCTAATGATACTACTACTGTTATTCAACAATAACCTTATCATAAATACGCCAGCATAACCGCAAAGGTTCTCAGCCGCAGGGCCACCACCAAAAAAAAGGATTGGTTATAGTATTCAGTGTACGTGTAGTAATCAGCTTTGAAACCAGCCCAAGCGCCCTACATCATGACAGTACAAGGTCATCTTGTAGGCCTTTTAGTAGCAGATGAAGTATTTTTTTGTTTTTTCATTTACAGTAAAAAAGTAACATTTTCTGATGCAGAAAATATTTATATCCTGCATTGCAAAACAAAATGTCAAATCGGTTGCCTTTTAATAGCAAAAGTGGGAATAATCTTAGCACATTATCATTCATGAAAGAGTCATTAGAAAGCCAAGTAATCAGAGGTCCATGGCAACAGATCAAACTTTTTTTTTACACAGCTCTGCCATATGAACGAGCGTGTGCCAGCCACAATAAAACAAATGTTCATTTTGTTAAACACATCTTGGTCAGGTTAATTAGGCAAATGATAAATTTCTACTACTTGTGGTAAGCACTCTTTCCTAATAAGATAAAGAAGTTTTTCAACTTACACTCAGTAGCAGCATGATTAGTCTTGCTATTTCTGATGTTTGTAAGAAGCTGTAGATCAATATCAACTTCAACTGATTGTTTTAGATATGCAGCTGTCAATGTCAACAAAAGTTTCTTTGAAACGCCCATACGTATCCTGAGCAGACGTTGTAACCATTTCGCAAAGATCTAACATCATATATGTCCCATCGCTATCGCGAGCTGCAAATGTACCCCTTTTTTGTTCAAAATTTTGAAGTTTAATAATAAGAGTGTGGTGTGGTCTTACACTAAACTCCGCTAAATAACTCTGAAAAAGGTAAAGACTCTGTACATTCATATTGTCTACAGTCGATTGTGATGGTAGCCTATCAGGCACTTTATTAACTAATGGCTGGTTCAACATGCTTAGTTCTCATATGATTTTCTTATAAAGTATAAACACTTTTCTGTTATTTACTAGTAAACTGATTATTTTGGAAAATCAAAAAGAAGCACAGTATTATCTACAGCTACTCGTAGCTGGTAATTTACCAGTTCTAAAAAAGTGATGCGTTTATTCGCCTTATAAAGTTGTTCTTTAAAATTTTTGTGTCATCTAATACTTCTTGCATTAAATGTGGGTCACCTCTTGATGTTACACTTGCAGCCCAATGTGATGGAGATGCCACAGTTTCAATTTATTTTTACTTTTTTTTTTTACGATTCTCTGGCCAAAGATGTTTTGATTTATATATGAATTTTGTTTCTAAATCTGTTACTTTGTTTTCAGCCCAACCTGCTTTTGTTTCTCATGCTTAATGTCACTATTTTAAGAATTCAGATGCAAATTTTAGGTCTTTTTTTCCTTTGATTTAGCAGTTGATGGAAACACAAAGGGTCGATTTGTTAGCTGATCAATCAATCAGTTCAAATCCAGATAACTGTTTTTTTTTACATTTCCTGTATGTTTCCCATAGTCTTAAAACCGATTAATGTAAGTTTTTTTTGTCTTGCTTATTTAACACTGGTGCTGGGTTAGTTTCACGCTACCACTTAGATACATTTTGTTTTGATTGTTTTGATTTTATATTCTGTATTATGTCAAAGTTTTTACTAATATGGCAAAATGTACTAGGTAATGAATTACACATCTTGGTGAAGCATTAGTTACACAATAGGTACCCTACACGTGACACAAGAATAGCTGGAATAGAAAAAGAGAATAACTATATTAGTATTGCGTCATTACCCTCATTACCTGTGCCAGGGCCAACAAAGCAGTTGGTTCACTGGTATCCAATAACTTATGACTGTGCATTCACTGTAAAGCAATAATTCTGTCGTTCTGAACGAAATGGCAGGCAGAACGTGTGAACAATGATTTGATTTACTGACAAGGTTATTTTGTAAACATCTCAAGTGTCACGGTTTCCCGCAATTTTTATCAAATGTCAATAATATCTCAGGTGTCATTAGCACAATATTTATCTTTAAATGAATGTTTAAATTAATAAAGAATTACGGTTACCCAACCCCAAATTAACTTTTTGTCCAAATGTTGAAATGACATTTTTTCTAAATATTAACATAAGGCCATTAGAAAAAAAACATTCAAATGATGCACTTCTGGTCAATTAAATACCAACTTCCGGTTGGCACAATGTCTTGCACGTTTTTAATTCAAGGTGCGCCTCTGTGTGCCTCCCCGGACACATTATTCAATGTTTTCATACCCATAAGGACATGTAAAATTTACTAAAAATCATTGACAGTTACTTGTCACATCAATCAGTTTTATGTCCCTCCCAACTGGTTTCATTTTTCGACCAAACTTGATACGCACCGCGATCAGTTAGCCGATGCAACCAGTTCTTCCTTTCTGCTTGTTTTTACATGTTTTACCCACTTGTTCAACGTTTACGGCTGAATACTTGTTTTTTGTTGTATATGTTATCCCATCAACTTAATGTTTTTTGTTTCCCCATTCTCACTCGCTTTATGTTAATTTTCGGGGACACAATGTCCCCATTGTTCGTGCAGGTAACCCAGTTCTCAAAATATGCATGTATATATATATATATATATATATATATATATATATATATCGTATAGATTTAAAGACCGAGTTCTTGAACCACCCTGTTCACTTTTGTAATACTATAGGTCATGTGACTGTGCTTATCATTCAGATTTAAACAAAGGAGCAAGTGGTGTGCCTTAGGGCATTTAATCCAGGTTTTCATCACAGTGGCGGCTACATTTATAATTATATCATGCTTAATTACAAGTGCAGTAAATTTAGGAATATGTTAGGTTTTACTTAACTACAATAACTCCCACATGTGGCCCATGTAAGGCCTGCCTGCAGGGTTTGGCAACCAGGATCTCACAAACTTTATCACACAGTCTGGCAGAATATCTCGGCTGTGATACACATATGTCCTCCTCTGTGGGTCCGTTGCAAAAGCCAAGGACTTTCTGGTAAGGTAGACTGGGCTATTCCAGATCACCCTGTGGTGTAGCATTGTCCAGAAACATCTGTATTTGGTTTTCCTCATCTGACTGTTTCTAGCATGTGGCTGTGCCTGTCCCTGAAGCAACCAGGCCTGCTGATTAGCCTGGTCAGTAATACAGGGAGCACACAGGCAATGAGGACATTCTTCAGCCCCCTGTTTGTGCTGTGGCATCAGGGGGGTCTCTGGTTCTTCTCTCTCCTGGTGGCTAGTCCCCTTCCCCTGGGTCACACATTGTACACTCTGGCACCACTGTGACATGTCATCTGAGGAGGCTATATCTTAGTTCAAGCCACTGAGCCTAAACAAATTATTTACGGTTTCTTCTTGTTCCCCAGTAACCCAAAAAGCTATAATCTTTCTTTCAGGTTCCATACTGGTGTGTAACTGTAATACAGTCAGTAGGGACAAAGCCTAACTGGTACAGAGCCTAAATAGATAATCCTGCCTTTCTGTTAATAAATACATGTATCAAGGCTCGATATGGCTGATATAGAATGACACTGACCAACACCCAGAAGTCAAATTGTTTCCTAACGGGGTAGTGTGTGTGTTCTAGCATTATCCTGAACCTGCTCAAATTCTAAAGGTCACTACCAGATGCAAGCGGAAAATGAAGATTAACGAGCATGTTGAAAGCTATTCTTGAATGCTGGTTCCAGTTCAGGCAGCATTAACAAAATTTTATGTTTTTTTTAGCAAAGTATATCCTTGATTATATGCAAGTAATATTTCAATAATTAAAAGTAACACATGTTACATACATAGATAAATATTTATGTATGCTAATGTGACTTCATTTGAACATAAATTTACAACATTTTTAGGAAATCTCTGTATTTACAACATTTCTAGGAAATCTCTGTCATTAAAATTTCTTTATAATTTATTCATCATATCTAATAAACAAACATGTGTATGTTTTGTCCTAAATGAGACCTTTTTCTAGCAGTATTCCCTGTGTAGATTGGCCCATGAAACCAGTTGTCTGTTTGAACCTGCCTTGTCTTGAGTGACTACAGTGTTTTCAATAAATTTCAATCTTTGAAAATGGCTGCAGAGAGAATGCGAAAGCATAGATCTGTTCATGGCAGAAAACCAACATTCAAACTTGAATGTCCAGGGGAGATTAAAAAAAGACAGATGAAAATGGCTGCAGAGAGAATGCGAAAGCATAGATCTGTTCATGGCAGAAAACCAACATTCAAACTTGAATGTCCAGGGGAGATTAAAAAAAGACAGATCTGCTACAGAAGTTACGGCAAATTAAGCGTCAAATGCCCTCAGGGTGAACTAACACAGATGCAATGGAGCTTGCTTTATATTTCTGGCTACAATACAATACCAGAGTATTATCAGGCTGATCGTAGTGCACAAGTGTGCCTTCATCCTACACTCCGGTCTCAGAAGATAACACAAATCAGCTTATGATTACCACCACAAAGGATTCTATAGAGAATTTGGTACAACAAGTGACAGCAACCCAAATTCTGTGTTAAGAAAGCCTAGTGTGGAATAACCATACTAATCTAGGCCATTCTGCTGTGATAAAATTCAGATGCGCGGCAAAACACACAAAATCTTGGGGATCATCTCCATACTTACCCGATGGTACCAGTCTTGTCAAATCTAGATTTGCATTTGGATGCATGTCAAGTGGGATGTTGCCCTCTTAGTATGAGAGGTTCACTGAAGGGGCAGAGTGTGGTCAAATTGGCCGTCGAAGCATGGCAAAAATGGTTGCCACATTTAGCCAAAGTGCAAAGGATGAGGCATCCGATTCCTAATAGACTGCAATACTTGAAGAGATTGGCAGCTATGAAAATCTTACAGATGGTCTAACAATTATAACAGATGCTCGTCATGGTGGGAGAAAGAATGCTAAGGATACTGATGTTGTCTGCATTAGCTATAAGACTCATAAAGTTCTCAGAAATGAACACATCATAAAATGTGATGAGAGTAGGACACAGAAACATGAACTGATTGGAACTCAGCGCCTGCATGAATACTTTGATCAAGCAAACATAGATATAGGTATCCATGCCCATGAAAGGAGTGGGACAATTAACAAATACATCAGTGATCAAAGAATATTTACAAACAATCAGAACGATACTTGACATACCGCATGTTCAGTGAAAAAGGCAATGTCTAACATCGCTAAAGGGCCTTAGTACAAGCATAATGTGACCTGGCACTGGCAGCTTTGTGACAAAGTGGCATCTGTCAGAACACATTTTCACTGGGCCATGAGAAACTGTAACGGTGATGTCAGTGAACTTAGAAAAATTCTTGACAACATTGTAGATCACCATAAAAATAACCATGAAGGTTGTCATCCTACTTCCAGATGCAAAACAGACCAATATTATGAATCATCAAAAGTTGTCCCCACAAGTTCAAAAGCAGCTTACCTGCTTTCTGCGGTAATTAAAAATCAGTGGTTTACAGGAATGCTAGTTCTTATACAATGGCTTTTGACACTTTTTATGTTAAAAGCTTCAACAATGTGTTAAATATTTTTCATGATAAACGTATAGTCTTTAGAATCCTTCAATATGAAATGAGAACTAATTTTACAGTCTGTCATTGGAATGTAAATGTGGACAGACCTTACACCAGCACCTGGAACCCACAGCAGGCAGAGTCCCCAGGCAGGGCAACAGGAAAGAAAGCCCTCAAGCCAGCCACATTTACATACAGAACAAACATTTGGAACCTATGGAAGTAAATTTTTTTTTTTCATCTTAGTTTTGTTTTTTAAAGAAATTTCTTTATTCACTGATATATTTTGACAATATCTTCAAACTGATTCATTAATAACATTTATCACCTGGGAATCATTCTGGAATATATCAATTTAGGATAGATAGAAGCTTTAGCAGCAATTACCTTGTGGCGAGTACTACTATTCAGAACAGAGTGACTAATAAGACTGCATGCTGGCCTACTGTTTATATGGCCATGTGCTTCTGTTTGTAAACTTCAAGGCTGCCAGCTGATTGGTCCCTCATGTGGTATTGCACCTCCCCCGGGAAATTTGAATTGGGCCTGGCTGGGATATGAACATTTCATTTTTTTTTATTAAAACCATTTAAATTTAACTAAAATTGAAAGCAGCTTTTAATTTTCAGTGCTATAAAGAAGTTGTGTGCCACAATTTAGCCCAAATAAGTCCTTCATTCTCAGTTAAAACTCAAAATAAAGTGAGAGCCCAAGTTAACAGTTGCAGATATTATGTGAAACTTCATGTTGCCCAGTAACGCCCCCTGGTATTTATCGAAGCACTCTGTCTTTGAAGAATATATATATATATGTATGGACCAAGGTTATAGAATGTGTATATTCCATGGGTTAAGTCCATCGATGACACAAGCCATAGAATATGAAAAGGGCACTCCTAAATGCAAGTTCTCGTTACTCACCGGTGCTCTATAAAAATGTAGAATCACTCATAGCTAATATATTGTTTAATACGACACACAGGCTTTAATAATTATATAAGATATATAAGAATATATCATATATATATATAAACTGTATTATGTTATGTTAATAGATGTTTTATTTAACAAGCCTGTTTAAATATTTTTTCAACCAAAATATATGGGTGTCGGGTATATTCATTTACTGTATTAAGAAACTGTAAATATAGTATGTGAATAAATATATATTTATTAAAGTCTGCTTTAATATTTTTTTTACTCGCACAACAACAGTACTGATACCAGGGTAAAGTCAGTAGAATTGTACATATTCCATGACACTGGACCTTAGAATGTATACATTCTGTGGATAATCCACTGTATGTACATTCTGTGGTTTGGGCCATAGAATGTATACATTACATAGTTATCTAAATTCTATACATGTCGCTGTGTATACAAATACACTGGCAGTTGTGTATAATTGGTGTTGCTGGTATATCACAGATGATTGTAAAGTACTGAGAACATTTCAAAGTATATGTGCATGTTCTTTTTTTGCCGGATGAATACATGTTTTAATATTAAGACGTCACATAAAACTCCAGGGGACATCTGGTGCATTTGAGAGGTCGTTTTATTAGTTTAGTCAATGCAGTTTGACAATATATCCGTTGTCGCGGTGTATTTATTGTATATTTATATATATATATATATATATATATATATATATATATATATATATATATATATATTTGTATATTTGCATATGTATTTGTGTATACATATATATATAAATATATATATATATATATATATATATATATATATATATATATATATATATATATATATATATATAAGTTAAGAGAAAGAGTGACGCCTTTTAGATAGACAACTTCGTTTGATAAACAAGTTGGTCTATCTGAACGGCATTCACTATTAATCATAACCTGCATTTCACAACGGACCAACACGTCCTTACCACTTATATACATGTATGTATGCATGTGTGTATAATGTGTATGTTTGTATTAGTTATAGCCCAATGAAATGTTATGCAAGCCGTGAGGTTTGCGAGGCTTGTGTCACATGGCTGGCGAGCCGTTTAGGCAAGCCTGCCATGATTGACACAAGCCAAGCAAATCTCATGGCTTGCTTTACATTTCATTGGGCAATAACTGATTTGTCCCACATGCTCCGCCCCCTAGGTCGAAAGTCACGGGTGTCATTTTTTTTGGCAGCGCACTAGTTCTTTGCCACATTTGGAAAGTCGCTATGCAACTTCACTTGCATGGTCACCTTTTATGTCTCTGGGATGCAAGCAGATTTGAACGTACAGTTAGAACAAAGGAAATTACGCCACTTGTGGGACAAGTATATTTCATCATGTATGTATAAATGTGTGTATGTAGATGTATGTATGCATATATATATATATATATATATATATATATATATATATATATATATATGCATGTGTACATTTTTTTGTTTATGAATTTTTATGCGTATGCATAAATATCCATTTTGCGCAGAAATGGGAAAAAAGTACTAGAGCTACACGAGCAGGTAAAGTCACTGGTTAAAGAAAATGAAAACCTCACAAATGAAATAAGAATGGAAGATAAAATGCGAGGAACAATGTAGTAGTACACGGAATACCTGAAGAACTGAATTAGAAAGCAACTTGGGAAATGTTTGGAAACAAAGTGAGAAAGGTGATGAAACACAAATTGGAAATAAAAAATACAGAGGAGATTGAAATTGAAAGAGGGCACAGAACGGGTCCAAAAGGGGTTTCGAGAATTAGACTAGTAATTGATAAATTCCCCAAGTTTAAGAGTAAAAAACAGTTGTCGTTACAGCGAGGAAAGAGCGGAAATGCTCTGACAATGATCTTAAGATTTCAGCGATCGGGTACGGCAGAGCAATGACTTAAAAACGAGAGCTGGAGATAATGCGTACTTGTCATTTGACAAATTGATCATAAATGGTAAGACATACACGTTGGATATGGGCATAAACTTAGTTGTAGGTTTTCATGAGATTTGAGGTTTGAGTAGGGGAACTGTGAACAAATCAAGACAATTCAAGATTAAGCAGTATTCCTCGCCTACAAAAGAAACAGATAATACAGATAATCTTTTAAATATTGCAAATACAGAATGAAACTTTAACATTATATCTTGGATCTGTCAAGGATTAAGATACATGTAACAATGAATTGAAAAAAAAAATGACAATAAATTAATATTATCATTAGTTTGTGTGAAACTTTGGGTGATTCAGAATTTGATGATATGATGATTGAAATTACCTGCTTTTCTACGACTCGCACAAAAAGACGGATAAAAGAATAGTTTGGTTGCATATCTTTATTTGTAAAAGAGTTATGCACATCGCATATATTATCATTTTCATGACATTGTTGTTATCCTGATGGATATATATAAGTAATAATGTATATTACTACTTATACTAGCATGATATTTGCATATATATCATCAGATGACTCAACAATATAGTTAGAACAAACGAATGGTATGAATATTCTGAAAGAGACATTACATATATTGATAGATAAGTACCCGGATGCAAATGTATTTATAGAAATGCTACACCCAGGAATCAACAATATTACATAATCCACGTAAAGCAGAAACAAATGTGTTAAATATTTTTCTCGCGATTGAAAAAAAATGTATTAAAGAGAGTTGATCAAAAGATAAAAAAAAGTCAATAAGTAGTAAAACATGTTTTTTTTTGCATAGTAATCAATCTTTTTATATTGAATAGTAGAACTGTAAATGATGTTGAAGGCCAGTGTACTTGTATATCTTATAATGGAGTTGGCATTGTTGATTATATACTATTGTCAGTAGATATTATGCATTTTATATCTAATTTTGAAGTACTGAATTTTACTTGTCTGGCCATTTTCAATATGTTGTAGGTTCACTTGCACCAAAACGGACACACAACTATTTTCCTCCATTCACCTCCACAACTTGAACCCTTCTTGTACCAGAATGTTTTTGATCAGAAAAGTAATGTAACAGTTGCAGATTTTAAACATTATATTTGATATTCAAAAGTTAAACAGTAAGACAGAAATAAGGCATAAGATAAAGAGCATTTTAGAATATGTTTTGTCAACTGCATGTGGCAAGATGACCAAACCACTGCCAGACAGAGAATTATTAAGAAAACCAGCCTAGAGGAACATTCAGTGTGAAACTTTTAAAAAGAATAAATATTTACATTAAACAAATTCAGAAACTAAATGGGCCTATTACATATAGAAGAAAATACAAATATAAAACAACAGTTCAAAAGAATCTGTAAGCAAAATATATAAAAAAGTTACGTATTTTAATAAATAAAATAAATGAACCAAATAAATTTTGGAGAGAGCTAAAATCATTAACCAGAGTACAATGGGAAATTATTATTTAAGAAGAATCGTCTATATATTTTAATTACTTTCTCAATGTCAAGTTAGAGATGATTTTATCTTCTCAGTTGAATGTTTATAATAATTATAATAAATATTATATATAAAATTAAATAAATATATAAAATAAAATTATATATAAATAATATAATTAATATTATAAAAATTCACAGTTATTCTCAATTCTTCTATCTCTGAAAGTTGAATCTTTTGGGATATTGCAAATACTAATGTAAATAAGGCTCATTATAGAGGTATTTAAATTTACTAAAAATATTATAATTCCATATTTATCCATACCGTTTAATGAAACAATGGCAACTGGATATTATTAAAAAAGAGTAGACAGAAGCAATACTTCACCTTTAACATGAATAAGGATATCATGATAAATTCAGTAACTAAAGAAAATTTGTCTTACTAAAATCAAATGGGAAGCTCTGTTCAAGAATTACAAGATGGGCCATTAAAAAACAAATTATATGAATTTCAAGCTGGTTATAGACAGGGGTATTCCACTACAGACCAAATCTTTACATTACAAGCATTACTCTAATTAAGGAGTTCAAATCCATGTATAAAAAGTTAACTTCCTATGTCAAGGTAGACGATGGTTTAACTCTAGTTTAAATGTATAAATGGTACCAAGGAAGGTTGCTTATAAAAGTCCAAAGTTATATATTTTATACCTTAATACATTCTTCGAAATGGTTTATGAAATACATCTTCCTGTTGTACAGTGCCATCACAGAGACAAATAAATAACTTAGCCTTTGCAGATGACATTTATTTCATTAGAAACTCAGTGAGGGGACTTCAATTGCAGTTTACATTTAGAGGACTTCTGTGACAGATGGGGTATGCAAGTCAATACTGATAAAACCAAATCTATGGTATTCAAAAGGGGAGGGAGAGTCAAACAAAATGCGAAAGATTTTAGGGTAAGAAGACTTCTGTTCTCTCCATCACTGAACTGGAACCAATATGACAATATGTTCATGTTAAAAACAATTATTTTTGCAATTAAATCTCTCACTACGACTTATGGATCGGAAATCTCGGGCCCCATTTCAAACCAAAAATATAGTACTTGCAATCAAGAGTATTTAAGCAACTCTTTGGTGTGAGTAAAAACTTTGAGCTACATTGAGCGACGGCACAAGAGCCAATATTTGTTACATTTTGTTAATACAGGCCTACCTCGAAGAGCTTCCTACTGCTAAGAGCGACATTTTGTACCAATTTCGAGGCGGGGGGGGGGGGGGTGATCTTTGTCTGGCGTACGTGTAGGTGTATTACCACTTGTCAAACGCAGAATATAAGGGAAGGTTTGGAATATTAAATACATTTCCAAAGACATCACAATAATTAATGACACGTCTTTACTTGCCTTTAGTTCTAAAGAAACAGCCAGAACCACTGCATGTATAACAAAGGTTGGGGAGCAGCGAGTTCCAACTAGGACCCGTTTATCTTGTGCAACGTCAACCCTCTTAATATGATCCTCAGGAAAGTCTTAATGGAACAAAATTCCATCATGCAGATTTAATTTTGAAGTATCTGTTAGCAGCAATCTGATTTCTGTCACAATCATTATGATTGCAATCCTCCGGCCTCGTATGTCTATGGTTATAGATCATCCAACTATGGAGCTTTCAGATTTGTAACTGGAAATATTGGTGCGTACTAGTTATTATTATAATCAATATTGTTTTATTATTATTATCAGAAGCCTTTTTTGGGATGTTAGCATATATGAAATGCATTGGAATAATTATGGGCAGTGGCTTCAAAACAAGTTGCATAAACCAAGTCATCATATCTCAAGTCTATTTGAAAGAATATTATATATTGACACCAAAAAAATTATCAGTCACTCTTTCACCTATGTATGTCTAACGAAGCGATAGGATATAAACCACCCTAGATGCAAATGCACATCCGTTGTAATGCAGGAAATACCAAGAACTTACGATTTTATTCAAAGCAGCGATAAAAAAAACACGATCCGGCCAATGTTCCCGGTGCTTAGTGAAGTTTGGAAAGGAACTACTAGTAAGCACGTGTCAAAATAAATATTTAATTTAATAGAAAGTGATATACAAAAAGAATTAGAACAAAAGCCGAAATGACCATTTATTTTTAACAGAAATCGAAAACGATTTTACTTAATTCGGAGACATATCTAACGTATTATGTGTTAACAGCTTTAACAATCAAACAGAATAATATGAATGGTGCATATTTAAAAGATATTTTAAAAATCCAAATTGCAACATTTAATAAAACCAATCTTTTCTTTTATTTTCTTATTGAAATTTGAGAGAAGTCGGTTCTCATCATATAATGATCATATTGATATATATTGAAACTGGGATGTAAACTTATACTACTACTACTAATAATAATAATCATAATAATAATAATAATAATAATAATAATAAGGAGAAAAAAAAACAGGAAGAAGTAAAATACTGACAATCATGATAATATATATATATATAAATAATAATAATAATAATAATAATAATAATAATAATAATAATAATAATAATAATAATAATAATTGCTTTCTTCTCAGATACGGCCAGCAGAAGTGCCATAACCAGCATAGATGCTTCCACGAGAATCTAAGACCTTAGACATTTTTAGCAATTTTATATTAATAAATCAACACGGGTAGACAAAAAGAATTGAAATAAAAAGAAATGATAGGACCTGTACATATATATATATATATATATATATATATATATATATATATATATATATATATATATATATATATATATATATGTAGAGAGAGAGGGAGAAAAGAGAAAAAGAAAGGAGAAGGTGAAGTATCTTAATGTTAAATGGCCTTGTGGCCCATGGTATAGATATAAATAAATACAGTAAAACATTGAACATATAATCTGCTTATATTCTTATAATACTTACATTGAACATTGTGGTGGTACTGCTACACCTGGTGGTACCTGTGGTGTTTCATACTTATAAAAGGTTCTCTGTCACGTACAGGGATTCTTTAATTTGTTTACCTGCCAGAAGGATTTCCCTACATTTAATTAGATATTAGAAAACTGTTTTTTCATTAATATTTATATTTTAATTTGTGTTTAATATTAAAAAAAATAATTTCTTAAATTTGTATATCTAGAGCATATAAGTTAATTATTTGAATTTACATACATTGAAGAACAGAGTAAGAAATGCTAGCCGTCTGTGGCCATATCTTTTCAGAAACCTCTTGAAACTGGCTGTGCATAAACATTTGTTTTATTGTCATTGTCGTAGATTTACTGCACGGCATAAAATGTATTTATAAATAATAAAGATGACGCTCTTGTAAATCAAATTCTATTGAAAACCTGTGATCAATCATGATATGATAGGGAAAAATCATATACTGATACTTCCTTCCTTAAGATATGCATTTATCAAATAATTAAATATCATTGAAATATGTCAGATGCATTTTAAATAGAAGTGTTTGACCGAATTTTTATATACATAAAAAAGTTGTTTATTCCAAACATAACGCTCCATTAAAAATTACTTGGTAAAGCACCCTGTCCAACCTTGTAATTTCCTTTTTCTACTCAACGTCCAATGCCTTTATAATCCCAGCACCATTTAGACTGCGCAGCAACACGATTTGTTTACAGATTGATTGTTTCTCTATAAAAAAAAAAATCTTGTCGACCCTTTCCAAATGTCGATACTTCAAAATTTGAAAATAAATATTCGGTTAATGTGAACATTTATTTAACAACATACATGTTTGCCTCTGCACAATACATGGCAAACTAACCTTGCTTTACATTTTTACTGCCGATGCACCGTAAGTATATTATGAAAGGTCCCTCAAATGAATGATAAGATATTTTATTTGTTTTCCACTTAATAAGATTATGTTTGAATCATCATGCCTTTATATTTGTAAAACGATAGGTAAAGGATATGGTAGAAAGTGCGTATATACAGAGAGAATTGGAATAAATTGAAAATGGATGTAATTATTCGATTATTAATCATGCAATTTTGATACTGGGTAAAGTATACAACATTATAAGACGTCGATATATTCTTTATTTTGCAACCTTACGGGAAATACTGATAAGATTCCATGCGATTATATATTGTAAAAACAGACATAAACATTGCGGAAATGATTTAAATGGCTTCATCATTTTTTTATATTATGTTTGATATTTCTATTTTACTTGTTTGTCTGAAGTTTCCAGGTACCATTAATATCAAACATTATGAGGAAATACATATATAACAACTACTTGATAATGATAATAATAGTAATAATAATAATAATAATAATAATAATAACACTCACCGAAGAGCCTGAAGAAAACCATAAGCTTGAGCATTAATTGATTTATGTCCAAAATAGTATAAAGCTCCAGAGCACTTGTCCATGAGCTGATCGCTGTCCATAAACACCTCATCTCTCGTTGATTCATTGAAAACTATCTTTGTGTCTCGTTCGTCCAATGATGCTGACGGAATGACGGTACGGGTACTATCCTGGAGGTTGCGTGGTCAGCCACAACAGCTTGTTTGCATAATGCGTCATATGCAAGACACGCATAAGGAACGGGTCTCATTAAGAAAAGTCTTCTTGGTAGCCTTTGTTATTTTGATGAACAAAGCAAACAACAATTCGATTCTTCTTCAATGTTTATTGCTCATCTGACTGAATGAGTGTAATAATCGAGTCATTCATTAATATCAGAAAAACAACCTTCAGTTTGCAACATTTTTGTCAATTTTGCAGGCTGGTCCTGTTTATTTACTTGTAAATCCACTCTATTTTAAACAGTATAACCTGTCATATATCATGGTGCATGTAGCCTTGTCATTTTCCCGTCAGACATGATTATTGCATAACAATCAACAAAGCACACGGGGAGACATTTGACAGTGTTGGGATCTATTTGTCTGAGCCTGTATATTCACCTGAGAAGTTATACGAAGAATTTGCTCGTGCAAGACCTTCGACGACTTATATATACGTCTGCTAAATGAACCCAAGAAAAGCTCAATTAAGAACTTAACATGTTTTTCTTGATGACCTTCAATTTTTTTTAAAAAGAAATTTGCTTCATAAACGCACTATTTTTTTAACTTATTTTCACAGTAGATGGCTTCCATATACACCAGTTCTCTCAATTATTTTTCATTATATGCGACCGTACCCATATAGGTAATATTTGTTGTTAAAATAGACATATTAAAAAATCCTGAGCTTTTTGCAGAAAATTTCGTCATGTGTAACACTTATATAAAGATTATTAATGCAAAATTTCTGCAGGAAACCCCCTCGCGCAAATTTTCAACGAAATTTTGCAAATTATTATATTCCAGAAACCACACACACAAACACACACACATTTTCAAAAGAGACGTGAGGCATATATAGAGTGAACGATTATTTCAGTTAGAATATTTTTTTCAATAAACAACATGGGTCCGACAGCATCAGTAATGGCTTGGGAAATATTGTAGATATAACGATTGTATAAAGAAGGATTCTACCGTGAAATTATATACATATGACGGAGTGAAGGTTTATGAATGATGTATTTTTATATAAAGTGAAGCTCAGACAACACCGTGAAACACCTTAATGTATTCATAAGGCATGTTCACAGAAACATGCGTTATGTCCTTCAGCAAATTAACGCAACAAGTCATGTACAGGTTTTGCTGATAATTTGTGAGGGGAATTGGTAAAACCGTATCCGTATCCTATAACAATTTAGGAGTTAATCGAAACAGCATTATATATTTTTTTCCTAAATGCCTTAATCTCAAAGGACTATTCCTTTGACCCCATGTTGAAGTTGCCCATTTGTAAGCAGTTGTTCAGCTAATCGCCGGATGAAGCCGCGTTACTGTGTCCATGAAAATGTTTTACATGATATGTGCACACATGAACGAATGGCTGCTTTGAAGGTTCTGGCGGAAGTTCGTAAGCTCCTTTTTTGCAATAGAATCTTTATCCGTTTTCAGTTGTACTGGTAACCTGTTTCAAACCCCCTGAGGTTGAGGACCCTAAGAAGTGTGTTCAGATTGTTAAGATAACAAAAAGGTGTCATTGTAAAAGTGTCCTGATAAACTTAATTTCTGACATTACTTTCCCCACGTCTTTTGTGTTTACTGTAATAACAAACCACCCGTGTCACGAGTGAGTAAAGTTACAGCTGATAAATTATTAGGTGCGCATGAACATAATTTGATCAGCTTTTTTGCAACAGAAATATTTATAAACGTTTCATTTTCCTCTTTATTGTCGATTGTGTATAATACAATGGAAGACATAACGCTTCTGTGACTCAAGAAGACATTGATGATTAAAACCGCATAATTTCACATCCCGGTTTTTATCATAATTTAAGCATGCATTAGAGACATGACAATAAGCGTACCTGAGCACATAGAAATATAGTAATTTAATAATGTGTATAATGTGACAGTGGAAAATGAACCTCGCCTGTTCTAAATATGTCTCAGTGTTCTTAATTTTTTTATAAAATGGGTCATGGGTATATGAAAACCGTTTCTACATTAAGGATCTACATTTGGACCTAGAGGTTGGCAGATAATTGGCTCTACACTGTTAAAAATAAATGTTTTTCTAAAGGTTCTTGGACATTTGAGAGTTTTTTTTCGGAAGTATGAAAACCTTAAGGCCCAAAACTACTTTGTCTAAAGGTTCTTCGAGCCCCTAAAGACCTATTGACTGCTCCATATATCAGTTCACCAGGGAGCCACAGGTGCCGTTGTGATAAGAGAGGTCTTTGGTTGGTGACCCCATTAATCTTAAGCTGTGACGAAACATGCGCGGGATATTAAAGAGTGCCTTTTTGTCCTGTCGCCATATTGACTGCACCAGTCGTAGCAGCAGCAGCAACGGAGTTGACAAGCTTTCAAGTTGTACAGAATCAGAGTTTCAGACATTCCCGTGACTTGGTGAGTATTATTTTCATTACAATTCTTTCATGTTATAAGACTGTCTGTATGTTATATAAAATCATGTCTGTACTTTGAATTAAACTAGAGTTTATTTAAGATGAAGTACATTTTTGTTTGCCTTTATGAGAAGGGGTTATATATTAAATGGATTTTCAATTTTCTTTAATATATATATATAAATTATGTTTAATATATATGTGTGTGATATTTATGTGAAATATATATATTTATATATATATATATGTATATTTATGTGGTATATGTATAAATATATATATATGTATATAAATATATATATATATATATATACATGTATATATACACACAGAGAGATTTCAGATGATGTTTGAATTTTCAACACAGGTTAGAAACGGAATATTTTTATGTGTAAATATGTAAATATATATATATATATAAATTATGTGATGTATATGTGTGATACATATATAATTATATCTGAAATATATATGTATGTATATGTATATATATACATATATAATATATATATATATATATATATATATATATATATATATATATATATATATATACACGAATTTGATGCTTGTTTGAATTTTCAACACATGGATAGAGACTTAATTTTTTTATGTGTAGCCTAAATACTGTAACAGCAATGCAGGTCTGCTTACAGGGTCAGGTTGACCTTCAGCCCGCGTTCACTCCGTATATATGCTCCCTGGCCGAAATCTAGTGTCAGGACTCCCTGCAGTGGCTGAATGGCAAGCTTTGGGCAAGCCTGAGTGACTGCCTGACTGGACTTTGTATAAAACATGTACCAGTATGGTTGACCATATACATAGCCATTGTTAGATCACCTCCCTTCATGCGTGTAGGCTGCAGTACTGTATCGGCATCATGTTTCTCCAGTTTCACTTAAAACTGGTCTTCGAAAGAGCCATGTTAATTGTAGAGCATATTTAATAATAGATTGCAAATCTGCAACATCGAAATTTGTGGGGACATCCTACTTGGGAGGGGGATATATAGATCTATATAGCTGTATACATAAAGACATCCATTTAAGGGATACCTACCAGAGAGGATATCTGGAAAAGGACCATAGGGGACGGTGTGGGAGGAGGCAAGACGTGTGGAAATTTAATATGATAATAATAAATTTGTAAATGGGCATATTTCCAGCACCTCAGGCCAATTGCCTGTACACATTTGCAAGGAACACATTAATATGATTTTTGTTCAAATCACAAATGCCTGGCAAATAAAAGTACACATATATAGTTTGTATCTGTCTGCAATCCATCCTCTAACCCTTGAAGAATAACTGACGCGAATAATAGCAATTATGTTAGTTTCTCGAATGTTGTTTCATCTAGTGTCCCGAAACCTGGTGTGTTTATTGATCATGTTTTCTGTTTTCTTCAATTCCTGAAAACTGATGGCGCCACCTATATTTTTGCTATTTTTTACAATTTTTAGCTCAGTTGACTATAAGTCATCTGATCTATAGTCGTGGTCCATTGACCGTCGTCCGTCCGTCCGTCTGTCCGTTAGACTGGCACTTTTTGAAACCGTTGGACCTACAAATCCAAAAGTCGGTATACTGTTAGATGTCCCCAAGATCTCCTACCAAACCGAAAACTGGATCACTGTGACCTCGTCCCTTTTAGAAATTAAGGAAAAACCTCAAATTCCAATAAAAAACCTATTATCACACTTCAAGACTAACTAATATAAAAACCACTCATTTGTTATTCTTAATATTTACCAGCAGTATTCTCCTATATATTTCCTATATATATGCCAGAAAAAAAACTGTGTAATTTCTATAAGTCATGGTCTTGAATATATTGGACTTTGTAAAAAATCAGGAAAAAATATTTGCTCACTTAACATGAAAATTGTTTAAAGCTAGAGACTTTTCTTCCAAGTATATAACTTTGTTTAATTAGGATTCAATTGTATACCCAAAACTAGATCAGAATTTAAAAAAAAAAATAAGTTATTAGCATAAAATTAAAATCAGTAACTTAGATTTTGCCCAAATTTGAACATGGCACTTTTTTTTTCCTGTGAGTTCTGTTGATTAAAACATACGCATTTAATTTGATTCACAGACACACACACACACACGTATATATATATATATATTTTCATGAATATTTACCCACAGAGGCCTACATATACATACTATATTATCAATGTTTATTTTTAAAATGTGAGGTATGTGTCACATTGTCTCATATCTCTTGTTTTGTCAAACAAATAAGCTTAATAACCTTAATTGTTGCTGAATTACTTGTCTCCAGTTGGTGACTGTCCTCATGCATGATTGGATGATCCCCAGCCTGACTTGGGGAAGCAACAGGGCAACAGTATATAGTCTGTAAATATAATCTGTTCAGCCACATAGGCAAATAAGATACATAGTAATATGACCTCAAAGTTATATATATATATATATATATATATATATATATATATATATATGATTTTTATCCCATACTATTTGACCAATGTGTATACATTCATGAGGTTTGACCAATTGTTTTGTTTAGTATGCATGTGAGGTATTGTCGGAATCTATTGTAGACAGTTTTATATATATATATATATATATATATATATATATATATATATCTATATATATATATATATATATATATATATATATATATATATGTATATATATATATAAATATATATATATATACATGTGCTACAGAACTGTTTCGTGAGTACAGCTAACTAGCCGGCCCACTCTTCGGGAACTAACTCTATAATATATATATATATATATGTATATATATATATATATATATATATATATATATATATATATATATATATATATTATTCTTTCCTATTTGACCACAGAGGCCTACAGATGTTTATACAAATAAGGTTTGTCCAATCGTTATGTTAAATAGTCTGTGAGATATTGTAGAAATGTTATTGAAAACAGTTATGTGTATATTTATATATATATATATATATATATATATATAATGGTGTATCTAGAAGCAGTTTTGTTCCAAAATAAACTCTGTTTTCCCGATATTAGACTTTATTGTTCATATTACACATTGAGTGACGAGAGAGCGCGAGATTTATTGCAACTTACATTAGTAGAGTTTTTTTGTCCATTCGTAAAAAAAAATATAGGGTTATACAAAAGGTTTTTATTGGCTCAGAAACCCTTTTCATTAGGGGTTTCTAGCACTAAAACAGCCGTTTTAGAAATGTTTTTATTTTGAATTATTATGAATTATGTTTACACTGTGGCATATAATTCCATTTTAATTAATTGTCAGTGTTTATAACAGAGTCTTTGCTTGAGATTTGTCACATAACGTCTCTACGGATTTTAGTATACTGTTACCCAGATCTAAAAAAATTCACCCAATTAAATAATTAATCCAAGGTCGAAGGCAGCAGCGTTTGGCATGACAACTGAATCGACTTAATTACAGAATCCATCATATGCTGATATATGAATCATGTCATATTTAAAGCTGCCATATGTTGATATTCCTCCTCAATTAAACGATTATGAAAAATACATCAAATGAAAAATGAAGACTTTATCGAAGGTGTACATATATCAATTTGTTTAAGTTATCGCTGCTTTGTCTTTCTTAATGTCACGTGTTTTACAGGTTCATTATAATAATATAATCAAAGTTAATGTTTCAGGGCATTGATTTGCTAATGGTTTGACAAAGTGGTTTATCTTACTTCTCCCTCCTAAGGACAACCGCATTAGGTGTGTATTTTTTTTTTTCACAGCAGAATTCTTAAAGCTTCCCTTTGTATGCTCCTTAGAGACCTAGGTGATCCGAATATACCAAGGCTAGGTTTGGTTGAACCTGTATTTGAAGGACAAGAGTTTCGCACTCATAAATAATTTATGAAAATTACCCTTAACATCATTAACGCTATGAATAATGGAGCACATGGAAAATAATCGTCGTACTCAGAAAGAAATAATGGGGTATTTTATATTTCTTTATATTTTAACCGATTTTCTGAAAGAAAAATCCCCATCAATTCGACAGTTATGTATAATATTTGATACATAATACTTCTCTCGGCTTTTATTAATCCAAGGCTACTCTTTTTTTCTATGAGGTGTAAGAGAAGTTTCTATCAAACATGATGAAGGCAAAGCTGTTGTGTGTGGATATTCTGATGACATTTAGAATTATTTTTTACCAATCACTAAGAAAAACTACCCCGAAGCTAAAAAATATGGGTTTATTTCTTACTTCTATGTACATGCATACTTTTTTAAGTTCCCCACATTTAAACGTAATTTATATGTAGACGCAAAAACGGGTACCACCCTAAGGCAGTCCTAGTTCTTAATTAATAAATAACGTTTATGTGCATTAGGAAAGTTGACCCAACATATTTTTGACCAGTCAAAAGTATATCGTTTCCACGTGATAATTGTCTCGTTTCCACGCGAGGGAATCTTGTTGAAATTAATATCAGATTGAGCGATCATTTAAAATGAAACAAGGAGAAAGAAAGAGAGATTTGCCTTGTTCTCAATACAATCATGAGCATGTTTTATATAAATATTTATTTTGCCGGAAATTTAAAGTGTATTCTTGTACAATATTGCAAATGTTTATGCAGCCGTTAAACTGTTATATGAAACCTCTGTATAGGAAAACTCTGTGCGGCTAATTAACTAATTAATTGGTTGTTTGTGTTGGCCTGTGTTCACAATGATAATTTACAAACACTGACTACCACTGATGGTTGCAGCATGCTGACTCTAACAATGACGACACCCCAGGCAATCACTTGGCCAGAACTAGCTCATGGACATTTGCTCTTAAGGGGTGAACCCACCAAGGCCGACACGCATCTCGATACAGCGCGACGCAGGCCGACACAGAAATCAGGCGAAACACACCGACACTTGGTTGTGTCGGTTTGCGTCGCCTAGCGTGTCGTGAAGTGTGTCGTGCAGCCAAAATAACAAACCAATTGACCGACACACCCGCGACACACATAGGGGTTCATGACACGGAGATTATCGCGTGTTGGTCGGAAGTAGACCATTTTAGATAATCTGTTGCAAGTGTTTAGCATAAAGCTATAGCCACTTTATATTTTATATTTTATATTTTGAATTTAAAGACTTAAACAATACAAAGGCTCCGATGACAATCGGGCGCGTTTGAGCGATACTCACATGAGCCCTGTTTTTCAGGAAATATGAAGGGGGGGGGGGGGGGAGGGGCAATCCACCGAGCTCGGGCAAAAGCTCCGTTCATGATAATGAGGACAGTATAGCCACCGGCCAGAATATTAAAACTTTCTCAGTATCATTTTCCAACACATATTACGGTATGTATAATTTGAGAATAAAAGTTTTTTTTTGCTTAGTTTTCATTATTTGTTTCAAAATTCACGATATCCTAAATTTCTTGTTATGAGATGCGCAATTGAAAGAGAATTGATATAAATATTACGAAACAAGAAACTGAAAATATGATCTCGAAATCGTTAAGTACAAAAGTACGCGTTTTATTCCCCTAAAAAGAGAAGGGGACACGTAATACTTTGTCCAATTTCCTAAAAAAAGGGAGGGGGACATGTTGCCCCCCCCCCCATCCCCCCCCAACCACGAAGCCCATAATTACTGACGTTCCTGACGTCGATGACATCAATACTTTATATTACATTTTGCTACCGTTCAATTAAATCTTTATTTATTTTTTAATTTTGTTATCACAGTAGGGCATGTATATGGGTTTATAATTTCACCATTTTTACTTTACTTGAATCAAGTGTTAGCGCAACAATTTCCCTAGGTGCTTAAATACCGGCCAAAGCTCCGTTTGACTAATATTCTTTGAATGATCAATGCCTTTAGGGAGGGGTAAATGTTCAACAACTGTATACTATCATGACATGGAAAAAGCGTATGATTTTCCAGACCGAATATAAATTAATGGTGGGAAAGGGGGAGTGCAAAGGGCTTAAACAAGATCGTTGTTTTAATTTTCAGTAGTCTATCCAGTAAATGAAGTTAACGGGGTCTGGAAAAGTTTGTACTCCACATATTACGTATTTCAAGCCTTCTGTCAAACGACAAACTTGGCTCATCCCGTGGTATGAGATTATATCCACCCTAAAGAGGAAGAGCAGCCCCTGTGGTTTAGCTCAGGTTTGTGTTTTGTTTTAAAGGACCTGCTTTAAAGGACCTGATACATAAAAAAAAGTTTTTTTTATCAGTTTTTTTATCAACTGATTTGGTGTTTTTTATTAATTTAATATCAAGTATAAATGCAGAATATGGTGAATCTGCCGATTATTTAAAAAAAATAAGAAACATTATATATTCAGAACTTTTATGCAGAAATGATATGCAAAGAAAAATGGAGCATATCGTCAATACATATCGGATATCGAATGTATCCCTATACGTATTGTACCCAAATATACAAACCGATACCCAGTCCTAGGCAGGACCGATGTAAGACAACAGCAAGTTGTCTCCTGATTGGCTGGAAGTGACCTTGACATTGACCCACTCACTCCACGTAGTGCTGCGCGTCGGTATGTGCCGTGAAAAGTGCGTCGCACGTCCAGTTCCACTGCACGATCCGTGTCGAGTTGTGTCGAGAAGAAACCGACGCAACCCGACACGCGTTTTCATCGCACGACCAATCGAACATGTTCGATCGTGTCGCAAGGCCCGAGATGCAAAGCCGACACGCTTCTTGTGTCGTGTGCTTCTCCACGATGTGTCATGTGAGCTGGTCCACTACCACGACACAGGCGGACATCGCGACACACTGGACGTCATCTGTGTCGTAAAGCGTGTCGTGAGACGTGTCGGGACGCGTGTCGGCTTTGGTGGGTTCACCCCTTTATACTAAATATACACACTAGATTTATAATTTATTTAGATGTTATAATATAACTATAGAACTAGAAAAAAATGACAAACTACAGAACAGTATACATATATATGTGTGTGGGCATGTTTTGTGTTCAGATAGATACACATTTTCACAACAGAACAAATTATATAGTCTTTAATTGTCTGGGCATAGATCTATGGCTAGTAAGTAACATAAAATACACAGCCAGAGTTACTCGTTACTCACAGTACAAGGCTGAACTGTTTGTATTGTTAATGCAGGAATTCCTCAGATTTGCTCAGACGTTAGGTTGAACAGTAACCATACTTCAAGCTTCAGCAGATATATTCAACAAGACATGTTATGTCGCAGATAAGATTGTTAGTGTGCATGTTTTATGGGTCGAAATCAGTCACTATTGAAATGGCGGCTCATTTTTCCGAATGGATAAAGGACAAAAGGTAAACAACATTGACCTAAAATCTGCATGTATTCATGATAAGTATTCATGAATGTGAATTCCTCTGTAATGTATTTGAATACGAATACAAATACTTTTTTATTTTTTACAAATGTATTCGAATACGAATACGAATACTGAAAATACCTGTATTCGCATGCAATGAATACGAAGAGTGAATACGAATACCCCATGTCTGATATATATATATATATATATATATATATATATATATATATATATATATATAATGACACAGTAAATCGTGTGATGAGAGCAAGTTTCCCTATTGTCTTTAATTGTGGCATGCAGATAGCTGTACCTTTTGTATTTGTTGTGAGAACAGTCATTGCGCATATTTAGTATTCAGCCGAGCTTCAGATGAAAGCAGGTCCCAGGCATTGCATGAAACTTATGAATGTGGATGAGCCTTCAGGGTACAAGGGTATTTAACAGAGTCGCAAACACAGAGTGATCATTACGAATTCAGTCTTTGGTGTCCAGAAGCCAGCCAACCATCAGTAAAGGTTCAGCATTGCATGTTGAGGAGCTCGAAATAATGTTTAATCAGACATTTTTTTTGCGCAGCCAGTGTAGTTAATGTCGACCATTTACGTTCATTGAATAATGTATTTTTTAATATATTCTCTGATGCTTAGCCAGTTTCTTGCATTCTGCAGTGTGCCTATTTTGGCAATACTATGAGTGCGCCATTAAAACCAAACAATCTCTACTTTTCCAGTTAAACCAATGCCAACCTAGTCCGTCATTCGGTAATTGCAGCCTTTTTCTAAAGGCACCAGTAAAGGTCAACTTATTTCGGAAAATATTGATTAGTTATAAGAACTGAGAGGTTTAAAAGGGGTTTAGGGTAAAATTTAGGGATTTTTGATTGGGACTTGACGCTTACGCAGGTGTTTGGAATCAGATACACAACGCCCATAACCTGTGCACGTTAGTATAGCTAGCGTTAGGGTGTAAAACACAGCTGGCGCTCGACCTGTACACATAAGTAAAGCCGGTTTCAAGATATTTAACGGCAACTTTAAGTAAGTAGGGTGCCTATCCTTAACTTGTAACAAGAAAGCTTTGGAGGCCAACAGGCTCTCTTTAATTAGCTCCAGTATACGGATTGAGATGTTTACCCGTCAGTCTCAGGTGACCCTGGCCATCGCATCCTGCAGTGCCAGGTGACTCCGACCACGATTTTTTAAGCCCCCATTTTTATCTCATAGACATAACATTCGAAGTTTAGCTCCACCTATGACGAGCATAAAATCGGTAATTTACCATGAGATGCAATTAATACAGATGTGACCCTCAGTCCCGAGATCTCTATAGACCAGTTAATTTAGCGTTGCTCAGATTAGTTATGAGTCCGCATCGCCAACTTGTCGGGCCATTTTTATGGGTTTCATATTGTTACTGTGCTGCGGGAATCGGGGTGTGCCTGTGTTCCAGTGAGAACAAAAAAATTGTTCACGACCAACAGTACAGGTAGGTGGGTTAGCTACATAATGATGAACGGTTTGCGTGTAGAGTACCTAATAGAAGTGATAACTGCAGAATGTCCGGTTTGCGCAGGGGAAACGAAAGCTGCCATGATAGATTTGATCGTTGGAAATTATAGGCGTTCGTGCGGACAGGGTCGGAGCACTAACACCAAGCTAGAAGATGAGCACGTTGTTGAGTCTACCCCCGAAGTTGCCTTGCAGCAATGAAACGTAATCGAGCGCAGTGGATGCGTAAACTATCCATGCCAAACGAGTGTTTGGCTGTGTTCAGGAGCGAGGGTGCGGATCGTACCCGGTTTTACGATAAGAATCGCCACTTAGTGCGCAATATGTTTCCGAATGGTATAAGGACGACTTTTACTTTATCTTGAGAGACATTGCGCCAGTATTTGCACAAATATAATTTATTTATATTATTATGATTCAACATTGTATAATTTTTACACGAATCAAATAGGAAGAACATTACTAAATTAGATCAACAAGAGCTCGATTAATAGTAGTAACATCACTTGATCGTTAAACAGAGACAACACTTCTTAGCATAGTTGTGTTATAGTCCATTAGAATTAGATTTTCTGCATGAGCCGTGATTTCGTCACTGATAATGCACAGATTTGGTTCTGGAAAGTAGTGGAGAAATTCTGATTTATTGAACTGGTGAATACATATTTGGGGCATTTTAATTACATCAGAGATTGAAGATATGATGCAGATATGTGTTCCTCAATTGTTAAGCCTTTCACCTATTGAAGATTATGCAGCATGAGTTAGATGTGCTGGCAGTTGGCGATTTCCCAATTTAATCCAGTGATACTATGCCAAACGAGTTAAAAAATAAAAAAAATATGAGGCAAAACTCAAAACGCTCTTGAATACATTGATGGTCTGAATCAGAATCTTGGATATACCATGTGGTGAATATCAAATATGTCAGGATTCGGTGTTGATCAAATGACATTTGTGAAGCTGTTAATTTGGAAAACTGAAAATACAGATGCATATTTCGAGGAGAGTGGAGGCAAGATAAACTAGAGCTTCCATTTTCTTGTACCTGAATTGTGAAACAAAATACACTATTATGTTGGAAAAGCTGATGTCATGATGAATTAATGGTCACTTCAATAAGGAATTTCAGATAATAAGTAGTAACTCTAGAAAAAAACCTCACACTCTATCACGTACAACGCAACTAGTACTGCATATATAAATCACACTTTCACATTGCGAAGTTCAACGAAGCTTGAAATAAGACCCTTTAATTTATACTTCAGGGTAGATACCATCTAAGTACTTCTCAGTAACATCTACGTATTTTTTTTTTATTTTCTTGCAATTAAGGACCATACAGTATATAAATGAATTATTTCAATAGATATTTCCTGTAACTTCAATCACACCAAAATCTAACAGATGTGAACCATAATACAGTGAAAATATACGACTGAACACATATTTGTTATTGATATTATAACGTTTATTTGCATATTTTGGGACACTAATTGAATGAATTTGTAATCTTTGTACTGAATTTATATGTCTGACTATTACACATATATACCTGCGATATAAAGAGCACATGCACATGTATTAACTTGATAAAGAAATACATTCAGATTATAGGGTATCAATTCCTCTGAGCAAAACAGTAATATTAATAAAGTAAAGTACTTCCAATTTTATTTTGTCAAAAGTATGCAATGTTGATACATGATATATAATTATTGTTCATATACTGACTCAAAGTCACTCCGGATAAAGTGTTAAAATTGAGTATCAGGTTTGCAAAAGGGGTATTTGCTCTTTTTATATGCTTGACAACACCTTGAAACAGGTAACGGATACCTTAAAATGGCCAGCTAGAGAGACCATGTAAATTCCCTGAGCGCTGTAGACTTCTGCTGGTCCAATGCCTTGGACGTTTATGATGAAAACTTATTTTTGGGGTAGGTGTAAGATGTATGCAGATGGTTTCTAGTTGTTCTTATGCATATGATCATATTTTTATCACCGAAATAGGAAAGTTCATAAAATTCGATTATACTAAGTTCTTGCAGATATGTTGAGATTTGCAAAAGAAACTCTGAAGACGTAAAATATGTTAAATATACATATGCATTTGTGCTGAAAGATGTTTGGAACACATTTAGACCCAAGAATATGCGCAAATCCTAAAACAAAAATATGCCTTTGGTACTAACAATATCTGGAAAAATGTCAATTTCTCAGAAAAATAAAGAGGAATTAGGAACAGAGGTGGCCCAAGAACTTACCCGTGTTAATTCTTTAAGGCCTTTGATGCCAACAATTTGATGCAAATTTATGGTGTGTATTAAGAAAGTTATGGTCCATATACCAAAGGTAAGTAGCGCAAGAAAAGTTTTCAAAATTAGTACGCGGTTTAAACAAATTTGTTTTTCCGGGTGTTTACAACATTTGTTTGATAGGAAACACCTGGAACACTAGGGGGCGGGGGGGGGGGCGCAAAAATTCACTTGGGGGGAAGTTTTTTTTCATTCTGGCCAATGGACTACCGTGGATTAATCACGCGAAACAGTATATAAATATCTGCGACACAAAGTTACAAAATATTTCCTCTCGAGGTACCTTTGCGACTGGTCCCTATGAATGGATTTATTTTGTAACCGCCATCAGGTGTCTCTTTTGTCATTTTGACTAGAAATGTTTGCGCTGTTAAATCTGCCATATCCCTGGCATACAGTCACAATATGTAAATATATTTCATATAACTAGTTCCTTTAATCCATCCTGTTCTAAAAATCTCCATCTCTACGAGAAGTCCTGTTAATTATTTTGACAATATTGTGAAAGTTCCACACCATACATTAGTATACGGTATTTGCCTTTTTCAGTTTCCTGAAAATATACTAAATTTGCTGACATGCCCGAATATTTGATTATTAGTCAATATACTGTATATAATAAGGCATAAGATATTTACTCTCATTGACTCCTATTGACACTCATTTACTCATTATAGTATTAAACATTCTTCTGTTGCCCTTTCAGAATAAATTTAAACATTTAATACATTTTTTGGAAAGATATATATGAAAAGCAGGTTCACCATATTGCAGTTTTAAAATTGAAAGATCACCTCATATGTTTAAGTAGACGGGTTAATTTTGGGCCTGTAGGAGTGTCGATATCACAAATATGGACGAATTGGTCTGAGCTGGAGCTTAATGTCCATTTAAAATAAATAACTAAACGACATATATACACGTATGTGTCATATTATATGTTGTATTGTTGTTATTTTGCCGTAGCATTCGACTCATATGAGTGAACTGTTTTAGAAACATTGAAATATACTACTAGATTATACTCTCAATAAAGAATTAAGGTGAGTAAACGTAACAAAACGCCGTCTGCATGTTCTTCCCTTGAGTTAACATGCATTGAAGAACAGTGCAAGAAATGCTAGCCGTCTGTCTCGGAGATTGCTTCTGAAATCCATTAACAATCACCGTGTTTTTAGATTTGTTTCTTTGTTATTGTCGTAGATTTCCTATACGTGATAAAACATTATTGAAACAGAATAACAGAAAAAAGTCGGATAACCCCGAATCGAACCAATGACCCTACGATTGCTGGTCGTTTGCTCTACCACTGAGCTAACAGCGATGCCCAACCTTTTTTTGTGTGTGTATCAGTACACTTTCATAGAAAGCAGCGAACTGACGTCACTGGTGTTACTAATATTATACATACTGTGTGTGTTGACAGCGGCTTTGTATGCAACAGTGAAAATAGCCTCTTATTGTGTGCATCAAATACTATATAGGACAAAAACATTGTTTATATATAATTAAGATGACGTCTAATCATTGCTGTTACAAGGGAAACCCGTGCGCAATCATGAGGGAACAAACAAAATATCAGATTCTTTTACTTAATACCTAAAAAGATGCAATTAAAAATAAAAATATGATGTCTTTATTCATTCAGAATGTTTCTTATGTCTCGCATTGATCACCAGTAATATGCAATGCCAGACATATTTCACAAATAGTATGTCCTAATTTTAAAATTTGTTAATTTGAACCGAAAGGTTGATTTTAAATTCCTTGGAAAAGAGCCAGCCGAACACTGTAATTTCCTGTTCTACTCAAAGTCCAAGGGCTTTAAGCGGACACCACTAGTCACACTGCTCAGCAAACACAACCATTGTCCACAACTTGTTTGATTTTCAGTAAAAGCACGTGGTTGGGCCTTTTCAAATATCGATACTTCAAAAGTTAAATATAAATATTTGATAAGTATGAAAAACAATTTAATAACATACATGTTTGCCTCTGTAAATAGATGACAAACAAAGTTGGCTTATTCTCGATAGACGTCTCACAATGAATGAAGATATATTCTATTTGTTTTCCATTTAACCTGAATATTATTGGATCATCATGTCCTTATATTTATACGCCGTCAAGTAACATAAATGTTATAAAGTAGTAAAAAACTATTCTTAAATTTCCGGAAATATATGTAAACAGCGAGAGAAATGTAAAACAAAATTGAGTATTGATGTAATTAATATGTTGTTCAACACGCCTATTGATACGGGGTAATTTAGGCAAAACTATTCAAGGTAAACATATGCTTTTTCTTGCAACTTCCCCTAGCATACTGAATGGATTCAATGCGGATATATATTGTAAAAAAGACATAGACGTTGCAGAAATAATTTTCGATGGCAACATCATGTTTATATCATATTTGATTTTTACATTAACGGGTTGAAATCTCCTGCTACCATTCATTACAAAATTCTGAAACAAAATGAGGAAATACATATGAAACATCTACTTGATAATATTAATAATAATAATACTCACCGATGTGACTTGCAGAAAACCCATAGGCATCAGTACGACTTGTTCTGTGTCGAAAGACGCTGAACCCTGAGCTGATCGCAGTCCATGGACACGCCACCTCTCGTCGATCCGTACGAATATGTCGTTGCGTCTCGTCGGTGCGATGATGCTGACGAAATGACGGTACGGGTACGATTCGGGCGATCTCGGGGTTAGCCATAGCAGCTTATTGGCAAAATGCTCTTCAGGGAACGAATTTGTGGACTGACACATGGATAGTCGAGGTGATTACTTTAGGGCATGATTATGGTTTACTCCCCCCCCCCCCAATTAGTCTGTGTAAATTAGTCTGTTTAATTTAATTTAAAACTTAAAAAAATAAATAAATAGTTTTAGAAAGAGGATAGAATCATGAAGTTTTCTCAAAGGTCAATTGGTAAAAAAAATGACTTTAGTCAATTTATAAAGTTCTTGAAATGTTCAGTCATTTTATACAATACCTGAGTGAGTCAGGCATTTTGTTTATTGACTGATTTTTTGCATTGAAGGTAACATACACACATTTAATATATATATATATATATATATATATATATATATGTTGTCGACAAATACAGGTATACAACGAATAAAATAAAAATACATTGATAATGACTGTAATCGTTTTCTTGTTAAATATGACATTTTTATTTCTGGGAAACGGGCGCACAATCTTTTACAATCTGGTTATGTCTCTGTATTGGAGTCTTCAGCAAACGGAGCAAGAATGTCGAAAAAAAATATTTGAAATACACATTGATCAGTTATCAAAATTATCATAATAATTGTATATTCAACTAATTTTACCAACATTCAATTCTTGATAAATGTACCTTGCATGATTTTGCACTTGTTTGACGTTCTAGCTTTTACAGAGTTATCACATTAACACAATTCACAAGTGCGTTTTGTGTCATATACCCTCTGTTTATGGTTTATTGTTATGCAATTATAAGATGTTTAAATGTTGCTGTTGGGAAACTAGCACATGTTAAATATGTTCCACTCAGGTGGCTAACATAATGAATGGAACAGATGATTTACATACTTTCAATTCATGTGCAAATGTTACAACATATAACCTAACCAGCAGCCTCGGGACTGATGGACGGGGCGTTTGCACCCCTTCAGTTCTGTTTCATGGTGTGAGGCGACTATTGCCTACTTATCGAGTACATCTATGATATCGCAATATAATATAGTATGTGTTCGTCCAACCATCTATAGATTACGGCTTCACTGTGTGGGGTAGCTGCCCGAACAGCTTACGTGCCACTAGATAATCAGATCATCTGACAAAATATTTTATGTCTGGGTTAATAATTCAGTATATTGGACATCAGTTGATGTCAACTCAGCTGAAGAATATAATGTGTTGTAATAATTTTCTGCTCTTATAATATACCCCTAGATTTAGTTAATTGCATATCAATAACGTTAAGCTTTGTTATCGGTTTGTTATTATATAGTCTTTTCTCCAAATTCATAAATTATTAAAATGCTTTTTCACACTCTGAAAACCATCTGGTCTAACATCTAAATATAAGAATTGCTGCTTGAGTGTGGTTTTTTTTTCATTATTATCTCAATTTGTGATTATTATCTTTCATATTTTTCATTATTCTATCAGGATTGTTGCTATATTGTTTCTCTGTTGTAACATATAGTCCTTTTTCTTTTATCAATGAAAACGACTTCACTATTGTTGCACCTCTTACCTTGCACTTAATTGTATCCAATAATAAGGCTGGGTCTGCACTTTTATAAAATTATTTTCCTTTCATTGTTTTCTCTACTAATTCCACATTATCTTTTTTACTTAAATATATAGAGTTAAATATTCAGCATCCTGGTCCTCTTTCAGCGTGTTTAATTCAACCCTTTGTTGTATGCTACGCTTTAGTTTTAAGGGATAGATTTACCATTTTTAAACAGATAATAAAGTAATGTCGACACACAGGTTTAGAAAAGGAAAACAGCGAAGCCCACAACCCTCCATGTGTCCGTGGTCTCCGGGTCGCAAAGGCCACGACAAATGACGTTCTAAAATTAGTCAGTTCAAAACAACTGATTGATCTAAGGTGTTATACTTGTCATTCAGCTCATGGAAAAAATCATGTTATATAGATCATCGGCTGACTTATACATTGAGTCGGTATCACGTTCTGTATCACTGTACATAATGAAGAAATAAGCGCGTAAACAGGAAATTGCAGGTGCACATACACATTCCCCCAGGTGCTGAATGTTATCAAATAATCTATATATATCACCCTCCTAGAATAAATATTTTGGACTTATAGTTATTTATAAACATTTAATTTCTTGTAGAGCCACATTTAACGTACAACGTAACCTCATCCATCACATACTGGCTGCCTAAATAAATAGTTTCCAACGCCTTATATTTCTTCTTTCTGCGAGTGAAGATTTAGTTATACCTACTCGTAAATTCTTCTTTTTTTATAAATCAGATGCCATAATTATTTCTTTGGAGGCTATTTTCGTATATACAACCATCTAGAGTGTAATATATGTTTCTTATATAAACCGTACAAACAATCCACAATTGAGGTACAAAGTCAACAATCACCAGTGAGTCAGGCTGCTGCACAGGGCAAACATTGCCAACTCAATATAGGGACTTCAAAGGACTATCCCACCAATTAAAGTAATCAGAGCTGCATGGGTGTCGGTACTATTACCCAATGGACCTAGAAACTGTGATTGGAATACGGTGTACAGAGAAGAGCAGCAGAAATTGAACGATGTACTTAGAACGTGTTCAAAATTTGAATAGTTCATACTCAGTTATAATTTAGAAAGTATAACCATTCTCACTATGAAGACTTTAGTTAAGTATCATTAAGTTTTTTTTTGTGTTATATTGTGTTATTTTCATGGGGAAATGAGTAACAACGACTGGTTGGACTATGAACTTTTAATAATGAAATAACAATTAACAATAGTAATGATAAACTGTGTACATGTATTTCAAAACAGCCATATATACTTGAAAAGGGTGCATGATGAATTACATAAACCTGTTTATAATGTATCCTGATATCCTTGTAATGGTTCTGCGGTTGTTATTGTTCCTTTATGTGAGTAGTGGCACATGAATCTAGTGACGGCACTTCAAGCGAGTATTGGTGGTTATAACTGATCCAGCCATCGTTAGTTAAGACGTAAGACGTCCCTTAATGATGAATCAGGGACCGGACCCAATACACAAGATGGGTGAAAAACCCCTGTAGGCAAACATTATTTCATATTTCCTAGTGATGTATCGATATATCCATATATATAAATATATGGTATGAGCTATACACTTGTTCATATATATACGTCGTTCCAATAATATATATTCTATAATATATATATATATATATATATATATATATATATATATATATATATATATATTTGGGGCCTAATAAAAATATAGACATGTGAAGGTGCATATTGTTAATGCCAGGTAAATAAAACGTTTCTAACAAAACTTGTGTTACGGAACTTATTTAATCAAATACGTATTTTACTGCAACATTTTATTTATTTGTTTGATCAATAGTAACCATACTTGAAAGAAAAAAAAATAAAATTTACACTAAAATCTTAATCTTTATTGGTTTCGGGTTTCTCTTGCCTGGTCCTTGGTGCCCTTGACTTTGGGTCGGGACCAAAAGTACGTTCAATATAATTTGGGTATTTATGCCTAGACATTAACTTAAAATTATAAATGTTCAGAGTAATCCTTCGAAAGACATATGCACTTTCCATTTATAATAACATTGAGTTGATCTAAAGGCATCCTTACGTTAAAATGGCTTTGAAAGACACCACACTTTGGTCCAGACTTTGTCCTGGGTTGGTCACGGGTGTTCGCGTGTCGCACATTTATCATTTGAACCAGTACACAGAGCTCTCAAGGCTACTTAATACACCCTCGGATCTGATGAAATTCTTTTAATCTATGTTGGAGGTATATACCTTATCCGGGATTTATATGTCTTATAATTTATACGTGTCATAACCGTTTCTAATTGGGCATGTGGGAAAAAAAAAACACACTGGAATGCCATTTATAATATGATATAAGCAAATTTACCCATCAGAATAATATATCTCCGATACACATCTACACGTTTTTGTAATTCCCTTCTAGTTTCTCTTGCGAAGGTTACAGATAAATGGTATTTATATAATATCCATAATGTATCTCTTGTATAATTATTACAAGCTCTGTTTTTGTTTTGCTGTTACAGATAAACTGGCCATATCCCGACCTTGGATCAAGTGACAGTATGTTTATCATATTTCGTCTATAACTAGTTTATTTAATCCATCCTGTTCTTAAGATCCCCATCTGTACGAAAATAAAAAAAAAAAAAACTGACAATTAGGGAAAATACCACAACATGCATTTGTTTTTTGTTGTTTCTTGAAAGTATTATCTTAAATATGTTGAATTGTCTTAATATTTTATATCTGTAAATATAATATGTGCATTTAGGCTTATAATATCTACACATTGCATATTCCTTCACTGGAAAAGCTACATGTGGTATGACATTTTATCCTTGTTTTATACTTTAAAAAATAACCAACTACTTATATGTCATAAACATATGGGTTATAATGGAATTTCAGTCAACCTCTATACAAGAGAGCCCCTTAAGCACCATGTTCCCCTGTGCCGACTTCCAATGTCAATCACACATATATCGTCTCTAGGAAGATATCGTACACACCCGCAAAGACATGAGGTATGAATGTATATTTAGACATGCAAATATATATATGTATATATATATATATATATATATGAAAACATTTAATTTTGTTAACTGTCATTTTAAAATATATAAAACAAACTTTAAAAATAACCCTCTTTTACTCATAATAACATTAAAAATTCGTCTGCTCAGTGTGACTAAGATAAGATGTTAAGCTTTCAATTGATGTAAATAACAACATTAAATAAATTTAAGGAAATAATTTACAAAAAGTTTATCTACCGAATTGCACTGCTAAATTCAAAGATCACCTCGTATACTAAGGCACACTGGATAAATGTGGGCCTGTGAAAGGACTGTTAAAATCAGTACTTTAGGCAAAGCTAGTCTGAGCTGGACTTATATAACCATTTAAAATAAATATCTAACATATGTAAATGCATGTATTAGTGTGAGCTGATATGTAGTAAGGCTGTTACATGTTACCTCAGCAACGGACATTTGATTCATATGAGTGAATTATTTGTTTCGCGTTGTTAATAGAAACATAGAAATATACCTTTTTGTAACAAAACCTGGTGTCCTTGTTCTCGCCTTTACATACTTACATTCAGAGACAATCTAAGAAAGGCTAGTTGTCTATAAGCAAAGGGCTTCATAAACCTATTGAAAATAGTTGTGCCTATACGTTTGTTTCATTGTCATTGTCGTCGATCCACATATGTCATTACAATTTGTTTATAAATAATTTACATGACGCTCCTATAATCCCTGTTACAAAGGTGCATGATGAATTACATAAACCTGTTTTTAATGTATCCTGATATCCTTGTAATGGTTCTGCGGTTGTTATTGTTCCTTTATGTGAGTAGTGGCACATGAATCTTGTGACGGCACTTCAAGCGAGTATTGGTGGTTATAACTGATCCAGCCATCGTTAGTTAAGACGTAAGACGTCCCTTAATGATGAATCAGGGACCGGACCCAATACACAAGATGGGTGAAAAACCCCTGTAGGCAGACATTATTTCATATTTCCTAGTGATGTATCGATATATCCATATATATAAATATATGGTATGAGCTATACACTTGTTCATATATATACGTCGTTCCAATAATATATATTCTATATATATGTATATATATATATATATATATATATATATATATATATATATATTTGGGGCCTAATAAAAATATAGGCATGTGAAGGTGCATATTGTTAATGCCAGGTAAATAAAACGTTTCTAACAAAACTTGTGTTACGGAACTTATTTAATCAAATACGTATTTTACTGCAACATTTTATTTATTTGTTTGATCAATAGTAACCATAGTTGAAAAAAAAATAAAATTTACACTAAAATCTTAATCTTTATTGGTTTCGGGTTTCTCGTGCCTGGTCCTGGGTGCCCTTGACTTTGAGTCGGGACCAAAAATACGTTCAATATAATTTGGGTATTTATGCCTAGACATTAACTTAAAACTATAAATGTTCAGAGTAATCCTTCGAAAGACATATGCACTTTCCATTTATAATAATATTGAGTTGATCTAAAGGCATTCTTACGTTAAAATGGCTTTGAAAGACACCACACTTTGGTCCAGACTTTGTCCTGGGTTGTTCACGGGTGTTCGCGTGTCGCACATTTATCATTTGAACCAGTACACAGAGCTCTCAAGGCTACTTAATACACCCTCGGATCTGATGAAATTCTTTTAATCTATGTTGGAGGTATATACCTTATCCGGGATTTATATGTCTTATAATTTATACGTGTCATAACCGTTTCTAATTGGGCATGTGGGAAAAAAATACACTGGAATGCCATTTATAATATGATATAAGCAAATTTACCCATCAGAATAATATATCTCCGATACACATCTACACGTTTTTGTAATTCCCTTCTAGTTTCTCTTGCGAAGGTTACAGATAAATGGTATTTATATAATATCCATAATGTATCTCTTGTATAATTATTACAAGCTCTGTTTTTGTTTTGCTGTTACAGATAAACTGGCCATATCCCGACCTTGGATCAAGTGACAGTATGTTTATCATATTTCGTCTATAACTAGTTTATTTAATCCATCCTGTTCTTAAGATCCCCATCTGTACGAAAATAAAAAAAAAACTGACAATTAGGGAAAATACCACAACATGCATTTGTTTTTTGTTGTTTCTTGAAAGTATTATCTTAAATATGTTGAATTGTCTTAATATTTTATATCTGTAAATATAATATGTGCATTTAGGCTTATAATATCTACACATTGCATATTCCTTCACTGGAAAAGCTACATGTGGTATGACATTTTATCCTTGTTTTATACTTTAAAAAATAACCAACTACTTATATGTCATAAACATATGGGTTATAATGGAATTTCAGTCAACCTCTATACAAGAGAGCCCCTTAAGCACCATGTTCCCCTGTGCCGACTTCCAATGTCAATCACACATATATCGTCTCTAGGAAGATATCGTACACACCCGCAAAGACATGAGGTATGAATGTATATTTAGACATGCAAATATATATATATATATATATATATATATATATATATATATATATATATATGAAAACATTTAATTTTGTTAACTGTCATTTTAAAATATATAAAACAAACTTTAAAAATAACCCTCTTTTACTCATAATAGCATTAAAAATTCGTCTGCTCAGTGTGACTAAGATAAGATGTTAAGCTTTCAATTGATGTAAATAACAACATTAAATAAATTTAAGGAAATAATTTACAAAAAGTTTATCTACCGAATTGCACTGCTAAATTCAAAGATCACCTCGTATACTAAGGCACACTGGATAAATGTGGGCCTGTAAAAGGACTGTTAAAATCAGTACTTTAGGCAAAGCTAGTCTGAGCTGGACTTATATAACCATTTAAAATAAATATCTAACATATGTAAATGCATGTATTAGTGTAAGCTGATATGTTGTAAGGCTGTTACATGTTACCTCAGCAACGGGCATTTGATTCATATGAGTGAATTATTTGTTTCGCGTTGTTAATAGAAACATAGAAATATACTTTTTTGTAACAAAACCTGGTGTCCTTGTTCTCGCCTTGACATACTTACATTCAGAGACAATCTAAGAAAGGCTAGTTGTCTATAAGCAAAGGGCTTCATAAACCTATTGAAAATAGTTGTGCCTATACGTTTGTTTCATTGTCATTGTCGTCGATCCACATATGTCATTACAATTTGTTTATAAATAATTTACATGACGCTCCTATAATCCCTGTTACAAGGGTACCCGTGTTCAATCATGACGGCATACGGGATATATTACATACTCGTACATAATTCCTAAAAAATGTGCAATTATCAAATGGTATCCTGTCTTTATTCACTCAAATACTTTCTGCTGTATTTTATCGATGGCCACTGTAATATGCTATATCATTCATATTATATATAAAGCATGCCCGAGCTTTTTCTTATTTTAAATATTTCTTTTTTCGTTAAATTTTAAATTACTTGATAAAGAGCACTGCTGCAAATTATAATATCCTTTTCTACTCAACGCCCAAGGCGTTTATACTCACAGCACAAGTTACACTGCTCACAAAACACGACCTTTTTTTACAGATTGATTGTTTTAAGATGAAAAGCACGCTATTTGGCCTTTAAATGTCAACACTTGTCAAATTTTAGAAAAATATGTGAACAATAATTTAAAATAATTTTTTACCTCTGTTCAATACATGGCAAACCAACCTAGCTTTAACTTTCTAATTGTCTATGGAGCTCAGTATAACGGAAGGCAAAAATGCTTGCACAATTGTTGACATTTTATACTTAGTAATGTATACACATCTATACTAGTTAGATATATACTTTATATAGCAACCTTACTAAAACTACTGTATATATATATATATATATATATATATATATATATATATATATATATATATATATATATATATTGTTAAAGTTAAATACACATTGTTGAAATGGCTACATCATGTTTATATCATGTTTGATGTTCTGTATGTTAATTGGTTGCCTGAAATTTCCCGGTACCATTCATAACAAAATGCTGAACATTATAAGGAAATACTTTTACAACAACTTGATAATACCATAAATAATTATACTCACCGGTAGAGCCTGCGGAAAACCCATAGGCATGAGAACCATATGTTCTATGTCCAAAAGCGTATATAGATCTCCAGCTTCAGAGCACAGAACCCTCAGCCGATGGTTGCCCATGACCAACTCACCTCTCGTCGATCTATACCTACCTGTCTTTTTGTCTCGTCGATGCTATGATGCTGACGAAATGATGGTACGGGTACGATCCGGGCTGTCTTGGGGTCAGCCAAAGGAGCTTCTTGGCATACTGAGAAACAGACTAGACACGCATCAGGAGCGAGTCCCATTTAGAAATATCTTAATTATACAGGCCTTATAAAGACCTGGCGTGAGATGACCATCTGATTGAAAATAGCGAACTTCCTATATATACGGTATGGAAGCATTTTTATTCAAACAGAAAATTTAAAAAAAAACAGCCTTTCTACCGAGAATGTCAAAGTTTATTTTTATTTTTGCCCTGCAATTAATGTTTGCTGTTGTGTTCATAAGTACATCAATAACGACAACACTAATCGACGTACATTGCGTGGGGATATGCATGATTACGAGAACACTTGGCAATGTTAGATTATATTCGATATATTCGATATTGATATGCCTAAATATTATATTCCTCACACAACTAAAGGATAATAATGTGCTATCCCCTTCTGCTATACGACTTTGTGAAAGAAACTGGCTTTAGATACTGTAAATAAAGATCCTCAATGTATGGTAGATATGGAATTGCTGTTGATTTAACGTTAAGTAATAAACATTATGCATATCTGTCCATGTTATATGTCATTAGTCTAAACTAGACAATAACCTGAATGTTCTGCATATTTTAAATAAATATTTTCCTTGTGCCCTTGGCAACTCTCGGTTGTTTGACATTATATTAATTGTATGCGTGCGATATATCGGGTTGTTAATTAAAGTAGATTATCCTGTTTGATTCCTGACTTAATCTGTATACAGAACTGCCTACTTGAACTAATTTTGTGTGTTCAAATCAGTTAAAAACAAGTGAGCACATTTGAGCACATCACATCAGCTTCAGCACATTACATAAACACCGCATGCTTCATAGATTGAACATTACAATCCTGTAGTTTAACTCTTTTGCGAACTTGATGAACCCGTCCTCCATCCCCCGTCCATCATCCGTCAAGTTTTCTCGGCCATGACTGGACGTAAACCCCCCTAATGTCATATTACACCGGTCATGTGCACAGCAAACAAATTTTTGGGGGGCATCAATATTTCGTGTGGTTGGTGTGCGTTGTTTGTAGTGGGCCCATTAGCATTGTACTTTATGAAAGATCGTTGCTTATTATGCAGTAAAAGTTTAATTTAAAAAAAGTGTGGATCTCTGCCACATCAATTGCTCGTGTCATGGGGCATACATTTAAGAATATTGGTCTAACCGTATCCTGACAGCTGTCGTAGACACATTGGGTACTTAGGCCCAGATGACACAGCTGATCACTTTCCTCAGCAAGTCTACATACGTTCGCTTCATATTTTAATATAAAGGAAATTTTATTCAACCATTAGTAAAAATTTTGAATACGATACACGAAACACTTAACAAAAATACATAAGATAAATTAAAATCACAAACAAACAAGAAATCACAACCTTTAACGTTTACATCATACATATAATGGTATTCATATATGGATCAATTTTTTTTTATTTCAGCAAAAGAAATTGTGTATTTTAGATGTATAAATTGAATCTTAAATGACCATACAAGTTTAACATAGAGTGCCCCTCACATTTCCTTTACCAGCAAGGGCCATGACTAGTATTATGTATAAAGTGTATCCTACCTATGCAATCTGTGACTCTATGATGTTTTCTTAAACATTCTCACCGCCGATATATATCTATGATATTCTCATGTCATGTTTTACTAAGGATTTTTTGTGCATTTTTATGTATGGAGCTTTACTTCTATTTAAAGTAAGTTACTATGAGTGATAGATGAAATTTCGTCACACCATAACAGTAAAGAAGTCGAAAGTTAACTGGTTAACATATGACATATACTTATGCATGTTGCATATATTTTTCTTCTATCTTACCTCTCAACATGTCTACGAACTCTGCCAGCATTTCATCTATATAACGCATAAAAGAGGTGCTTTCCAGGTTGGTGAAGAAATAAGAGACGGACAAATTCGCTACTCCAAAAAGAATTATCTTGGATAACATATCTGCCATTCACATCAATAATTATCTTTGCAACTGTGGCAGGTCAATGTGTGTATTCATTCGTGTAAAAATTTATGTTCTGTCTATACTGCGGGTTCCTTGTATCATTATTACTAGGTAATGTACTGTTAATAATAAATTAGATCTCTGACATAAATTTTCAATATATTTCACCTATAACAAGTTTCTTCATATATGTCTTGTTCCATGTTTCTGACACCTCAGGTGATCATTTTAATAAAACAGATGAAAATTAAGTGCGAATATCTCCCTATGCATAAGTATTATCTCCTTATGCATAGTATTATGTATGAGATATAATCAATAACTTTTAGATTTTTTACTTTAATTTTCCTTACATTGATATCTGTATTCCCTATGTGGCCGGCCCGCCAGTTGCAACTTTAGCAGGTGTGGAAGTTCATAGCAGCAATGAGATCCTCTCATATAAAACATGTGAAGAAAATCTTCCAGAACTTAAAATGAAGAACTAAAAGCGACATTAATATTTTTTTTATTTAAGTGATTATGCTTTTGGTGAATTCCACAATTAGGTATCGAAGCGACGGATTAAATCCTGACAGGTTCTTCGTTGTTCATAAGACAACTGAGCTTAACCAACGTCATACCCTCAGTTATCAAGTTCTCATCCTTTAGACATGTTCAAATGTACAGCAGATAGCAAAACCTTTATATCTGATGATTAATGTAAACGCTGCTGTTTTTCCCCAGTACAGTGATTACACTTATAATCACAGCGGAACCTTTCGGACAACCGTTGATCAGATTTCTGTCTATTCGGGTAATGTTTATGCACAGGTACCACGAGGGACCTATTGTGGTGACCGACTGGTTAAACATCCGCCATCTGCTATACTTGATACAAATTTATATAGAAAATATATTTTAATGCAAATTGTGACTATTCATGAAGTATTGTATGAATACTCTGTTTGTGGGTTGATTGTCGTTTCAGGAGATATCATTCCGAACACCATTCACAGCTTTAGTTTGAATTATTGAATCTCCGTTATAACAAAAAGGCAAGTCCTCCTTAAGCACATACGGGTTCTTAATGAATGACATTTTTGCGCCCGAGATGTTTTCGGTTTTCGTAAAAATTATCTGGGCTCGAGCTCCCTGTCTAGAAACTAAGTACCAAATTATGATTTGCGTTATTATTAAATGATTACATTTTAGGGAATACATCATTTTTCTTTAAATCATTCCGAGATGAACGCCACAATTTAGTTTAGGGACGTTGCTCCTATCTAGTTTAAAAGTGAAGGCCATGAATAAAACATATTTTAAAGGTTTCATTTAGAATGTCATGGAGAATGGCGGCCATCTTAGAATCCAAAATGCCTGCCATAATGCATCTAGAGGAAGTGGTCCTCTAAAATAAAAATAGAGGTGTTCCATGAATAAAAGATGGGAATCGTTTGGTGCTTCCTTTCCTTCGTAATCCTATCCACAAATTTAGGTGTATGCCACATGACAGTGTCATATTGTAACCTTTAAATACTTGTATTATGGTGTATACTGTAGAGCAATTTTACACTTATATGATAACTCATGTTAATTATTTATATAATTTATATAATTTTTTTATATAAAAATTGGCAATACACAATGCATCAGTATGAGATGTTTGCCTTCTGCTTTGAAATAAAATAACATTAGCACAGCTGTCCGAACGTAATTTCAAATCAGTATATAAATATATATATATATATATATATATATATATATATATATATATATTATACGAACTTTAGGCGTGTGATGTTTATATAATTAGAATGATACTGTCACGCGAACACGACAATATTGGTGTTGCCTGCTCGCATGTTAATTTTTTGTACCTGTAGTACATCTGCAAACAACATTTCCTTCAGTAAGCCAACGCGTCGTTTTCTAGGAACATGCCATGCGCCAGTGCATCGATAACCTTACTTAACTTTTGTACAGTTGACTCAATGCCTAGCTGATCTAGATTGGCCAGTTGTGGGATGGAGTTGGCTTCCTCACAGAATGAATTATGTGTGAAATAGAGTTCCAGGTAGTGTTCCATCCATATGTCTATCAGTTTTCTGTAATCCGTTATAACAACATCGTTCAAGCTTTTCAGGGGACAAGTTTTTTTCTGATTGGCGTGGCGATGTTGTTTTCCCGATTGCCCTTGACATTTTTCGAAGGATTCCTGTAAAGTTGCCCTTCTCTAAATGCAAATTGAATATAATGGTTATTGGCAAATTTCCTCGATGTCTTCTGCGTACTGGTCATTGTCTTATGAACGGACTGTAGGTTACGAGGGAAGGGATCTTGCTGTCATATCCTTATAGCTGTGATCTCTTTCAACTCTGTCAATCGGCATTGCCCCTTTCTCTTCCACCATAGGCTTCAAATGCTACTAACTGTACGTGAAAGCAGAATCACAACATATATGACTGAATTTGTTAATACAATTATTTTGAATTCCAAGAAAAAATATATCTCAAAATAACGGGCACAGTCCTAGGTACACGTATGGCACCACATATAACCGTTTCATGTTTACCGTTGAGGAAGATTTCATGACAGGTGAATCTCTAAAAACACTTACTTATCTAAGGTACAATGACAACATTTTCCTAATTTGGCACTCAGGCGAAAATAAACTGTTATAATATAACAAACATTCTAATTGTCACCACACTAATATTAATAAAAAACTTGAGCATTCTACTCATACTATTCACTTTATGAACACAGCAAATATATAAGCCGACAGGAATAGTCAGACTTTACAGTAAGCCTACCGATCGCCATAGCTTAATACATTCAGCAAGCTCATTCAGCTCCACCCTGTGTTGGCAAAATCTATCATTTGTTGTAAGCTATATGTTATCATAGAATGCTCGGATCAGACTGAGAGTTACACACAACTTAACCAAGTAAAGGAGGCATTCATCAGCATGGGATAAAAAAAGACCTGATGTAGATAAACAAAGAGCCAAAGCCACCATGATCCCACGTGAAAATTTATTGATAAAAGCACCGAATAAACAACTGCCTCGAATACCACTAGTTGTAACTTACAACCCAAATATCAAGCAAATCGCATGAATGACAAATCACTTTACATGCGATTTAATCTGAGACTCGAAGCTTACAGCAATTATCACTTCCCTTTGATTCATTATTTAAATCCTTACCTATGCCGGCAAATCATCAGTGTTATGATGCTTATGTTATGCATGTACCCCACACGATCAGAGGCTGTGTCAACCACAGCATATTGTTTCCCGATTGCTTGAGAGGCAACACATGAATGATAAACGGGTCCCAATTGGTACTGTCTGCATAATTACCTTTGTTGTACTGATATACATGATATGTTCCATATAAGTATATATATATATATATATATATATATATATATATATATATAGATGTAAGAGTAGCCATGCTGGTTCATTGTTTTATAGATGGAAAGGGTATACACAGAAAAGTGGTTCACTGCCAGTGGGATTCGAACCCACAATCTTCCGATTTCCGGTGCGGCTGCCTTAGTCCACTTGGCCATGACAGATTCCCAACCTCACTGTGTATTTGTACACTTTTATAGGAACCAGCGAAGTGACTTCATGTTAGTGACGTCATAGTCTCACCCACTACACGTGTCGGCACGGCGACTTTTGCATGCAGCAGGGAGAACTGATGGCTTTATTTGGTGTACGGCATATTATATATATATATATAGATGTAAGAGTAGCCATGCTGGTTCATTGTTTTATAGATGGAAAGGGTATACACAGAAAAGTGGTTCACTGCCAGTGGGATTCGAACCCACGATCTTCCGATTTCCGGTGCGGCTGCCTTAGTCCACTTGGCCATGACAGATTCCCAACCTCACTGTGTATTTGTACACTTTTATAGGAACCAGCGAAGTGACGTCATGTTAGTGACGTCATAGTCTCACCCACTACACGTGTCGGCACGGCGACTTTTGCATGCAGCAGGGAGAACTGATGGCTTTATTTGGTGTACGGCATATATTATATATATATAGATGTAAGAGTAGCCATGCTGGTTCATTGTTTTATAGATGGAAAGGGTATACACAGAAAAGTGGTTCACTGCCAGTGGGATTCGAACCCACGATCTTCCGATTTCCGGTGCGGCTGCCTTAGTCCTCTTGGCCATGACAGATTCCCAACCTCACTGTGTATTTGTACACTTTTATAGGAACCAGCGAAGTGACGTCATGTTAGTGACGTCATAGTCTCACCCACTACACGTGTCGGCACGGCGACTTTTGCATGCAGCAGGGAGAACTGATGGCTTTATTTGGTGTACGGCATATATTATATATATATAGATGTAAGAGTAGCCATGCTGGTTCATTGTTTTATAGATGGAAAGGGTATACACAGAAAAGTGGTTCACTGCCAGTGGGATTCGAACCGACGATCTTCCGATTTCCGGTGCGGCTGCCTTAGTCCACTTGGCCATGACAGATTCCCAACCTCACAGTGTATTTGTACACATGCAAAAGTAGCATCAGACCTAGGACATAGGCTTATTTCACAGCATTCCATGAAACAGGATTTGTTTTATTTATGTCCCTTGATTGACACCTGCACATGGACACTGCAATAGTGGGATGGTCTGCTCGTATGGTAGACTGTTTTACATCTCCCGCAGTTAGACATAGCGTTGTTTCCTTGGAACATGTTATTTGCAAGGGCATCGAAAGGTTACTTAATTCGCATACAGTGGCCCCAATTTAAGCTTATCCAGAACTGACAGTTGTGGGATAGAGTTGATTACTTTCTCGGACAATGTATTGAGATTGAAATTGAGACCATCCATGGGTCCTTCTGTTTTTTTCAATCCATTATCACAACAACCATTTATGCTTTTCAGGAGAGCTGTTTTTTTTTCTGATGGGCAGGGTCATGTTGTTTTCCTGGTGCCTTCGTACATACTCTATATGTTTCCTGCAAAGTTTGCCATCTCATTGTTAAAGCACAGCTGGACCAAATAGTCATTTGCATATTTACTAGAGGTTTCCTGAGTATATATCATTGCCTTGCGAAGGGACTGTAGGTTCTGTGGTCAGGGATTTTTTTTCCATTTGAGGAGAACCCGACTCTATACAGCTGTGATCTCTCTAACTCTTGCAGACTAAGATTATACCAATCGGCACTGTCTCTTTCTGCCTCAACTGCTACGAAGTGTATGTGGGAGCTGAAATCACCAATTATTGCTAAATGTATCCTGACAATTATATTACTTCGAAAGAAAGTCAAACAATGAGCACAGCTATGGGCACAAAATTATGCTGTTTCGTGAAAACTTTTGAGGGCGATTTCGTGGCAAGTGAATGTTTTAAACAACTAATTTTATTAATATACATTGACATTTTGCTAATTGGGCTCCACTCTGAGAATAAACTGATTTTTCCAATAAATTCAATTGTCACCATCTTAATATAAATCTAAAACTTGAATATTCTAACCATAATATTCACTTTCTAGACAGATTAAACATTTTTGCCGACGGAAGAATACAAACTTTACCGTAAGCTTGCCGATTGCCACACCTATATACAATTACCAAGCTCAAATCATCCCGATGTGTTTGAAAGATTTAACTTACACAAGACAATGAAATAAGCTGACAGTGATCATAATACAAGTATACGAGCAGTGCATCAACTGGATTTGGGCGCAAAACCAGAAGGCTAAGTTTTGCCTTTTCCGATGCAATACAGACAAATATTAATTTAGAGAAAAGACAAAGTTGGAATAGCATATTCGCGGATGGTAATGGGTGAAATAATTATTAGATTAATAATGCATGTGTAGGCAGTGATGTAAAGTTGGTGGATGTGATGTGCAGATTGTTTTGGTAACGAGAAAGTGGGATTGTTATGCTCCTCTTTGTTTAAGAAAGATGCTATACTATGATAATTTGAAAAACAAAATGTCTCAGCAGTAATCAGATATTCGAAAATTGTTTACTTCGTCTTTTGTTTTATTTTGCCATCACCAAAGAGCAAAGTTTGAACAGGTAAGTTTAGTGGTAAGTACGTATCACCCTTGGTGGGGTATATAGGATATTGCAGGAAGATTTACGTCCTCCACTTGATGTCCGCAATAGCACGGCTTGTTTTCAGAAATAAATCGGAGGAGTTTATGGTAATTAGGGTTACTGCTTTCCATCCTTAGTTGAGCGTATGTTAATTCAGACGTGCCAGTGCTAAAATATGTTGATGCCTTGATGTTTCCAAGCATCTTACTTTTCTGTGTGCTGGGTGATAAATTGTATCTTTTTTTCTGTTTCAAATCCATTCTACAGACTGATTGTTTTTTACAAGAGATTCGTAGTACAACTCAGTTCAAGTAAAGATTGATTTAAATATCGAAGTGTCCTAGCGGTGAAGTGAGTTTGGGTTTTTTTAGGAGGAATTAGGAGGTGAAGATATTGGGGCACCTATCTATTTATCATTTTGCAAAAAAAGGCATAGTTGGTTTGATTCTCGCCTTTGTTTGAGTGTTACCTATTTTGTTCCGTGTTACTGTAGATCATTCTGTAACAAATCGAGCTCCCTCGAGAAGTATATTTTTTATTAGCAAGAGTGTTAGACATTTACACCAAACAGTTTTGGCGTATTCAAGAATAGGTCTTATGTAGCTGAAGTTTTCCTTTTTTTTTGCAGAGACTGACGTTATAATCATTCTATGGTTAGCTTAGGTAATTATAAATATGTTCAACCCATTTATCTATAGATTGAAGTGTTATTCCGAGTTGGTTGTGACAAAATGGGGTTTTTATTATTAAAAAAAATAGATGTGGATGATTTTTTTTTTTTCTATAGATATCATGAATTCAGTTTTGTTAGCATTGAAGGTAGCTAACCATGTTTTTGGCCAGTTACATATCCTTTCTAAATCATCATTATTTATTGTGACTGCAATTGTTTGATTTTCAACATGCAGAAGAATCAAAGTAACGTCAGCAAAAAGTCTGACATGGCAGGTCAAGTGATAAATTATATCGTTAATGAATATTAAAAATTACACAGGTCTTTTGGTGGATCCTTGGGGTACTCCGACATAAAGTGTTCCCCATTCGGATGCTTATTTTTCTATTTATGAGATAATTTACAAGCCAATGAAGTTATTTTCCTCGAAAGCCATGGGACTTTAGCCTGCTGAGTAAGCCTCAATGCATCGAACGTCTTCCCCGTGTTGAGAAAGACAGCCCTGATTTCTGTATTTAGTTCGAGTCCAAGGCATATGGCGTTATACAGGTCTGTAGATTTGGCTAGACCAGAGTAACCAGGGATAAAGACAGGCTGGTGAGGAGAGGCTGTCTTATTTCTCTTTTTAAAAATGAGATACTTTCGTTATAAAATTATTCTTTCCATGCCTTTTCATAGGCAGCTGGTTAGAGGAATAGACCGGTGGTTAATCGTTTTGATTTATCTACGTTTTTGAAGGAAGGTTTTACATGTGCCTTTATCCATATTGAAGGTAGTATAGGACGTTGAAATTAAAAAAAAAATATATATGTAATTTCAAATTTGATTTCTTTTAATGTGATTTTGTTTATACATTTTAAGAGGGGTTGGGTTCATCCGATTCATTGATAACCGTTTCTCTGAAAAATGCTGATTGAGGGTTTCAGCTTTGGCAACTGGGATGACAATTTACATGCCGTCTTCGTTTACGGGGGGGGGGGGCAAACATTGAGACTGGTTACCTTTCGATAGAGAATTTACTAATTTACACCATTTAGTTTTATTGTGTAGATTCTCCTTCTGTTTACAAGCTAGTCCAAGTGGATATTATTTTTAACTTTCCCAACTTCATGATTCTTTTTTGTAAGGTTTTGTAATTATTCCAGTGATACCCTCTGTGTTCTTAATGCTTTGTTTCCTGATCGTTGAACTTTTCTTTATAGTATTTTAAAAACATTTGAAAACCAAAGGTTTTGATTTGATCGAGTAGTTATCAATTTTTGAGGTATGCATTTGTATACAATGACATTAATTTTGCAGGTTAAAATATTTTAGGAAATTTAAATATAGTTTGATATCAAAACGTTCCAGTTGGTCAGTGCAGGCTACTCTATCATTTCATCATAGTTGCCTTGTAAGTTTTACAATAATTTAAATCTTTTCCTATGCCGGCAAATCATGATGCTTCTGTTATGCTTGCACGCGCCTCTGATCAGCCACTGTGTCAGCTGAGGGATATTGTATCCCTATTGCTTCGGGACAACACATAAATAAAAATTGGGTCCCAATTGATACTGTTTGCATATCCAACTTTATTGTACTGATAAATATAATCGTCAATATGATTGAAGGATCACATCTTTATTCAGCATCATCGGTACCTATATGAACTGGAAATTGTCTTGTCGATGTTATATTTATATCTCGGATTAAGGTTTATTTGTTTTTAATTAGACCTTCACCTTTATCAGTCCCACTCTGTACGAGTGTAAAATAATACACGATTTTATATTGATAAGTTCTTCAATGATGAGCTTCATATTTTTAAGTAGCGACTATTAAAACGTACATGATAAAAATGACTAATAATTAATCGGAATGGCTATGAACAAAAACAGGATTAAGGATTTACAAGGGTCATTTAATGTTAAGGCACATATATTTTGCTTGTGTTTTCATCTGAGCATAATCGGTCTCAGTTCGGAAGAAATGTATTGTATCTGACATAGCCAGGTATAAGTGAAAAGCATGTTGAACATAACAGGGGGATATCACTGAAACAAAACCGCTTCCCTTGGTTCGCGTGCAAGGAAACAGAGTTTGGTTGAAATTTATAGCTAAACGTATAGGAAATGTATGTATTTCTTACAGTGAAGGTTTCCTGTCTGTTAAGATATACTAGATGTATCGTACATTGCAGTAAGAATTCGTATAAATGTCATATGTTTAAAGATTGACTCGTGACGTTATTAACCATGGATTACCAGCAGGAACCAATGCTTGCTCTCCAGTAAATGCTTCTCTATAAGTGACAACACTGGTAAGTTATGCCATCCTGACACTGGCACGATTTTTGAACTAATGGCACACTATGACACGCAATGGCATTACTTGTTTTTGCAAAGCTTAATTATGTTCATTCATTGTTCACGTCTAACGTACCGTCAATTAAGCATCGAATGGTTCGTACAACGCCCACGTAGACTTAATTTTTAATTGAAATGTTATTTATGTTATGTTATTATTATATCATCTCGAGATCTCGACTTAACATCTCGAGCTCTCGAGATAAATATTTTGTTTCTGCACTAATTTTTTCGTAAAATTTTTGTCGAGATCTCGAGATAAGAAGTCGAGATCTCGAGATGTTATGTAGAGATCTAGAGATGTTATCTCGAGACCTCGAGATAAATATTGTTTTCAGTGTCCTAAATCAGCCATTGTAAGTAAGAATGTGACTTTGGATGAAAAAAAAGTTGAATTAAATAAATGTTCTTGTATGACCCCGCATCAAATAGGTACCTTTTTATAATGCGTGTCGTGTACAAAGAAGAGATGGTGGAATGCTTGTCAGTGAGAAAAGGGGAGGCAAGGGTGACATATTTGTCCTGCAGGCATGTTTAATAGGCACTAGTAAGCTATCTCAAAGTTTGGTTCGGGATTCAGTCTGTCAGGGAAACGGGCAATTTGCTTAAACTTTTCGCATTAATTGTATTTTTTTCATATATTTAATAACTGTGATTCTTTTCTGTTTTTATTTTTTTATAATTCTAAACAAATTAAAAAATATATAAAAAAATATAAAAATACAATCAAGTTATAAAAATATAAGCAACTTTATATCTGTAGGCTTTCTCATAATGTTACAGGGCAGATTTTGAACAGTAGAGTCGGGACACAATTTGAGTATTAACAATGAAAGCTATAACTCCAGGGGAGTGGCAGTATTAATTAAAAATAATATAACGCATATAATATTAATAAGATATACACATATGATTATCGTGATTTATTTTTTCAGACAATATAGAATATTATATCAGGTTAATATTAATGCACCAAATACATTCATTCCAGATCGAACTTAGTAAATTGTCTGCTTTTCGCCACTTCTATGAACAGTGTTTCCGACTCTGGCCTCAGATCTAGATCGAATACGACCGACTGGTTCAAATTACGGTAATCTATCATGAAATCTGATTTTCCCTCTGGTTTACGCAGCATAATGCAAGGTGACGCAAAACTCGACTCCAACTTCGCGATTATATTTTATTTTAACATCTCGTTAAACAGCACACGATACCGTTTCGTCTTCACGAGTGTATCGGACGTGTGTCGAATATTACATTCGGTGACGTCGGTGAGTCTGGGGACATCTGTAAATACTTCCCTGTACTGGTTCAACATATCGTGTATATCGCGCCGTTGTCGCTTGGCTACTTACTTACTTACATAATCTTTATCGCTCCATGGGGAGCATGGGGCTTCAATTTATCTACGCCAACGGACTCGATTTTGGGCGACCTTCTTCAGTTCAGACCATGAGTGGCCAGTTGTCTTCACCTCGTCCTCTACACATCTTCACCGAGTTTCCCTTGCAATATCTTCCACTGTAGTACCTGGAGTCTAATTTCCCCAGAACAATGATATGCAGTTTCCCAATAACTCTTTGCGAGTTCTACTCCGGAGTATTTTCCTTCCAGAACCGATTAGACGGGGCTGGTCTACAGTATCGGAGGTTATCGACAGTCTAAATGTGTTTAAAGTTCCAATCAGCGATCGGAGTGCTCCTAAATATTACCTTAAGTGGCGCCATCTAGGTTTTTTAGCTTGTAATAGCATTCATCATCACAGTATATTTCAGGATTCTACTTGAGCCATAACCTATCCATTGAACTGCTTGATCATAGGTTATCATTACGTCCCGGATAGACTTATTCTGGATAAATGTAATACCAGCCTTGATCCAATCTTTAAAAAAAAAGAGGATTGTTTTTATATACTATCATCATATTATTCTATGGCACATTATTAGTAAATAAATCTGTATCTGAAACCTTAATAAGCTGTAACCAGTTCGTCAAGACAGTTTTATAAAATGCTGAGGTTAGGAGGTTTATACCTTTGGTCTCCTTCACTGATGTATTTGGTCTCCTTCAAAACCGAAAGATTGCGACCCATTTTATTAAAATAGGTGTATTTTTCCAGCTTCCTTTTTATCGTTTTCCATCTCTTTAATCCACCTTTGTAAAAAGGCTCTTGCAGTTGTACTTGTAATCAGCTGTTAGTACTTTTCGTTTTGTTTTCTCTATGCCTTTTCTGTTACTAGTGCTTTTCCACAGGAATTTAAATATCATTTTTATTTCATATTTATTTCGTGTGATACTTGGTTAGGAAGCGCTAGAGACTGCATAATATAAATTAGCTTTAAAATAATAAATGTTTTGGCGACCACGGCTTAACCTATAACTGATGTACTACTCTTTTCCCATTAATTTATTTCAAGTTGAATAAATTCAATGTGATTTCCAATTTACATATTTTTCGGAAGCTGCTATGTGGCTATTAAAAGTAATGGCCATTTTTTTGTATGAGGGTAAACATTCCACTTAACTTTGCCATATGTGTCCATACTTGTTTTCTTTCTGCCAATCCACTAGCCCTCTGCTTCGTTAATATTAAGTGTTAAACCGGAAGCTCTCCTAAATTTTATCAAGATATCGAAACATCCTGTAATATCCTTGTTCATAAATATATTCAGTAATATCATCTGCATATAGCGCGATTTTCGTGTATTTATTATCATAGTTCTCGTCTAGAAGCTATATACCTTCAATGTTTTATTTTGTTTTGTTTTAAGAGAAACTAAGTCTAGAGCGACTACGAAAACTAGAGGCAAAAAGGAGCATCCTTGCCTTACGCCCCTTGGAACTCGGAACATTGGTGTGAGCCAACCGTTATACTGAATATAGTTCTCGCTTGCCTCACACAAAACGTCTATCAAGCGTAAGAATCTGGGCCGAATCCGAACAAGTCAAAAGCCTTAGCTATATATTTTTTGGAGATAGAGTTTAAAGCCCCCCTAAAGTCGATGGCTCCCTCTTTCTGATATATGTCTGTATATGTGATGTTATCATCAATCTGACGAATAACAGTCGAGATAATGCGATTTTTAATAAATCCAACTTGATCCGGTCAAACAATATGATTTATAACATTCTAAAGTCGTAGAGCTAGAACTTTTGCTATTAGCGTGAAATCAGTATTTGTAATGTTTATAGGGCGCCAGCTCGACATATTATTTTTTTGGTGAGCATTTGGCTTTATGAAGTAGGGTGATAACCCCTCGTCTTTGGGGGACGGATAATTTTCCATGTTGGAACCAAGCATTAGAAGAATTACCAAGCAGAGTGTTAATTTTTGGCCAAAAGAATTTGTAAAATTCCGTGGTCAGTACATCCAGACCCGGACTTTATCCATTTTTCATTTTTTTTGTAGAGCCCTAGCAATAGTTAATATCACCAATAAAATCTTTGATATTCTGAGCATTTGTATCTAGTTTGTCTTTGTATAGATCACGATTGTGTTTATGTAACTGTTTCAATATATCCGTCTGGCTGGTTATTATTTTACCTTATTCATCTATAAGACTTGGTATGTATTTTTGGGTTGCTCTTGCCTTCTTGCCATTTGCTAATAGTTTTTCTATCGTATAAAACATGTTTGTCAAATCTGATAGTTTTTGATTTTCGTCCTGCTGATTTTTGTTTACCATATTCGTCTGTGAATTCTTTTATTTTAACTTTGCATAGCTGCCACTGTAGTTGAGCATCATTTTTATAAAAAATCTGTAATGAGATCATCAATCATTTTAATAATTTTTGTTATCCCTTAACCTTAACAAAGCATTATTAAATTTCCAATAAGATGAAACCTGGTTGCTTTGTTTACTTGGATTTTTACTGAAACTGCTTTGTGATATGTGCAAGGAATGTAAGTGATGTTGCTACATTTAACCATATCTAATAGTGTTTCATTTAAAAAAAATATAATCAATTCTTCTGGCTATATCAGAATTAGTTTTACACCAAGTGTACATTGTATTCTTATTATTTAATATTCTCCAAGTATGATTTAATAGGAGATCATTTACCACTTTTCAGAAACTTTCAACTTCTTTTCTCTTATGGTTATTACCTGAAATAATGTTCACATCATTATCCATAACTTAATTAAAATCTCCGAGTAAGGGTTAACAATCAGTATTAATTTATTGTCCTTCAAGTATGAATTTCAAGTTATGATAAAAATTAACCTTTTCGATTGATCACATGGTGCATACACATTGAAAACTTTGTACAGCATGTCATTTAATGTGAATAAAATCCCCAATACTCTTTCAATTTTTATTTCATTTTTTTATCTCTTTACTCACTAATTTCGCCAGACCATTGTTGTGTTTGCCACCTGCGACTTGGAAAACCTTACCATTCCAATGCTTTTTTTAAATTTAAGTTCATGATCAATGTAAGTTTTACGATTTAAGCGAATTTAACATAGTGCTACTTCTTAACGTGGTTCTCAGACCATGGCAATTCAAGCTAACCAAATTCAGTGAGAATCCGGCAGACATTATAAAAACGTTTTTGTCCATTCTGTCTGCTTCTATCTCTGCTTCCTCTGTCAGGTCATGTACATACCATCTCTTATTTCTGCGTGCACTTTTCTTTACCTCCCTGTTGGTGCCCGTTTACTCCTGCAGTAACCTGCAAGTCTGCTTTCTCTTCCTGGTCCGAGCATTGGGTGATCTTGTTTTACAGCTCCCTCCTCCGGTTTATAAGCTTCCATGAAGTTGCTGCAAGCACTCTTTGTGCTGTCGCTCCTTCTTGCCAAGGACCCTGGTGCAAGAGAATTTCCATGTCTCTTGCATTTTGTTCAAATGAGCGTGTCTGGTCTTATCATAGAGTACAGAAAGAGCATAAAAATAGTTCCTGACCTTACGAGTAACTCATATGCTACGTTCCTGGACTTTAGGTGCTACGTACTGAATTTAGGGTGTGGTCGGTCTGAGGTGTCTCGAAAGGCTCGCAGTCTCAACCTTAACCAGTACAAGGCTGTGATTGGGTCAGCGTCTGCTCCTCTCTTCACTCTGACATCGAGAAGGTTACGTCCCCATTTCCGTGCAATGGTCAGTTGGTCAATTTGGTTAGATGTGTGTTTATCTGGAGATATCCAATTTGCCTTGTGAATACTTTTGTGTGGGAAATTGTGCCCCCGTGACCAGGTCATTAAAGGCACTAAAATCTATAAACAGCTCCGCATTTTCATTGCTGGCGCCATGGCCGTGCTTGCCCAAGATGAGTTCTTTCCCGCCATTGTCCGCATCCACTTTGCCGTTCAGATCATCCATGAGGAACTTTAGGTCCCTCTTAGTAATCTAATCGAAGGAGTACTGTAGACTGTAAACCTTCTGCTCAAGTGTTTTGTTAGCAGCCTTGGTGGGTGCATAACAGTGTATGATGCTCTTCTCCCTTCCATTTAAGTTGAACCTTGATGTCACATTCCTGGAAGACACTGGTTTCCACTAAATCAATCCTTGTGTGGCATCAGGTGAAAGAAAAAAGGCAACACCCTGGCAGTGTTCATGGTCTTCGTCCTCGTAGCCAGAGTAGATGATTGCCAACCTGGTTTGTCCGACCTCTCACTCTGCTCTCACAGAGGCAAAGTACTTTTGTTTTGTGTCCCCTAATCTCCCCAGCAACTTGAGTTGCCCTGCTTGTTTCATATAGAATTCTGATGTTCCAGGTCCCTATCCTGGTGTGAGCCTTCATCGAAAGAGGATGTGTCGGCAAACAGGCTTCCCGTAGGCTATCACCAGAGTGCGTCATAAATTCTCCAGGGGAAGAATTTTCTTGAATCAGGCCTATTTGCTCAAAAGTACTTTTTGTTTCTGTATCTAAAGTGTTTTACGATTAGGGTTGTTGACCCCAAGTCAATCTTTTAACCGCCAGGAGAGGACCAATAAAGTGTTAGGGCTTAATTTTGAGTTTGGTTAATCCTCCTAGAAAGGCTGCTTTCAATGGCTGAGGAGTCTTTTCTACTCATAGTGGCCGTTGTCTTCATCAGAGAAAATCTTACGCCCGATTGATCACACTTTGTCTTGGCTCTACCCTTCGGCAAAACTGGCTTGGATGGCCCAGCCAGGAGCTTACAATCCCGGCATTGCCCTCTAGGTCACGGAGCTACGCAGGCCTCTCAACCACAATAGATGGTGACCAGTCTGAGAGGGTCGCCTGCCTAGCTCGGCATTAACCTGTACGTATTGTTCAGTTAGGCTGCGCACCGTTGACGTTAACGATACTTGGGAAGTTTCGTCTACTTCCTCGAGGTCAAGTTCTCCAACTAATGGAGATTCGGTTTCACGTTCCGGATTATCCGGTTCTTGTATGAATTCGTTCGTATTCAAGGTTACCGCAGTTAAGACATGCTTATGGTCAGCTCTTGTCTTTCAAAACCTGCAGAACTTGGCGATATCGCAATGCACCCCTTTCCTGTCGAACCGGGCACTTACACGCTTGTGTGTTTGATCTACCACAAGATGGCCCACCACATTCGCCTCGCGGCTGATCTTCATAACATGAGCCAGTATTGAAAGGAGCACCACGATCCTTGATTCTTGCGGATCAATGCGTTTATCTCGTGCAATTCGGACTAAGAAGTAGTGCTTAACCCTAAAAATGCGGTTACTTTTTTTTTATTAAACAAAAATACATACATACAATACATTCACATAGCATACAATACATTGACAACAGAACATTGTTTTACTCTAAACTGTACAAAAGGTTACTTTGTATCTCTCATATAGCTCATATAGATAATTCTGCTGTTTTCTGTCACTACAGCTAGACAAGACCTGTCCAACTAATCTTTTATACAGATTAAGAAAGATAATTCAGTGTTCTGAAAATCAGTTCATTTGTGGTTGTCCACCAATAGCAGTGTATCAAACTTAACTATGTAACTACTTACGGTTACTTACGCTGGCAGACTAAGCGAGCTTCCAGTGTGGACGTGTCTCTTCTGTGGACGTCACTTTCGGTGGCGACTCAACGTTGTCTAGCACTAAGTCTGAATTCCGATCTGACTTCAATGTAGGATTCGGATAGTTCTGTTCCCGCACTGCTGATACGTTTCCAAGCGCTAAGTCGGAAACGGCAGCTCAGACTACCATCGCTTCGATATTTCCCAAAAATAGCGACAGCCTAAGCTAATCATCGCCGTAGGAAAACGTTAACTGGTTCGCAAACAACCGACACTCGGCGTTGTGTCCGGTGAACTGGTCCGTATCCACATATGTGTCAGGTGTGTCTTATGTTTCACTGATGGTTCTTAAATATTTAGATGTAACCTTAGGTCAGGTGACACAAAACATTTTGATAATTAATGTAACGACTTCTCGAGAGAGGTTTGATAAGCGTGGTGCAAATACAACATCAGGCATGTTTATACTCCTGATGAAACGAGGTCAAGGGCTGTTTTACAATTCACATGTAAAAATAGATAAAAGAATGTGTAAATAATGATATATATAATGCAGCTTTTACCGAAAAAAATGTTATTCTAAAAAAGGGTAAAACATTATGCATATATATATATATATATATATATATATATATATATATTCACATGCAGAAACTCAAACTAAAATAAAACTAAACTGAAGGCAATATATAGGTATAATTAATGTAATTCCAGTTAGTTGAAAAATAATTAAAACGAAATAATAAATATAATTATATTCCGGGTAAAACAATCATTTATATAATTATGAACGTTATGTCACACACAAGGAATACAAAAATATAATAATGAATATCTGCAGATACATGCAGTGCATGGCATTGCATATGAAGCCTTTAAAAATATGGAAAAAAAATCACAATACCCTAAATATAAAGGATAAATATTTCCTGATAGCAACATTCCCATATTTGACCATACGTTTATTACGGTTTCAGTTTTACTGAGTATGTCGTTATAGCATATATTATTCATCCTTCGCATATCAGGAACAACAGAGATACCCGAAATCTTAATTAATTCACACACCATTTAACACCTAGCTTTTCAATATTATCTTTTTCATTAACACAGTGTGTCACTAGTTTCACTACATTTTTATCCATGTTAAAGAGGTAATAATCCTAAATGATATTAACGCAATAACTTGGAAAGAATGTGAGGAAGATTCGCCAAACTGGCAGCATTGATCAGACTTATAAGGAGCTATGTCAAGTTTGAACATGGATGACATTCGTGCATTTTTTCAAGGCTACAGAAGCGATCACACTTAAATGATGTTATGCATAAACGTAAAGAAAAGTGTGTACTCTATGTTGTCTAGGTATGCCGTGGGGTAGGTTTTGTATGAGATACCATTTAAATATAATATACAGAATCTCTTACAAGGACAATGTATTTGCTACAATTTAGGAATTCTGAACAAAGAAAAATTTATGTATATATATATATATATATATATATATATATATATATATATATATATATATATATAGAGGCAAAACTGAGGAGGCACCAGCCGTGACTCGCCACGGGTCTAGTAAGCACCTATAAAAGAAAAAAACTAGTACCGTATCGGGGGCAGATTTCACATCTTGCATGGTGCACCGCTGTGCTTCAAACTTGTTCCTTCCCAGGCGCTCTAAGTTATATCATGGGTATTTAAACATATGACATCCTATAATAATCTTTGCTCAATGAAACATTCGTCATGGTACTCTGACCACTTCTATGGATATCTAAGCTTCCACTGCAGAGGGAGGCACAGAAGTGACATTTATTTTCTATATTTTTTGCATATCCACAAAATCTACTTACTGTTTGAAAATTATCATGATAAGATACACAAACCTTTGATCAGGAAAATAAACTTGACGTTTCAAAGACACAAACTGGTGACCTACCATTGATTTTATCTCCATTCATACTAAATATGTTATCTTTAAAATCACTGAGTACTGGAGGTATATAGAATACAAGAATTATCAGAAGTCCAAATATCACAAACCCTATTATTTGAAATTTAATTTCCTATCGTCTATTTATATAATAGTTACTAGCTTAATAAGGACTTTATTAAATATATATCGATAAATATGTATCCGCCTTATAATGAACTACCATGATAAAGGAGAAAACAATTTTAAGTATATCGGCTGCCGTCACTGGTTCCTCCAGTGAAAATATGTGGCAAGTTAAAAGGTTTTTTCTGCCACCTTACATTAATCTGCAAATTAAAAGGGCTTCGGAATTTAAAACCGTCACTGCTTCGGATGCCGAGAATTTTAGCACTATAGATAAATACCTTAAGTACATCACTTAACAACTGGCAACGGTCCTGCATTAATGTGTTCTGAAAAAAATACAAATATTTACATGTTTTGGGAATGTGAGTTCAGGGGCGTCAAAAAGGGCCTTGAAAAGATATGGAGTTCATTATGTGTGATATACGCTCGCAAGCAAAGCCCTTGTTAATGTACACATGATTACATTATTAATACCTCTAGAAAAGAAACACATTTAATAACTTTGTTTCGTAACATGTTAATTGGTTGACTGATGCTAAGTGACTGGGCTGGGTCTTCCGCTCACAGAAGGAACATGAGATCGTTTGATATGCCTCATTGCTCGCCTTGAAGACGTTTGATGTGATAATAACTGAGAACTGGTACCCCGGCCATAGGCGTCGGGCATGATATTAAAGGGGCTTATGACAATATTTCATGATATTAAACGGTCTCTTTTACCTCTGTATTTAAAAGGAATGGCTTTTGATTGCAGATTTGTGACAAAAACGGGACTTTATATTAACATATATGACACTAAGTGGACTTGACAGTATTATTAATTTGAATTATAGTCTTTGATTCTATTTCTGAGTTTACTATGAAAATATTACATATCAAAATCGTTTTTAGAATTAACATTTACTGGAAATATACCTTATTTTTTAATTTTTTTTTATATTTCATTGTAATACATGTGAAATGTGTCACTCAGAAAATAAAAGGTATATATACATATATATATATATATATATATATATATATGTATATATCAGGGTGTGTGATCATATATGTTCTGTTAAAAAAGAACGTCCGAACTTTGACTTCCCTCCCACGCCTGCGAGTCGCCCCCTCCCCCGTCCCCTAAAGAAAAGTTTACGCCACTCTGTGTGTTGCATTTGTTACTCTGTAATGTGGTGCCACCTGTCACTCGATAATGATATTATGTTGTGGTTACTATTTTTCAGGTTTTTAATTTGGTCAAGTCAGGAATGCTTAAGAAAATGTTTCTCATATATAAATATATATATATATATATATATATATATATATATATATATATGGGTGTAATGATGTCTATGCTTATAAAAATACCAAGTGGCTGGTCCGCTTTGGAAGGAGCGCAACACTTGAATTTTATCACAGAGGAAAGAAGAGAAATAATTGTTTCATTGTTAAATTATAAAGTTATTTAATATCTGACAAATATATCTTATCCTCCCTGCAGAGCCTATAGAAAAATAAAGATTGTTAGCATTTTTTTCCATCGACAGTAAATATGAAATGTCCCAGCGATAGGTAATTAATAAACGTATTATTACTTGCATACCTAAATTGAACTATCTAAAGCAACATAAATTATCTAGTATCTTCTTCTGAAGTCTCCCTTACCATAGTTCCCTTTGCAATTAGGAGGCATCTGTGTGATGGGAGATTTTTTGACCGTATGCCAATGTAAATAAATCCCTGTCTCTGCTCGGTTGACATATTTTGCTGTATTATCCAATGCAGTATTTCAAGAGCTGCGAGCACTAATCAGCTGGATTTCTAGTAGTTTAACTTCTAGAAATATTCAGGTTCTGAACATTAATCGGTGAACCAATCAAAGCTTAAACAAATGTTATCCTGTTAGGGCATCTTATTTCCATGTGCTGCCATCTGGTCCAATAAATTATACTTTTATCTGACTCCTCCTCATATATGTAATGTTTGCATTGACTGTATGAATATCAAGCGTTTTGAATTACGTTTGACATTATCGCAGGTGAATCTACAGGTAGACAAATGAACGGTAGGTCATGATGGTCATTGTAGAGTATGAGAATTAAAAAAAAAAGTGGAGGTATATTTAGGGCCTTTAATAACCACTACTCACAATGTGATATTTTATAATAGCTTAGGTTCTGTTCACAGCTTTACTTACACCGTTTATATCTTTTCCCTGCCTCTTGTACCTAAAATCATCAATAAAAAAAAAAATATGTGTCAAATAGCTCCAATATGGAAAACATAAAAAGTGAAGCAAATTATTGCCAAGGAGGTGCTGCCACCTGTAATTTCAGTTAGCACTACACTCATCTGTCACTATTAGAAAGGGTCTCTTGGAGTGTTCTGGCTCATTTCCCTCTAGAATAAGGTCTTAACCTGAATTAGTCTACAGATCATATGACCGTAGTCGACATGTTTAATTTAAAAACTGAACAAAAAATGTATGGCATGTTATATTTCAGTTAATAGAACTAGTTGCTTTGATATTTTGATTTTTTTAATAAAAATAAGATCAACGCAACAATTTGACCTAATAACAGAACAACATACAACCTAGTTGTTGCATTTTTTTTTTATTTGAGGACGACGCATATTACTGAACAACATATTTAAGTAATGAAATGATACAGCAGACACAAATAATATAAATAACTATTTGAATGAACACTCCCACACGCACAAGTACGTTACTTATTTAGTATTATAACATGACGTTAACATATAACCGTACGTGATTCTAATCTTTATTCAGCTTTATACTGTTGATATAGCAAAATGTATGCAGTGTACAGTATATGTGTCTGTTTGTGGGCGTTATGACAATTTTCATCATACCCTTGGAAGTGTAGAGAGAAATGTCGCAGATGTCCATTTATTTACTTTAAACGTCCCGCATATAAAATGAGTTATATGCTGATGCACTTAATAAAATTAGCAAAATACTGTCCAGTGAAATTCCTTTTGTTTGAAATTAATTGGTAATAAAAATTAACGGACCTATAGTAAACATAAAAGATTTTGTAAAACATTTTGTACGATGTTAATCAAACTAACGTTGGAAAATGCTTGATGTACCTCTATACGCATAATTAAATGTGCACACTGAAGCCCCAGTTACAACTGAGCTATGATCATCGTATCGGCGTATTTGCATAAGAAAAGGTGTGGACCTGTTAGGATAAGACTACCTTACGAACATCGCTTGGCCACTTGGAACCATCGCACATCATGCGAATTTTTTCGTGACTTGTACCAACAGCAAAAGGCTGATCGTCACAAACTGGTCACATGTGGTAGGGTTATAGTTTTACGTCTGTTATAAGACCACCTTTGTGAACGACCGCTGATAATGAAGATATAGTGTGCATGGATATATGACTTTGTTCCCAAAAGCAGTTGTTAAGTGTACACAGCTGTATCTGAAATACCAGGATGTAGATCATTGCTGGCAAGGAAAAACAATGAACGAAGTAATCATGAAGGGGAAGGTTTTTACATGACAAGTTCATGGGGTCACGGTGCCTTACTTTGTCAACCTTAACTTTTTACCTTTATAAGAGCAGCCAGGGAGGCTGCACGATTCAGTGGTGGAACACATAACACAGGAGGAAGGAATATATATGTTAGACGTATACTGCAGGAGTAAGAATGTTAAACCGGGATCTCATCGACCCTGGATTTGTGCTGTCGTACCCAGTAGCTTGTAAAATATAAACACACACACAAACAATACATGGGGATGAAACTATTCTGGAATTAAAATAATTAAGCGTGTGTACTGGCATTCATGTTTCCTTCTACCAGGCAATGAAGGTTTAATTATGTTAAAATAAATTCTGCAAATTAAATTGATTACCCAAAATAATGTTGTCTTTTTATGATTTAATCGTAGCCTGAGATCATTAAATGCACTGGACCGTATTATATACAATTTGTCTCATTTGCCAGTCACTTTTGTTGGGTAATATAAATTCATTTACATTGATTTATTTTTCCGTTTTGTGGAAAAACATTGATTTACATTGATTTATTTTTTTCCGTTTTGTGGAAAAACATATAATCATAATCATTCTTTTGTAACAAAACAAATTAATAAACAACTTCCAATAACACCTACTATAGTTTAGTCGAAACGATTTCCAATGGTATATTACGACATAAAGCTACAAAGTGTCTAAATTTACATAAGGGACACAATGTTTAGGGTTGTATACATTGAAAACACACTGTGACCTGAGGGGGCCTTCCATCCATCCACACAAAAGATACTCCTCATTCTGCTTCAATATGAATTTTATTTGTGTTTTGAATTTCATTTCAATAATAGATAATATGTTATCGTTAACATGGCAGAATCCTTAATATCAAGGGAACAGTTAGATGAATGTCAGATGCAATCGAATTTAATTGTGATTATTGTAACTGTAGTCATAATGATTTGTCATTATAAGTCGATCGATCGACTTTATTTGTTAAGACTTATTTTCTTTCAGTTCAAAGTCCACTCTTCCAATATCTTTCCATGCTCACTTTCTTATGAAAATCAAATTGTGTCGGTTTCAAGAATTCACTATACACACATGGGTGTGTATGTGTTTTAGCGTCATTTTGTGCTCCACGTACTTCAGAATTATGTCACCACTGTAAAAAAAATTACAAACTAGATTGTTTAAATAAAAATCGATCATCACCTGCAGAAGATTAGCCTATAGATATAAACTTACCCACGGAGTAACATCCAACTCTTTCATATCTCTTTAAGGTAAAATATGTTATTTCTCATTTTGGATTTCTCATTTAAACACCTGTTCTGAAAAAAAATAAACAATTGCTTTAGGTATTATCCTAAACTGTTAAGGTCTTATGATCATCAAACTACCTTTGTTTAGTTTAGCTATAAAATCTATATTTAAAATAATTTTAGCCACGGTGATTGATACATATTTAGAGTCCTTGGCATATTTTCTTAGAATGTATGATATGTATATATTATTATTATTAATTATTATTTTTTTATCTATGGTATTGGTAAGATATATGTGTAAAAATGGTATCCTTTGAAACTACATACAATATCCCCAGGCGGTTTTTATATAAATTAAATTGTATATTTAGTTTGTGTTTTTTTATATTGATTTTTAAATTTAACCTAAAAAAAATGTGTGATACAAACAATGCTTGTTTGGTTAAAATGGCGTATACTTACTGCACTAAAAGTTATATCGGAAAAAAAATCATTTTAGATCATATGTGAATTAAGGTATATGCAAAAGTTGAAAATTGTACATTAGATGATTTTTTGCTAAAAGTATTGCTCTGAAGACCCTACAGTTTCCTGAAATACTGTTTTGAGGAAATGGCAAAAATGTTTTGGAAGAGGAATTTTTGGGGGGAGGGGAGACAGGGATATCAGCGCAAGTGACAGTCGTACCATTTCACTAAATATTCCGATCGGAATTGGTTTCAATATACATTTATAAAAAAATAGCTTGTCAATATAAAAAAAAATACGAATTAGTTACGCGAAATGCCAACTGGTCATAAGTAATTAGGACATGGGCCACCGCCCCCTGGCAAGCGTCAGATGTAAAGTTAATTCTGCGCACACATTCAGACTGCCATATACCCTAATCCAATTAACAGCCTAGTTGTCCCACTCATAATCATACATGAGGCACGTAATAGATAGCAGCAACACATGGAATGGGAACGAAGTTGTTTATTCACTCAGTCTATATATAAATATACGCATGAGGTATCTCCGTCACATGACGTGCATGAAAGTGTGTAAGTTGACATCGTACGCTCCCTGTAAATACAAAAACGCAACTGGCTTTGACAAGACAAGCATCATAATCACATAACCGATTTACACAAATAATTGTTTAACTGATCATAGGATTAACATCAACCGAATTAAAGAGAAAAATGACTGTCAACCCGGACATATCTTCAAATTTAATAAATGCATTAAATGATGCTTTCATTACGAATCTGTCACCTGTTATGTCTGTTTTATGGCTATTGAGATATAGTTTATACAGAAAATAATATAAGGCATACCATTCTAATTTCTCTGACAAGCTGGCCTTGGTAAAGCGTCCTCAAACAGGCCCAAACTCATCATGCTGCAATTGCGAGGAATAATGTATATTATTTTTTATGCAGCGATGATGAGTAACACATCTTTATTCTTACAATAACTAAGATTGATTACATAAAAAATACATAACATTTATACCTTGAACCTGCTTGTGTCTTGCCCCGTCGCCTTTTGCTGTCACCAACAAGATTCAGCGATTGAATGAAAACCTTCCCGTCACATTTACGACAAAAAAGTATAACAATCAGGGTATATATGACACCAAAACGACGTATACAAATTGAAGTTCATTCTGTGAAGAAAACCATTAAATATGATTTGAATTTTGTTAGGGCGGTCACCTGTAGACATGGGATGCACTAATAAGATCGGCTTGAGCGGCCTGGATGTCCTAGAGACTCAGTTTCTTTTATGCTGGTTTTCGGCATATAGCTGTTTGGGTGAAAGAAGTTGATGCCTTATGATGCCAAATGATGCTTAGCTATGGATTTTTACATGTATTTATAGAGGATACCTACAAAACACAACTGCCAGAAGAAAGAAACCTTAATAGGCCAATTTTTCGGAGAAGAATCGTGCAAAATTGAAGGAAGCACGAAAGCATGAAACTTGGTATAATAATTGTTCAGACTATACCCAATATTTCAAATATAGGGCCAAGGGGTTTTCCTCCTATTTTGGTCAAAATTCAACATGGCGGCCGAGATAGCCGCCGGAATTCAAAATATCAATACATTCGGTTATATTTGTCCTAGAATGCATTGCAACAGCACTATTTCTATGTTTTTAGGGTCGAGAAATTCATTTATAAGGGTCTCAAGTCTGTATAATGAAGGAACTCAGGTTTTGTTGGTTATGGAATTGTGCTAATTTTGCCTATGTTTACAAGCACCTCGAAAAGCAAACATTAGTTGTTGAGTTATGCATAGTATTATTAAGTTTTCTCTTTATGTCAGCTTTAAGACCAAAGGCCGAATGCACGGCAAACAGTTCATACCACTCGCTTCATCAAGTGAATATACAATAATGGGAATAAACTCTTTCTGATTATCATTACTAAATATTATTTTAACTGAACAGAACCATTTATTACTGCAATTTTCGTAATATTACCAACACTGATTTATAACCTATGTCTAAATATTTTCATTTCGATTAGGTATGACAAGAGCGTGTTAATGTTGTGCTCATAATGTTGTGAGCCTCTGAATATGTACTGATTCTGTCTTTATGCAAGGAGAGAAAGCTGCAATATCACCTCATGGATAATAAGTCATTAAATCTAAAAAATCTTAAAAAGCTTCTACGCGTATGTGTTTCCTACCATATATGCAATAAATCTGATAAACAAATTAATTTTTTTTTTTTTTTACGTAGATTGTATGTCTACTTATTACAATTAATACAAGGCACTCTACGTGGCTTAAGCGTTCGATGGGGGGTATGTGAGATCAGAGGACATGGAGAAAACCGCCGACCCTATGTACGGCCCGGTACAACCCATTCTCATAACAACCGATTAGTTAGAACTTTGTTCGCCAGTTGAGGGAGAGGCGAGCGTTTTAAACACTCAACTGTCCTTTTCATTTAGTCGAAAGATACTTAACTATTTTAAAAGACCCAATCACCTACCTGCCCTGTAAACTAAAGGTAATCCCTTTTTATGAGACATATAGGCCTAAAAACGTGGATATTATCGCACAAAAGGTGCATGTATTGTTTATATCAATGTGTCTGCAATATGTTGGGCCCGCCAAAATAATCAAAACAAAATCAACAAGGGTACTAGCGGCAAGTAAGATAAGCCAGAGCATTGCAGTACTGTTTTGTAACAAGTGACCTTTCTACATCTGCACATATAAAAGACATATATTTCACGTTTGTCGACATTGCTGTGTATACAAAAATGTTTTTGATAAACAAGTTCATCATCTTTCATGGATGAGTCATAAGATCTTCTCACAACAAAAATAACCCTTAGATCATTAATATATACACAGAGGAAGCAAGAAATTACATAAATTCTTATTAAAAAAGTAGATGAATGGGCAGCTTTAAGTTGATATATACATTTTGCATAATGACGTGAAACCCTTATAAATGAATTTCTTCATCCAAAAAATATAGAAACAATACACTTGCCATGCATTCTAGGCTGTATTTATATTTTTAAATCGGCCGCCATCTTGGTCGCCATCTTAGATTTTGACCAAGAAAGGGGATGTATTCTGCCTTGCCCTTTATCTGAAAATATGCGGTATGGTCTGAAAAAAAAAGTCAAGTTTCATTCTTCCTTCATCCTTTGCAAAATTCCTGTAAGCATGCATCTTAATCGCTGGACTAATAGGAATATTGCCAAAATCTTGATAACACAATATACATATATATACTAACAGGGCTTTCATTAGGAAGAACATTTGAGGAGTCCGGGACGCTTGGGCAAACATTCTGATGAGTCCCATCTGAGTTTATGGCTCTCCAAGGGTTGATGACATGTGTCCAATTTTTTTTAAGTTTTTGTAAAAATCTTTTTCGTATTGTATGTATTTATCATATCATTATAGTGATATATATATATGATTAGAAATCGTGCTAATATATGAATATATGCTTAGAGCGAAATGTAAGCCTCAGTTATCAGCACGGTGTTAACATATTTAAAACACTGACGAGTTCGTTTGAGACAGCCGGAGACGGTCATTGACTAATACAAGGTCCTAAAACCAGAAATTCGCGTGTCCCATCGGACGCTTGGACCCTCAGAACCGAGCGTATATAAGAGATTTCGAGCGTCAGAGACGCTCACCCTCGCGTTCCTAGAAGCCCTGTATAATATATATATATATATATATATATATATATATATTTATATATATTGTTTATTAAATATATATGTATAACTTTTTTAAAATATACACATAAATACATTGGGAAAAGCCCTTTTAGACATTATATACATTCACTTCATTACACATTTTGTACATTTGATATGTACATACACACACACACACATATAAATATATATATATATATATATATATATAAAGTTCATTCACTCTATGAAAACGTCTATATCATGTACATTCACATATCTCAAATGTTTTGTTGTCTCTTTGCCCGATGAATGAATTATATCTCTGTCTGTGTGTCTCCTGGGACCTGTGGAATGAGAGAGATATTCCATCGACTTTCATAGTGGTGTCACTGCCTTCGTGTTGTATGGGGCAATCTTCGAGATGTGCAGCCATAAATTCCACATATTTAAGCGATGTTTTATCGTCATGTTCATGTTTGGCACAAATTATGCAGTGGTTGCACATGATAACCCTGATCAGTACTTGGCCTGTGTTTTGCTATACTGATCTTTGACGACATGGGGCGCCCTAGCCACGTGCCGTCTGTCGACACCGAGCAGTCAGCCGAGTTGTTCTGACCCCTCTCTGGTTGTCCTTCCTCGGATAGATGTTTGTCACACACTTCAGTTGTCACTTCAGAGAGAACCTTAGAATGCTGTAACCAGCTATTGGGTAAAGCGGAGGAGGAAGGTTTATGAACGCGCTAAATCTTGCTGCGACTGCTCTTCTTTTCCCGATCGCTCTCATAGCAAAGACTCAGGCGCGTTTCACTTCGCAAAATTTGTGAACTTACTGTTACTGCACCACCCTCGGTGTTTTTCCTAATCCTTCACTCAAAATAAATTTCCTTTATGGCATATGGCACAGACAGCTACCGTAGCCAACAACATAGCGAGTTGGCCGCACTGCCACAAACGGTAGGTGGTTGACTCTTTCCTGATTCAATGCTTTCGTCACTTGACGACTTGGAATCATCATCACTCGTTTTGTTACGGACAAGGGTACCTTGCGATCAGTTGTATGTGACTCTCTCTCCTTCAAATAGCCAAATGTGCCTTCTTTCATTCTACTTTTTTCTTCGACCCATATGCCTCTAGTTTGAAGGTAGAATCTATTCTATAAGGAGCAACTATGTATTCGGGATTGGTTCTGACGATATAATGATAAAGCCTGGGAGAAAATGTTATAAGGTATAGGAAGGTTAATATTACTGAAATAGAATCTGAAATATAGGTTTTATAATGACATAATCACAGCTAAGATTAAAGAACCTCCAAGTAGCATAAATAAGTGGAGAGAACTACATGATATAAGTGCAGAAGATGTTATGGATTACACACTCTCGTCAAATATTACGAGACAGCAAGTTGTTATACTTTCATTTCAAATTATTACACAGAACTTTGCCGACTAATGATATCTTGTTTAAATATAATCTGAATTAAGATGATAAATGTGAATATTGTAGCAGTGTAAATAGGTTAGAACATACATTTATGAATGTCAAGCAGTTAAAGTTTTATGGAATGAAATGTTTTGTATTTTGAAAAAAGCATTCCCCGACATAGGAAACCTAACAAGAAACTTGTAATATATAATTATTAAAACATGAATAGTTGGGGCAGGACATTTTATACTGATAGTCCTTTATTACATATCGGGCTTTTAAATAAAACAAAAGAAAGTACGGACTTTAGAATGTATAGAATGTATCAAAGCTACTATAGAAATGCAAATGAATATTAGAGAAAGGGTTGGAAAGAGAACCTTTTGGGATATGAGATGGAAAGAAATTAATAAGCTGATTTAGAATACTAGTGCCTGATCCCCGTCCTCTTTATACATGTTTTATTTCACGTGTTTGTAATTATGTCATTTGCTTGTATTTTTGTTGCTCTCGTTACATATGTTGTTGTTGTATATTTGAAGCGAATAAAAGAAATATTACTGAAATAACATGCGGTAAATTCATATTTTTGCATATACTGGACGCAAAGACAAATATCGGTTGATAATTACATAATTTGGGGCAGTGACATAAACATTATTCGGGCAACTGAAGGAGGACGATGTACATTTTGCTTCTGGGTAAGGAGTACAGTGGGAAGTGTTTTTAAAAATCAGTGCCAATTATCAAGTGCCCTTGATAAAGATAAGCGCATGTCTCCGCACACCTGTCAATCAACAATGTGCTTAGCACGGCAAATGAATGGTTAACCAATAAACAATTGATACGCTGCTGTTTATCGCCGAGCCGTCTCGCGCTCCTGTTTGAACTCCACTAGGAGTTGACAACTGAAATAAAATGCTATTTTAGCCCAACTGATACCGTATTACGACATAAACGTACTTTTGTGACATTATACCACTAAATAAACCACTAAATATTACCAATGAAATGAAATCATATATATATATATAATTTTATATATATCTGTATGTATGTGCAGTTATGCGTTACACTTTGCTTGCAGGAAGTCAATTTTAATCGGGACTAATGAATAACATCCGTCTTTAAGAAAGATGCCCAATCAACTCTCTGACCGTTATAAACTTAAGGCAATCCCTTAGGGCTTTCATAAAAATAGGCCAGAAAACGTGGATATAACCGCAGGTAGTCTGTTTTGTTTATACCAACGTGTTTATGATATGTGGGGGGCCGGAAAAATAATCCCAACACAATCAACAAGGCCACCTTGCAGCAAGTCAGATAAGCAAGAGCTTCGTAATCGACGTTTTACAACTAGTGACCTTTCTACTTCTGCATATATGCAACCTACCTGCTGAGGTTACAATTTTTTCCCCTTTTGTCAACATTGCTGTTTTTACAAACATGTTGTTGATAAACAAATCACACATCCTTTACTGAGGCCTTATAAGAACTTTACTCAACCAAACTTGCCCCTAGATCATTAATTTATACACAGAGGAAGCCAGGAATCATATAAATTCTTTTTCAAAGGGTAGGAATCAGGCACCTTGAATATCACCCTTTGAAAAATATTTTTAGCGCAAGATATTAAGCGGAACCAACATCACAGGATGGTTTATGCCTCCAGGTCCAATTGGGATTCGTGGTGAATAAATTGCTCTCCGCAATTATACAGTGCCGTTTGCTGTGTTGTTGATCTATGTTTTATGCGTGCCAGTGTGATGTCTGAATAAATGTGTGGCGATTTATTGAGATAAGGGTGGGCAAAGGTCAATGTTAGAGGAAGTATTTTAGGTGAATTTATATAATAATTTCCTTCTGTGTGGTTACAGCTGATCCGAAACTCACCAGAACGGTCATTGATATACATACATCGGGACAACCCCACAGAGCCTTGTGTTATAGTCCATTCTCATCGTATTTCGTCCCCCCAAAAAGAATGCGTCTTCATTTCACAGGTGTTTTTATAAACGCCTATTTATACACACACTATTACACACAAGAACATAAGCAGGAACAAATCGTATGTCAATATGTTTTGACATCTGAATTGTCGGGGGTTAGCATGTGTCTTGACAGCTGATGTACGGAAAGGCAATACGAATCTTGACACCTGTCAATTCGCAGGTCACTTTATGCCTTGACACATGATGTGTGGGAAGTTAAAGTGTGTCTTGTCACTTAATGTGTAAGAGGTTACCATTTCTTTGAACCTGATATGTGAGAAGTATCCATGTGTCAAACTTAAGCATGTATGGTTAGCAAACGTCACCTGATGTGTGTGTGTGGGTAAACTTTTGCTTGATAGGCTAACATGTGCCTTGACCCCTGGTCTGGAGGGGGGGGGGGCATATGCTTAGATAGGAGGCTTATGGTAGAACATCTGTTGTGTGTTTTTTTATGTCTTTATACGTGCTTGGTTCAAATATGCCTTGATACATGACGGATGTGAGGTTGACATGTCTTGACAACTTGACACTCGATGCATTTCGGGGAAACATATCTAGAACCCTGATGAGTGTGAAGTTAACATGCGTCTTCACAGTTGATATGTATGAAGTTAACAAGACTTGAGAGCTGATATGTGGGAGGGTTACGTCTCTGAACCCCTCTCTGTGATGTTGTCATGCGTCTTTTCAAGTGATATGTTGGAGGTAAATGTGTCTTGGCAGCTGATGAGAGTAAAGCTAACATGTGCCTTGACAGCTAATCTGTAGAAGGGCAGCATATTCCTTGATGGAGGGTTAATGTGTCTTGACACCTGTTGTGTGTAATTTACTTGTGGGTTTCAAATATGCCTTGATACCTGATGAATTTGAGGTACGCATAGTCTGAAACTTTTTGCTTGAGAAAAACGTGTCTTGACTCCTGATGCATGTGGGGTATACATAAGTCCTGATACATGATACATGAGGTAAATATCTGACTCGACAGTAGATGCATGTTATACGTCGTGGGAGCTTATTTGTAGATCCATGATATGTGTCTTGACATATTTTGTATGTGAGGTTAATAGGTGTCTAGATAAATCATCTCTGTGCGCGTAACATGTCTTGACACCTTATGTGTGCGAGTTTAACATGCGTCTTAACACCTGTTGTGTTCGACGTTAACATATTTGAGACCTGATGTGTGTAAGGTTGAAATGTGTCTTGAAACTTTTAAGGCGTTATCATGATTCTAAGTAATTTTGATTTTTTTATGCCAATCATAAACGGCACTCCGCTAATGCAAGAGTCTCTCGCTATATATATGCCTAAATAGTCCAATGAAATATGCACAGTCGAATGGTTACAAGCTCGACTTTTTACCCAAGTTCGGATCCCGGCTGGCTTTGAGATATATATATATATATATATATATATATATATATATATATATATATATATATAAATATATATATATATTCTAATCAGAATATGATATATTTTATAAGGCAGCTAAACTAAATTAGCTTTGAATCAATATAATCCTCTCAAACAACATCGGCCGGCAATCTTTTTTCTAAACAGGTACGTTTTTTAAATAATAAATCAGGTACACATAACCAATTACTCATTGACAACTGAGAAGTAAAAAGTGGCAGGGTATCTACACAGTAACCACAAAGGGGGAAGCCTTCTTACATGGTCTTGTCGTGTATATATAGATTTGTGTTATTGACTCACATGTAGTCTTCTAGGGATGCTGCCGATTTTGTGTGACATCTGACCCCTGTTTACACAAAATTTGACAGGGGATTTTTTTATCTATGAAGCTGATTATAGATGTCTCGTTTATTACTAGTGATGCGGCGTATATTATATATATAATTGTATGAATAGCAGTGCTGGTTCATTGTTTATAGTTGGAAAGGGTATACACAGAAAAGTCGGTTCACTGGCCGTGGGGTTCGAACCCATGATCTTCCGATTTCCGGTGAGGCTGCCTTAACCTCATGGCCGTGCCAGATCCCAAACCTCTCTGTGTATTTGCATACATTTATAGAAACCAGCGAAGTCACGTCACGGTAGTGACGTCATAGTCTGACCCACTACACGTGTCGGCACGGCGACTTTTGCATGCTGCAGGGAGATCTAATGGCTTTATATGATGTGCGGCATAGATCACATATATATAGATGTATGAATAGCCATCTAATGCACTTGAGCACGTTTTGGGTGGCCGGTTGCAATTTTGTGGGAAAAGATGGTTTCTTTTCAGTACGATGTTTTGACAGGAGGTTTGAAAACTAACTCCAGCCCTACAACAGGCCTGCCAAATAACTTTACCCCCTGCCCTCACCTGGGTTAGTCGGCCAAAAGCAAAGAGCAACTGGTTAAGTAATGCACGGGGCGGCCAGAGTTGACACTCGACGTTTGATCGCCCAATCTAATTAGTTGAGCATATATACAACTGATAAGCGTTGGAGAGCAGTGTGCAAACACATACGTGGCTGTGAATTATCTGTTAGTATCGGGTTAAAATATAATTCTCGTTTCTGTTATTTGTCGTGTATATTACGTTGAAACAAAACATTATAAGAAATAATGTGATTTCTGCCATATCCTTAGCCTATCGAAAGATACACAAAATTATTTCATAATATGCTACTTCATATCATGACCATTACGTCTACGATATTCATACTGTCAACATCGCTACAACCAAATATTACGTAAATAATAACAAATGAAACTACGAAGTGCCGATCTCGAATGCCATTTGAAAACCTGCAGATGTTGAATGAACTCAACAAATCTCATCGGGCCAAACCATGTTTAGTAAAAAATTGATGGGTAGCGACTATGAATCTTGGGATGACTGCATACCGACCTCCACGTTAGAAGGATATGTTGTTTTGCCGTTTACTTCAGCGTGAGAATACACACTATGCTTTGCCGCCTGTCGTTCTAGCATTTGTTAGAGCCAAGTATCCTCGGCAGGTAAAAAGCGAAGTCCGTCCGGTACTTACGGGCATCATGGTTATAATATTACTTAAAATCTAATCAGAATGTGGATACACTGTTTCTGGCATTATGGACTCTATCCAGTGTCGTTCCATCATATATAAGATCTGTCGACTTGTTCCCACTTAATTACAACCTGACAAAGAAGCCTGTGTGTTTCGAAAGCTCATGTGTTAATAAACATGTTAGTCTATCTTAAAGGCGTCACTCTTTATTTTATCCTATATATGTATATATATATATATATATATGCGTGTGTGTGTTTGTGTGTGTCGAGGCCCAGATCAAAATCTGGTCCAATTTAAAACTGGGCCGGCCCATATTAAAATTTTGATCTGGGCCGGTCCAGCTTTCAATCTCTTGGTGAAAAGTTCAGAATTGAAATCTGGTCCTGTTTCAAAATGGGCCAGCTCAGATTGAAATTTTGGTCTTGGCCGGTCCAAATTACAATTCTGTAGTGAAGACTTCACGATTAAATTCTGGTCTGGTTGGAAAAAAAAAAAAAACTGGTCTGACACAGATTAAAATATTGATTTTAGCCAGTCAAGATTACCACCCTCTGGTCGACTGATTTTAAACTGGGCCAGCCCGGATCAGAATCATGATCTATTTCTAGGCTGCCTTCCGTTATACCATTGTTACCTAGCTGTCATTTAATCAATTAAAAAAATTGCAAAATATTGTAAGTCCAGAATAATTAATAATTTATAAATCTATTTCATATTCTTAGAAAATGCCATTGGTTGGACTTAAGTTTTATTTATGTTGTAATTTTACCTCTTATGTGAAATGACTTATTTATAATTGATAAAATAATCATCTTAAACAGTGATAGTGAACATTTGTAAACTACATATATTATAGCTTGCAGAACAATTGCATTAACCAACAAATCAAAACAAAATTTAATCAGTAAATATTAAAATATATTAAATAAATATCACTCTAAGCTTGTGATCCATGATCTGTAATTTCAGAATTTTTAAAGAAATTATCATTTATGGAAGGTTTGAGTCTTTGGTCTGTCATCTTTATGTCCAGCCACCCATTAAAAATTCTGCACAAAATACAACGTTGACCTTAGAACTTATTTATACCTAAATATTCAGGAAGGAAGGCCCTTGAAAAAAAATCTATTTGGAAACCTGAACTGAAGCCAATGAATTAAGGTGATTTAAGCGTAGTATACAGAAAATATATATCTAGTGAACATACATTAGATTAAGATTGGCTAATTTGTGGGTATTATTAAGCAGAACATAATGTACTTAGATAGGACAGTCGGAACAACTTTCGCCAACTGAGCATTTTAACTATGAAGGTAGAGATTATTTTTATTACATTATTTAACTACATTTCATTTAGTTAGTTATCAGGTATGAGTTTAGTTTTTTTTTTTTTGTTATTAACAAAGTTAAAACCCCCACCATGTTTGTCACCGTACTGCTTACCTGTGGATTTAAGCTTTTTCATTCTGAAATAAAATGATAAATGTTATTTTCACGCATGTTCACCTCTACTTTTGAGACCCCAAATGGCAACCATCATATTTTGTCTTAACTGTGGTTTTCCACAGGCTTTTTTAAGGCTGATAAATCACTGTTGTTAACTAAAAAAAAATAAAATAAAACTGGCATTTAAATATGCATCCATATATTTAAAATATTGCATTTGTATTTTGGATTTTCAGAACAGATATCAGAGTATTTGGTTAAGTTGAGTAGATGTCTCATAACATTTTGATACATAAAACTGTAATTTTGATAGTTGGTTTGAGTGTAGTTGGTGTGAACTTGCATGCTTGAAGGATAGAAAAAAAAAACAACAAAGAAGCACGTTTACATTATATTTGTTATCTAGATTTGTTTGGTCAATATAATACTTTAAATGATCTTTTTTATTTTGTGCTTTGTGCTCTTCACACGGGTATATCTAGCATTAATATTGACTTATTATCGTATTTAAGATAATAAAATCAAGCTAGCCTAGGATAAGATAAGCATCTGATTTGGCTGGCCCAGTTTAAAATCCGTCCACAACAGGATTGTAAACTTGAGGGGGCAAGATCAAAATTGCATTTTGGGCTGGCCCAGTTTAAAATCAGTTCAGACCAGATTTCAATCCTGATGTCTTCCCCACAGGATCGTATACTGGACCAGCCAAGATAAAATTTTAATCTTGGCTTGCTCGACATATACATATGTAACGCACCAAATGTGAAATTTCAAAACCGTTATTTTGCTCATTTCATGTAATAGGCAACCACTATGCTTCATTCATCAAAGGGGCAAAATCACTAAATTCTGCTTGGCCATTTAATGAAATGATCAACTTAACCATCAGTTAATATCTTTCTCAGTTTTGTTAGGTATAAAAGGGCATTTGAATGAATCCTCATGATCGAATGCCATGTTGGACACCCTGTCCTATTTTAATGAAGCTGTAATAGATAAAATGAATAAAAGGCATATTTGCAGCTTAAATTTTACTAGTATAGGTATATGTATATATTTTTATAATCTAGTTTTCAATTATTAATATATACATGTACATAACTATTGCTTAGATATTGATTATATTATTTATATATAACCAGTTAGATTAAATTATATTACAAACATGAAATATGAGTAACTGGTATTGGTAAGTTAACTTAAACTCATAGCTATGGCCAAATATTACTACTATTTATTTACTATTTAATATTTAAGTACTATTTATGTACTCATTAACTAAACACACTGAGTCAGTAGTGAGTTTATGCTTTGTAGGTTGTAGGTCTCAACTGCTTAATTAAAATGGTTTTGATAAGCTTTGATAAGGATTGTTGGTCAAAATGGTGACATCATAGTCAGAAGTACACTATGCTTGTTCAATTATTTTCAAGTGATTAGCCTATTGATATTTTGGTAACATTCATAGTATATATTAATAAATTATTCATATTTCAGAATAGTGTGCAGATGCTCATCTGTGAATTTATTACCTAAAAGCTGGTGAACATTTATTACATGATGATCATATATAACTATCACATATTTAGAGTATATATATTTCTTCAAATTGTTCATATAACAAATAACACATGACATTTGACTATTTTACATATATTTCTTTTTATCAGCACTGGCAAATAGCTCTCACAATCTGAATAGATTTAAACACTTCTGAAAAGAGCATCTCATTTAAATTATTGTGAACACCTATACTAGAAATGTGAAATAATATTTACCATAAAAGCAATATATCAAACTCAAAGTAAACCAATTAGTATACATAACAATCATTTAAACATGATTAAAAATAATTATTGCAACCTGCCATTAATTATCAGTGTTTGAACATGTTTTCTCTGAGATGAGATTTAATGAATATATATATGTATATATATATATATATATATATATATATATATATATATATATATATATATATATATATACTTTCAAGAAAAATTGAAAAAACATTTTGTTGCTCTCGTTACATATATTGATGTTGTTTATTTGAAGCGAATAAAAGAAATATTACTGAAAAAAACATGCGGTATATTCATATTTTTTTGCATATACTAGACGCAAAGACAAGTATCGCTTGATAATTACATAATTTGGGGCAGTGACATAAACATTATTCGGGCAACTGAAGGAGGACGATGTACATTTTGCTTCTGGGTAAGGAGTACAGTGTTTTTAAAAATCAGTGCCAATTATCAAGTGCCCTTGATAAAGATAAGCGCATGTCTCCGCACACCTGTCAAACAACCATGTGCCTAGCACGGCAAATGAATGGTTAATCAATAAACAATTGATACGCTGCTGTTAATCGCCGAGCCGTCACGCTCTCCTGTTTGAACTCCACTAGGAGTTGACATCTGAAATAAAATGCTATTTTAGCCCAACTGGTACCCTATTACGACAGAAACGTACTTTTGTGACATTATATACATGACAAGCAATCATAAGATTATATTTTTTTATATACAAAAATGTTCATTTTGCAATTTCTGATGATCATTAAATCTTAAGGACCAGAGGTTTTTTTTTACAACGCCATATTGCTAAAGATGCAGCGTTACGTAAAAAAGTGAACCTTTTGGGGTCAGGCTGGCGATGGTCAGGTCATAAATGATAAACCACTAAATATTACCAATGAAATGAAATCATATATATATGTATATGCAGTTATGCGTTACACTTTGCTTGCAGGAAGTCAATTTTAATCGGGACTAATGAATAACCTGTCTTTTATAAAGGGGCCCAATCAACTATCTGACCGTTATAAACTTAAGGCAATCCCTTGGAGCTTTCATAAAAATAGGCCAGAAAACGTGGATATAACCGCAGGCAGTCTGTTTTGTTTATACCAACGTGTTTATGATATGTGGGGGTCCGGCAAAATTATCACAACACATTCAGCAAGGGCACCTTGGAGCAAGTCAGATAAGCAAGAGCTTTGTAATCGGCGTTTTACAACTAGTGACCTTTCTTCTTCAGCATATATGCAACCTACCTGCTTAGATCACATTTTTTTCCGTTTGTCAACATTGCTGTGTTTGCAAACATGTTGTTGATAAACAAATCACACACCCTTTACGGAGGCCTAATCAGAACTTTACTCAACCAAACCTACCCTTAGATCATTAATATATAGAAAGAGGAAGCCAAGAATCATATATATTCTTTTTCAAAGGGTAGGAATTAGGCACCTTGAATATCACCCTTTGAAAAATATTTTTAGCGCAAGATATTAAGCGCAACCTACATTACAGGATGGTTTATGCCTCCTGGTCCAACTGGGGATTCGTGGTGAATTAACTACTCTCCGCAATTATACAGTGCCGTTTGCTGTGTTGTTGATCTATGTTTTATGCGTGCCAGTGTGATTTCTGAATACATGTGTGGCGATTTCTTGAGATAAGGGTGGGCAAAGGTCAATGTTAGAGGAAGTATTTTAGATGAATTTATAAAATAATTTCCTTCTGTGTGGTTACAGCTGATCCGAAACTCACCAGAACAGTCATTCATGTACTTACTTTGGGACAACCCACAGAGCTTTGTAATATAGTCTATTCTCATTGTTTTTCGTCCCCCAAAAAAAGAATGCGTCTTCATTTCACAGGTGTTTTTATAAACGCCTATTTATAAACACACTATTACACACAAGAACATAAGCAGGAACAAATCGTATGTCAATATGTGTCTTGACATCTGAATCGGGGGGGGGGGGGGGGTTAGCATGTGTCTTGACAGCTGATGTACGGAAAGGCAATACGAATCTTGACACCTGTCAATTCGGAGGTCACTTAATGCCTTGACACATGATGTGTAGGAAGTTAAAGTGTGTCTTGTCACTTAATGTGTAAGAGGTTACCATTTCTTTGAACCTGATATGTGAGAAGTATCCATGTGTCAAACCTGAAGCATGTATGGTTAGCAAACGTCACCTGATGTGTGTGTGTGGGTAAAACCAGTCTTTATTACCTGTCTTGACAGCTGAATGTTAGGCTAACATGTGCCTTGACAGCTGATCTGGAGGGGGGGGGGGGGGGGGGTTGCATATGCCTAGATAATAGGTTTATGGTATGACATCTGTTGTGTGAGGTTTTTTATGTCTTTGTACGTGTTTGGTTCAAATATGCCTTGATACATGACGGATGTGAGGTTGACATGTCTTGACAACTTGAGACGATGCATTTCGTGGAAACGTGTCTAGAACCCTGATGGGTGTAAAGTTAACATGCGTCTTCACAGTTGATATGTATGAAGTTAACAAGACTTGAGAGCTGATATGTGGGAGGGTTACGTCTCTTACCCCTCTGTGTGATGTTGTCATGTGTCTTTACAAGTGATATGTTGGAGGTAAATGTGTCTTGGCAGCTGATGAGTGTAAAGCTAACATGTGCCTTGACAGCTAATCTGTAGAAGGGCAACATATACCTTGATGGAGGGTTAATGTGTCTTGACACCTGTTGTGTGTAATTTACGTGTGGGTTTCAAATATGCCTTGATACCTTATGAATTTGAGTTTAGCATAGTTTGAAACTTTTTTTGCTTGAGAAATACGTGTCTTGACTCCTGATGCGTGTGGGGTTCATATAAATCCTGATACATGATATGTGAGGTAAATATCTGTCTCGACAGTAGATGCATGTTATACGTCGTGAGAGCTTATTTGTAGATGCATGATATGTGTCTTGACATATTTTGTAAGTGAGGTTAATAGGTGTATAGATAAATCCTCTGTGTGCGCGCAACATGTCTTGACACCTTATGTGTGCGAGTTTAACATGCGTCTTAACACCTGTTGTGTTCGACGTTAACATTTTTCGAGACCTGATGTGTGTAAGGTTGAAATGTGTCTTGAAACTTTATAAGGCGTTATCATGATTCGAAGTAATTTTGTTTTCTTTATGCCAATCATAAACGGCCTCTCCGCTAATGCAAGTTTCTCTCTCTATATTTATGCCTCATGAAATATAGTCCAATGAAATATGCACAGTCGAATGGTTACAAGCTCGACTGTTTACCCAAGTTCGGATCCCGGCATGGCTTTGAGATTGGTTGTCGTGGCCAGTCCCAGGAGATCTTCTCCTGGAATATATATATATATATATATATATATATATATATATATATATATATATATATATATATATATATATTCTCATCAGAATATGATATATGTTATATCAATATGTAAAGTAGCATAAGTCAGCTAAACTAAATTAGCTTTGAATCAATATAATCCTCTCAAACAACATCGGCCGGACATCTTTTTACTAAACCGGTATGTTTTTTAAATAATAAATCACGTACACATAACCAACTACTCATTGACAACTGAGAAGTAAATGGTGGCAGGGTGTCTACACAGTAACCACAAAGGGGGAAGCTTTCCTACATGGCCTTATCGTGTATATATAGATTTGTGTTATTGACTCACATGTAGTCCTCTAGGGGTGCTGCCGATTTTGTGTGACATCTGACCCCTGTTTATACAAAATTTGACAGGGGATTTTTTTATCTATGAAGCTGATTATAGATGTCTCGTTATTTCCTAGTGATGCGGGATATATTATATATATAATTGTATGAATAGCAATGCTGGTTCATTGTTTATAGTTGGAAAGTGTATACACAGAAAAGTCGGTTCACTGGCCGTGGGGTTCGAACCCACGTTCTTCCGATTTCCGGTGCGGCTGCCTTAACCTCTTGGTCATGCCAGATCCAAAACCTCTCTGTCACGTCACGGTAGTGACGTCATAGTCTGACCCACTACACGTGTCGGCACGGCGACTTTTGCATGCAGCAGGGAGATCTGATGGCTTTATATGATGTGCGGCATAGATCACATATATAGATGTGTGAATAGCCATCTAATGCACTTGAGCACGTTTTGGGTGGCCGGTTGTAATTTGTGGGAAAAGATGGTTTCTTTTCAGTACGATGTTTTGACAGGAGGTTTGAAAACTAACTCCAGCCTTACAACAGGCCTGCCAAATTACTTTACCCCCTGCCCTCACCTGGGTTAGTCGGCCAAAAGCAAAGAGCAACTGGTTAAGTAATGCACGGGGCGGCCAGAGTTGATAGTCGACGTTTTATCGCCCAATCTAATAAGTTGAGGATATATAAAACTGATAAGCGTTGGAGAGCAGTGTGCAATCATATACGTGGCTGTGAATTATCTGTTAGTATTGTGTTATAGTATAGTTGGCGTTTCTGTAATTTGTCGTGTATATTACGTTGAAATAAAACATAACAAGGAATCATGTTATTTCTGCCATATCCTTAGCCTATCGAAAGATACACAAAATTATTTCATAATAGGGTACTTCATATTATGACCATTACGTGTACGATATTCATACTGTCAACATCGCTACAACTAAATATTAAGTATATAATAACAAATGAAACTACGAAGTGCCGACGACGCAAATCTCGAATGCCATTTGTAAACCTGCAGATGTTGAATGAACTCAAACAAATCTCCTCTGCAGGTAAAAAACGAAGTCCGTCCGGGACTTAATATTATTGAAATATATAGTGTCATTTGAGGATTGTGTAAACAGTGAGTGATGTATTAACCATAAAATAACTATTCATATACTCACGCATATTTTATATCTATCAAAATATCAACCTTACTTCTAGCGGTTGTTCATATGTACACATATATAAATATATTGTGTGTATATATATATATATATATATATATATATATATATATACTCATAAATATGTATGTTATTATAAATGATATATTTTATGTTGGCTTAGAAAATCTGGCATATATGCATGGTTTATTATTCGTTTTTTTTTTCAGGGGGCCTGCTTTATATTTCGCTTAAAAGTTAAGTGGAAGGATTTCGTTTAGGAAAACGTAAAAAAAATAAAATGATTTGTGAAGTTTTCAAAATTAATTACTCTGTAAAATCGTAATTTTAAAACTGAACTCACAAAAAAGGCGGGATTTTTATCTAAATTTTGATAAATATAAAAATATATTCTGTATCTTTTTCTGATGTACTGGGAGAAAGGTTTTTATGTTAAATTTTAAAATTAAATTTAAACGCTTTATATTCAAACATGTTCCCGACAAACAAAGTATATTTTATCATCATGTAGAGAATCCCCTTGGCTTTTAGAAAATGTATACTCCTAGGGGATCTTAACACATTATATTGTTCGATGCAAAAGTCAAACTGAAACAAACTCAGGCCATGCAGGGGACCAGTGCTGCAACAATTCCCCAAAACAAAAAGTCTTGAGACTTGATTCTTTCTATTTTAAACATATTTAATTAGCCGCAGTGTAAATATCCTCAAAAATGACTATTCCAAGCGGAAAATGTTGTTTATCAGTAAGCATTATGGTTCGCTGAGGAGACAAACACGAGTGAAGGGAGCAACATCACTAACTGCATTAGTTTGAGGTTCTGTGTATTTATTATGGCTCGGGAAACAAGGTGGATCCAAATAATGGTACTAATAAAAATTCGTACTCATAGCTAGTTTTCATCCCTGCTTGAAATCTGATGAAAAAAAAATTATTCAGCATGTAATATATGCTTCGTTTGGTTTCATTGTCTTCCAATGGTCATACCAACATGTGTCTCTTATGATATGGTATGACATTATATATATATATATATATATATATATATATATATATATATATATATATATATATATATATATATAACACTGAAGAAAAACAACACGGTAAGTTCACTACAGACTGTTTCACGTGATGCGATCCGATCGTTAGGTGAATGTTGTTAGGATTCTAACGTCTATTGGGAAATGTTGACGTTACCCACAATCACAGAAAACGTAAATCCTTACTTGGTTGGAGGCCAAATAAAACGGGACCTTCCACAAGAAGTTTTTTTTTAATTATTTAAATAGAGTACATTGCAGTAGCCACATGTAGCGCCTGTAAATCCTCCAGTGGGCCGAAGGACAATAGGTATGATTGGCATTCCAAGAGGCATTCAACTATTTCTTTTTTTTTAAATGGATCGATCAGAGAGGAATTAGAGTGTGACAAAATTTGCATAGTAGTATCCTCTGACGCTTACTTACGGCTAAAATTTATGTAATATTTTCGGCAATTTTCGGAAGTAGTACCACTCGTTTTATTTATGGCACGCACTTGCATGCAACTGTGGTCACCTCTTCCCGAGATAAGTGATCAATACGTTCGCGTCCCGGGAAAATGCAAATGTGTATAAATAACCGTTGTCTTTTAAACAAATGAATAGCCGTGCATCTAGAACCTTGGTGATAAACACTGGAATATGTGTACTTTTCTTGTCGTGTCAGTGGTAGTGTTCTTAAAGATTTCACCCTAAATGTTTTCAGTTTAAAGTATATTGATATATAATGTATATTGATATTGTTTTTTTAAACAGCATTTGGGGTTATGTTTATGCGATATAAAGGGAAATGATGGAATTAACCACAGGCTATTTGTAAATCACTTAGCATTAATAGTAACTTACAGGGAAAGTATTCATTAAATGTTAAGAGTGGCATCCCTAAAACAGTATAAAACATTCGTATTATAACTATATAAATAAAGTGGACCTCAGCTGCCGCTAAGATATGCTTTGTCCGTCTGATCCTTTAATTGATGGGTTCATGTATTCTTGTCTTTTCTTAATCTACGAATACCACAAAATTAAATCTCAATAAGTATTTCTGAATCCACAGTAAAACTAAATAAGCAATGCAAATATATGTAAAAACTCGGACATGGTTAATACAAACTTATTACGTAATGATCCATGCACATTTTTTTCAACAACCTAGTTGAACACTAAAATGTGAACATAAACATTTTAACGGTAATTTAATGGAAAAGAGGACACAAATCGTAACCGGTAGACTTTTTGACAGACGTCCTAGTCGAATGTCCTAGGAAACATGAAATTAGATCACTGAACTATATTCTGCGAGCTAAGAAGCATGATTATGAGCACCAAGACAAATCAGACAGGGCATCCATTGTATCCGTTAGGCCTACAGTCTTCTACCGCATCATCCATGGAGGGTCGGCAAAGCTCCTTGATAGCCTGAAAATAGTTCACTTTGACCTATATCCTAAGAGCCGATTGACAAAATCTAATTTCGAGCACCCAGGCAGCCAGACAGGATACAAATAGATAGCTGACGTAGCACACATAAGGTCTAACGCAAATTTCCCTGAAAATACGAAATTAGGTTATTCTGATCAATATTAACAGAGCTTAGGGGCAAGACATGACTTTAAGCATCCAAACTGACAGGGCATTAAACGTAACTGTTGGACCTAGAGCCTTCTAACGCAAATCTAACGGAGGTCCATGGCAAGTCTCCTTTGAATCCTGAAATTAGACCGTCACCTTCATTCTGTTGAATATAGGGAAAAATACATGATTTTAGCAAAGATATGCACAAATCATAACCGGTTTGACCTAGAACCTGTTGACTTAATATCTAAGATCCTGGGCAAAATTCCAGCACAACAGATAAGTCCATGAGGACCTAAATTATGTGATCTACGAGCGGAAAGCCTACGTTCAGCACCCACAAAGTCAAACGGGCACAAATCTTAACAATTGGATCTTACTTTATGTTAGGTGAGGTAAATGTAATGTCTCTTTTGACATCGAACATAAGGTCACTTCGGCCTATATTTTACACAATTTTTATGAAAGATTATATTTTGCGCCCCCTTTCGGCCAGACTTGCACAAAACGTCGCAGGTGGACCTAGAACCCGCCTAATTTAATTACGATCCAGGTTGGTCCCTTTAGATTTTTCTTTGAAAACGCTTAATAAGTCCTTGGGTAAGGACTGCTATTGGAAATGGCGGGAAGCACTGGCAAATAGCTCTCACAATCTGAATATATTTAAACACTACTGAAAACAGCATCTCATTTAAATGATTGTGAACACCTATACTAGAAATTTGACATAAAATTTACCATAAAAGCAATATATCAAACTCAAAGTCCAAATAATAATACATAACAATCATTTAAACATGATTAAGAATAATTATTGCAACCTGCCATTAAATGTCAGTGTTTGAACATGTTTTCTCTGAGATAGGAGATTTCATGAATATATATATATATATATATATATATATATATACATATATACATATATATTTATATACACATATATATATATATATATATATATATATACTTTCAAGAATAATTGAAAAATAATATAGATCAAATTAAAATCTTATTATCTATCAAATATTGATAATACTGCAATGGAAACCATGTTTTCCATTGTTCTAAGTTAACAATTTAGTTTGATACATAATATAATATATGTTTATCAAAATATTTTGTTATCATTTGTGATAAAACGGGGTTTTGTGTACAAATATGCCTGTATAAGTGAGCCCAATATAATATCAGAAGGTGTGATCAGAATTCAACAGATATTTGTAGGTTTAAAAGGTGCCCATTTCATGAAATGGGCAACGATTGTCTTGCCACGAAATGGGCAAGCTGAATTTAGTGGTATTACCAATGGCATGTAAGGGGAAAAGTGGTTGAGCATTTCGCGAAATCGGCAAGCTGAATTTAGTGATTTTACCCATTGCACGAAATGGGAAATGCGGTTGCCAAGTTCACGAAATGGAAAAAATAACTGCCAATTTCATGAAATGGGCAATTTCACATTAGCGGTGTAAGATACACACACACACACATATATATATACATACATATAAGGGCACATTTATTACCGAGAATTTCTCCTCGATTCCGGTCAGACATATGTTTTATAAGCCATATCAACCGGGTTTTAAATGCAAACATAATTTCTTTTTTGTAAAAATAATTTTAATCAAAACATTGTATTATCCCAGATTATTTTATTATTTTTTTTTTTATTATTGGGGACAGCCTGCTATGTTTATATACCGTTTTCCCTTATAACTCTATAAGGAATAATAGGAACTTCTGAAGTTCCTTATTTAGAAAACAAAATGTTCTTAATTTAGAAAAAATAAGAATAAATCAGTACTAAACTTAATAATATATTATAATCTAGTATATATTTTATATAGTTAATATATATCTCAATAATATTTGATACAACATTTATATATAATTTAATGTTATTTAATCGCTAGCATTACAATGCGTAAATAAAAAGCTTAATATACTGATGAAGTATTTTTCTTTTTATATTTAAAGAAATAATTATTATTTTAAGAAACCAACTGTAACAGAGTTCCCGTTAACAATTTATGCAGGTGATTTATCAGCCGTATATATTCAGAGTGGAAAAATATTGCGACCACGTACCTCGCTTTCTTTGGACAGTGGAACAAAATTGAAGGACCTAGTATATGTGATCTTTTACAAGCGGATTATTCACCGCTGGAAAAAAACGATATACATGTGTGGACAAAGGAACCCGTGTGGGGTCGATCAGTTTTATAGCAGCGTTATGTAAATGTAAATTTGATTTTATCCATAAGCTGTAGCTGAAACAGGCTCATACTCATTTGAGTCACTGTTATGTAAAAGCTCAATGTTTTAAATGCTTTATATGTTATACTGAACATAGTTATCTTAAGAGCTTCAACAGAAACCATATGATCAGATATGTTTTGTCAGTTAAGAAGACAGTGGCTTGCTTTGCCTTTCCTGTATATGTTATATAATATAATTCTCACAGTGCCACTTGAATATATTTTTTTAATGATACAATATCGCTATAACTAGTCACAGTCAACCTGGTTTATTTTTTAAGTCGACTTGATAATAATACATTAGGTGTTCAGACAGTATGGTGAAGGATTCTTTGCTACTTCATTGATATATATATATATATATATATATATATATATATATATATATATATATATATATATATATATATATATATATATATATATATTATTTTACTTAATATGTAGTGTGTAGTGAACACTTTTACAGTTCCTTTTCAATCAAATATGATATCTTTGAAATTTAAAAAGTTCAAAACTGTAATGCCAAATTAAAGTCGCTGTTGCACTTCATCGTGATTGGTAAACCTAGGGAAAAAAATCTTGATTTAACTAGAATATTGAGAGGAAGGGCCCAGCAAAAGGTCTATAGACCTCTAGTGCGGGCTGAGTTATTTTCGGAAAAAAACAAAAAAAAAAGATTATATGCAGAGACCTGTATGAAGGTGAAGGAGTGGATTATTCCAAGCAAAACAAGCATAAAACACCAGATGTATTATACTGTATATCTGTTTAAGCATATAAATCAGTAGGATGATCCTGTGATTTTAACCTTTGAACTTGTGATGTTGAAATCAATATGATATTTCCCGTATGGTTAGGTAACCAAAAGTAACATATTTTGGCTGAAACATTTAAATGCATCCAAAATCTTTTTAAATATTTGAGTGTGGCGAACTAGACCTTTGACCTCGTCAACCCGAAATCTATAGGGTTCTTACATTAGTGGTAGGCCATTAATAAGTCTAGTTTGAAATCGATATGTTAATTCAAACTGGAGTTATCATCCGGAAACAAATTTGAGGACAGATGTCTTCTGTGACACTGATCTTTGACATTGTGACCCTTATAATGAAAGGGTTCTTTCCCTATTTGCAGGTGAGACGTATGTGCGAGATAGAAGGTCTTCCATGGCAGATATTGCTTGAAATGCATCCTCAATCTTTTAAAAGGTGTGGGTCCTGTGATCTTTACCTTTGTCCTCATGACCCAAAAATCAATAGGGTTTTTGCTTTAGTGGTGTACCATATATTTGCATGTATATATATATATATATATATATATATATATATATATGTATGTGTGTACGTGTAAATGCATATGTATTAAATGCATATGTCCATTTAAACTGGAGTTATCATCCGAAAACGAAGTTGACGGACAGACAGACGGATGGACAGACAGACGGACGGGGCGGTTACTACATTGCACCCACTTATTCGAGTGGAGCCCTTATAAATGGCATAATTATGTAGTCAATAATACATGCTTAGGCTCATTTCTAATTTTTCCTTATTGAATAATTAAAAAAATTCATGCCACAAATGTTATTTGTTGCACAGAACGATTTTTACAAGATTGGCTCTTTTTAACGTATGTTAACGTTAAAATGGAAAACTTGTTTTTTTAACACCCTCTTAATTCAAGTTAATAAACTTTTTTTTCAGGTGTATAACTTTATTTGGTCAAGATTCAATGGTATACCTAAAATTAGATCTGAATTTTGTAACTGTTGTCAGTTTTGAGCATAAATATAAAATCAGTACCTTAAATTTTGACCAAGGCACGTTTTTCTCCCCTAAGTACATCTGATTTAATTTTACAGCAGGGACACATAAAGATTTAGTCTGGTAAACTCTGAAATTTAAAATAAAAGCTTAAACATTGGGCCAGTTATTGATTATTTAGAGGCTGTATTGCATTCATTTGCTTTGTCAAACACCAGGCTGTCCATTTCTTGTCACTACAGCCCTGCCTGGGTAACCTCATTAGTGAGGCAACAGTGGTCGATCACCCCTGCTGTCACAGATGATTAGTTATTCCCATGTCACCCCTTCCCTCCCATCCCCCAGTGTGTTGGAATAATTGTTATTATTCGTACTTTTAAATGTAAAGTTGTTTCCACTGCAATGTATAAAACAATTCTGGAAATAGTAGTTTAAGCAGTAATAGTGGGCCAGCCAAACTCTGAATAGTGAGCTGGAATTATTTTTTTAGCGGCATCGCGTGTTGATAGCAGGCATCCATGTGGGATCTGATCAGTATATAGACGTAAAAAAGATATGGGTGGATGCTATCGCCAAATTTGAATTTGAAGGTCATATTGTAGGTCACCAAGGTCACGAGATATAAAATTTTGGTGTTTTCCTTGTTCGATGTAAAGTAGGTCATATTTCATTCAAGATATGCATAATATCAAATTGTTTTGTTGAATGTAAATTAAAATTCTGTATTGCCAAGTGATAATCGAGTAATGGATAAAAAAAAATGTAGATAATTGATTACATAAGGCTCGGATTTCACTGAACTTGTAACCCTGTATACGACTATACTTAGTCTCATCGCCCTGTCTGTGGGCTTGTGTGTTTGTCTCTCACTCTTCTCTGAGATGTCTGAATGCACATACTTAAAAGTTAGCCATTTTGTCACGCACGGGCCACATTAGAACACTATTATTTGCTATACGACTGTGGCCACCGGGGGCGCTGGCGACTATAACACAGCTACATTTTGTTCTACTGTCATTATGTGTTAATATGTTTTGACAATTTGATAGCAGTTTCTTAAACAATATAAGTCATTAATATAAGTCGATTCCTTTTTATACTGCTTTTCACAATCAACATTATGTATATTCCGTGCCAGATAGAGAATATTAAAAACGCATGCATGTACATGCTACTATGATGACTATAATGCTAAGAATGTAATGATAAAATACCATGTGCATCAAGAATATCATTTCAATGACTGATTAATCGATCGCATGCATGAATTAAAGTCCCAGGTGTTTGCAACCATTTTAGTCATATAAAAGTATGATGACAAGTAATAGTGATAAATATTAGTAATGATAAATTGGTAATTTGACTGTAAAGGTATAGAAATAAAGCTTTTATTGGATAGTAGTTATTTCAAATATATCAGCTGGCAGGTTTTGTGAAATACCATGCCCATTTCAACTTGAATATTAATCGACTTGTGCACTGTTTTAAGATGTTGTACTTATTGGAGTTAAACAACCCTCATTTACACTGTTAAAATCTTGATATACGAACCTTGGTGCTCTCATTTGAAGCTTCCATGACAGATTTAGAGGTATTATAAAAATTTATAATTTGGACTTAAATGTTTGTGATAGTGTATCATTTTATGTCATTTTAATTCTTTAATTCTTCTCTTAAGCTGTTCAAATACCTTTAGATTTACTTTAGGTTAGGCTAAAAGGCCATGTCTGATGAAAGATTTTATTTCTGGATAATTTACATGTACATATATAATGACACTATGGCCATTATAATCACTACATGATCCGTTAGTTGCTTTAATCAACTAAATCCGTGTGAAAGCAATATTGATATGCCACAGTTAGGATATAAAAAGGGTACATGATTCGTCAGCTATACAGACATGTAGGAGGAGATAGACATGGGCATCTGTGTCCTTATTGTCCTCATAGTACATTGTGAGAACTTTGCATGGTGGGAAGTAGCGTATACTTCAGGCTAGGATTGATACTAAATTAATAAAATCAATAATATGCCGTTTCAGCTACTCACCAACAGAAGTTATACAGTTTTAATGTTTGGCCGGAATGTGTGACCAATACTTCAACTTGATTGTGCAACATTCATCTGGGATATGTAACTTTAATGTACACCGGAATGTGTACTGTGATATTTTAAAGAAAATGGTATATGTAGTGTTCACCAAAAGATTATGGCTTGAAAATGGCATTGAGAGTTTACTTGGACTCTCCTATAAGTTTTAATTACCATAAAGTGATACATTTAATAAAAGGCACTCTTAAAAGTGGTATACATCAGATTAAGGCTCTACAGATACCAACACAACTATCCAATGAATTAGATAATAATATGCTGAAGCACATTTGTCTGTGTACTCGCTTTGGAGCACATTTCCGCTGTGTGTCCATATTTGAAGTCATTATCAAAAGCTCCACCATGTAATTTTTACAGATTTATCATAAATGACTTCAATGTGTTGGTTGTAGAACTGAATAATTACATAAAAACCACCCATTACAAATATCTGAAATTAACGTGGATTAGCTTGTCAATTCTACAAGTACAGCTTTAAACCATTTCACAGTGTTACACGATTCTAACATAACGTATATTTTTTTAACACACACAGTTAAATCAGTATGATTATTAATGTCAAATTAAGGTATAATCAGTAAAGAAAGACTTATTAGACAGGGAAAGAAGGGGATCCCCTGTACCCCCCCCCTATTATATATACCCTGCCGTTTAACGTTCTCAAAGTGTCTTAAAGACATTTGAATTTTAAGAAAAATAAAGAAAAGGTGCCAAAATAAACAGCATTAGCTGTTTCTGATAACCATTCAAAGATTATTTATATACCTTTATACCTATCAATAGTTATTTAAACAGCTTTTTTTTCGGCAGATAGATAACAGGAAAATAAACACGTTACCTTAAAAGAGTGTCCATTAAAATCGTGTACTCATAACCATTCAAAAATAATTAGAGAGCCTGCTTTTACCATATGTAGTGGGCATATTGACTAAAATCTCGGATTTAACAGGGTAACTTTTATTTTAAAATTCAAATATTCTAGCGTCCAATGACAGTTTAGGGAACCCAGAATATCACTGAATGCTAAATGTCACTGAATGATCCTATGTGAACTAAAATAAAGGTCCAATAAAACATTTATATTTGATGTCTAATATATTATGATAGAATTCATTTTTTATGGTCATTGTGGCAGCTTTTTAGAGACATTTTGAATGTTTCAGTATGCTTTTTAACTTTAAATGTAAAACGTCCATCAAGGGTCTTCTGCAGAAAAGGATTCAAAATCCCATCCCCTTTTATCCGCCGCAACTTTTTAAGTGTTTCAAACCAATTATTGCACCCCCGATCAATAGTTGGACCCCTTCTAAATCCTGGATTCGTCCTGTTCTGACAACCATAACTCGCTCCCAAAACAACATTATTATAATATAATGTCCCTTATTCATGGACATTTTATCATGCATTTGACAAAAGCAGCCATTTTTTTATTCTTCTATAACTTAAAGTGTGTTAAAGACACTTTGCAGGACACACGAAAAGTATCTTTTTACTCCGCTTCTAAGTCTTGAGTCAGAGTAATGAAAACATTACTTTGTAAACAAAAACAGAAAATTGTAGTTTTTACTTTTCATACATTTAAGTGTATGAACATTATTATCACGTGGGTAATGTACGTTGCTCTTGACACAAAAAAATATATCTAAAGCCTAAGGTTACAAAATATACCTTGGTTTTATTGATGGAGAAACACTTTACTCGTTCAGATTCAATTTTCTTTGGGTTGACCTTGAAAATGACCTTAAAGGTTAAAATTTTGGATGTCATCCACCTACACTTTTTCCATCACTGTTTGTTTGGTTGATCTGGCATGGATGCCAGATATTAACAAGCAGTGTACACAAAATTGAAAAATCGACCGTGGCTGGGCCATATTTCGGTTTGACCTTGGAATGACCTTGAAATTCACAATTTTAGGTGGCATCTGCCTACACTTTTTTCTTCACTCTATGGCTGATTGATCTAGCACGGATGCCTGCTTTTAACAAGCGATGCCCTTAAACTAAAAAAAAGTCAACTTTTGCTGGCCCACTATAAACCAGGAGATGCCATGTTACGGTAATGTAGCATTTTTAAAGAAATTAGTTTTTCCTTTAAGCGAAGTAAAATATAATTAAACCCATCACTAGGCATAATTCGATAACACATGAGCCAAATCATGAAGAAATAAAGGGAAAAGTTGATCCGTCGAACATATCTTATTTGTCCCCAGCCTATTGTGGGAATTTGTTGAAAAAAAAAGTTGTGATAAGATGTATGGAATTTGAGATGGGTCGATGTTACGTATCAAAATTAAATGTGACCTTAAAAAACTAGATTGAGTTCATCTATTTTCGAACTTGACCTATATTGAAAAGCAGCAAGTGTTTTTTACTAAATTCTTGTAATCATTATTGCTGCTATTACCTTGAAAAATGAATCAAGGTCATCCATGTTCGGACTTGACATAGCACCTGATCAGATGCATCAATGCTGCTAGTTAGGTGACTGTGACTCAATTTGTTTTGCGTTACTACGTTAACGCCATTTTAGCATTATCGCCGCTGTAACCTTGAAAATGGGTGAAGGTCAGCCATATTTGTACTTTACGTAGAACGGAATGAGATGCATCGACGCTGCAAATTTGGCAAGTGCGCATCGAAGCCGTTTCGATGTATTGCATTAAAATCATGTTAGCATTATTGCCGATGCGAACATAAAAATATGTCAAGGTCATCCATGTTCGAACTTGACCTAGAACTTGCTAAGATGCATCAATGCTGAGCGTTTGGTGACTGTAACTCGGTAATGGCTGGGGACAACAAATGAGGATATAATACAAACATTCGTTCATTATATATTTTCCTGTCTGAGTAGAATTGTCTAATTGGACAAATATGTAAACTGCTGGACTGTCAACAGCTTATCAAAAAACCAACCAAAGATAATGATAATAGTAGAGAACTTATATTTATAAATTGCTTACATGCTTCAGTTTCAACACTATTTTTTGAAACAATTTCTTCAATCATATCAACCAGCCATGGCATGTAATACTTTTCTTACTTTATCTTCAATTGATATAATTTCAGATTTTTACCTTCAAGGTAAACTTCAGCTGATCACAGTAACCCATGGATCTCTTGTTATAATTTACATGCATATTACCGTCACTTTAAGTTCAGAGATTAAGAAATTATGAGAGGCTCCTACAACTTTCATGTAGCCAATAAAAGTACTCAGGCCATTTCAGGGCTGTGTATCTTGTATAATTCTAAAAAAAAAAATATACGGTCAAATGTGCTGTTGCCAGATTTCAATATGTTAGGTTTTCATGAAAAATATTCTCATACTCAATTTCAGTTGGGCGCTGTGGCCTACAAATCCTTTGTTTTCATATTTATTCGGCATTCAAGTTAAGAATTTATAAAAGTACATACTTGTTTAAATTGAAAAGCTTAATTTTTAGCTGCCCTTTACTGCTTTCTGTCAGGAATAATGTATATACATAGAGAAATATTTGGTTTGTACATCTTATGTTAATTTGCTATTGTATGATAATTCGATTAATACTGAAAATTCTGGATATTATGGAATACAGGTCTCTGTATTTCTTATCAACTCAGCGTCGCATTACATTGTGAGTAGTAGTTTTCTTTAAAAAGAGATTTTTAAATTTTAATTTATTTAAAAATTATCTTTAAATATACTGTATCCCATTTTTGTATTCCTGTACTTTCATTTAACTCTAAGTAATTTCAAAATATTCACTTTTGCCCAGTTTGATTTATATCTGACATCCGTTCTACTTACTTCCTTTAATTTTAGCTCATACTAGATGGGATTTACACACTGACACATATCTGCAATATAAACACACTTAAGTGACCACTGACCTATGTGTGCAAGCGCATGTCTGTCGTGTGAACCATTCTTTAGCCTTTTTATGGTTACACACCAGTGCTGCTGGTATTCGGTTTCTCATGTTGGTGACCTGTGCAATATTCATGGGCAGCTCAAACCTGGCTGACATGAAACAGCTGGCTGCAGAGCTCTAAGCTGATAAGTTTCAATACAGACATGCTTACTAAACCATGCTGCACTTACAATCACTGATAAGTGGCATCCTGCTGAAAACATTGATACACGAACTGCGTGATGTGAAGCCCACTCTAGGCTCAGTGAATAAAGCGAGGAAAGCCTCACGATTATTATTATAATTATTATTATTACCATACGTTCCGTGGTTCTTTGGTTTAAATAATATGTATTTATACTGAAATTATGTTTTCTGCTTGGCCTTTTCTGAAACTTTAGATAACGCCTGCTATGGCTTTATGAAAAAAAAATCTCTTGTCCTTTGGTGCACATTTACTTGCTATGTCCCCCACTACATCAACGATTTTGTGGGTCGCATCTTCTTTTGTTTCTGAAATATATAGCTTTTATTTTAAAATATCTGGAAAAACTTGTATAGCCAGCAGAGTTAAAGACGATATATATATATATATATATATATATATATATATATATATATATATATATAGATAGATAGATAGATAGATAGATAGATATAAAGATAGATAGATCGACAAGATAGATAATGTTTAATATAATGAAAAATACATCAACTATAGATACAAAAATGTAGACATATATATATATATATATATATATATATATATATATATATATACACACATATATAAACATATATATACATACACACATATATATATACATACATACATACAAATACATACATACACGTACATGCGCATATGGTACATCACCCAGAGGGTTCACCGGTACCAAACAGGTGACAATTGCTATCAATCTTTTTTTAAAGGTGTATGTGCGTAGATATAAAAATCCTGATTGCAGTATTGAAGTGGTAGCCTTCTCTAAAATATAAGCCTATTTGCGCTGAAATTGCAATTTTGCGGTACATACTGTTATATATATTACTTAGTTATAACATCTTATATAATGTCTGGCCTGTTTTAAACAAGTTTGATGTCAGTTTATAGTATACATTTATGGCTTTCATCTGGTGTGTTATTCATGTTTATAGCTTTTTAAATTCCAAAGATATGAATACTTTTGCCCACCCTATATCATAGCAATTTGTATAATTTTAGCTAATTTATTGAAAAACACAAGGTGTTTTTTTCTGATTAGACCAACTGTGACCAGATTGGATTTTATGAGGTAATTATTGAGCCTGAGGTGTTTCAGTTGAAAATAAAAAAAAATGCATGGCACCCAACTACAATTTGTGGATTTGGACGAGGTCACAGAAAGCGTTGTTCCATTTTTAAGTTAGCAGAGACATGCCTCATTGCCACCAACTGTCCGCAGAAACATTAATGCCTGGTTGATGTTTTTGAGTACTTTTGTGTCGCATACACACGCACTTATTGAACCCTAACTAGTTAATTCTCCTAATTATTCCACTCGGCTGTAATTGGGGGTTGACATATAGACTAAAACTCGGATGTCGCAAGCCGAATGTCACACATGACATGTATAGAGGCACGGGTACTCGGCTAATTGTTTAAATATATGTATGTGCATGTCTCCTGTTAAAAAAAAAGAAAAGGGCGACAAGTCATTTTGAGCATTATTTTTTTTGGTATGTAAATTTTGGTTATATTGGTGCCTATAAAAGACACTTGTGATATCGTACAAACTAGGCCGCCGTATCTGCACTTCTGGCCAAATTCGCTTTCTTACACGAAATATAAAAAGAGCCTTCGGCTGAGAGAGGGCTATGTTGTATGCTGAAATATTTCAATGAAAATATTTCCTACAAACGTAACATATAAAATCAAGTATAAGCAGTAAATGAACTTACAGCATCTTGCTGGGGTTGCACCACACATATATATGATAGACATTGCAGTTTGCCTTTGTGTCAGGACTAACTGTGAAGCAGAGCTGTAAGTTCTTCGTATTGAAATGCCTCTTTTTATACTGTTAACATTTCTTGCAGGACAGAGATTTCTAAATAAATACCACTTTCTGTAACGGAAACTAGATGTTTATTTGAGCCTGGGGCAAACAGAATTTTAACGTGAATATATGCTAGTTTGCTATATTGCCAGTAAGTGCAATGATTCGCCCTGTTCCGGTTTTATGTTTATACAAAGTCTAGTAAATGCTAGTGATAAGCCAAACTTAATAAAATCTAATTTAATTCTCACCTGCTTTGACTTAGGAGTTCAGGGATTAAGACTAAAAAACCCCTAGCAGTCCAGTGTCAACTTACTTTACCGGATTGGAAACATACGGAATTGTTTGCCTTTTGCTATGTACTTGCCCATATAGTGCCATTAAGATCCTTTTGTTTTAATCTTAAAAATGCAATTTTTCACTAAACGGTCAAAGCAACTCGTTGCCCTGTCATTCCTCAGGTTTATAGGAAATCATGTTAATCACTGACTATTGTGCTGGCCGCACAATTATAATATTAATGGGGTTTAGGTTTTCTTAAAAGAATATCATCTCTCGCTTACTAGGATATAATTGCAACTGTTAGATCACCAAATAGAGATACACATTCTGAATGTTTTGTTTTCATATTGTTTTCTTTTATTTAAACATTTCATTAGAAACACACATGGCAGTTAACATGAAAATACTTTTCTAATTGGTGAATGTGAAATGGCTTACCTTCGAGTAACAGAGACCAGACTTCATGCTGTAGAAAATGAACTATATTCAAGAAGGGCAAACATAAGACTAGTAGGTGTCACTGAACAGGGAAAACAAGATGATACAAAACATGTTGCTCTCTCCCTTTTTCAGAGCAAGTTGGATGTGACAATAAAACCAGATACCATGTGGCATACAGGGTATCATCTCCATGGAAAGACTTTAATTGATGCATCATTGTTAAGTTCATGTTCAGAGAAGATAAACTAGAGGTAATGAAAGCCAGAAAGAGACTAAAATTACTGGAGTTACAATAATGAATGACATGTATGTGGAAAGGCAAATGCTTTATAACAGAGTGAAAAACGATAAAGATTAACAGATGCATGGACATGGAATGGAAAGGTATTTGTCAAATATCATAAAGATAAGATTTTCACTGTTAAGTACGGTCAAGAGCTGGACGATGTATTGAAAACAAAGCAGATCAGACAGAATTTTTTTCAGTTAAATTTTTTTATGATATGATACCGAAAGGGAGATGAAGAAAAACTTTAGGTTTTTGAAAATGTGGTAAATGTATATGAATACAAATGATTCAGGTGAACTTGTCCAGGTCTTATTTAGGTCTTTGGTAAGGAACCACTATGTTAGATTTACCACTTTGTTTTTCATATTTTGTCTTACTGTTTTATGTTGGGCATCTGTGTCTCTTAAATCAGTGTTTATTGTTCAAACATCTTAATTGAGGTATCTATGAACTTTACATTATACCTATATAATATATATGTCTATATATTATATATGTCTATTCTTTTGGATGTAAATTCATTGACATTATATATAATTACACATGTCGTAGTAAAGTGACCGTGACCGTTGAAACTTAAGAAAAAGATACATTTTTAGATTTAAAAATTATAAGTATTAACGACAATGGAATAAGGAATAATGTGTAAAGAAGAAAACTATTTAACTTGTTTTATAAACATGACATGGATAAAGGTATTTACTTCATTCAAGAGTCACATTCGGATACTATGAGTGAACAGGTATTGAAACATCAATGGAGGGGTCGCGCTTACTTTTCTCATGGGACAAATAAATCAAAAGGTACACACACCTAAGTTGGCTCTAAAGTTGAATTCTCTTAGATAAAAAGTAAAATTAACCCAGATGGAAGATATGTCATGCTGCATTGTACTATCCAAGGATCGCAATTTTGACTTTATGTATATGGACCAAATACTGAAACAGAACTAATGTTATGTTATTAGGTAATCTACAGCATGGTGCTGGAATATTTTGAACTTGAAGAGATACGCATATAATGTGGTGAGGAGATTTCAACCTTTGCTTTGCTAAAGAGGATGCTTATGGAGGTAATCTTAGTTTAAGGTACAAGACAATTGAGACTACTTAGAATCTTATGGAAGCGTTAGATCTGTGTGATGTTTGGAAGATTTGCAATCGACAATTAAGCAAGTTTACATAGAGAAGTTTGGCTCCACTAACACAACGACGGTGAGACTTTTTTTTGTATCTTCCGCTTTACAACCAGTTATTTCAGAATATAATATTAAAACTAGTGTAGGTTAAGATCATTCAGCTGAGGAACTTATTATAAAGAATTTGATAGATGAGAACCGTGGTCCTTCGTTTTGGAAATTTAACTGCTCCCTTTTTGATAACTCTGTGTAAGCAAGATAAAAGAATATATTGTTACTATCAAAAAAAGAAGCGGATCAGATGTCCCTAGATGCTCGAAAAAACGAAAGTACATACAAATATAATGTCAAAATGTTTACCATAAATTATTCAAAGAAAATGATCAAAACGTTCAAAGATCACTACCAGTCACTTGAAAAAGAGGTACAACGGTAAGCAAACATAATAGATAAACATCCTAATAAGGTATTCCCCAAGAATTATGAAAATTTGAAGAGAGAATCGCAAGCATGTTATAACATAATAAAAGAAGGCATTATAATACGATCTCGGGCACAATGGTTTGAGCATGGTGAACGTGATATTAAATATTTTGTAAACCTTGAAAAAAGAAACAAGAATAGATCATGCATTAGGAAGTTGATAGAAAATGGTTAGATACTTACAAATCAAAAGGATATATTATTACGTGTTAATAATTTCTATTCTGGGAGATTTTAAGGGCAAACAGGTAAAACTCAAGTGAAATGTGATGATTGGTTAAATAGCAATGACAATTTGCCAGTAATAGAGACAGATGATGCTTTACTGTGTGAAGGTATTGTGACAATGCATTCTGTATATACAGCGTTGAAAGCTATGGGTAATAATAAGACACCGGGAAACGATGGCCTTGGTAAGGAATTTTAACTTTGCTTTTTTCAGTGTACTAGGAAAAAAAAAATTGACAACTTGTTTTAATGAATGTTTTAATGTTGGAGAGTTAACAACAAGTCAACAAAAAATGTAATTACTCTGATAGAGAAACCAGGGAAGGATATCAGACTCATACAGTCATGGCGTCCTATAAGTCTAATAAATGTGGACACTAAGGTGTTGAGTAAGATATTAGTGGCTCGTTTGAGTAAAGTTATAGACAAATTGATTCATGTAGATCAAAATTCTTTTGTTCCTGGGAGGTATATTGGAAACACAGTTCGCCAAATATCTGATATGTTTGAAGCGTAATATTGAAAACAAGTATGGAATATTATTTAGTGCAGATTTTGCAGCAGCATTTGATTCTATTGATCACACTTTTGGAATTTCTGTATTAAAATGTTTCGGATAGGACCTATGTTTATAAACTGGATTAAGATGATACACACAGGCTCAGAAAGTTGTGTTTTGAATAATGGATTTTCAACTAATTATTCCTCTTTATCTGTAGGAATAAAACAAGGCGACCAAATATCTCCATATCTATTTATTCTTGTCATTGAAGTTTTATTGCATATGGTAAGAACAGAGAGAGTAAAAGGTATAATGAATCGCAACAAGTAAGTTAAATTGACAGCATTTGCTAATGATATTACATTTTATTGTGTGATGTGGTATCATTTAAATCACTTATTTATATTCTGAAAACATTTGATCATTTCTCAACATTGCATGTTTATTATGATAAATCGGAAGCTGCTTGGCTTGGGGTATGGAAAGGGAGAATGAAAAGGCATTACAATGCAAGTGGGTCAACCTTACTGTTACAACCATGAAAATACTTGGTATATGGTATACATACAATAACGGTTTAAATAAAAACTTAATTTCCAGTCAGTGGAAGTAAAACTGAAAGTGGTGCTCAATATCTGGTCTAGCAGGAATCATACAATATTTGGTAACAATAAAATATGTAGAACTTTGGCTTTCCCAAATATGTGTGTGACATGTGCATTCCTCCTGCAGGATTCATTGAGAATGTTAAATTGTATTTGAAGCAATTTTTAGAAAGGCAAGAGGTCAAAGATTAAATATGATACTCTCATTGGACCTCATGATATGAGAGGATTAAAATTACTTGAAGTGCATACAAAGTAAAACACAGTGTATTATGTGGATAAGACGATTAACAGATGGAAAAGATGTGCCATCGAAATATGATTAACAATATTATTTAAACCCTTTGGGTGGCTTCTGTTCAATTACCTCTAATTTTAATCTGACAAGAGTACCTAGAAAGCTACCAGTGTTTTATAAAAACTGTTTAAAAGAGTGGTCATATTTTGTTAAAAAGGAATCCAACATCGGTAGAAGAAGTTAGAATGCAACCACTATGAAATAAATATTATTTAAAGATCAACAATACATCTTTTTTGTAAACAGATATTTTGACAACTTGGGAATAAGGAGAGTACATTTTCTAATGATACTGGTAAAGTCTGCACATTTTCAAAGATTAAAACTAGATACCCAGAATTATCAAGTAATATATATCTGTCGTGGAGGTCTATGATAAGTGGAATACCAAAAGAGTGAATTTGCCTGAGTAATTCAACACCCAGCGAAAATCCAACAGACAGGGAAAATAGGGAGGACAGATTGGTTACTGTGGCAGGAATAAAGGGATTATCAGATATTACATCTAACTGGGTATATAATGTTTTGATCAGTCAGAAAACAGCCACACCAACTACTCTGGTTAATTGGTTGGATATTACAGGATTACAAAGTTATGAAGATTTTAAACACTTTTATTCAACAGTACAAACAGTTTTTTTTCTGGATATGTATAGCAGAGAGTTTCAGTTCAAAATCATACATAATTATTTACCAGTAAACTACTGGCATTTAAATGGAAACTAGTTGGCAGTCTACATTGTTCGTACTGTAACTTTTATGACGAAACAATTACACGCCTTTTTTTATAAATGTTTTGCCTCAAGAAATTTATATCTTCAAATACAAATATAAAGTTTTCCACACTATGGAATAACTGTTATTCTGTTGAAAATGATTCCAATTCAGAAACATTTGTTGCTCAGTCAACTGATTATTACATACAAAATGACTCTTTATCAAAGTAGAGGTGAATAAAATATTAAGTTGTTGTAAAAATTCAGAAATACCTACTGAAAAAAAAACAATATATTATAGCTCAGAAAAGAGGGAAATTGTGTTTACACCTGAAAAAAAAGAGAAAAACTGCTTCCATATTTGTAGGAAAACATTACATGCCAACTGTTAATTATATTTCTGTTAGATTATTATTCTTTTTCAGTGGACCTGTATTGAAAAAGAACAGTGCAAGCTTAAGATATACTTATGTTTTTGAATAGGTAAACATTGTTACAATGTAATGTAAACACTGTTTATACATGTGCTTTGTGTTATGTTATATACGCATTTTTTTTAATTTATTGTCACATCGTCACTTTGTCTGTCAATGTTTGGTAATGTTAACGTGTCTATCATGTGTAATGTTTATTTATATATATATATATATATATATATATATATATATATATATGTTAGAAATGTCAATGAAAATAATAAAAAAAAAAAAAACATGAAAATAACTGATTTGTCATTATTCTGGTGATTTTATTTTAATTCCTTGCAAGTGCTAACTTTCTTATGACTTCATTTGGCGAGGTAGTCAGGCTTGAAATAACTGTAAGATATAATAGACTTATAAAGCCCGGTGATTATCCAAAATAAAGAAAAATGAAATAATTTTCATATTCCAATCGATTTTATCTTTCCAACCAGGCAAAATAAAACTCATCAGATTATGTTTATCTGTCAGAAAGCGATTGCATATTTATATGATTATGAACCTATACACTGATATTGCTTATTTTCCATTTAAACCTAACATTGCATATTATTTATATTTTTTTAATATGAAAGTTCAAAATACACCAGGGCCTAGTTGTGAAATAATCAATGTAACAAACAATTCTTGAGGGAGTCTTCATCACACAATGAACATTCACGCCGAACAGTGAAACTTTACATAAGTAAACAAATTCTATATCTTAAGTACGGTATAATATGCTACCTCTTCTGAAGATTTTATATGTTTAACTGTCTCCGTTTTTTAATGCTGACTTATCAAATTCTTAACCTTAGTAAGTACATCTGCAGAGTTTCCATTTCGGTTTGGAACTACTTGACAGGGTGGTAGCACTCGCTTCCTATCATTTTTAATATGTACCCTGGTGTCAGCCAGGCCCGGTGTCTACCGCACCTGCGGGTCCTGGATGTGCAATCAACCCCATTGCTTGGACATAACACCAAGGAAAGCCCAAAGACACACTCGCATGTGGGTGATACACGGTTGTGGAGCACAGCCTGGGTGATACACAGCTGTAGGCACAGCCTCCCCATTAAGCCTGCAGAGCGCTCACCCATTGTGAGGGCCGACCGTGAAAAATCTCACCGCCTCGGCTTAGATTCGAACCCACGATCTCCCGGCTTTGAGTCCTGCACTGAGCCACAGAATCCGGTTTAAATGTTAACTTGACTAAGTGCCCTACTGGTCATAATGCTCAGGTGTATCTATATTGGTCAGTGATCGAATTCTGATCTACTAGGGAGAATTTAAGAGAACCTGTTTACATAACGTCTGAACATCCCATGTCTGGTGATTACTAGTTGTGTCTTGGTATATATCACACTAATAATTTCAGTCGGTCATTCCAAAAAAGAAACTTTACATTTACAAGAAGTCTTTACATTATCTTTTTACATTGTTCATAATCGCGAATAACGATGGAACAATAAATAGTGAAACTTAGAAATACCATTTCAGCTCTAGTCCATCAGAATCTGTTAGCTACATATACAAAAAATTTCCTTACCAAAAAAACTAAAAATGTACCGGTTTTGATCAGAGAGGAAAAGTGAACAAAAATGGTGCCACCTGTAGTTAATACACTCGTAAAAGTCACATGATCAATGTTTGGTAAAGCACATTACAAATTGTAGGTAAAATCAAATATCAAAAACAACCATAAGCGAATATAAGTTTAACAACGTTAAAGTAACGCTATCCCTCACATCAAAGCTATTTATTTTTATTTCCCCACTTGAATAGGAAGAACTGGAAAAGACCATTTTGACTAATGTCAGCACAAGTGGCTATAATTGCAACTAACACTGACATACGAGTCATGGGATCAATATGCCGGGTACTGGTCATTACATTGTGAATACAAACACTTGTGGTCAGCAAAGGTAAAACTAGATTACTGGTAGTCGACAAGCGACTACGTGTATCCGCCAAAATCAGAGTGGAACGGGTGAAGTGAGGCATGGATTGAGTGGCAAGGGGAAAAAGAGTGTTGCATATTAGCATGGATGTCTGCAGCCAAATTGTGTATGTAGGTTGCCCCCCTACCACAAAATCCAGAAAGCCGTCCAAGTTGTATACATATGCAAAATTTAAGGCAGATAAGTCAAACCACTACATGTATATGAGTGATTTTAGCCCGTGGCAGACAAACAGACGGACGCTGAGCAAAAATGGTTGCAGGTGACGCCACCAGTTTTGCGTATGATAAAGAGCTATGTGAGAACTATACACATGCAAAACTTTGGCCCAATCGGTCAAATGGTTCCCAAGATATGAGCTTGGATGTCTGCTGCATAAACTAGAATGCAGGTGGCGCCACCTGTCATAAAATCAAGAGAGCTGTCGGGGATGTATAAACCTGCAAAATTTTAGGCAGATATGTCAAACCACTGCCGAGATATGAGTGATTTTATTCCGTGGCGAGAAAAACAGACAGGAGCTGTGCAAAAATGGCTACAGGTGGCCCCACCAGTTTTGCGTATGATAAAGAGCTATGTCAGATCTATACACATGCAAAATTTTGGCCCAATCGGTCAAACGGTTCCCGATATATGAGCTTGGATGTCTGCAGCGTAAACGTGAATGTAGGTGGCGCCACCTGTCATAAAATCAGAAAAGCTATCCAGGATGTATACGAATGCAGAATTTCAGGTGAATTAGTCAAGTCACTGCAGAGATATGAGTGATTTTAACCCAAGGCAGACGAACAGATGGACACTGTGCAAACATGGTTGCAGGTGGCCCCACCATTTTTTGTGTATGTTATAAAGCTCTCCAAGGGCTACATTTGTGCAAAAAAATTTCCTGATCGGTCGAACGGTTCCCGAGATATGAGCTTCGATGTCTGCAGCGTAAACGTGAATGTAGGTGGCGCCACCTGTCATTAAATCAGAATAGCTATCCAGGATGTTAACGCATGCCGAATTTCAGGTGAATTAGTCAAGTCACTGCAGAGATATGAGTGATTTTAACCCAAGGCAGACGAACAGATGGACACTGTGCAAACATGGTTGCAGGTGGCGCCACCATTTTTTGTGTATGTTATAAAGCTCTCCAAGGGCTACATTTGTGCAAAAAAAAAAAATCCTGATACATCAAACGGTTCCCGAGATATGTGGGTTTATGTGTGGAAACAGACGCACAAACGGACGCAGAGCGCAGAGGAAAGGTCAGAGGTCAAAACAAAATCGGGGCGCAGCAGTTCACATGTGACCCGAACATAATCCCGGGTTTCGTAAAATTCCGCCCAGCGGTTACGGAGGAGTTCTCCGGACACCTACGCGGCGGCGACGCGGCGGCGGCGGCGGCGGCGTGCAGCTGAAAACATAGTATCCGCAAAACTCTGTTTTGGCGGATACAATAAAGTAAAGACAACTATTATAATAATTGATCAGACCCCATACTCATTTAGTTATCTTTTGATCATCTCCAATGAATAAGTCATGGAATGAAAAGAGATATTCTATTGGCTTACACACGTCAGGACAACTTACCAACATAAAACATCCATTGATTCACTGAAAGCTAAAACTTTCATAATGTTATCAGGCATTTTTATTACCTACACATGTATACCTATCAAGCACATATGGTAAAAATTTTTAACCAAAATGGTACCGATGATCCAAATTTTTGGGTCTGGCTGAAGTATTAATATACATATATATATATATATATATATATATATATATATATATATATATATATATATATATATATATTTACAAATGAATACAAATATATATATATATGTGTGTGTGTGTGTGTGTGGAATGAACCGCGACAACGGATATCTTATCGTTTACATAGACTAAACTAATAAGTTGACCTCTCACTTGCAACAGGTGACCCGTCGACTTTGAGGTGACGTCATTTAAAATACATGGATCTATCCCACCGAAAGATAATGTAGGTATACTGTGAAAAGTTCTAAATTTACTATCTCAGTATATTACAATGATCGGTATTATTCCTGTGTAGCAACAACATCTGTTATACACAAATAAAGATTTACTTACACATACACAGGTATACGTACACATACATACCTGTGCACACACGTACATACGTATATACATACAAATACACTAATACCTATATATTCATATATATACAAATACATATACATACAACGTATACATATACATGCATATATGTAAGTGATTACACCTTAAAACAAAGACCTTTATTATATATGCGATTGTTCTAGTTTTTTTCCATGAAACAAGGATTGCTCCCACTGACAAAAGAGATCCGACCGTAAGTATAAGTCTGGATCTTTAATAAACTTTATGTATAAATTATTGTTTCTTTTTTTATATTTTTCTTTTCAAGCAAAATATTTTCGTACCCATCAGAGCATCAAAATGAGTGATACGTGTCACAAATCCGTTCTAATACTGCACAGTTTAGATAATCCAAAAAAGTGTATGTTTTGAAAAGTGTTTTAAATTTTGTTTTAGTGTATTGACCCTAGTATACAACAAGCGCATTTGTCGTTGCACATCTTAAAAATCCTGTAAATTGTTATCCAAAATACAGCCGTACTTTTTAACGAATGTCAGCTGTGTTTCATCCGTTATAAGCAAAGCTACTGCCGAGGACCATTTCTTACTTTTAACAATTATATGCATACATACATTATTTCTTTTATTAAATTGAATTTGGTGTGATATTCCGTAACCATACGTTTTACTTATTAATTTTTGTAAACCTTTTCAGAAGGTTCAAACACTACTGTGTAATCTGCGTACATCAGATGATTAATAGTTGTTATATTAATGCAACATCCAATTACTTGTTTATTTAAAATACGGCTGAAATCATACACATAAATATTATAAACATGTGGTAACAATAAACAACCCTGTCGGACACCATTAGTCACCTTAAGATAAGATGATGTAAGAACTTAAGAGATTTTCATTTGATAGATATTCTTTGGTAAAGGTACCAGAAATATAATGTTCTTAATAGGTGTAAGGATATCCTTATTTCGTCTAGTTTACGAAACGACGTTGTGTAACAGATTCAGTCAAATGCTGACGAAGTATCAAAAAAGCAAACAAACATGTGCTACCCGGATCCACGATAAAACCGTAGAACCTCGTTTTACAAGTACACACATAATCCAGTTCCGTGCCCTCTTCTATAACCAAATTGGTATTCTCACATTTGGAGGGACTTTTTGAGTCGACCAAAAAGTACACAATCAAATAATTTAGATAAAATTGTAGACAGAGCATAGGGCCTGGAGTTTCCCCTTGTCATTTATACTTTTTGTTTAATCTATTATGACGGGTACCAAGATATTACGTATCATTACCTCTGGCATTTATCCATGATCAAGGAGGGCTATATACAAAGAACTTTTATTAGTTCGTCGTTTATTAGTCGTTTTATTAGATTTTAGCATTCCTAAAATTTTCACATGCCAAACCATCTGGATCGTAAGATCTGCCATATTCAAGTTTTAAGATCGCACTTAGTATTTCAACCTAACCTACAATAATATTTTCATCCCGTGTGGTGGCGTTAAGATTATTTGGAATTGCTTCTAGCGCTTCTAACCTATGGTTAGCGTTTGAGAAAAAACTTGTATAGTGCGCCACCAACATTTGTAGTATTTTCGTATCGTATGAAATGCCGCCAACGGTTGTGGGGCATGGAAGTTGTGGTACTCTCCTAAGTTTTTCATCTTTCCAATCTTTTGTTTCTTTTCTAGAGCACATGCTCCTAGCAAGAGAGTTTGCTCTAGCCTGTTCCCCAATGCGTCTAGAATAAAGAAAAGCATATTTTTAATAGCGCTTAGTGGAACCCATCGTGTCATATATGGGACCATAGGTTGGCTTCCCAGCTCGCTGCCAATTACAAAACGACTGTGTGGCAGCTTGGTGTGCATTTTTTATATGTTCATTCCATCCTGGTAATTTGTTGTTGTCATAATTATATATATATATACACACACATATATATATTTATATAAATATATATTAACTTGCACTTTAATAAAAGTGATAAAGAGTTTAAGCTTGCAATTTTATATTTGTCTTTTCCTCTAAGCCTGATGATTAAATATTAATTCTTGCCAATATGGCTTTAACATTTTGGCTTAATCTTGAAGAATAATATACATCAACAGACCCGCGGACATTTTAAATAAATCAACAAAAGGGCCCTGCCATTTTTAAAATATACATCTAATATGACAACTTGCTTTAAGAGTCATAATTTTCTGACATTTTTCATTCATTGTTTTCAATTATTTATCATTGATTTATTATATTCTGATACACAAATATCATATTTCAACATTTATTTTTTTTTGTTGTCATTTGGATTGCTTTTAGGGTCATCCGTACAAAACATTTTAAGGAACAGAGGCAACATTATTCCTTTACCAATTATCTATACAATAATTCTGTCATTCATAGCTTAAAAGTTTAATTATAAACAATACAATTTATATTCATATATTTACAAAATTGCAGGTTTGAACTCAACAAACCGATGACCTGTTATTACAATCGGTATCAAACTGCATTGTAAATAAACCCACAAGGTAAATCAAGCAAAATTCGCTCAGACTGACAGGTCAACAGACGTGTCTCTGTTAGCATTTTAAAAATATAATCTTGACAGCCATTTTAAATTGATTCCAATGCACATCCAACTGATAGTTGCAGAGTCAATAAAACACACAAAACAATAGAGAGGAAAGTGATAACATGGTGAGCTTTGAAGGCACAAGAGTCGCTAATATGATGCTTTCCGTGAATTTCAGCAGAACTTCGCCAATCTCCTGTGATCGCTGATTTTATCTACATAATACTTTTTGCTTGAATTCATGTCAGGTATTCCAAAAAGAATTTCATAATTAGAAAATGCTTCCTTATAAATTTGCAATGTTCAATATCTTAAAATGTTACGAATATATAGTAGGCATCATTATGATGTCGTATTTATTCATTTGTGTTTCCTTAGCAACAGTTCCCTCAAGATTGAACTTTTTTTTCTACTTACCGTGACATGCTGTTTTCTCTATCCTGGCAAATCGGTATCAGATTTCGAATAAGTAGATATCCATGTATCGACCGGGGGAAGAAGAAACGTCACTCATAAAAATAATTATAGACGCAAATTTCAAGATTATAGAGCAGCACCAAAGCTATAAGCAAAAGTGTCAAGACCAGCGTGCATGAGAACTCGTCAAAGTGTAAAGACGTATCAGAATAAATCTTAGTGTAACCGAACACCAAATGTAAATATAAGGGTGATACTATACCTTCAAGGCTGCTAAAGTATTTTATATATCGAAGCATATACCACTTTAAAGCGAACACAAACTGTACTGAATCGAATATAAATTGGGTCATTCGTACAAAATAGCAACAAAGGATTAACATTCATATTTAATACATATTAATAACTGTCTATACTTCATGCATACATATATACAAAAAAACTTTTCAGTAAAAGGCGAGCTTATTTTCTCGAAAAAGGAAGTTTTATGCAATTGGGATGACTATTTCGCATCAGATAAAAGTGACCATTTTTCCTGCACAAAACCCTAGGGACCACAGCTGGGAGTACTTCCAAGAAAGACTGTTTATCTGGCCTACTCATTTTATTCAATCCTTCCTGGTACATGAATACTTGTTCATGTTTTATTTTATCAGCTGCAGCTGTCCAGTAAAAAACTGTCAGGCTGTCACCACGCATGTTTATAATGGGCGAGAGCTCGGGAACTGGTCACACTGACTTTGCGGTCTGATATACGCCAACCGGGTTGAAATGGCTGCCGCGTGGCAACTGCTTTTGATATGCGTGTACCTGAGCACTACAGGTTAGTATACAATAATTTTAATTCCCCATCTTTATGTTACTTAGTCTGCTTGTGTAATTCTTATATATATATATATATATATATATATATATATATATATATATCAATAAATATATATATATATATATATATAAAACCTTTAAAATTAACATAAAACGAGAAAATCAGCACTGAAAAAATAAAACTTCTCTCCAAGCATGCTGTCGGTGCCTTGAGAACCGTTACTAACAAAACAAAGCACAGACTTTCACATGGAGTTAATCAAATCCATTAGTCCAACTTGAGATTATTCTTTGGATCCTCAGGATCTAGTTCTCCTTTACGGAATACCGGCGCAATCACAACTAAGTATTTTAGTTAAGATTTTTTGTTAATTATCAAAGAATGAGTATTTGATATATAAAACGTTATTTTACTTGTGTTAGCAATTATGGAAAGCAATTTTCTTGTTTAATCAATGTTACTCCTCGTTTAAAATTAATAAAACAGTGTCTGAATATTAAATCTGCTGCCTCCGAAGGTAGACTAATAAACCTTATAGCTAGAATGTGAATTGCCAATTATTCAAAACTTATTTACAAAACTAGATGAAAAGTATATATATATATATATATATATATATATATATATATAAATTACGGGTGTAATCAGTTATTTATAGCAATATCTGAATACAAATATATAATAAAATATATAATATAATATATAATATAATATATTAAATATTTGTTGTGAATATGCATAAATAAAGAAGATATACTTTGAAATATACGATATGTCTTATTTTTTATCATACAGCGTTTATTCTTACATTACCTTAAAGCATACCTATGCTGGTCCTAAACGGATATTCTGCACATTTATTTTCATTATTTAAAAGTATATACATTTTAAAGAAATGTATCATCAAACGATTATTTAAATATTTACTATGCACATGTGATAATATCTATAAATATGTTAATGTAGACCAAGGTATAATCATTCACCAGCATGTACATGTTTCCTCTTAAAACTGTTCACTCAACCGCTCTATAGAACATTGAAAAGGTCAATATATTTATATTTCATCTGCGCCTGTTCTAAAAGTTAAAGCATGATCTTTCTGAATAAGACCCATATTTGCTCCGGTACATAGTGTGTTGCCCTGTGTTGTTATTGATTTATTGTGCATTTTTGGCTTTATTTGAATAATAACCTTAAATTTAATATTTAGGACCTGTAAGACGTTTACACAATTTCTGATCTCGCATGTCCAAAATATGTATTTTTTTATTTCTAACAAATTGTAATATATTTTTCCTCTATTTTAGAAGGCAAAAAGTACCTGGTCGTGTTTCCATGAACTGCATATTATTGTTCAGGAGATGTATTTGAGATTTTGCTATCAACGCCGGTCGACACAGCCCATGTGACGGTTGGTATTATTAATAAGGGGAATCTGCATGTTATTATGGTGTTATTTATCCGATAATTACATCCTTAGTATAAAGTTACTTGAGCAATATTTTTTCTTCATGGGCTTTTATCCGAAATTGCAGATGGAACCAGCCAGTGATTTTAGTGCCAAACCGGTGATGAAGGATCAAGGGCTCAGACAGGGTCTTCCCAATAAATTTTGCATCCAGACGTATTACACTCCGAAACAAAAAGCAGTTCTGCTGGAGTCCGAGGATCCCATCGTGGTGCACGGTCATGTTGTTTATCAGGACGGATATAATCCTGAGGGGTTCCTGGCCGTCCCTGTAGAGGAGGATTCGCGCGAGTTCATCGTACCGTCCTACACGCCGTACAGCAGTTACCCTTCGGACATTATCGTGGCAACCTTACGTAGCAACACCCAAGTTAATTTTACGTTTCCGAATCGTGTGAAAATGGATCCAATATCTAAGAATATGCCGAATAAACTAAGCACATACGGGGTGAGTTCTTCGAAAGACCTGACTGGAACCCATGTCATAGCCAACGGTTCGATCGCTGTGTACTCGGGTAATACTTTAGTAAATGCGACATTAAACCATTATCTATGATATGAACGATTGATTGAAAACATCCCATCGGTGTCCTACAAGGCTCGAAATTATATCCTGCCACCTGTCGCTGGACGGGCGTGGGGCACAGGATATATCGTGAGAGTGCTGTTCCCCGCGGGCAATGGTTCTGTCACAATTGATGGTTCAACCCAAACCCCAGCCAACCTTGACTACAACGTAAATGAGAACAAAGCTCATTTTCTGACCTGCTCTCCCGAATGCTTTGTCTACCAGTACAACAAAGGATACAGAGCAGACGGGTCTAAATGGGACCCGTTCCTGATGCGAGTGTTGCCGGTCACGCAGTATGCCAACCAGCTCCTGTGGCTGACCCCGAAACTGCCCAGTGGCACTTACAGGCATCACGTGAGCATTATAGTCCCCACGCAGAAGATACCCGGGGTTCGGTTCGACAACAACGAGGTCAATGAGGAGTGGTCGATCATACATGACACATCATATAGCGTAGTGACTAAGAAAGACATCAGCGAAAAAGTCCATATCGTGCACCATACCGATCCCAGCGTCAAACTGGCTGCATACGCCTATGGACATAAAACAAATTACTATGATGCTTATGGTTTTTCTGCCGGCCCTGTCTGTGAGATATTATTATAATTATTATTATTATTATTTAATATTATTATCATTATATTTTAAAATACGTTTTCTAAATTTGTTTAACTAATATTGCGTAAATGGTACCAGCAAATTTGAAGAAGCCTTTAAACTGTGGTAATTCAATTTGATATAAACTCATAGCAGGTATCTTAAAATTGTAATGTTTGAAGAATCTGGTCTTTTTTAACAAAAATAGTCCGATAGTCATAATGAAGACATAGATAATACACCACAGAAGAGATGGCCTGATTGTCAAACTTTGTACACCTTTAATATTAGAAGCATATTCTACGTCACAGATAAAGCACTTTTTTCCACAATTTAGAATGTTCTGCTTCTGCAAAACAAGACGAATTCCTAATCAATCGGTATATATTTAAGGTCACCATTATTTCTCCGTTAATTGACAACATTTCAATGATAATTCTTGATTAGGCATTAATTGGAAAGATTATTATCCAAATTAGAAAAACGCAGTTGTAAAAACCCACATCAGAGGTGAATATTGTTTTTAGTATGTTACACCAGTAACTTTTTTTTATATTTAATATCATCATCATTCATATTTAAAACGACGTTTTCTAATTATGTTTTACTTATATTGCGTTAATGGTACTTTTTATACATAATTTATCAACGACATAGCGGCAAATACTTCTCGACGTGAAGGAGAGAAAGAAAATAATTTTCTTTCATTTCCACTGTGAGACACTGTATCTGAATGATTTTATATTCAATAGATTTTTTGTAATAGATTGAATGGATTTGTACCTGCACAGGCAAATCAGTTGACAGTTAATATTTTTCATCTGCAAATATTTTTCATCTGAAATATCCTTGAAATACAATGAATCATTTATCTTTTGAAGATCCTAGCTGGGAACTATGGTCTACTTGGGCGTGCAGCGTAACCTGTGGTCAAGGAACACGTGTGCGACGTCGTACATGTAAGCAGGGTTCACTCATATCTAGCGGCTGTGTTGGAAAGAAGGAAGAAACTGAAATCTGTGGAGCGCCTTGCCATGGTATTTATACGTCTGCTTTGTGTTTTTCTTTACTAAACTAATTTGAATTCAATTATTACCTATCTTTCCTTTTAAATGGAATAATGCATAATATAGATCATGATTTATTTTTTGTTCCAAAATGGTGCTCTGTACGATATATTACCGACATTGACAATGAAACACAGGACTGTATAATCACTGCCAATATGCATTATTTTCTTAAGCTCTATGGGGGGAATGGACAAGCTGGGGAGACTGCAGTGTAACCTGTGGATGGGGCTCACATGGAAGAAACCGAACGTGCATTCCTGATTATTCAGGCAAAGCAGACTGTAAAGGCGACACTGCTGAAACTGCGTATTGTAATGCTACAATTTGCCCAGGTGTATATTTATAACAGATTCACAAAGAACTCAAGTACTCTAATTCCATTTAAACGCTTAGTTTATGATTCGAGCACATGAATTATATTACCTTTATCTCTGGAAGCGAAAGTAACAGCCAATATATTTCTGTCAATATAAATTTTATTCGTGTATTTCGACTTTATTACATGTTATTATTAGAAATTTTTGTTCAAAAAGCAATCGCACTTAAGTAACAATATAGAGCCTGTATTTGACACGCCGTAACATTTCCTGTGACATCGTTTTCAATAATGAGTGCACTGTTAAAGTTTCCGCCACTTGGGGTGAATGGTTATGCTGGGGACAGTGTAGCGTCACCTGTGGGGGAGGCGTCCGTGAAAGAAATCGTTCCTGTACTTTTGGATCAAGTGGTCGAACTAATTGTTCAGGCGAAGCCACAGGAAGTGAGAGGTGCAGCACATCACATTGTCCAGGTATTTATCCTTCATAACAGTAACCGATAATTCACAGCCGCAAACGTTCATATTATTTTATACACACGTTGTTTCAAACAATAATTTAAAATTCACATTTTCAAATAAAAAAAAATGAGATAAAATTTGAAGTTATACAATACTGATAACGTAATGAATAAATTATTTAATACTGCCGTGCTTTAATTCTCAATGTCTGAACTATAATTCTTACAAAATCACTCCTTCCTTATGCTTCATTTTCTAATTGACCAATTAGGTTGTATTTAAGCGTTTCATCAAGTCTCAAAAAGGAAGCGCTGTTGTTCATGTACCTGCACGCATTAGAATAACGTTGAACTTTGACTTTGCCGTGTATTTCCTGTAGCTCAGATGTTTCTCCAAGAAGGATTATATATACGAAATTCAATCAAAATTCTTGGTATTTCTTGAGAAAAAAAATTAAAATGCATTTATTATTTTGATTTATCCTAAGCCACATGGACAGAATGGACCATCTGGGGAGATTGTACTGTTACCTGTGGAGGAGGATATAAAGTGAGAAACCGCTCTTGTACTGCTGGGACTTCTGGGATACGAGACTGCCCCGGCGAAGATGTTGACACCGAAGTATGTAATCAAAAGGCATGTAAAGGTAATTATTCTTTAAGCATTTCATGAAATGGTTACATAGGAAATAAAGCAGAAATCAGTTATTCCAAAATGCTACTTTAAAATATTTTATAATACATCTTCCATACAGGAAATGTTTAGTCAGGTATACGAATATTTTTTAAAGGTGAATTTTACAATCTTATCTGATAACCAATCGAGCGTGAACACTTTTCAACTCCTAAATATGTCAGCAGTCACTGGTCTTTGTTCTACCAACCTTAACCTTAAGTTCCCGCCACATGGGCTGAATGGTTATGCTGGGGACCGTGTAACGTCACCTGTGGGGGAGGCCTCCGTGAAAGAAATCGTTCCTGTATGTCTGGCTCAGGTGGTCGGACGAATTGTTCAGGCGAAGCCAAAGATAGTGAGAGATGCAGCACATCACATTGTCCAGGTATTTTTTTCTTCATAACAGCAACCGATAATTCACTATCACAGAGTGACAAATGACTTTAAACAATGAATTGAAAAAAAAAATAAATATGTCAAGGTAAAACAAAGAGATCTGGTCTGAAGCGATACAATGCAAATGATGTAACTAATAAGTTATTTTTTTAATGCCACATTAACCTTTTCGCAATGTCTGAATAACAATTCTTACAAAATCACGCCGTTTCATTTTGCCTTTACAAAAATTTTCTTTACAAAAATATGAGGAATTTAAGTGTCTATTTAGTATGTTGATATGTCCTAAGCTGTGTGGACAAAATGGACCATCTTTGGAGCTTGCACTGTTACCTGTGGAGGAGGATACCAAGTGAGAAATCGCTATTGTACTGCTGGCACTTCCGGAAAACGAGACTGCCTTGGCAGAGATGTTGACACAGAAATATGTAACCTAAAGGCTTGTAAAGGTAGTTTTTATTTGAGTATTTCCTTATATGGATACAAAGAAAAGAAAGCAGACATCCGTTATTTTAAATTGTTATTAAGAAATTTTCTCTTATACATTGTTTCATACAAAAAATGTTCAGTAAGTCATATTGCTAATTTCCCAAGGTGATTTTAACAATCCTGTGTGAGAACTTATCATCTGAAAAAATTTAAGAAACGCTCAATATTTCAGCAATCTCTAGGCTTTTTTATTACTTACCGAAATATTAGTTCCCGCCACATGGGCCGAATGGTCATGCTTCGGACCGTGTAGCGTCACCTGTGGAGGCGGAATCCGTGAAAGAAATCGTTACTGTAAGCCTGGCTCAGATGGTCGGACTGATTGTTTAGGCAAAGCCACAGAAACCGGGAGGTGCGGCACATCACATTGTCCAGGTATTTACCGTTCGTAACAGTAACCGATAAATCATAGCAACAGAGAGGCACACATTTTAAAACAAATATTTGAAAATTAAATATGTCAAGGTAAAATAAAGATATTATTTGAAGCTATAAAATACAAATAATGTAACTTCGAACTTATTAATTGCTACCAAATCAACGAATTCGCAATGTCTGAATAATTATTCTTACATAATCAGGCTTTTACATGATCACCTAACATTCCATATTTACAAGACAAAACTTCTTTTAAAAAAATAAGAAAAAATGCAATTTTTACTGTTCATATGTTCTAAGCCACATGGACAGAATGGACCATCTGGGGTGCTTGCACTGTCACCTGTGGAGGAGGCTATCAAGTGAGAAACCGCTCTTGTACTGCTGGCACTTCCGGGAAACGAGACTGCCCCGGCGAAGACGTTGACACAGAAGTATGTAACCAAAAGGCATGTAAAGGTAATTATTATTTGAGTATTTCCTTATATGGATACAAAGAAAAGAAAAAAAGACACCTGTTATTTTAAATTGTTATTTAAAAAATTACTCTTATATATTGTGTTATACAGAAAATGTTCAGTAAGTCATACTGCTAATTTTCCAAGGTGATTTTAGCAATCCTGTGTGAGAACTAATCGCGTGTAAAAACTTTTCAAGCAATAAATATTTCAGCAGTTTTTCGTCTTTTATCTCCCTACCGAAACCTTCAGTTCCCGCCACGTGGGGTGAATGGTCATGCTTCGGACCGTGTAGCGTCACTTGTGGAGGCGGAACCCGTGAAAGAAATCGTTACTGTAAGCCTGGCTCAGATGGTCGGACTGATTGTTTAGGCAAGGCCACAGAAACCGGGAGATGCAGCACATCACCTTGTCCAGGTATTTACCTTTCGTAACAGTAACCGATATATCATGGCGTTAGAGAGGCACATATTAAAAAAAATATTTGAAAATTAAATATGTCAAGGCAAAATGAAGATATTATTTAAATCTATAAAGTACAGATAATGTAACTGGTGACTTATTATTTGGTACCAGATCAATCTATCCGCAATGTCTGAATAATAATTCTTACATAATCAGGCTTTTACATGATCACCTAACATTCCATATTTACAAGACAAATTCCTTTAAAAGAAAAAAAAATAGGAAAAAAGAGTCCATTTTTACTGTTTATTTGTTCTAAGCTACATGGACAGAATGGACTTCCTGGAGAGCTTGCACTGTCACCTGTGGAGGAGGCTATCAGGTGAGAAACCGCTCTTGTACTACTGGCACTTCCGGGGGAGATTGCACCGGCGAAGATGTTGACACCAAAGTATGTAACCAAAAGGCATGTAAAGGTAATTATTATTTTAGTATTTCCTTATATGAATACAAAGGTAAGAAAGCAGATATCCGTTTTCTAAAATGTTTTTTTAGAAATTTTCTCTTATACATTGTGTCATGCAAAAAATGTTCAGTAAGTCATACTGCTAATTTGGCAAGCTGAATTTAACAATGCTGTGTGAGTACTTATCGTCTGTACAAACTTTAGAAACGCTTAACATTTCAGAAATCTCTAGTCTTTTTTATAACTTACCGAAAATGTTAGTTCCCTCCACATGGGCCGAATGGTCATGCTTCGGACCGTGTAGCGTCACCTGTGGAGGCGGAATCCGTGAAAGAAATCGTTACTGTAAGCCTGGCTCAGATGGTCGGACTGATTGTTTAGGCAAAGCCACAGAAACCGGGAGGTGCGGCACATCACATTGTCCAGGTATTTACCGTTCGTAACAGTAACCGATAAATCATAGCAACAGAGAGGCACACATTTTAAAACAAATATTTGAAAATTAAATATGTCAAGGTAAAATAAAGATATTATTTGAAGCTATAAAATACAAATAATGTAACTTCGAACTTATTAATTGCTACCAAATCAACGAATTCGCAATGTCTGAATAATTATTCTTACATAATCAGGCTTTTACATGATCACCTAACATTCCATATTTACAAGACAAAACTTCTTTTAAAAAAATAAGAAAAAATGCAATTTTTACTGTTCATATGTTCTAAGCCACATGGACAGAATGGACCATCTGGGGTGCTTGCACTGTCACCTGTGGAGGAGGCTATCAAGTGAGAAACCGCTCTTGTACTGCTGGCACTTCCGGGAAACGAGACTGCCCTGGCGAAGACGTTGACACAGAAGTATGTAACCAAAAGGCATGTAAAGGTAATTATTATTTGAGTATTTCCTTATATGGATACAAAGAAAAGAAAAAAGACACCTGTTATTTTAAATTGTTCTTTAAAAAATTACTCTTATATATTGTGTTATACAGAAAATGTTCAGTAAGTCATACTGCTAATTTTCCAAGGTGATTTTAGCAATCCTGTGTGAGAACTAATCGCGTGTAAAAACTTTTCAAGCAATAAATATTTCAGCAGTTTTTCGTCGTTTATCTCCCTACCGAAACCTTCAGTTCCCGCCACGTGGGGTGAATGGTCATGCTTCGGACCGTGTAGCGTCACTTGTGGAGGCGGAATCCGTGAAAGAAATCGTTACTGTAAGCCTGGCTCAGATGGTCGGACTGATTGTTTAGGCAAGGCCAGAGAAACCGGGAGGTGCAGCACATCACCTTGTCCAGGTATTTACCTTTCGTAACAGTAACCGATATATCATGGCGTTAGAGAGGCACATATTAAAAAAAATATTTGAAAATTAAATATGTCAAGGCAAAATAAAGATATTATTTGAAGCTATAAAATACGGATAATGTAACTTCGAACTTATTAATTGCTACCAAATTAACATATTCGCAATGTCTGAATAATAATTCTTACATGATCAGGCTTTTACATGATCACCTTACATTCCACATTTACAAGACAAAGCTTCTTCGAAAGAAAACAAAAATAGGAAATAAGAGTACATTTTTACTGTTGATATGTTCTAAGCCACATGGACAGAATGGACCATCTGGGGTGCTTGCACTGTCACCTGTGGAGGAGGCTATCAAGTGAGAAACCGCTCTTGTACTGCTGGCACTTCCGGGAAACGAGACTGCCTCGGCGAAGATGTTGACACCGAAGTATGTAACCAAAAGGCATGTCAAGGTAATTATTATTTGAGTATTTCCTTATATGGATACAAAGGAAAGAAAGCAGACATCCGTTATTTTAAATTGTTATTTAGAAATTTTCTCTTATACATTGTGTCATACAAAAATGTTCAGTAAGTCATATTGCTAATTTTCCAAAGTGATTTTAACAAACCTGTGTTAGTACTTATCGTCTGTAAAAACTTTAGAAACGCTAAATATTTCAGCAATCTCTAGTCTTTTTTTTATTACTTAACGAAAATGTTAGTTCCTGCCACATGGGCCGAATGGTCATGCTTCGGACCGTGTAGCGTCACCTGTGGTGGCGGAATCCGTGAAAGAAGTCGTTCCTGTAAGCCTGGCTCAGATGGTCGGACTGATTGTTTAGGCAAAGCCACAGACATCGGGAGGTGCAGCACATCACTGTGTCCAGGTATTTACCGTTCGTAACAGTAACCGATAAATCATAGCCACAGAGAGGCACATATTTTAAAAAAATATTTGAAAATTAAATGTCAAGGCAAAATAAAGATATTATTTGAAGCTATAAAATACGGATAATGTAACTTAGAACTTATTAATTGCTACCAAATCAACATATTCGCAATGTCTGAATAATAATTCTTACATGATCAGGCTTTTACATGATCACCTTACATTCCACATTTACAAGACAAAGCTTCTTCGAAAGAAAAAAATAGGAAATAAGAGTACATTTTTACTGTTTATATGTTCTAAGCCACATGGACAGAATGGACCATCTGGGGTGTTTGTACTGTCACCTGTGGAGGGGGCTATCAAGTGAGAAACCGCTCTTGTACTGCTGGCACTTCCGGGAAACGAGACTGCCCCGGCGAAGATGTTGACACCGAAGTATGTAACCAAAAGGCATGTAAAGGTAATTATTATTTGAGTATTTCCTTATATGGATTCAAAGAAAAGAAAACAGACATCCGTTATTTCAAATTGTTTATTAAAAATTTTCTCTTATACTTTGTGTCATACAAAAAATGTTCAGTAAGTCATACTGCTAATTTTCCAAGGTGATTTTAACAATCCTGTGTGAGAACTAATCGTCTGTTAAAACATTAGAAACGCTAAATATTTCAGAAATCTCTAGTCTTTTTTATTACTTAACGAAATGTTAGTTCCCGCCACATGGGCCGAATGGTCATGCTTCGGACCGTGTAGCGTTACCTGTGGGGGCGGAATCCGTGAAAGAAATCGTTCCTGTAAGCCTGGATCAGATGGTCGGACTGATTGTTTAGGCAAAGCTACCGAAACCGGGAGGTGCAGCACATCACATTGTCCAGGTATTTACCTTTCGTAACAGTAACCGATATATCATGGCCATAGAGAGGCACATATTTAAAAAAAATATTTGAAAATTAAATATGTCAAGGTAAAATAAAGATATATTACTTGAAGCTATAAAATACAGATAATGTTACTTCGAACTTATTAATTTCTACCAAATTAACATATTCACAATCTCTGAATAATAATTCTTACATAATCAGGCTTTTACATGATCACCTAACATTCCACATTTACAAGACAAAATTCTCCAAAGAAAAAAAAGAATAGGAAATAAGAGTCCATGTTTACTGTTTATATGTCCTAAGCCACATGGACAGAATGGACCATCTGGGATGCTTGCACTGTCACCTGTGGAGGAGGCTATCAAGTGAGAAACCGCTCTTGTACTGCTGGCACTTCCGGGAAACGAGACTGCCTCGGCGAAGATGTTGACACCGAAGTATGTAACCAAAAGGCATGTAAAGGTAATTATTATTTGAGTATTTCCTTATATGGATACAAAGAAAAGAAAAAAGACACCTGTTATTTTAAATTGTTCTTTAAAAAATTACTCTTATATATTGTGTTATACAGAAAATGTTCAGTAAGTCATACTGCTAATTTTCCAAGTTGATTTAACAATCCTGTGTGAGAACTAATCGCGTGTAAAAACTCTTCGAACAATAAATATTTCAGCAGTTATTCGTCTTTTTTCTCCCTACCGAAACCTTCAGTTATCGCCACGTGGGGTGAATGGTCATGCTTCGGACCGTGTAGCGTCACCTGTGGGGGCGGAATCCGTGAAAGAAATCGTTCCTGTAAGCCTGGCTCAAATGGACGAACTGATTGTACAGGCGTAGCCTCAGAAAGCGGGAGGTGCGGTATATCACCTTGCCCAGGTATTTATTGTTTTTAAGGTAATAAAGAGGATGCTTATGCCATTGAATTTTGACTTGAGAAGTAAATAACAAATTTAATTATGCATACATTAAATTGCCTGCTATCCGATTTCTCAGTAATATTATATGAATTATACCACTGTATCATCACCAAATATAAATCATGTATATATATAAACAAAAATCATGTATATCAATACGTAACACTCATTGTTAGCTTCCTTTTGAAGATCCAGCTGATTGGGAAGCTTGGTCTGGTTGGGGGAGATGTAAATCCACGTGTGGCAAGGAGAGGAACCGAAGCTGTAGACGTGGTTCAGGGAACAAGGTGGAATGTTACGGAAATTCTGTTGACAGAAAAGAATGTGACCTCGAAACTTGTCAAGGTTTGAAAAATAGCTACTTTTGCAAAGCAGTTAATAAATGCCGTTTAATTTTGATATAGGCTGAGTTAATCTGATAATTAAAATTGTGGGACGCTTCCAAAATTAGTGTCTTTACATTTTTACAGCAAAGACAGTGAAATTTATTTTTGTTCCTTAGATTTATTAATTTTGATAGAGTTTAACTGTCTCGGCAGATTATAATAATTTCGAATGAAAATATAATTAACCAAAATTAAATGAAAGAAATGTTGAATTTCTACATTAAAGTCAACGTATGTATCTTTAAAGAATCCGGGGAGAAACGTTTACCTACATTATCTGTAGTCAATTACCAGAGCTCTGAAGAGACCGGTGAGTATTTTTAAGTACATTATGTTTGGTATCTTTAAAATTAATAATTGTACAAATGTAAAATATACGGAAAAAATAATACTTAAATAGCCTCCTGTTCTACTTTAACATTGAAATAATTTCACATTTGTTCAGGTGAAATTATTTGGTTTCTTTGTAAAGGTCAGTGATTAAACAATAGATTTTATTTTACAGAATTGATAACCGCTACAGAGACATCAACTCTCCACATGGAAGGCTCTCAATGTAGTAAGAATTCATATAAATATTAACCACACTAAATAGCATATGCTGTGACGTTACCATTTATTTTCAATACTACCATACTAATTTGAATAAGAATTATCTCCATTAATCTTCTACAATTTCAGCTATAAAATAGACTTTATTTCTTTTTTGTAAGTTTTTCCTATTTTTTCATATTATCTCTTATAATAAGTTGCAACAAATTGAATGAAATGTAAATTTTATTATCCATGAAACATTTGTTAGAATACACATACAATGTTGCAACTGCATATATTTTTCTCAATATATCAGGTGAACAACGGATGAAAGAAACCACCATAACATTCTTGTATGCTGTCCTTGTTTTCTTGTTGAGTGTACTTATTATCACCTGGGTATGCTGTTACGCCAAGCTCAGGTAATAAACAGAATATGTAAAGCATATGTTCCAAACAGTACATATTACAATACAAATAAGCAATATGAAGTGCAATATTTAATGAAACTTAGTAGCATGCCTCTTCTAATTAACTTTGTTCAGGCGTCATTTATGCGTACGCCTAATAATAATTAAACCAGCATGACTGTCTTATTATTACTGATCTATTCATTGTTAATTATACTAGCCCCTTCATTGTAGACGCCAGTTCAAACCACCTGTATACCTGCAACCATTGACTGTGAAGGCACTGACTGGAGAAAATGACGGCGTCTTTGAAAAGAACAGGCATACGCATGAACAACGGAAGGAAGTGCATTTTGGAAATATATCAGCAAACGACGATGAATATTATGCGAAACCCCGTGACGTGTACGATAACGAACACCACATGTACGAAATGCTAGAAAAGTGAATTTGTTTACATGTGCTGGTCCTTGAATAACTTTTTAAAATAAATGTATCGATGCTTTTGTGAATATATACAGATAATTTTGTTTTCCATTTTCCTTTCATAACTAAATGTTACTTTAATTAAGCCTGTTGTATAATTTCCATTAATCTAAGCAATAAATCTTTGGTTATAGAACATCTGGTCTGTGTGATTATGTGTTTGTCAGCTGAACGATTTCTTTAAGACATTTCATGATTAAAGCTTAAATGATACTTCGCAATTTTTATTCAATTGTTCCCCTTTATTATTTCATCGGTAATTTTGGCTCTCAAACAAATCATGAGCTGCGTTTCAGTGTAAAAACTTGACCTCCTGACCGGAATCGGTAACAAAGCTAAAACCCATGATCTCTGGGTGAAACTAGTTGAATTTAAAATATTCAGAAATAAATGTGCCCTGTGTCCTTATTTTGATTCCAAATTCCTTTGCTGCCATAAAAAAAAATAAACCGATCAAAGCCAGGTGTGTGCCAAAGGCATGTGTTTATGTTAACACATCATATTTCCATGTATAATTATATAAAAAATATTAAACAAATGTTGAGACAAAATATTTTGTGAAATATATATTTACTAACAAATTAGATGCACACCTAGTCTTCTGTGATAAACATTAAGAACAGGAATAAGGTGCGAGGTATTTGGGCTACCTATTTTTAACAGAAATAAAGTCATTTTTAGAATACCGATATTAGTGAAGGTAGGTCACTTTCAATTATTTACCACTGTATCCAGCATGACGAAACATGGGCACTATATACTCAAATACATATTGTTTCAAGACACAATTATCCGAAACGTTTCCTCTTTTAAAAATAATGGACCGTAGAGTATATGAGCAAAGTATTTCGTTTGCAGATTATGCATATCATCATATATTCAAAAATGTTTTTTAACAATTATTTCGGAACCAGTTACCATAGATTAAATGGACCAAACTTGTTTCTAGTTTCTAACAAAAGATTACAGGGTCTGAGTCCATGTTTAGTCATGAGAGTTTACCCACAGTAATGTGAACAGATGATCTCATTTCCAACAAGAAAGTAATGACGTTTGGCTGTAAAACTGAACTGATCAATATAGCTTCTCGTCCCTCCCTCCCGGATTTCAGTTTTTAAAATAACAACGTATCTGTGCCTTTTCTGTAAATAAATGATTAAATATTTGGTGTCAGGAAATAGTCTGGCATGTCTCTAGTCTCCTAAAAAGATATTGAGAAGCATAGATTAGCATCTTTATCTGACATTGTGTCAGAAGTTTCCGATTGCAAAGATCTTTCAGTTTAGCTGATGAAAACAATTATACTATTTAATGAATAACATGGTCTGTTTAAAATATATATATATATATATATATATATATATATACATATATATATATATATATATTTGTAATGAATGGTTTCATTTTTTCTTATAAATTTTACAAATATGTTGATCGTGACTGCGTGAAAATTTCAGCTGTATGCGGCGCCCCTATGGTAGCCTAAAATTTCTTAGACCAAATAATATATTCCCTACTTTTGAATGATAATGTGTAAATTTTAATAATTGAGATTTAATGTTCGCTTATCGGCTCATTACAACTGGTCACAGCACATATCCTTAACGATCGCCTGTTGCAAACTTTGACGGCTTCCCCCGCATGCACATATAGTATTATGGTCATGATCAAATATATTTATAGGATAGGCTGCAGATATCAGCATTAATTTTACAGAAATATTAATCATATTACAGGTTATGACAGGGTCAGACCGCAAACAATTCATATTCAAACAACATGAACAGAACGCAGGAACACTACTAATCTTATCTTCTTTCCATTCATATTTTTAAATAGGTTTATCCTTTCTTCTGAAACACCTAAGGCCAATTTTCGGGTTCAGGCTAGTAGGTCTTGTGTAATCATACACCGTGCATAGCACACCAGGGCCGTTTTTATTGTAACAAGAACTTTCTATTTTACAAATGAATTCAGACAATCCATGACTTTGATCTTTTTTTACAAGCCTTAGACTATTAGATACATACAATTCACAGGGCTCACCATTTACACAATCTGAACAAGATATATACCTGCGAAATATAATGCACGCTTACCTCTGAAAATGTCTAGTCATATGACTAAAGTTGATTTTCATCAGATGTATATAAAACGTTCATGCTGTATTTTTTTCAAAATTTTGAATAATATTTATTACCGTTTGTGAGAATAAGCAAAGATTAACGGCTAAAATGCAGCTTATCATCAGTTTATTTGTTGATCAGGGGCTCAGGATTCATAAGAAAAAAATAAACATATTGTGCGAGACAAAAATAACCCGTGAACTTGCCATGACAACGATTATTGTGTAATGCCAATATGTAACGACAACTATATTACGACAAGATATGCAATGTGTGAATGACCAACATATTTAATGTATACTTGAAAGTGTTAGTATCGTCAATCTACCTTGGTCCGGTTTTATTTTAAGTTGTTTTAAAAGAGTGATGTATACGTGTTTGGAACCTTAGAATAAATACATTATTCTTCACCTGAAGATTAAAAAACATGAAGCAAACTTTTAAATTTCACAAAAAATGAAATATCTCTCATCTGCAATGTGTTTGCATTTAACAATAAAATCCTCTAAAAACATAAAATACTTTTAAAACATAAAAATACACCTAGCACAGTTAGCCTTTTACCCAATATTTACCTAATGACAAAAATGAGGATAAACTGACCGGAAATCATGGTTCGACACTTTTATAAAATAAACATCAAGAGATCGAATTCAGTATGAGACTATGCTCCTAAGGAGACTCGTAATGTCTGTGATTTGCATTACCGTATTCATAACCTTCTTAATTAATTTACTAATTAATGAAATTCAGACTTATTCAGACTTATGAATGGACAATACTGTTAACTGCAAATGTCTCAAAATGTCCAAAATTTATTAATTTACTTTTAAATTACTTACCAGTTGATCCCTTTATAAGATTTCCAGGGGATCTATACAAGATTTATTCAACCTAAACTGCACATATTTGATTAGATAATTTGCATAATAAACCTTCCCCGAATCGGCTGCTATTCGTTTTATTAAAAGTTCCTAAAAGACTGTTTTTTAGACGTTTGCGTGCTTTCAAAATCATATAGGTGGGGAACCGTCGGTTTCTTCCATTTTATTCTTGCCTTACATTGATAAAGTGTGATAACTTCCTGTCTTTCAAAGGTTAGGGTTAGTACCCATACATCTGTAACGTGCACAATTTTCTGTGACAAAGTGTGATGACAAGCTTAAGTACAGGCAGTTCCTCAAAACTGACAGTTCCCTACCTCCATCTTCAAAATATAGAACATTTTACAACGAATTTTTTATCTTGAATGTCTCAAAATTTTACATTTTAATTTGGGCATATTTAAACTGGACATATATCATTCATATGTTATATACAACATTATATTTTAACCTGAATTATTCAAAATGGCCGAATGCTCAACATAGACCAGTCCTTCTGCTTTTTGTACTGTAAATATAATATATATATATATATATATATATATATACATATACATATATATATATATATATATATATATATATATATATATATATATATATATATATTACAGAAAAATTATCCGGCAAATGCAGTCTTCCCACCGCGGTCACAAACCTTTTGCAACAGGCCATTTGAGTCATTATCGATTAATTCGTTTCGATATTTCATCAGGTAACTAACATTCATCTGCAGCGAGATTATAATTTAGGAACGTTTCTTCAGTAAATTCTTTTTTTTTAAGGTTAATATATTGCCAAGCTAACCATCAAACGCAAGTTGCACTGGTATGAAGAGGTCATGCATGTGATTGATGCTGGATTATAGAACAGCGAATGGTGAAACATTGTTTCATTTGAGTGGCCTCTGTGTTTGAAAGCTCAGTTCAAAGGAACAGAAAGTGACAAAACGTATATAGCTGTAGTTATATCAGTTATCTGATGAAACGATTAGTCGAAACGGGTAGTGACTCAGATCTGTCATATATATATATATATATATATATATATATATATATATATATATATAAATTATATTTTACTATATATATATATAGTTATGAGTGCATATTCAGATATTCAGATATGATAGCCAATCTGCATTCGCAATTAGGTAAAGCCGCCCTTTTTTTAAGTGTCCTTAAAAAAGGTTTGTATTTTTATTAAATATGCTGAAAACAAGATTCTATTATGATTGTCATGACTGATTTAATGCTGTTCACGAACGATTTACATGATAACATGTCACTACATAAAATAACATTTGCGGCTTACTTTAACCTTAAGAGAAATTTACATTTACATTTCAATAAACATTTCTCTGTTATGTTTTACCCAGCTGGGCATTTAAAATTCTATATTAAAACTACATACGGCGCCACTAAAAAGACTTTAATTTTGTTACGATCTATAGCATGGGAATTAAGTCCAAACTGTTTGCCTGTGTGCTGAGATGTATTTTGTGTATTTTCAGGTCTATTGTCTCCGTAACACAAAAACAAACTGCATTTGTGTGACCTCTGCATTGCGATCATGGCCAACTACCAACACGCATGTCATCGCAATTTTCAGCGGGTATATATGACACATTTTGGCTGCTTTTATGGTGACACGACAGAACATCGGCTCATGTACACCTAAATTCCCAAAAAGGGTCACGCTGACTGAAGGGAATGAGAGCTAACTTGTGCTCTTTTTTTTATCAAGCGGGTTAACGTTGAAGAGCGTTTGGCTGATATGCGGTGATTGTAAAATCTGCTACCCCTGGCTACAGGGAATGTCAGTTATTGCAGTGATACCTGGTAACCCCATTTATCCTCAAATGCTTATATGAGGTCAATTTTTTTTTGGCTACACCTTGGCTTTCTTAGTCAGAGATGTTAAAGATCCTAATGTTTAGTGGCCGGTAAACAATGTCATTTAAATGCAAGACGGGATGTTTGTTCTAATTTTAATGTTATGAAGTAGAATCATAATGTATAGGGCATTAATCAATTCCCGAACATATGATGAACAATTAATGTCGGACCTCGCCATTTGGACACTAATTCTTTGGATGATTACTCCATATGACAATGTAAGCAATTTTTTTATGTGTAAGGATCTCATTTAGTTTATAGAAAACACAGTCCTTGGTCCAGGGACCAGGTCAGATCAACTCAAATAAATATGCTCTGGTGTTCATTCTTATCGACAATATTATCTATTTCGTTTGTAATGCAAGTTTGATTTACCACAGGTTGTTGTATAAAATATTGGACCTGTAGTTTGTTTTTAAGATTAGGATATTATAACGCCTTTCAGTCAATTTTCAAGACCAGAGATTTGAATTCACCCAACAATTAGGAATAGGAAAGTGATCATTATCAGTATATTTTGTACATGATGGGACAATGATATCTTTTCCTACCAAACTCTAAAATTCAAGGCAATTTGAGATGTAAGGTAGCTTTATTTCTCGTAATTTAAACATCAAGACATGTTATTAAAATAGCAGTTTTGTAGGGTATAAGCTATCCCGTCAATTTTTATCAAGCCTGATATTCTTTGTTACAGAAACATGGATCTGGTCCACAACACTACATCAAAAACTTATTTTTTGGTCTGAAATAATGATGAGAATAACACCTTTTTTTAGACCTAGTTGTTCTTCAATAGTGAAAACATTCCCAAAACGATTTCCTCATTTCAATATAAAGGGAATGTTTCAAATCGATAACCTTGAATAGTTAAAATGTTGACTTAATATAACGGGTAGTCTTTTGATAATGCAGATGAATATATGGCAACTGTCATTTAAGAATGTTAGCTTTGAATACCTAGGATTTGATATCATGTGCGGCCAGTTACTAGGATTACCAAATTAGATATTGAAGAAAAGAGGGTTTTCATCAATGTTGACCTTAATTCGCTTATTAGAATGCGCCGGTAATAACACCAAAGGAGCATCGCTGAATTGCTCAGTGAATTGCTCAATGCCACCGAGGCAATTAACGGCCTATTAATTGAAATAAGGGCAGACGAGATGTTATAACATGATCAAATTTTAACACTTTCGCTGCCTATGACGAGTATGCTCGTCATGAATTTATCAGCAATTTTCAGCAAGAAATATCTTAAATGTATCAATAAACACTTCGCAGGTGAGTAATAGTTCATTTATAAATTGGTTTCGTGTCATGAAATGGAAAGATTTGTAATTCATCAGTGCGCTTGATAACTCGAAAGCAAGAAAGGTGTGTAGAGCGTGAAAACATCCACGGCTCCCATCCTGTGCTGTGAATTATGTTCATGACCAGCTGTAGTGTAAAATTGATACCGTGTAGGAGTATTCCTTAGACGCGGATTCAGCTCGAATAGTTCATTCATACTAGGGCAATGATGTATCATGGTCTTAGATATATATATGGCCAAACAAATAAAGATCACTCAGATAAATCTTTCGGTTTACAGATATCAGTGAGATAAATAAAAATTAGCTTTCTTGTAACTGTCATGGGACAGTCACGGATCTCAACCTCACAGCCTCCGCAACCACCCCCCCCCCCCCCCGACCCCCACCCCTACTCCCATCCCCCTTCCAACCCTATCATCGGATCTCCCACTGATCATTTATCTACATGAAAAAGTTTGCAGAACAACAAGAGTCCCGTAAAACAAATGTAACCTGGTCGTTCTTTTTTTTTTGTGTTTTTAGAAGAGATGAAAATGCCGAGGTTAAAGATATCGCTACTAAACCTGTCTCTGCACTCGTACATTGTAAATAACATATGTTCGTATGAGACTGAATTTTCTAGGCCATATGGGATATCCCGAAACGTAGCCTAATTGAAAAGTGGTGAGTCACCGATTTCTTTTGTTACGCATGCGCGAATTCGATGCGGAACATTAAGATATGTTAGTAAGCAAATGTAATTGGTGATATTTTGCGGTTCCCCGTGGCAGGTATGTACGAAAAACAACACACAGTATGCAACAGATGAGACTAGACTGGCTTGGCGGTGATTTGTAGTCCGACGGTCAACAAGTCAAAGACGAGTTATACTCGGAGAATTTGAAGGCGACGGGTCAGATCGTTTGGAAAGTTTTCCCGAACTGCGCTGCTGAATATTGAATATAGCTGATTTGTGTGATATTTGTTATTCGCATGAGAATGTCTGCGTGATCTTGAGGTGTCGGATATCTATGGTCATGCCCCTTCCTTGCCCGAATATGTATGAACTATACCTACACGTTGGCCAGGGCGTCGAACTAACCGAGCGCCGAAAGTTTTGTACGAATATCGCATGCGTATATCGTCGGACTGGCCGAGCGCATATAGTTTTACCAAGATTCCGCTGGTGAATATTGAAAGTGGCTGATCTGAGTTATATTCGTTATTCGCATGCGTTATTGTCTGCGTGTGAGAAACATGCGAAAAGATCATGGCACGTTATTGCCAATATATGTGTTTATATTTGCCGGGGAATTATACCAAGTACATCCGCGTTGATCAGGTGTCAAACTGGCAGAGCGGCGACAGTGCTCTCGAATTTCCCTGGTAAATATCGAATGTCGCTAGTTTCGCATGCAAATGTAGCTTATTGCTGTGGTATTAATTGGTGAAATCCAAATGTCACTAATAATTGAATTATTTGCATTGCAAATCATTGCCCTTAACAGAACTTGAATTTTGCAATGGAATATCATTGGCGAGTCCCCGTTGTCTAGCCGGAAAAAAAACCCTGCCGATCGCTTATTGGAACAGATATTCTCTGTACAGAGGATTGAACACAGGAACAAGAGCTAGTTTGCCGGGGTTATGTTTGTGTAGTGCATGATGCCTGTGGAGGCCAGGCATGTGTCAAGAGAAAATGTCAGCAGTAAATCGGAGGCTCCCTCGTCAAAATGTTTTGAGTTTTGCCGGATTGTCGAACATCGAAAATTGAATGTCACTAATTTATACACTTTTCTTGTGATATTCGCATGCGAATATCAAATGTCACATATATGTAAAATATTTGAAATTCGCATGCGAATATCGAATATCCCGTGTAGTGTGATTGCATTACTAGTACTAGTACTATGTCAAAATGGGCCAAGCGTGTTTTTTTTGTACGACACATTGTTAGAGAAAGAGCACTAAGTAGTGTTCTAAATTTTGATTTGCCTGAAGAATGATACGAATAATTCTGACTGACAATCATTCTTCAATATTTTACGGCTTAGGTATATTAAGATTTAACAAACCGCGTCTTATTGTTGTTGCCATTTCGCATGAATTCAGTCCCCCCCCCCCCGCCAATTATATCGTGCCCTGGAAAATAAGATACACAACAGCAGTTACTCTTTCCATTTTACTTTAACCCATCATACCATCAAATCCAAACTGTTTCACGAGAGTAAAAGAAAAACTCTACATAAACGCATTCTACTATTCAGACTACGTATTAGAAATCACACTTTATTCGGCAATATTCATACGCCATAAATTTTGCTACTTGCAACTGTGCGCTCACAGCAGCCGCTATGAAACAGGGGTTTCATAAGTTCGTACAGGGTGTTCTATAAATTATGTTTTTAGAATATTCCGTTATTCCGTTATGTATGTACCAAACTTATAGTGAAACTTTAAATACAAATTGATTCAATTTCCTAAAAATGACACGCTGAGTGTTTTTGGTAATATTTTTTAAGACAGAACAGAGTATTCTCCGTACAAGCGCCACACAACCAAAGGTATCCAATGACATTGGGTTTATTGATTGGGTTACTGATAGATATATACCGATAGCTATATGCAGAGGTGACTTTAACTATGATGATAAATATACAGAACGAAAAACTGTATAACTTATACAGTGAATTATAAGAGTATATATTGCCATACGAGGACAGAAATAGAAAATGTAGTAACAGTATATGATGAAAATGTATGATTGGTTAACATTAAAGAATATTTGTGTTTAGTATATTAGGAATGTTTATCATGAACGAAACTTATCATAGAAAGCATTCTTATTCTGTCAAGAAATGTTTGTCAAGATGGAAAATATGTAAACATATGTAAACATATTTTATAAATATGTAAACTTATTCTAGAAACGGGTTTTTCTATATAGATTTACGGCTATCACCTTAGTCCCAACCACGCAGTATGATAATCAGCAACTTGTTGATCTGTCCTCTGCTTAATGGAAGTTCATTCCCGGCAAAGAAACACGTTCATTACAGTCAAGAGCATTACAATAAAATGTCTTATGTGACCTGCCTTATCCCAGCCTCGCGACTAAATGGTAGCCTACAGGATGCGACTGATGACGGGTGACCTGGAAAAATGAAAGGACTCATTCATATCGCTGCATCAAGACCGGCGTCGCCTTCGGCTGGGGTTCCGTCTGTTTTCTCTGTTAACCGTTATCATTGGGTGCTGTTGAGACAGTTTTACCCTCAGTGGATTTTTCTTCCTGATTACGCTTTGCCTCTCCATCTTTGATATCCTGGACTATGATCAGTTGTGCCCCTGGGATCGGGTACCCTTGCGGTCTTGATCCTGCCGGTAAGTGTCTGCTTGATTTTTTTTTTATCTTATCATCGATTTGGCCCAAGGACGAGAACCAAAGTCAGGGCGTGACAATGTTGACTTTCTGTGCATTCACAAGCACTAAAACATTGGTATAAGATTTACATATCTGTGCATGTTTAATTTGGGTTTCGGTTGACTAAAAGGTTCCAACTGAGAGCGCATAAAAATGGTTTTATATATATTAATATATATATATATATATATATATATATATATATATATATACTCAGGATAAAGCATGTGGCTGCTGGTTAAGAGTATATCACTAATGCCTAGCATAACTTTCACATATTTAGTTGTCAAGCGATCGTGAGACACAATGATGTATATCCGTACGTTTGTCGTTCAAGATATGCCACATGATGTGAAAGATGCAGAGATCAGGAAACATTTTGCTATTGTAGGCACTGTGCAGACCATTTTGGTTGCCTTAGCAAATGTGTATGTCCTATGCAATACCGCCGTAAGTGCCGGATATGCCAGAGACTCTTTGGGTTATGTAAAGAGGGTCAGGGGTGTGAGGTATGAGAAGGATATGTGTTCATACTGTCTACTTTGTATGAATGACGTTTACTAGCACAACAAAACAATGTCACTTAATACCGACTGGACGAATACTTCCACAAGTAGACATGTTGAGCCTATGTAGGCCGGATGCTTTAAAAGGTGCGACAAAGATAAAATATGGTAGCTTCAAACTGGCTGCATACTCAGTTGGTCATAAATCTCAAGGTTACGTGGTTTATTGTTTAACGACGACCGGGCCGGAATAACAAACACTTGGGATGGTCATGGGTGGTGGGGTTTTGCCGAAGGTGCATTTGAGTTCATCAGGGGTAATCTTTCTATATTTCAACTGACCAGTCAATATTGCACACAAACAAACACACTAAAAATAAGTCTTTTAGAAATGAAATGAATATTTTTCTCTACAAAGTTTAGCCAACATGTAATACATTAATGATATATATATATATATATATATATATATATATATATATATATATATATATATATACGGAAATGCAATATTCTAGAGTATATTCTCAATACTTCATTCAAAGGAAGGAAACAGTAATATTAAAAATAACAAACATTACAATATTAAACTTCTTACATTAAAATAAAATTGCCTTAAATATATTCTGAATGGGAATTCAGAACTTTATATTTTGGGCCCTGCGACAGAATACGAATGGGTTATGATAAGGTCTTATACAATTTCTAGGTAAAAGGAAACTGGAATTACAGTATAATTATTTTAAATTTCAATAACATAGTTTCAAACGTTTTAGTATTACTAAAACATTGTCCATAATAAGATCCACCCTCCAGCTCCCTCTGTATCTTCTCCATCTTCTTTTATTCCCTCCATTCCTGTCTGTCGAATTTCTTAACAACACCATGATTTCTTTCTCAACCACGCTTTTGTCACCCAAATAATTGTTAGATTCTTCAAAACTGCTCCTGTATCTTCCCTGAAAGTTGTAATGGGACTTATCCCTTAACAATCGACCTAGGTAAGTAATATACGTTATATACAAAGGGTACTATAAAACTAAATCAACAGAGGCTCTTTTAGCAAATTTACATAGTTTAATATTATTAATACAATAAACAGGCTTTCCATGGGTATCAGGAACTAATGATTAATGAACTTGATCTTAAGAAATATACATATTATCTCGAAATAAATCAACAAAGAAAAGGTTAAAGAAAAGCTGTGAAATTCAATATTCTTTCATTATATTTTACAAGCTGATAAACCCAGTTACCATGACTTTTATGGGTAATGGGGGGGGGGGTGTTGAATGAGAGAAAAATGTAGGTTCACTTATTTTTATTCCAAAAGGTAAAAGAAATATAGATTTCCAATAGGTTAGCTCTATAAAAGGTATGTACAAGTATTTTTACATTTATTTTGTCGCACTGTGCTTGTGTCAAGACATTCATACATCGGTATATGTTTACCTTAAAGACCTGGGCAGTGATGATGTTTACATTTTCGAACTGGAATGGGATGTGAAAGCATAAGATTTTCGAAGATCTTTGCCTTGGTACATACATTACTATTTTGTTAGACCTATAGAGGATAGATTGATGTAAGGAAGATATAAAAGACGTTTAAAATGAAATGCATGTTTAAAGGCAAGGAAGCTTTTTCTAAAGAAAGAAATCTGCGCAACTCGTTTATGCCCGAAGCGGAAGCAAGGGTCCGGAACAAACCCCGAACCCCCTTCCCCCATGCACACACACTTTCAGCCGTCGCAACTTTTCTGAAGGGTTTCAGGCCAACTTGTGGAAGTCCACCCCGACTGGAATCCCCTTCCCGGAATTTTTCCAGGTATTGTAGGAACTAAATAATGTGTTAGAGGGAACCACCCAAAATAAGTAATAATGAGTTTTGTAGGGAATATATATGATGTATTTAAAGTAGAGAAATGCTAAAGGTAAGGAAACAAAGTTACTTTTGGTAAAGTCTTGATTGACGGCCGGCGTGGTGCAGCCCTGGTTATCTGTATTAACCTCTGTTTACCTGATTGTCGGCCAGGTATTGTCCTTGCTAAAGTTGTGCGACATTCTCCCCACAAGCGGTCTATCAATATGAATGTCAAGGATAAACTTCCTGCCCACATTCATTCACACAGCGTTCATTTACGGCGAAAACCTGGGGCGTGTAATTACATTTTTTTTAATCGCGTAAACAGAGTATGCATCGTAAACATTCATCCCAAATATAACCAACAGAAGGTATTTGTCCGTGAAACACATTTTGTATATTAATAAACCAGTTGATCTCTTTTGTGGAGTGATATCCGTGACGTGTTTTTTTTAACAAGAATTTATTCACAAAAAAACATTCCACATACACAAAAACATACAAAACCACAAAACATGTAATGAAGTTACATTACAGTAAACGCTTCCTACACAATACATGCCTAACACAAAAGACTTACATGGACTAACGCAACAAACAGTTTTGCTTTTGTTACCTGCTTGCACTGGTTACTTTAATGATTGTAAATCGATTAAGAAATTTCCCCATTTTTCTAAATGTAAATATATTTTTTTGTTTTTACCTGCAATATTTCTTTAAACATGATATACCTGTTCTAAATACCTACACAATTCTGTAAAATCTGGCAACTGACCTTTAAATCTATATATATATATATATATATATATATATATATATATATATATATATATATATCTTTTCACAGTTAGAACACCAGTGTTTGCCCTTTGTGAACCGTAATCATTCAAAATTACCTCCTTCAATCCTAATTCGTTTACTTGTGGCCGGTTTTCCTCCAACAAATTATTTTTAATTTTGTGCCATATTGTGCTCACTTTCGGGCAAAACCAAAGTATATGTTTCATAGTTCCTGTTTACAAAATGTACAAGAGGCATCATTCACCGAATTGATCTTAAAGAGAAAGGAATTCAAAACTAAGCAGTTATGCATTATCCTGTGTTGGAAATATCTCAGTTTACTATCTATTGTTGTTTTGTATAAATTTTTAAAGCCTTTATAAACCTCATCTTCTGTGACATGTAACTCTAACATCCACCTTTTGACCGTTTTCTCAGGTGTTTTCACTGAAATCCTGTAAAACCTTTCTATAAAAAGTTTTGGTCATAACTTTATTTTTAATCAGGTTACAAAAATCTAGTTTGTTTCTTGTCTCTGATTCTACCTTACCATAATCGATATATATTATCTGTAATACATTTTTCCATGGTAATGGTAAGGCATCCTTTAAGCTTTGATAATCTAGAAAATTAATTTTACAACCGTATTTTACATTTTATTCATTATATTTCAGCCATCTTAAATTATGCCCGCCCTCACACAAGAGATGTTTCAGCTTTGTTACTCCTCTCTGTATCAAACTTTTTTTACAAACCACTCTTTCATCAATGTTAATATTTGAATTAAACCATAATTGTTCCTCAAGTATGTCTTCAATAATATTTACATTGTTGTACTTATATCTCGCCTAATATCGTAGTATCTCTACCCAAAACGGACTGCACTTAACAGATAAAGATATAATATCCTTTTCATCAATATTCCTTTCAAGAATATATTTTTTATATTATCTCTTAAATTCGTTACGGCCAGATCACTCCATATTTTTAGCTTTAACTCCTCACCAACGAAGAGTCTTTTCATCAAGGCTACTTTTAGGGCAATATTTTTGCATTCAATGTTTATCATATTCAATCCTTCTGTCTCTAAAGATTTATATAAAATCTTTCTACTTATTTTATTTGTGCCCCCGTCCCAAACAAACTTATAAAACTTTGAATACAATATTTTATAAAATTGTTTCGTAGGTCCGGGGAGAACTTACATTATATAAGTCAATTGTGATAATATATATGATTTTATCAGTGTTATTTTCCCTACAGGTGTTAATATGCGATGGGACCACTGTTTTATTATTCTATCAATTTTTTCCTTCTCCTTGTTATAATTTATGTCGACCATTTTTTGCCAGCTTGTAGTTATGGTTATACCTAAAACTGATACAGGCTTCTCTGTCCATTTTAGTCCTAGTTGATTAATTTTATCTTTTTCATTTAGACACGTTTTTGAAATAGGTTTAATTAAAGTTTTTTCTTTATTTTTAATCCAGATATGTTCTGAAATTCTTCAAAGTTCTGTAATGCTGCTCTAACTTTACCCATCGGATAAGAATAAACACATGTCATCGGCGTATTGTGTGATCTTTTACTCCTTATCAAAATATCTAAACCCTTTTATATATAGTTTATATAGTTTTCTAATTTTTATAGCTAATATTTCAATTGCAATAATAAAGAGGTAGGGCGACAAGGGGCAACCTTTCCTGACCCCTCTTGATAATTTGAAGAATGTTGAAAAATAACCATTATTTATAACACACAAACTTATATTTGTATTTAGAGTGTTTATCCAACTTATAATTTTAGGGCCAAAATTGAAAAGTGTTAAAGCTTGTTTGATGTCCCTAATATAAAAAAAATCAAAATCCTTTTCAAAGTCGACTGTCATTAAGTATGCTGGTTTATTTATTGTTTGTTTTGGCGGGGTGCATTATTGATGTTATTTTATTTATATTTTCCCTATATAGCGTCCTTTTATAAATCCAATTTGGTCCTGATGAATAATATTTGCCAAAGAACGTTTTAATCGGTTTGAAATGCATTTAGCAATTATTTTGTTATCTATGTTGAGCAATGAAATTGGTCTCTAGTTTTTTTAACAAGAGCATATCTTTTCCTGTCTTTGGAATTAATGTTATAATACCCTGTTTCTTAGTTATACACATCTGTCCTACGCTTAAACTATGTTGAACCATGTCCATAAAGAATGTTTTTAACTCTGGCAAAAAGTTGTTGTAAAATTCTATGGGGAGACCATCTGTTCCTGGAGATTTGTTTGAATGAAATCTTTTCAATATTTCTGTTACTTCAGACTCTGTTATACCTCTGTCACAATAATCTTTTGTTTTTTGGGTTATTTTTCTGTTATTAAACCAATAAAAAAGCTCTCTTCTTTTGATATAATTTGCAATCCCTCTAACATTTAAAGTAAGTATTCTTATATCTGACATGTGAATACAAATACTCTTTTTCTATAGCTTTACAACAGTCTAAATTGTCCAGGTATATTAATATATATTTTTTTATTTGGGAAATCAGGTAAAAGTCCTAATAATATAAACAATTCTTTTCTCTTTATTGCAAAGTAACCTAAATAATATAGATAATCAAACAGGGTCACACATAACACCAGTTCACATAAATACAAATAAACTCTGCACCCCCAGTACACCTCAGCAAGCTGCGTGTGTAACATGCAGAAAAGGCACACATGTTCAGTGTGGGTCCCGGCAGTGGCCATTTACATAAAACAATTCCAACTGTGTCTGTTATGCGTGGACCGGGTTAACCGAGTGCACATAAGTGTTCTGGATTTGAACCTCGGAGCCGTCTATATAAAGGCGTCCCCGCCAAGACCGTGTCTTCAGGTGATTATTGTAAGCTTCGTCCATTTGTCTTTTCGCCTGCCTTTTCAATTGGAAGTCCGTGGCTGTGAGACCCTTAAATACGCGAACTGGTCCCTTGTTAAATGCAGGTTTCGCATTCTTAACCATCATGTTCCGGACTTGGCGACTATAGAAACGGGCAATAATATGGCGATGACTGCTTTGTTTTTTTCCGTCCGGTGCGATGCACGTTTTCCATTAGTTTTTTCTATATCTCCTGCGTTCAGTCCGTCTAGCAACCCTGCTTATTCTATTATTTTGGCCAATTCTGCTTTACAGTTTTCACCTGGATTTTCTCTAATACCCGAAACTCTCACATTATATTCCCTGGAGTCTCTCTCCATTTCATTCATTTTATCCTTTGTACCTTGTTCCAGTTCCTTTATTTTTTCAGTCAAGTTTTTTTTTCAAAGCAGCATTTTCTATAATAATATTCTCTAATTTGCTTTTGTTTGTTTCTACCGTGCCCTGCGTAAATTGCAAACTGTTTAATGTGTCCTCTATTTATGTGTCTGTAACATTTTGTGTTGTTTCTATCTCCTCAATTTGGTTTTCCACCTAAATTAATCCTCCTTCAAATCTCTGCTGAAATGTATTGAAAGCTTGAATAATTTCTTGCGTGGACTCTCTAATAGTCTTTTGAAATTATTGTACTGTTTGAGCCCGGTATCGGGCTCTATTGTATGAGTGAGTCAATGCAAGGTTGCTCACCTATTGCGCCGCTCTCTGTTTGATCACTCGGTAGCTCATCTTTGGATCCCATAACATTCACATAACTGTCCATTGTCACAGTTCCTTGCGGACTTTGAACTACAGCCTTATTCATGGATTCATAGACTTTCGTGATGTTTCACTTTACTTTTGAATTATATATTTTGGCTTATAGTAATAACAGCTCCAAACGTTTTACACATCACCGCAGCCAGTTTTCCCTCACCTGTATCGGAATAAACCAGGGAGCAATATATATATGTTAGAACTGTTAAATATATATAACCTTATTAGAATATCTGTTTTGTCATTCGGTGTGGCCATAAACATAGTACACTGTTTATAATTGCCTTATACATTTTAAAGTTTCTGATATCAAGCGTTACTCATCTCAAATAATCACATGTACCTCGAGTGATTTTGTGACATTTCTGTCACACTATGCATTTTTTTCACACCTCTAAGCTGTCTGGAAAATGCTTTGATTATATTATCGCCTTATTAGCAGGGGGAAAATTAACCCAAATACTGTCGTCAAGATTCTTTGTGTAAGGAAGGTGAAGCGGATTTTTTTTTTTTTTAGTATGAAATGAAAAATTGTTTAACGGCATTAGGGCTACAATACTTTACATACTTTATTTTACTATTTTAATCGGCTTTATTTAACTATTAGGTTCTCTCGGCTTACGGCAGCAGACTTTAGATATTTAAGCATATATTTGTTAAAAGCGCTGTGTGAATATAAAAGTAGCAATGATGCTGTAGTTAAAACTTTGAAAAGTTAGGTGTGACGGCTCTTCAACATAGAAAATTTCATTTAAAAAATGCACTTGTACGGACGTTTATGCTCAATGCCTGTATATTTTTACCTGGTTTTTATGTGTGATGGGATAATGACCGGTTACAGATCAAGTTCACGTCTCGTCGAGGGCCAACCTACTTCTGACGGCTTGATTTTCCAGGTGAACGTCCTTATCTGTGTTCGCGTACACTCTTTCGAAAAAAGTTGTATATCTGACACACTGTTATTTATTGTCCCCCGCCGTCGTCGAAGGTGCCGTCGGCGGGGGACATAGTCAAGATGAAAATCCGTCCGTATTTACGTTGTGCCGTCCGTCCGTCTGTATATTCCGTTCGTCACTGATATGTTAACGCAGTAACTAAATATATGAGGTACAGCCACCAATCTTGTATCACTGATGCACCCTATCACGATCTAGGTCAGGTATAAACATAGGTGACCTTGGTCAATTTTTCAAGATCACAGCGGCAATAATGCTAAATGATGTTAACGCAATAACTAAAACAAAATTCCAGGTACAATCACAAAACGTGCAGCTTTGATGTAACTTATCAAGGGATAGGTCAAGTTTGAACACGGATGGCCTTGATGTATTTTTAAAGGTCACGGCGGGGATAATGCTAAAATGATTTTAACGCAATAAATGTAGAAGCATTTAAGGTACAGTCACCAACCCGCAACATTGATGCTCCTCAACAAGGGCCAGTCAAGTTTGAACTGGGATAACCTTGGCTCACTTTATTATGGTCAGACAACGATAATGCTCAAATGATATTAACACAGTGACCAGAAAAGAGTATCAGACTCGGTCACCAAACTTGCAGCCTTGATGCACCTCATTAAGAGCTAGGTCTAGTTGAATATGTAGGACCGTTACACATTTTTTCAGGGTCACATAGGTGCTAAACTGATGTTAATGCAATAACTTGAACAAAATAAGGCAAAATCACCCAACGTGCAGCTTTGATTGACCTTATTATGTGGTAGGTATCTACTCTTAGAAAAATCATTTACAGATCCAGTTTACATTTCTTTCTGCTTGACCAACGTTTTACAAGGGGTACAACCCCTTTAGTAAGAATATTTCATGGATTTTCGTATTATCATCATTCATACTGATTAACTGTACATTGTTATTTCACAAAGAGACAATGATAACATTCTGGTTCCTTCAGCATTGCTACATTTGTACTACACCTCTTATACAATATTTCTAATTTGCTACCAGCGGGGGCATTCGTGTCGTTCCGACACATCTAGTTTAATTCCTTGCAAGTGCAACTTTCTTTTGACTTGACTTTGCACCGTAGCCATACTTGATGTAGCACTGTACCTTGGCTTGAAATACGTCTTAAATGTAACAAACTTATATTTGCCCCCTCTCCCCCGCGATAATAAAAAAATCAAAAGGACGAAACGATTTACATATTCCACTCGGTGTTAACTTTCCATCCATATGACATGGGTTAATAAATGCAAAATAAAACCCATCATGGTTGATTTTTTTTCTGTCACAAAGCGTTTGCATATTTACATGGTAATAAACTAATGTTTATGATGCTGCTTATTTCCTCTTTGAACATAACATTAATATTACTTCGAACATTTTGTTTGAAATGTGAAGGTTTGAAATGAACAAGGGTCTAATTGTGCAATTAGTAATGTAACAAACATGTTTTTTAGGAGTCTTAGCACACAACGAACATTAACACTGAACAATGAAACTTTGCATAAGTAAACAAATACTGATTACTAATTATATTTATATGATACCTCTTCTTTTTAATTAAAATGTTAAACTTTACATTTGTGGCCCACTGGTTATAACGCGCAGCTGAATCTATATTGGTCACAGTTACCTATTTTGATCTACTTAGAGTTTTAAGAGAACCCGTCTACACACTAAGTCTGGAAATCCCAGGCCTAGCGATTACGAGCTCTTCCTTGCTACCTATCACACTGAAAAATTGCAGTCTGTAATTCACATAAAAGAAACTAAAAAGTCGTGCATTAACAGTTGGCATTGTTCAAAATCGCGAATAATGAAGATCTAATAGAGTGAAACTAAAAATATATTTTAAGCTGTAGTCCATCATTATAGATGAGCTACATAAAGTATAAACCTTCCTACCTTTCAAAAATTGAGAACTGGCAAATTTTCGTTTGCAGAAGATAGGTACACATAAATGGAAGCTATCATTTACGTAGCAGTCAGATGATCAAGTTTTCAAATTTCAAATTCCATAACGCTATCATTTATTAATAAATCGGTTTAATTGGTAATCATGCGTAAATTATATTACTCTAAGGAAAAGCAATCCGTCATTTTAAGTTTTTGTTTTTTATATTTCCAGACTTATGTGAGTACGGAGAAATCAGGGTTGAAGATATGAAAGTATAACGTTAGTTTTATACACGAATTGATTATAAATAATAAGTTGTTGAAAAGATTATGTCACAAAATATAATGCAAGATAACATTTGGCTTGATGTTTATTTGGCATTTAAAGTTGTTCGAAGTTTATAATCACTCATTTGTCGTTTTTCCTAGGTGTAAGTGAAACTATAAGATTGTATCACTTAAGCAGCATATACCTAATGATCATAAATAGTATGTCATTCTGAAACGTATGGTTTAAACTATTGTTTGAGACCAAATGCGACAGGATGCATTTGGCATATTAAGTAGTACGAGGCTTATAATCACTCTGTGGTCCATGTCATTAATCATTGAAATGAAAGAAACATATACGTCATCCGATATAAAACATCCATATGTTCACTTAAAACTACACTTTTATACTGCTATAAGGCAATTTTATTACATACACATGTATACCTTCATGGACACCTGGTGGGAAAGAATTGTTACCAAAATGGTTCCGATGATTCACATTTTAGGGACTTGCTGAAGTACTATAATTAGTCAGAAGATTTTAAAATAAATACCAATTACTCCTTAAGTATGAGGTTTATATTAAACAAAAGGATTCTTTCTCTTCTGTTTCATTTAGCTTTAGGTTAGGTTCCAGTCATATGTCAGGTGGCTCAAACAAGTATTTTGTTAATTATGTGTTGCATGTTATGCTTAAATTCTTGTTCGATAGGTCAAGGGTAAACAATATCATAAAGAAAATGTAACTACATTTCGGTATTCTTATCTACCTGCGATATGCATCTACTTTATGAAATCAAAGACATTGAAGTTGAAAATATAAAAAATTCACTATTTCCATATTAACATCTTTTCTATCACATTGATATGCCAAATCCGACTCCTTTAGTATATGCTTAAAATAAAAGTATATTCGATTCACTTTTTTTTTAATCAGATTTTTTTTTTTTTTTGGAAAATCAGGGTCAGAGATCTTTGGTGTAGTTTAATGCAGGATTTGAATTTACGTCTTCTAATGGAGTTTGTATCAGAGTTAATGGGAGAATGTATATGATTTTTAGTTGTCTTAGGATAAATGGGGACATATTGGGGAGACAACTGTATTTGCAGTTGAAAAAAAGCCATGTGGTTTTAAAATACTTTTCCTATGTTTTTAAGATAACAGGACAATTTATAGCTATTGACTACCCTTTTATTAAAAAATATACTTCTTGGACACAGCTCCAATTAATTCAACGTGCTGTGAGTAAAAATTCATAGAATTCTGATTTCCTTTGATTTCTTGGTATTTTTATGCGACAGTTCTTCAAATACTGCTGACCTTCGTCGTTCATCGGTCTCATGCTTTTAGCTTCTGAACATTGAACTAAGTGTTACCAAAATCTCTGAAAGGATCAGATGTCATCACAAAATTGAGCAGCCATGCTGCTCTTGTGAACAATATGCAGAAATAAGCTTTTTTGTGATGCCACTTGTGGTGACCTGATCTCTGCAATTCAACATCTCTTACACCCTCCAATTACAAACCTGAAAATATCAAACAATTCACCTTTCATAATTCAACTTTCATAGTTTTGGTTCGCAAATTCTCCGAGCAACGGGTGTATCACAAGACGAAAGTCGGCGATACTAAGAAGACAATCGGTTCAGCAACTGTCACCAAGATATCCAAAGATATCTCGAGAGTGAGATAACCCAAATAATAATGAACATACCGCTTTGAAATTTTGCATGTACATAGATATGAGTAAGAGGACGAAGCTTATGTTAAATAGTGTCATTACTTAGAAAAGAAAAATGACCTTGAATAGATCACAAACAAGGTGACCAATATACAACTGAGTTTTCAATTTATATTTGTCACACTATTCAAGTGTCAGTGATGAGCAGATAAGCTGTCAATAAGCAGAATAAGGATTGCTTGTAGTGCCACCTAGCTTTCCATAAAGATAGAACTATCCTAATTCTATCCTCAAATCGATTTTTCTCTTGTAAGATATCCTTTGTTTGTATATATCACAAAATATTGATTTATTCAAGATCAATATCACTCTCATATTAAAGGTCATTACCCCCAATTTAATACGTTTCTTCCCCTGTCCCATATCAATACACATGCACAATCTAAAAGAATTTTAGCACTTGTTGTTCACATTGTATAGAAAAGGCTGTCATGAGCAGGTAAAATGTGCTGAAACGGAATACAGATTGCAGATGATGCCACCAGTCAAGGTCCAAGATTCCGTTCAAGAGATCTTGAATACTTCAATCTATGGTGAAAAATACATTTGATATATATAAACTAAATGCATGCATTGACCCGACGTTCAGTACGAGAAAAAAAACTGTGATAGTTTTTTCCTTCTATGGAAGAATGGTGGGGCCACCTGCAATTTGTTTTATGTGCAGTTTATATCTGCCAATAACTGCCACGTATATACAGTGGAACGTGAACCCCATGGATGGGTATCTTTCAGATAGATATGGAACAAGAGAAGAAATCTGTGTAAAGTTACATTATTTTTTAATAATTCCATATTAAAAAAATACGAAATATATATCTTAAGAGATAGTAGATGCATTGCCCTGAAATTCGAAATGAGGATGAAACTCTGATAGTTTTCCTATCAATAACTATTGGCACAACATGCTTTTTTCGTTTATGTGCATTTTACCTCCCCATCACTGCTACTAATAAACGATATGAGCAATACAAAAAGATAACCAACCATAGCCTAAGCTTGGATAACTCAATTTGTTCAACTTCATTTGTAGTGCGACCTATGAAGCTTTTATAAAAAATAGTCACAATAAGGGGGCTATTTAAAAGGGGATAAGTCTGGGGATACTGCGACAAAAATATTCAAGTTTAAGATCGAAAAGAATCAATGAGGGGACTGCTAATCCGTTTAACCGCAGCGTTTCATTGTTTTGCATTCAAATCGAACTTGTTTTCAATATCTTGCAAATTGACTAGGTTTTAGTACAATTTTTCCTGTATAGGCAACCATTTTAGCATTTCCATGAGAAACGGTGAATCTACAATAATGTTTTCGCAACACATATTAAGTGTCATTTTCATTTTTTTTATTATTAATAAATGTAATTTTAAATGCTCTGAAACAAAAATTGTAACAGCTCTCAGAGCCTTGTATCCCTTAAAGGCTGAATATGCTGATTATGGTCCTAGTTCCATTCTTCTATGTATACATATTTACAAGTTAGATATATATTTGTCATGCCATGACCCAAAGTAGAAAAGAAAAGTAAACAGTCTTGAAAATAAAAAAAAAATAAATAAAATCAGAATTATATCTTTTATATCCTGAAAGTTCCTATCCAGTTCATTTCCCGATCTACTGTATACAGCTCTTTTTACAGCTGTTTGTACAGGAAAATAAGGTTTATGTAATTTTTGCTTTTGTTGTGAAATGAATAAAACACTTGGAATCTTACAAAGTAAAATATTGTATAAAACTGAAGTTGAATAGTTCTAAAAAAAATTTATAAACTATGCCTAACCAAGAATCCGAAAGCGCACTGTTACACTGAAAAAACATTTCCACTTACCATGTTTTGATTTCATAAAATTGCTCAAAGCATGAAAGGTCTTTATAATCTAAAACCTTGAAGGAAAACCTCTATGATAGTGTGGCGGCTAATGAAAAAAAATTGTTCAAATTCTTCCAAATTTAGTACAGTTGTAGTATTGTACAATGGCTTTCATTTAAGAAATAGTTCCACGGAATATTCATGGTATTTCAGTTGTGTATCCTGCAATTACTTCGGGGGTACCGATGAATAAATTAAATAATTGATGTATAATGTCTAATCTAAAAGTGTTCTATCAAGGCCTTTATTTTGCAGCACATAGAATACAGAAGTCTGCTGATGCTCAAACTTTACTTTCAAGTAAAGTTAATTTAGTTTAACAAGCGATCTGCAATAATTTTGATGGAGCTGGATGTATTTTTTTATCAAGTATTATTCAGAACTAAAGCGATTTAGCACGCCTTTTAATTTTGTTTACATATATATATCGCACACATGTTACATTTAAAAATAACAAACGTAGGCTTACCATTTATTGAATAATTAACTAAAATAAATGGTATCGTGGCAGCATGTATTATAACATGGATATAATTATGACTATTTATGTTTGTCGATCAGCCTACTTAAGAGCAAGTTAATTATTTAGTAAACATGTTTCGGAACTCTGCCTGTCTACTTTTCCTGTTCATATGAGGGCTCTAGACCAATTGAATTACAGACCTGTTAGATCCCAATATGGCCACCACAGCCCAATCGCTGATTTTCTTTTGCACGTGATAACTCAACAACAACTACATACTTCAGCTTTCTCAAATTCACAGCGATGATTGGTTCATACGAGGGCTACAGACTTGTTGAATTACAGACTTGTCGGAATTCCAATATGGCCACCAGATCATAATGGATGATTTTCTTTCGCACCGGATATCTCAACAAGAACATGCTTGATCTTTATCATCTTCTCAGGGATCATTGGTGTCTATGCGGACTCAATCCTTTTTCAATAACAGGACTGTCGGAATTCCAATATGGCTCTTTAAGCGCGATATCTCAACAAGAACAAGCTTGATCTATCTCATTTACACAGAGATGATTGGTACCTATAAGGGCTCCATCACTATCTAATTGCAGACCTGTCGGAATTCCAATATGGCCACCAGAGCACTATCATTGATTTTCTTTCGCACCGGATATCTCAACAATATGCTTGATCTTTTTCAAATTTACAGGGTTCGTTGGTGCCTATGAGGGCTTCTAACCTATTGAAATACAGACTTGCTCAAAATCAAATATGACCAACAGACTACAATTAGTAATGTTCTATTGCACACATTATTTCAAACATATCTTCTTTAATATTATTTGAACCAGTAGGATTTTTTCCCTCATGCATATGGATAAAAACCTGTTTCCGTTTGTCATATTTTTCAACTTTAACTTAATTTTTCACCCATATGTAAACTAGTCCAGTACTAGCAGAAATGCGGGGCCCTCTGAAGGCCATTTTCTGACCACATCTAGTAATATTAAATAATCCTGTTGATGATGGAAACTGTCAAAAAGATGTAATAACACTAGCAACACGGGATGCACGAGGACTTAAGAAAAAAAATAAATCAGTAGAAGTTAAAGAATTGATAAATAATCATAGTATTGTATGTATCAATTAGACATGGGCAACCACGGATGATGAATTTTCTGATGCATTCCACGGGTACTATGCTTATGGAAAAGCCGGTAGGAGAGGGGTCTAAGTTTACGTGCAACAGATATTAAAGGATATGATAAAGAATATTATTAAGTATGCAGATATCATCATATTGATTACGGATGGTACCTTAATTAATGAAGATAAAGATTTGACCATAGTTTGCGCAATATTGCGCCAGCAGGTTCATCATTCTATGTGGATGAAGATGAAATAAATGGTATCAACAGGCTGGAAAATTTAACAGATAATAAACAGATATACCAGATATACCAGGAGACTTAATTATGTGTTTACCTCCTTTTGGTAGCAGTGTAGTTGATAATGTAATTGTCAGTAGTTGTCTACTTCATAAGGTACATGGATCCTCTGTATTATCAGATGATCCGTCCGATCACTTTCCTTTAAGCTGTTCACTTAGTTTTATCAGAACACGGAAAGAGCTTTCGAATGAACATATATGCGAACTGACAAAATGGGTAAAAGTTTATCAGACTGATGATTAAGATCAAATATTTCAAAATCATTAGAACACATAGAATGTGCATTACTTTTCAACACAATTAATGAAACCTTAGAAACATTTCTTGACAAAGCTAGTGACGCATTGATTAGAATTTGTCAAAATATATCCTCCAGAAATAAAACTTCCGAGACAACATGAAACTAGAGCAACCAAAATGGTGGGACAAAGAATGTGAATTTTGGAAAAAATGAAAAATATATAGCTTTGAATAAGTATAGATGTACAATATCAGATGGCGACTTAGTTATTATTAACAAATAAAACAGAGGTTTACAAAGTTATTTAAAGAAAAGAAGGCAATCATCAAGCCTAAGAGGTGCAAAAGACACTGATTCCATGTGGAAAAACATGAGATTTTTAAATAAATAGAAAATTGGTTCAACAGTAAAACAGCTACGTTGGTAAAAACATTTTAAGGAAATTTTGAATTCATCAAAGCACGAAATTAATCAAAAGTTAAAGATTCATACTCTGGAATATTTAAAAAAAATGTATAAAAAATTGAAAATGATACAGAGCTTGATGGACTCATAACAACATGTGAAGTACAAAAAGCCAAAAAATGAAATGAAAAGATGAAAGGCCCCAGGGCCTGATGGGATAACAGTAGAAATATTGAAAGACACATATAGTCACATATCGTCTCATATATTACAATTATTTAATAGTGTATTAGGAAATGGATTTTTCCCAGCCTCTTGGAGCAAAGCAATTATTGTACCAATTAACAAAAAGGCTTCCACCATAGATACTAAAAAAATATAGAGGTATTTCATTACTTAATACCGTGAGTGAACTTTCTGGGATAAAAGGGAAACTCTTACAGACACTTCAGTCAATATATAGTCAAATGAAATCATGTGATTTCTTACAGAGGAAGGGTTAACAGATTATTTTGAATGTTCTAACAGAACACGACCAGGGTGCATGGTGAATCCTCTTCTGTTTTCATAGATGAATTTTAGGAAAAAATTAATGAAACAGATTGTAATGGTATAAATATTGATGAATATTTGCCAAACTTAATGACATAAATGTACGCTGATGATTTAGTATGCTTCAGCGATACAATAGAACGTCGCCAAGAACAAATAAACCAAATGCAAGTGTTTGTCAATTATGGCTTAAAAGTTAATTTAGGAAAGCCATAAATATGGTTTTTAGACACGGGGGTTCATTAAAAAGAATAGAGAAATGGCACTAACAAAAATACTAAATTGAAACGGTAAATGGCTATAGATACTTAGGGGTAATATTTACAAGTACGTTGCCATGTATAAAACAAAGAAAGCGCAGTCAATGCAGGCTAAAAGAGCAGTGACTCCCATGAAAACTTTTATAGGAAATATAGTTGTTTAACAGTAAGCCAGCTATTTTATCTATCTGATAATATGGTTACACCGGTATTATTATATGGTTCAGAACGATCGAACTATGAAAGATGTGAAATAATGGAAAAGGTGTAATGTATATTTTGCAAGTACATTCTCAAAAATAGCTCTTCAGCTCCGAACGCAGCAGCATTGGGAGAGTTTGGAAGTTTGAAAGGCATCCAATGTATGTCGGTCGGTTATTAAGATGTGTAAAATACTGGACAAAACTAGTACATTATGGTAATAATAGACATCCAAAACGTAAATATAAAATGCTGTTTAATCTAGATATGAATGGAAAACAAACATGGGTTACTCATATAAGAAGCATAATATGCAGCGCAGATTTTGGGTATGTGTGGATGAATCAAGAAGTAGGAGACATAAGAATATTTTTGGCTAAAATAAAGGAAAGAATTATTGATATTGCAGTACACAATTTATATGGTACTTTTCAATATATGCTCTCAATGGAGAAATATTAACTGTGTGTGACTAATACCAAGCATAAACAAGCGTTAGCCAGACTGAGATGTTCATGTCATGATTTGATCATTGAACAGGGAAGGTATACACAAATGGATAGAGTTTGTTGGTTTTCAAGATTTGTTTCTAGAAATAAATAATATATATATATATATATATATATATATATATATATATATATATATATGGCGTACACCATATTAAGCCATCAGTTCTCCCTAGTGCATGCAAAAGTCACAGTGCCGTCACGTGTAGTGGGTGAGACTATGACCTCATTACCGTGACGTCACGTCGCTGGTTCCTATAAAAGTGTACAAATACACAGAAGGGTTGGGGAACTGACATTGCCAAGAGGTCTAAGGCAGCCGCACCGAAAATCGGAAGATCGTGGGTTCAAATCCCACTGGCGGTGAACCACTTTTCTGTGTATACCCTTTCCATTTATAAAACAATGAACCAGCATGGCTATTCGTACATCTCTAAAGATTATTATATATATATATATATATATATATATATATTTATATTAGTTTTGGGTTAAATTAATACCTGAAAAGTTATTTGTTGGAAAATGTTTTGTTTCTATAAATTAATGCCTTTGTGTGTGTTGAGTGCTTTTTGCGTAAATACATCAATGCTCTTATTTGAATACGGGCATTCGCATATGTATGAATTGATTTATTTATCTAACAAAAAGTTTTGTATTTCGCATGTTTGGAATAAAAGGCTGAACTGGTGCAAGAATTTTTTTACATTATTGCTGTTCAGGTGACTAATATTTGGTGCAGTAAAATAATGTTTTTGAATGTTGATACTGAAATTATATAAAGGATCATGGAACACAGTATCCATGTCATCGGGAATGTTTATTTAGAAATGAATTCTGTTTAATGTAGGATTACTCATTTATGTAAAATTGAAAAGCAAGTCTTATTTTCAATAAACAACACTTTTAAAACATAGATATATTCTTATTATGCGCTAACACAAAATATGTCTGCAGTTTCTTGGGCGCGCACGTAACAAATACAAAATATTGAAAAAAGAAAAGTATGTTACAATACATTATTAAAAAAATTACAATTGATAAATATATATATATATATATACATATATATATATATATATATATATATATATATATATATATATATATATATATATACACTGGAAATAAAATAAAGTATGTTCTTCAAAGGCCGATACCAAATCGGATAATAACGTATATTTCGTCCACCGTCTGATATTACCTGTAATCACCACGAGTGCTTTTACCCGCAAAAAAAGGTATATGTGCTTGGTGTATCTGACACATTAAGAATAAGTTAAAGAACAGTCATACAACACACACATAAAATCATACAAAATATGATATAATAACATAATAATATAATAAACAAAATGATAAGGAACAGTCAAATGTTCATAAATGCATTCAATATATATATATATATATATATATATATATATATATATAGTAAAAATGTTTAAACATCCTAAAATAAGATATAAACGAGTATTTATGTACATACATCTCAAATATATTATAAACTACGCTACCAGTTACGGTAAAAAGGCTAGAAAACACATGAAAACATTATCAATTTAAGTCATTGTAAAAGAAAACGATTAGTATGACAGTGCAGCAACATTTTCCTGTGCTAAAGTCAGGGATATTAACCATTTTTCTTTTGGCATTCCCCCTTTGATTAATCGAATTTTAATTGTGCTTTTACACAAAACGGAGATTCGCCACTCCCCTCTTGCTTACGATGGCACATGATTAATATGCATAAGACCGCAAAATCTGAACCTAGGGATAGGACCCGCCTCATACAGCCAGTCGGCAGCACACAGCCCAACAACAAGGGGCTTCCGCAGCCAGCAAAAGCTTAAAATTGCCTTAAACTTTAACAGACAACGCGTGAATGGTATATTGGTGTAATGCAGGAACCCAACAAAAGCAAGGTTGACACCTATTACAATTCTGGTACTGATATGCTATTGTCAAAGCTTAAAAGACGAAACAATTATGTCAAAGTAGGCCCCATCTTATAACGATGTCAATGACTGTGACTCGGAGATGCAGTTCGCATCAACCAAGGTATAGAAAGGAATAAAGAAAGGGAGTAAAAAAGAATCTTTAAAAAAAACATATTGTGAAATCGGCAAAGGAAAAATATGTGACAAAGACATGCTCCTCAAACTAGGTACCCACGAATTCAATAACACAGATGCTTGACCTGATTACTACGGAGGTGCTGGCAGAACATAACCCTGAATTAATCCAGTTGGACCATTTTATTGCAGGTAAGAAAGGGACTGGAGGTGCTGTGGGACCCACCGGAGAAGACCAGGGATTCGTGAGATCTTCAACGTAAATCGGATATGGCTCAAGCCAGAAACACTTCTGCACCAAAGATCAACCGCTGTCAACTTCAATAGACAAAATAGACCTTCTGGATATCAAAGTAGCCACCCCCGCTCCTACAAAAAATTGGGCCGAAAGGACCAATTGATTCCAGCACCGGTCTTGATATTTGCCTATCCTTTAATCGAGGTCCTTCTTGTCAGTACCGCCATGTATGCTCGTGACCTCCAGTCCCAAGGGTCACCCGACCATGGAGCACCCCCTAAACATTAGGGATTCCCCTCAAACTGTTCATTGTTAGACTGTTATAGTAAAGCCCAGGAAAACTTTCACGACAGTAAGCTTCATTTCTCAAATTCTATTGCCTCCGGTCTTCATATTTGGGAGTCTAAACTTAACAACGATCCTGACAGAGACTGTCTACTAAATGGTACTTAAAACAGTTTTAATGTGATAGATTGTTTCCAAATAAGGCACGTGGAAACGAATAATCACCAGTCTGCCAACAGCCCTTCTACCAGAAATGTGGTCGAAAGACAGCTCATCACAGATATAGTAGAGGGCCACTAGCCGCTGTGCCAAAGCCGGACAGCGCTGACCTTAAAATTATTCATGACTGTAGTCTCCCTCATGGTATGTAAGTAAACGACTATTGTTCCGAGGTGGACGCTCCTATGTCTGATGAAAACAGGATACTTTATGGCTTAGGTTGACTTAAAAACGCTAAACGCTCCGTCCCTATCCATTCAACAAGTTACAAAGCCATGGGAATTAAATAGAAATTTCACAACAGTATCTCATATACCTATTTATATGACACAAAGTTACATTTTGGAAGTAGATGGGGCCCGGGATTTTCATAGGGTAAAATAATCAGTGTAAAGGATGATGGTTAACATGGGTTTGACTCGATAGTGGTCTACCTTGATGATTTTATATATTGTAATACTATCACAGGCATTTTAATATAAATTATACCGTGGAAAGCACCGGATACAGTATTTCACAAAGCAAATTACAAATTATTAAGAATTGAAGCATTGTTTGTAAAAATAATTAACCATAAAGTTGCTGCTCTAATATTTTGGAAGGTGGTACTTTTTTCATTTATATTTTGATCTCACAGTAGAAATACCACTGGGATCTGCCCATGGGAGCAAATTAAACATTAAAGCAAACAATAATATCCATAAGCCTCGTTATATCACGGAGCCTTTATTTCAGGGAAATGCATCCATTTCATTTAACGTATTCGAGGCTACATAAAAGCACACCCATATTCCTGGCAGGTGTGCAATATGTTTTCTGTAAGGGGTGTATCTATATGCGCGTTTATCCGGGTGTGCGTATCTGCGTGAAAAATCGTTCATATGATCTTGTAACTAGGGTATTTCCATGTGTCCTTGGGCGTATATGCGTGTGCGCGTATATAGTCTGCGAGGACTTAGGATAAACCATCTTTTTGATGAAGGCCAGCTCGATCCCCCGTACAAATATTTAAGTCTGCTAGTTCACGCATATATGCACATACGTGCACAAGAAAACATACCTTTTTACCCCATTCTGCTTTGTAGACATCTTGGTTATCGTATCTAAGTAAGTACACTCCTGTATTATCATCGTTTAATCAATGGGCGATATTTCTACTTTCCTATTATTAAATGACAATCTTACATTCGAGAAAATCATTGAAATGTCATTGAAATATAATTAAACAATTTCTTTATAAAGCTCAGTTACTCTCACTCTGTACAGCATGGTTGCCAATGAACATGGTCTTAAGTGATGAAAACTAACATTCATGCTTGTGATTCATCTTTAAATAAGAGATTTTCAGTGTTGTAAGCATTATTTGGCGTCAAGGAAGTGAAAGGAATTCTTTCAAACTACATGTATTTAGTTTACACAAGTGCCAAGGACAATCAGCTGTCAACTTAAAAAGTCCCGTGAACACAACTGCGTTTCTGTTCCTTTTTATGTTGAATAGTATTCCTCCCAATTTAATATAACCAATAGTTATTATATATTTTCTACATTACTTAATCTGTTTATACCTTTACAAATTAACATTTTTATACGTGAAAATCACTAATGCTAAATCGCACGAACGCTGTTCCAGCAAAGAGGAAAACATTTTTTCATCACAATGAATATAACACGTCAAAATACTGTTCTGAAATATATTACCTGGTAATATATTCATGTTAGGGCTTGTTTTCCCTTATAAAAAGAATTCTTTGTGTAAACGTGGATTTAAAAATGGAAAATTACCAAACTTTATTTTGTGTCGATGTATTAAGCTTATTCGGGCTGTGAGAACAAGAAATGCAAACATAGTGAGTTTAACCTTGCTAATTCATGAGCTATTTTTATTTGCGAAAATTGAGCTGATTTACGTGGTTTAGTTAAAGCAACTAAGTGCCTAGACAACAATTGGAGAACAAGCTCTGTTATTCCTCTCCCCCTTAACACAGCAGGTTGAACTGCCCCAAACGAATTCTCTGCCCAAAACGTACCTGAATGCAGACTGCAAGTATTGGTCCAATCACTTTTGCGCAATATCTCTCAAATTGTCACTTAATGCTAAGTCGTGCGTTTTAATAATTTGATGTTAATGAGCAATTTATTTAAACCCTAAGTCAGCTTGTATAGGAAAACGAATATCATTAGCTTCCTCAGGGGCTCATAGTTTAGGACAGCAACCATCTCAGTTCAAAATCATAGCAAATTATTAAACAATTAAAACAATGTACCTCTCAAACCACCTTCTGAAGTGACATTGAAATTGTTACAGCTAAAGATTCTATTTAAAAAAAAATGGGAAAATGTTTGGGCACATACATGTACCTCGAACGAACTGGAATCCTGACCGACTGATTGAAAGTATGTTAGATCATACATGGAGGGGTATTATAATTTAGGGTTAAAATAACATATAATTGTGAATGTTTTATCATTCCTTAATCTCTCAATGCATAAATCTTTCAAGTAATATTACGCACAGAGATTAGCCATGACTGAGAACGAAATTCTTTTAAGCAGTGCGGTTTGTTTTATACATAAAACACCGATTGCATACAACGTGCTATTCCATATTAATCATGTTCGAGACTCATACTTAACTGGAACGAGAAATGACTAATCGCTGCATGTGTCTGCTACGAGACAGATATATGCCGTTCACTGCATAACCTTCATAGTGAAGTGTGGTGACGCGTTATAATTCATGTGCTATTAACGTTTTCATAAAAATTTCTGCTTGGCTATCAGTGTCGCATACCTCATCATAATACTCTTGTTATAATTAATTACACAGAATATGGATTGTTCTCGTCATCGCCTGTGTACATTCCTCATCCTTCATTCCTAATGGTCATACTTGGCCAGACTATAAATAGAATCATCTTTACCACAAATGGTACTAAGGTGATTTCATTGCAGGCAAAACATTGTCGCTGTTACAAATATATTTTAGTCCATTTTCCCATATTAACATCACGTGTTCAGTCTTCATAATCGTGTACTACACCTAAAAGGTCACCATGTCAATATATTTCATTAATATCACAAATACATTTTAATCAATAGGCCGTAATAAAGACATATCAGCTCCTTTATATGTTAACAATTTAGAATAACAGCAGGTTTTAATCCGCATATACCAGTTATGGTGATTCCTTTCAAGACAGATGGTGGTAAATTTTTTATAATGAATTTGGAGAAAATGTAAGGAACTATTATTATTATTGACGTATACAATCTATTCAACACCAAAGACCTTTTCTTTGCTTGTATTGTAATTATAGCTTGTAGATGTGTGTGTGGCCGCTAGAATAGCCATACGGAGAGACGTTTTGACGTCAATTTGCTTCTTGGAATAGTGCTGGACCTGTAGTATCCAGGCGGTAGATCAAAATATCGGAATCGGGAAGTCAGGATTTTGAATCTGGTTCGAAGTGAATCCGCAATTCTGTGTCTACCCTTTTTTTACAAATATTGTTTCTGAGATGGAGTGATAACTAAAACAAGTGATGTCTTGATTTATCAGCGTCACGTTGTAAAACAAAATTATGAATGTCCTGAGAGAACCAACACATCCTTCACTTGTCTTTAGTAAGACTCTTATTATGAATGATAATTGACAAATGGTACTGTGTACAAATATTATTTATTTATATATATATATATATATATATATATATATATATATATATATATATTTAACGTGTCGCTTGGTTTTATATCTATATAGTTATCAAAGCTTATTTTAATCAAGCAATGTAGAGGTTTTTAACAAAAACAAAAAAACTGAATAATTCATAACTACAATACCTGGACGGATTACTTTCAATATATTATCGACAATCTAAAAGCAATATTTCAGACAAAATTACCCATTGTATTACGCATATACAGGTGGTATAATTTCCTCCAACAATCAGGCCTGTAGGTCAACTCTGACGTAAAGCCCAGCGCCATTTGGAAATAGGCTTTTGTCTACCTGAAATATGCTTCATATGTTAACACATTCGCTGCCAATGACGTGTATACCCATCATTAATTATGATTACCCCAGTGCCAAGCACGTGAATACACGTCATTTATTTATAAGCCATTTTCAGCAGGAATTCTCATAAATTTTTCAATAAATTCTTTGCACATGAGCAGTAGTCCATTTATATAATAATCTCGCAGTATGAAAATGAATAATTTGTTATTCAACAGTGCGCTGCATCATTCGAAAGCAGGAAAGATGTGTAGATGGTGACAAAATCCACGGCTCCGGTCCAGTACCGTGAAATAACTTTACGACGTGCTTCAGTCTGAAGTCGATTTTTTGTAAGAATACTACTTTGAAACAAACGAAAGCGAGGATCGTAAAAATATTTTGTTAGTTTTATATTAGAGCATGCGTTGGCCACTTATTTACAACAGACCCGGTTGCGAGACCAGCGTGTGATAGATCGCACCTTAGGTGTGAAGTCAAGATAGCGTGGCGTGAGGACGTCCAGGTTTATTGTCTCGCGAGGACAGGGTATTGTGCAATCAACAACAATAGGGCGCGTGCAACATGCCTGACACACAGATCGGCCAGGTAATCAGAACGCGGCTGCAAATGATTCTTTCGGCTTATTGCTTGTTCCTTATTTACTTATATATAGATATATGCATACATTAGTAACTTCACAAACAAGTGCTCATAAATTGCAAAACTGAAATAATCTCCGTGTTTCGTGTGACTGTTACAATGACGAGGTCACTTGCGTAAACGCTCAAGCATGTCGGTATATATAAACAGTCTATGACTATGTTTGAAACAACATGTGTAATGTAAATTGATAATTATTATTTATAATTATATCGATCGGTAGAATCGCTGTGTTCGTTATGAACCATAAAAATGCATGTTTGAGCACTAAAACTACATATTTGTAAAAAAAAAGAAAACAAGAGCACACAGGTTCGAACTCACGCGATAAGCCATGTTGCACATGCGACCCACCTGTACCAACAACTGCATTCTGGCTCTGCTTTCAGTAAATTTATTTCAATAAATTTACTTTGGTTAGATATAGGTCTATATATGTTAGTGCCTTACAGTCATTTGACTCTTCCCAATTCAGCATTCCCGCCAATATACACATATCTTTATTCAAACTAGTTGTTAGCTTTATGCCGGTGTCAACGAAGAAGCTATAAGACCAGTCCACCGAGCCATGCTTTGACTACTATCGGTCATTTGGCTCAGTGCCCAACTTCACACCTCCCCGAGTTTTATTGCCCCTGTTTTATCCGAAGTCACACTTTCTTCTCAGGTAATTAGCACCTAGTCTTGGTACCACTGCAGCTCTCGGGGCTGCCGGGGTCCCTCTGTATGGCCCTGGCACTGGGGGTGAACATGGGCTTGGCAGTTAATGTGTTAATCGCCTCTCTAACATCTACTTGCCAAAATGCTGAACAGCCAATACATATATTAGGATTAGTTTGTAACTTTATATGACTTAATTTCGTCATTAACCTTTGTTCAATAGATTCACAGGCCTTACTAATAACAACAATGAATGTATGCAATTACCAATATTAGATAACTTTATTAATATAACTGAAAACTGAGAAAGATCATTTATATCTGCTCCCATGTGTGTAACACTGTCTGGTTGGAACATTTTTAGATGCTCCGATAAAGAACAAGGACACTGCTATTTAAGTTGGTAAAACATAGGACCACATGGCAAAACTGAATTTATATATAAAAAAGAGATTATAAGAATGTCGAGGAGCTTGTTATGGTTTACGACTACTCTAGTTAAGCACTGGATATATCGGGCAAATAAAGGTCATGTTGCTACATTAGTAGCGTATAAGCTTATTTTACTAACATAATATATATTTTTTTTTCATTTAAAAGGATTTATACAAGAACGTTGAGAAATACGTTAGTCTTTCCATACGTTATCTGATAGACTTCACATAACTTGCATTTACTATTCAGAGAGGATCGCAAATATAAGGATCCAGGAAAAAAAAGTATAAATGGATTAATGCAAAGACATTTTCTGCTACTGCTGTTTTATACATGTTTTATCATATATATATTTGTTCAATGTAAAGGTCACAGAACTGGTGCAGTGATCACAAGGAAATATCTTATGTTATAGTATAAACTTCTCTTAATGTATCTGCGCGTATCGTAGGGATTTACCTTCTTAGCACGCCTCTCTAGATTACAGGAACACGATGGAGGAAGTCAGTTAAAAGCGAATGATGGGAGCCATCAATTTAATTTGGAGAAACTACATGAGTCGGTTTTTGCGGACTTTTCTGAAAACAGCAGCTATCCTCAACTTATCTCTACGCATCTTGCATGAACTTGCCTTGCTATTAAGCTAAAATAAAATTTTTGGCGCAGCGAATGTGTTAAATCTTGTTATAAGTGACACACCTGGTCAGAGTGTAGGGTCTCCCCTTTGTTGCTATTTCACTTAATGTCAAAGCTCAAATAATATAATTGACAGTGGACGCGGGAAACTGGGCACTTTGCCATTTTCCTTCGTCAATTTGTGATCCGCACACTCCCTCACATCTTTAATTGTTCCAGTTCCTGAGTAAAATTGGTAGACAACCTTGGTGTTCCTATAGTTGTGTCGCCCCAAATCCTAAAATCCAGCTGTGCCACAACAACCCATCTGCACAGGTGACATGTTAGTGCCCGATAAGGGATGGCCCTTGGTTTATTGAACACTGGCCGCCAAGGAGTTTTCTTTTCTTATTTTCCAAGAAATCGGAAGGAGGGTCATCCCAGCTATGAGGTTTTACCACTGGTGTTCTGTGCGTCTTCAACCCATGGAGTCCCGTGTCAAGATCCGTTGATCAAGAGAATCCCTACTGCCGGTTGTGTCGTGTGTATCGTCAACGCACATGAACAAGAGTCATGGAGTTCCGTGTCAAACAATTAATGCATGATAATCAAAGTTAAAATGCATACTAACATATCAGAAGACCAGTACCAGACTTTAGGTATACCAACTCTCCTTTATATATACCACAGTTACATATATCACTGTACTTTCACGGTACAATTATTCACAATTTGATATAGATCACATATATTTGGGGCCACAAAAACCTGCTATCATCTTCATTTGCTCAGCCAATACACAGGTCAGATAGTGGGTCTGGCAGCACAACTCCACTGGACACTTTAAGCAGGAACCTGTAATCTTTGGCCCTGCTGAGATAAATATAGACTATATATATATATATATATATATATATATATATATATATATATATATATATTATTGTATCATGCATTAGGGATAATTATTTTATGTAAATCACACAAGGAACACTAATAATTGAATAAACAAATCAAATAATTAAACAACAAATTTTACCAATGATAACATTTATACACATCATTCTACTGTGACCTTTGTATCTGTTTGTTATGGAATATCTGGGTTTGGCTAATGACTAGAATTTTCAACACTGGTTATATTCACCACTGATAATATTTAAGTTGATACTTTTAAGCAACATCTTAATGACACGAATATAAACATAGGTGTTTATCGCATAATAGCAAAAAAACATGTAAATGCTTCCACATTATGCCATCATATTGTTCTGCCTTTCCAGGATTAGAAAATAAACAGTTATCGTTACTTACTTTAATTTATCTTATAAAAATATGTAGACAGGTATTGGGTGTATATGTTGGGTAATTGCTAATTTGCATTCCCTTGTTATTGATTTTTGAGTGTAGTTTATATTTCATAATGGAAATATTTATTTGTGATGACGCTGGAAAAGAGTGTACAATCTGAGACGTTAAATACATTTGTGATGTTTACTCTAAGAAGGCCTGAAAGCCTACATTATGATTCCTTAAAAAAATATTCATTGCTTGATATCTGTATCTATTATATATGTTGTACAGTCAGGGTACAATACCAGGGTAAATTTGCCCAGGCATTTTCCAGGATTCCTGGGTTTTAGGCCCTATTCCTTTGATTATAGTTATATAGTCTGATCAGCCAAACAAAGGTTCAAAGTGTGAGTGTTAAATGGCCCTTTATTTTTTCTAACAACATTTAAAACATGTGGGTGTAATTTCTGATGATCAATCAGAAAGAATCTAAGCTTTGCTTAAGTTCTAAATGTGTTGTTATATCGATAAAGTTATATGAAGGGTAAGAGCTGGATACCGGCGTTTATGATGATATTATGAACTCATCAGAGCCCCCTAGTGAACAACAGAGAACCTGTCAGGAGACCTTCTGCTTCTGTTTACAATAAATTCAAAAATGCTGAAGAAATGCTGTATTTTATGGGTTAAACAGAGTACCGAAAAATATCATCGAATAGCTTTACATAAAACAATAAATAGGAAATTTCTTCAAAAAACAAATATGGAGTTGGGGAGTTTTATCCTTCATCAGTAAGTACATTTTATAAAACCAGATACACTTTTTATCCGTTCTGTTCAGGGGCTACTGCGGTGGACAGCTCCACGGCATGAAAGACTTTCATCTGTATGTCCACTCTCATATGTAGTGGCATGCGGTGTTAGCATGGGCTCTATGTCTGGTGATAACATCGATGCGCTGTATTACTAGCCAATACCAGTCCCTGAAGGGTAATGGCGGGAAGGATTTGCAAACGCTTTATCCTCCCGTCCCGAGGCGGCTGGTTCTGGACGCTTTAATACTATGGGCATTGGTAGCATGAGCACTTAAACTAATAAATAAGGTGTTTCTTCGGTTCCACTCGATCCAGTAAAGTAGGGCCTCATAGTAGCCACAGGTTTAAAGTGGGTTGGTTTCCTCAAACCTAAACTCAAAACATCTTGCTGCACAATTGAACAATCCTACCATAAAAAATGGCGATAAAAAAGCGTACACTAAATGAAATCACGTGGTAGAGCATATAAGACACAATAATGAACGGTCCGACTGTACAGTTATACAGTATTTGAGCAGGATATTCTAAATGTTCATAACTGGCTACACGTCAACAATTCGTTTAAGATCACTGATATAATATACCATTTTTTAAATGCTAATGATCACCCCTAAACTATTCTGTTATTTTGTCAATATGGACAACAAAGAATATAGAGCAGAGGATTCGAAATTGTTACCGTTCATGATGCGCGTTGCCCGTGAGATGACATGCACGCCAAACGTCTTCTGTGTCTGATCCAGAGATGCCTTGTGGTACTGGCCCTTATAGGCATCACATAAAGCATCTTATCCTGCAGGATAAAAAAAAGATTCAGCCTGACTTCATGGTGGCCAGTATGTGGATAGATTTACACGTACAGTTGTGACCCAAGAGGGCATCGCAGCCAAGACTCATGTCGTGCACCATAACAATAACAACTGACTGCATCACCTCTCTGATAAACACCTCTCTACCCACTTCCACTTACCATCTGACGAAGAAGCCTGTGCGCTTCGGAAGCTCTTGTAATAATAAAAGACGTCACCCTCTCTCTTTATATATAAAGCTTGTATAAGCTTGTTACTTTCAGGAAGGACAAAGACATTCCTGTCAAGGAGTTCGGTGATGACCTCGCCCAATGTATGTCCGATGCACCGCTGTCTTCAGAGACTAGTGTCGAGGCCCTAATTGACTTGTACAACACCAGCCTTGCATCATTGCTTGATAAATATGCTCCCGAGCAAAAGAAAGGCCTCATATGTGAGACCAGATACACAGTGGTGCACGCATGAGCTTCTCAAACAAAGCAGAAAACACGCAGGTTGTAACGGTTAAAGCTTTTTGTTCACAAGGACATGTACAGACAGCAGTGCACAATTGCGGACAGAATGCTAGTTCAGGCTAAGCGGGACTACTACTTCTTGAAACTAAGCGGGACTACTACTCCTTGAAATTGAGGGAATGTAATCGGGATCAGGCCAAGATGTACAAATTAACACGACATCTGCTCGGAGAAAATGTATTGCACCAATCCCAGCCACAGACTCACCTGATGCTCTTGCGCGAAAACTTTGTGAATTCTTCTCTCAAAAGATCACAAAAAATTGTGATACCATCAAGGCTGACAATAATAACGGCGCAGCACTAGCATCAGATCTACCGTTTCGGGGTACCCCGCTAACTGTGTTTAGAATGGCCACCGAGGAAGAGATCTACAAGCTGATTATGAAAGCTCCAAACAGGTGTTGCGTCCTTGACTCTGCTCCGACGTGGTTGGTTAAGAACTGCTGCCTTAATCTCACGCCTCTGGTAAACATTGTGAATACGTCCCTCAGTACAGCCACCGTGCCTTCTTCCTCCAAAGAGGCAGTTGTTAGTCCTTAACTTAAAAGACCGGTCTAGACAAGGAGTACTTGAAGAACTATGGGCCGTTGTTAAATCTGCCTTTCACATATTAAATTCTTGAAAGAGTTGGGGCGCATCGCTTAGAGGAACACCTGCGCACCAATGATCTCTGTGATAGACTGCAATCAGTATATCAACACAACCACTCCACTGAAACGGCACTCCTGAAGGTTCAGTCAGACATTCCGGAGGCTCTTGATTGTTGATCAATGGTGGTGCTGCTTATGATGGACCCCTCTGCCGCCTTTGATACCTTGGATAACAGAACACTCATCAGTCGCTTTGAGCTCTCTTTTGGCATAACCGAGACAACCCTTCAATGGTTAGAGTCCTACCTCAGCAACACATCTCAGTATGTTGCAGTTGACTCTTTTACCTCTCAGAAAGCTATCCTAAAATATGGTGTTCCACAGGGCTCCGAAAGGTCCGGAAGCGTATTGTATGTATACCCGACCTGTTGAGACCATTGTGAGGCAGCATAACATGTTGCATCACAGATTTGCTGTCGACAGCCAAGTTTACCTTGTGATCAAGTCATCTGCTTATTGGACGGATATTATCCTACAGATCCAGAAATGCATGACCGCCATAAGCAACCGGATGAGCAACAACTGGCTGAAAAGGAACAATGACAAATATGAGTATATTATTGTCTACCCCAAAAATCGGCAGTTCCAAACCGGCAGTTCCACCCCCATGATTATGCCCTGTCACTGGGAGATGTCATCTACTTGCCATCTCCTAAAGTTAGAAACCTGGGGGCCACGCAGGACAGTTTTCTCGCCATGGAGCAACGCAACACATCAGCTCTGTCTTGAGGTCATGTTATTACCAGATCAGATTCATTGGCAGAATCTGGCGATACATCACTACTGATGCATGCAAAATGCTGGTGCAAGCCTAAGTGACATCGCGAATGGATTATGCTAATTCGCTTCTGTATGGCATCACCCATGCTCAGATTGGCAGGCTGCAGCGCCTTCAGATTTGTGCTGATCGGCTTATCGCACTAACCCAGCGGCGAGCTCATATCAAACCGGTATTTATAGAGCTATATTGGCTGCCGGTGGAGTACAGACCTCGTTTTAAATTGCTGTTGCTTACCTACTAAGCCCCCAATGGCTTAGCACCTTCATACCTTGCTGATATGATTGGGGAGTTTTGTCCGGTGCGTGCACTAATGTGACCAATAAATCTCTCCTTGAGATGCCGACTGCCCGGACACAGTACGGAAAGAGATAATTTAGATACTCCTCAGCTATCCTCTAGTATAATCTTTCATAACATATCAAGGATACCTCAAGTGTTCCCTGTTTCAAAAGACTACTGAAAACACCCCTTTTCCAGTTGGCATATTGTTCACCTTTGTCATCCATTGTTTTGGATTCTCGATTATTTAGTTTTCTGCATATCTATTTTTTAGTCATTTTTATTGTATTATCTGTTTCTCAAATTCTTTTTAATCATCTTAATGCATTTTACTGTGCACAGTGCCTTAGAGCTATTGTATTTTTTTTTCAGTGAATTTGGCACTTTAATATACTTTAATAAAATAAAATTAATAAATATATATATATGTGTGTGTATATGTATATATTTATTTATTGGCCCATTTTGTTTTTCTCATATTTCGGAAAGCATTATTTTGATAGTCGTGCTGGTATGGAGATAGAATTACAAGTTCGATCATTTAGCTATGTATTGCCAAGTAATTTATATTTATTATACTTTTTCGACTGATTAACATTTTACAATTAAAACGGAAGTACATGATAGAGGTATTTCAAACATTGCATACTTCGATCTATGTAAGCCAATAGAACACGTTTACTGAATAAATACTAGATATTATCCCTGTACATTTTCAGGGATATGTGATATTTTCGATTAAACATTAAAAATCCGTTGATGAATGACATCGAGTTTTGTTAATAATAAAAGGGATCGTCTATTACCATTCATATTATTTGAGTCACATTTATACAATGTATGATGAGTTTACGACCATTACAATGAAACAATTAAAAAAAAAATATTCACAGCAATTTCGAATGGGTTTCTGAAACCTTGTGAGGAGAGGGGTCAAGGGTCAATCCGGGCATAATTTGTCCATAATGGTTGGAATTCAGTGAATGATTTACTGATGATATACACACAAAGTGTAAAGAAAAAAACTTTTAAATTCCAAAGCCGTTATGAGACTTCCAATATGTCTACGAGGCAATGAGTATCTCGACACCGTGGGGCCTAATTAAGAACCTTGTGGATCACAATTATTACCAGAATTATTGATCCTACATACTGGCAAACGTAGATTGTGCTTACTTGCAATGCATACTCAACAGTAACATCAGAGTAGAAGATACAAGAAACAGGATACAAGATACAAGCATTATTCCATAACAAACCTGGAATTTGCCTTGCGGGTGTTATCATGTATAAGACATAGTGCTGTGTGAGAAAAAAACATAGCATTATAATAGTAGTAAGAATTAAAACAAAAGAAATGAAGTAATAATATTGTAATGAATCTCTGCATTATAATCTAATCGCCTTCAGTACAGATGAGTTTGATTTCCTGTTTGTTTTGCGTTTAAGAGACTGCAGTCTTTGGCATGATTTTAGCCAGTCAATATAATCGTAGGACAAGCTTTTACCTTTATTCTTTTTAAAATCATATTCTTATCTATATTTACATAAATAATATTTATATCCTCCAAACCTAGACCAATAACCTTTTCAGCTAGTTTTCTTATCCGTTCAATTTTTTGGTTCCTAATGGTCAGATATTCCCACCCGCATATGAAAGCAAAAGATATAACACTCTGGACCATCGAAGAATAGAATAAACCAAGTAGTTCACTATTCATGTCAAACTATTTTTTAATTTCCATAAGAAGTATAAATGCTGCTGCCTTTTGCAGTTAACTAAGTTTCAATATTATCCTCTAGGTATTTTTCCTGGTGTGCAATTTTTACTGCTGTTCCATCTATGTATACTGGATATTGACATGTTGGTCTTTGTCTAAAAGGAGTGATCAATTTCTTTTATTCTTTATAGATTGAGTAACAAATAATTATTTTTGCACCAAATCACTACTTGTGTAATTTTCTTTTAATATTTATAAACATCACAACTGAAGTTAATCCAACAACTACGGTATCATCTGCATATTTGAAAATTAGACATCCATGTGTGTAGCCTGCAACTCATTGGTATACATTATGAAAAGAAATGGATAAAGTACACATCCTTCTGAGGCCTATGTGCTCAACCCTAGAATTGATTAATTGCTTATCCAACCTTGACATAGTAATTTTTTTCTTGTGATAGTCCAGTTCCCAAAAACATAGATCATGTGGAACATTTAACAGCTGAAACTTATAAATCTGAACGTGTGTTGCATAGGTGAATAGGACGAGGAACTGTTTCGGCAGAGGTGGCAGTCATTGTTTAACTACGTCTCAAACATAAAGAGTAATCACAGCAAAGCGATTGCCTGCTTGTCAGCATGGTGAAAATTAAGAGCGAGTCTCTATTCAAAAAGGTATATGCTACATAATGTGTTTATGGCACCTATGATTGCGTGGAAGGGGCACCGTCTCCAACCGGCAGTTGTTGGGCACATTAAGCAGTCTAGCTTGTTGCGCATATTAATCTTTATATGAAGAAGGATTGCCAAAAAACATTATATACGATGCGGGATGGATATAGTTTTTGTTCATCAAAGTTTACGTAGGTTTCAGGCAGGATTTTGTTGACTTTTCAGATTTTTAACACTTGATACTAGTTATACTAGTTTTAACATGTCAGAGGTTAAAGTACAGGTGAAACAGCTTCATGAAGAAGTAGTCAGGTGAAAAACTTTGCTTCTAAGTACATCTTAGGCACCTAGGCAGAATACATGTGTTGTAGTTATACCCAGGAAATTGAGCAATTAGATTGTAGAAGAAAAAGACAAATTACAAGACTGGATAGTAGAGGGAAATGTTGCCCTTAAGACACAAAAGTTAAAAGGTGTGGACGCTGTTGCATTCCTTAAGTCTCATCTTGAAGGCCTTGCCAAACAAAAAGTCAAGAATGCCCCATTTAGTGACATCAAATATGTAGAAAGTGAGTTTAAGACTCTTCAGGCCAAATTTGGTGAGAAACTTTCAGCACTTCAACTTTTACATCGGTTTCATGCAAGATATAAGACAGAAGGTGAGACTCTTAAGTCATGCTCGCATTCACTGATGAAACTTCTAGGCGGAGCACTTCAGGTAGACACACTTTGTGTCCCAGATACAGATAAGATACTCAGAGATAAATTTTGAGAAAAAGTTAGAAATAGAAACCTTAGACGAGAGTTAAAGAGAAGGCTGTATGACAGACCCTCGAAAACGTTTCATGAATTAAGGAAGAAGCCTATGTTATTGGCCTAGGAAGATGCCTCTAGAGCAGTTCGTGTAACACCATATACAGGCATCTAATGAATCGTGTGTTGAGGAAAGTATTGTTGATAAATTAGTTTAAAGGACAAGGATTAGATAACTGTGTGAAAGACAAGACACATACTCGACTGCTCGAAGGGCAGCAAAAACAGCAAAATTTGTTATTGCCACAACAAGAACAGCTTTTCCGTATGTTTAATGAGTATTCCTCCTCTAGGAATATGAAACATGGAATACCGAAATAGATATGTCCTTGTTATTACTCTAAGGAAACTGGCCACCTTAAAGCAAATTGTCCAAAACTGAAAGAAAAGAATAAAAGCTGGCCGCCAATGCCAATTCAGTAGGGGTTAGTTCTCTCCGATACCAAAAATCTAGTCACAGTCAGACAGGTTGTCCAAGTTGGCATTCAGTGAACAGCACATAAGCTGCTGGGGGGTATCCAGTTTTTGATAAAACAAAACCCCAATTAGGTTTAGTTCCTCCGGTTGAGTTGGTTGTTGTGGAAACAGTAGATATTCGGTTGCGGCAGAGTGACCCCCACATCACTACATCACTTAAGTTCGGAAAGTTCAAAAGCTGTCCGTTGTCGACCAAACAGGCTGTACAATTTCTGTTGGTCAGTGGGATAGATTAGAGGTAGTTGAAGGAGTCTTGTATCGCAGGGTTCAGGATCCTGTCTTACAGCTTATCCTTCCACAGAAATTGAAGGAGACTGCACTACGTAGTTTCTATGATGCAGAGGTCACCAGGGAATAGACAGATCAATTGCATTATTCCGTTCGAAGTGCTTTTGGTCATACATGTACAGAGCCGTGAAATATTAGATAGCTGGCTGTGAGGATGCGTGATGGCAAAGCCAATCACAGTAAAATCCTATTTGATAAATTCTAGCTGCAAGACTTTGGGGGTTTCGGCTATAGATTTTACAGTTTTGAAAACATAAAGTGACGGTAGAGAAAACGAAGCATGTTAGTACTTACCGATGAGTTTTTCAAATGGACAGTTGCAGTTGCAGGGAAAGACCAAAAGGCTACCACAATTTAAGGTATTTTGGTGAAGGAATGGTTCACAACGTATGATGCGACCCTTCAGTTGCACTCAGACCAGGGACGTGACTTTTAGTCCAGGGCAATAAAAGAACTGTGTAGGTATTATTTAATCAGCAAATCACGTTAAACGCCATATCAACCTCAAAGTAATGGCAGGTTGAGCTGTGCAGTCGAACCCTGCATGATATTTTGAGAACCATTCTCCTGCGAGGAAAAGAGGCCAGAGTTTTATAACCGATAGTATTCGCTTATGATAGTACATCGCACGCTCGTACAGTGTTTAGCCCATTTAATCTTTTCTTTGGTAGGGACGTCAGGTTTCTATCCGATGTATGGTCAGGAGTTAATTCTAAGGATAGTGAACCCTTACAAGGGTGGTGAACTTCAGGCGGCACACAGTCTTGTTAAAAGTAAGTTACAACAGGCTGTAGAGAATCGAAAGATATTCGCTGATAGAGGAGCAAAAGAACATCCTTTGTATGTATCCAGAAGTGTCCCGTAGAGTCAAGGAGAAAGGAGACCTCCTACCAGCCCCTGAATCTGGCAGTGAAGAATCTCAGCAAGACGTTTTAAAGCGTAAGGGAGACGGTACTCATTCAAATTTACACCACTTACCACGTCCAGTTCTTTGCAGAAATAGTGATGTCCGTGACTCACTGAAACTTTTATGTAAGCGACCGATTAACATGTTGATTTGATTCTTAGATATATTAATGAGAATCAGTGTTGATCTTGCAGAAGATGATTTAGTCTATTACATGCTGTAACTTAAATAATTGGTATATTTAATTAGTGTTGATGTGCATTTCATTTTGTTTGTCAGGGACTGACAAAACACAGGCAGTTGGTTATTGACGGGGTCGTCCCATTGTAAGAGTAAGGTTTGTTATGTAAAGGATAATCTTATGTGCGAGTTATGTTGGTTAAGGAAAATCAACCCGACAGTGGTGCCAACTATCACCGAATCAGTCGGGGTCACATGACTACTATGTCACTGGCTTTCTCTCGGTTCCATGCTAGGCTTAAGTGGATTATAAATTTTTTTTTTTCAGGGTAATCACGCGAATACTATTTGTCAGGGCAACAGTTGGACCATACACCGTTTTGTTTTGTTTATGTTTATGTAAACATATGATAAACATATGTGTGATATTGTGTAGGAGCAGAGGAACTGAGATGTAATAAACTTGTCTTCTTACACCATAGTTTTGGATTTCTTGGTGGGAACAGTCGCTGACGGTTGTTCCTTGCTACCATTCATTTTACTCAGCTTGTATTAATAAAGTTCCTGGGCTCACGGACCACATACCAAAGGATTACCATCGTCCTAGTATCATTCGATCACTTCTGATCCTGATCATTTATGGACTCTAAGAGTGAGTTTTAATGTCATTTATATATGTTACGGTCAATGTATAAATCAGTCAATTTGTAAATTGCCTGAAATTTTCAGGCATTTTACAAATTGACTGAAAATGAGTCAGTTGGTTTGATAGATTGACTGAATCAATATGAAATAGTATGTTGTTTAAAAAAATCTTAATTGTGAAACAGACATTGTCCATTTAGGCGGGGAACTGCCGGATTCACACTGTTGAAGCATCAGTGCTTAGCAAACTTGCTCTGAGTGTCATGCAAAGTTTGAATTCCCACTGTAAAACTTGCTATACTCAATAATTGCAAACTTGCTAGCAATTTGCTAATAATTTAGCAACTAATGACCTTCCCCGTAACAGCTGTACCCATCACACAAATTGCTAGCAAGTTTGCAATTATGCAACTTTAACTTCCTCCCAAGAACAGCTGTCCCCTTCACGCAATTTGCTAGCAAATTTCTAGCAATTTAGCTACTTTGGACCCGCCCCGTAAATTGCCGTCCCCATCACGCATATTGCTAGCAATTTGCTAGCAATTTCGCAACGTTGACATCCTCCCAATAACAGCCGTCTCCATCAAGCAAATTGCTAGCAATTCAGCAACTTTGACACATTCCACGTAACAGCCGTCCCCATCACACAAATTGCAAGCAATTTCGCAACTTTAAAACCCACCATGTAACAGCCGCCCCTTCACGCAAATCGCTAACAATTTAGCAACTTTGACATCTTCCCCGTAACAGCCGTCCCCATCCAAAAAAAATTGCTAGCAATTTTCTAGCAATTGCGCAACTTTGACATCCTTCCCGTAATAGCCGTCCCAATCCAACAATTTGCTAGCAATTAAGCAACTTTGACATCCCTTTTGTCAATTTCGGAACTTTGCCACCCTCCTTGTAACAACCGTTCCCATCAAGCAATTTACTTGCAATTTGGCAACTTTGCTGCCCTCCCCGTAGCAGCCTTCCCCTCTGGGAATTTGCTAGCAATTTTGCAACTTTGCTGCCCTCCCACGTAACAGCCATCCTCTATGGGAATTCGCTAGCAATTTGCTAGCAATATATCAACGTCGGGGGGATTACGTTCCAAACACTCCGCAGGCCCCCTTACACCCAACAACATATGTAGCTGCACCCGGACAGCTTTTGCTTATATATATATAACCCATATTCTTGATATACCATATATTTCTATTGACAAAAATATACTGAAGTATTCCATGCACGGAGGATTTGGATAACTTATATCACGGAAATACCATATATTACTAGTTTGCGACTTATACTAGACTGTTGCATGCCCGAAGGGCTAGAGTACTCTGTATCTCGTATACCCCATATATTACCAAATACAATCATATACTGGAGTATTCCATACCGAAGGGATAGGGTAACCAGTATCCGGGCTATACCATATGTTTCTAGTGACTAACATACAATGGAGTATTAATGTCCTGAGTGTTAGTTAAACCCACATCACGTATATAACATATATTACCAAATACAATCATATACTGGAGTATTCCACACTGAATGGTTAGAGAAACCAATATTCCTGCTATACCCTATGTTTGTAGTGAAAAACATATACTGATGTATTCAATGCCCAAAGTTTTAGTTTTAAAAACTTCACGTATGTATGCCCGAAGGGCTAGTGTAGCCCATATCACGGATATATCATAGATTACTGTTGACAAATATTAACTGGAGAATTCAATGCCCGAAGGGTTAGAGTAACCCATTTTACCGATATACCATATATTTCTTGTGACGCACACTTTCTGGTGCATTATATGCGCGAAACGTTAGGCACACCCATATCACAGATATGCCATATGTTACTACTTACAAACATATACTGCAGTTTTCCATGCCCGAATGTTAAGGGTAACCCATATCCCGGATATATTATATGTATCTAGTGACAAATATACACTGAAATATTCTATGGTCGAAGTGTTAGGGAAACCCGTATCACCGATATACCACATATTTCTAGTGACAAACATATACTCAATTATTCCATGCCCGAAGGGGTGGGTAACCTATCTCACAGATTTGCCTTATAAAAATAGTGACACACACTTTCTGGTACACTCTATGCCAAAAGGGTTAGGTGAACCCTTCACACTGAAATGCCATATATTACTACATACAAGCATTTACTGGAGTATTCCTTGCCCAAATGTTATGGTATAACCCCTATTCTTGATATACCATATATTTCTATTGACAAACTTATACTGGAGTTTTCCATGCCCGGGAGGTTTGGATAACCTATTTCACGGAAATATCATACATTACTAGTTTGAAACTTATACTAGACTGTTGCATGCCCGAAGGGTTAGAGTACACTGTAACTAGTATATACCATATATTACCGAATAAAATCATACACTGGAGTATTCCATACCGAAGGGTTAGGGTGACCAATATCCCGGATACACCATATGTTTCTAGTGACAAACATATACTGGAGTATTGAATGCCCAAAGATTAAGTTTAACCCACTTCACGTATTTAACATATATTACTAGTGGCAAACACTTACTGTTAATGTCATGCCCGAAGGGCTAGTGTAGCCCATATCACGGATATATCCTGTAATCCTTGTGACAAATATTTACTGGAAAATTCAATGCCCGAAGGGTTAGGGTAACCCATATCACCGATATACCATATATTTCTAGTGACAAACCTATACTACATTTTTCCATTCCCGATGGGTTGGGGTAACCCATCTCATGAATATGCTATATGATTCTACTGACGCACACTTTCTGGTGCATTATAGACGCGAAGGGTTAGGCAAACCCATCTCACTGATATGCCATATATTACTACTTACAAATATTTACTGCAGTTTTTCCATGCCCAAGGGTTAGGGTAAACCCGATACCTCCGATAAACCATATATTTCTATTGACAAACATATACTGGAGTATTACATGCCCGAAGGGCTAGAGTACACTATCTCGTGTATACCATTTATTTACAGTGCAAACATTTATTGGAATATTCCGTGCCCTAAGTGTTAGGGTAACATATATCCCCGGCAAACTATTTATTCCCAATGGCAAACTTATACTGGAGTATTCCATGCCCGAACTGTTAGCGTAACCTATTTCCCGGCTACGCCATATATTATTAGGGACAAAGAATGACTTGATTTTTCAATAGTAGAATGGCTAGGGTTACTTTTATCCCAGAAATAACACACTTGCATCACTTACTGGTGTATTCCATGCCCGTAGGGTTTAAGTAATCCATATCACCTATGTGTCATATATTTCTAGTGACAAATATATACTGGAGTAATCCTAGCCTGAAGGGCCAGGTTAACACATCCTGACTACACCATCATCTTGCATGAACCATACATTACGAGTTACAAACATACACTGGAGTATTCCATGACCATAGGGTTAGCATGGCCCACATCTCCATATATACCATGTATCACCTGCTTGTAACATATACTGTCCGAAGGGTAAGATTAACCCATATCCCGTATATACCATTTATTAATAGTGAAAAACTTTTACTGGACTTATAGTACCCATATACCACATATTTCTAGTGACAAACATATACCGCAGTATTCAATGTTCGAAGGATTAGGGAAAACTGTTTCTTTGGATTTACCATTTATTATTATTGCAAAGACTCTCAGGAGTATTCCATGGCCAAAGCCTTAGGGGAACCCATATACCGAATATATTTTATATATTTTAGTGACATACATTTACTGGAGTATTCATTGCAAGCATTTTTCGGACAGCCCATTTTATAAATATTTAAAATAATTTTTAACAGTTTTAAATTGCTGGCAAATTGCTATTTTGACAGCGAGGCCCCCTCTCTCCTCTTTGATCTGGTCACAAATTGCTAGCAGATTCAGGACATCCTTCGCCCAACTTTTTTTTTCAGGGAAATCCGTAAATTGCTAGCAAATTGCTACTTTTAAAACCAGGCCACCTCTCTCTTGGTCGCCCCGTTCGGAAATTACTAGCAATTTTCGGACACCCCCAGGCCATTTTTTTCTAGTAAATCGGCAAATTGCTAGCAAAAAGCTACTTAGACAGCCAGACCCCTCCCTCCTGGTCGCCCCGGTCGCCAATTGCTAGCAATTAGCGGGGATACCGTACGGCCAATCTTTTTTTATGGTAAATCTGCAAATTACTAGGAACGTGCTCCTTTTACAGCCAGGCCCCTCCCTCCTGGTTGCCTCGGTCTCAAATTGCTAGCAATTTGCGTATACCCCCAATCCTTTTTCTCGGGGAAATCGGCAAAATGCTAGCAAATTGCTACTTTTACAGCCAGGCCCCCCCTTTGGTTACCCGGTCGCAAATACACCTAGCCCTTTTTTTTCTTCGGGTAAATCCAAATATTGCTAGCAAATCGCTACTTTGACAGCCGGGCTCCCTCTTCTGGTTACCCGGTCGCAAATTGCTAGCAATTTGCAGATACACCTAGCTCAATTTTTTTCGGGTAAATCCGGATATTGCTAGCAAATCGCTACTTTGACAACCAGGCCCCCTCTCTCCTGGTCGCCTCGGTCGCAATTTGCTAGCAATTTGCGGATACCTCCCCGGCCAATTTTTTTTTTCGGGTTAATCCGCAAATTGCTAGTAAATGGCTACTTTGACAGCCAGGCCCTCTCTGAGCTGGTCGCCTATGTCGCAAATTGCTAGTAATTTGCGGATACCCCTAGGCAATTTTTTTCCGGGTAAATCCGCATATTGCTAGCAAATTGCTACTTTGACAGCCAGGCTCCCTCTCTCCTGGTCGCAAATGTCGCAAATCGGATACCCCCAGCCATTTTTATTCTGGTAAATCCGCAAATTGCTAGCAAGTTCCTCCTTTGATAGCCAGGCCTCCTCTCTCCTGGTTACCCCTGACGCAAATCGCTAGGAATTTTTGGACAACCCCAGGCCAATTTTTTTTTCGGGTAAATCCGCAAATTGCAAGCTAATTGCTACTTTGCTAGCAATTTGCGGATACCCCCGCCACCCCCCCCCCCCCGGCTAATTTTTTTTTTTATCGGGTAAATAAGCAAATTGCTACTTTGACAGCCACTCCCCCTCTCTGATTGTCGCACAGGTCGCAAATCGCTAGAAATTTGCGGATACTCCCCGGCCAATTTTTTTTTTTTGGGTAAAGTCGCAAATTGATAGCAAATTGCTACTATGACAGCCAAGCCCTCTCTCCTAGTCGCCCGGGTCGCAAATTGCTACACTGTTAATTCTAAGCGTTGCAAACAGAACACAAAAATAACACATTCAACGTAACAAAAACGTGACGCATTTTATCCGTTCAACTGAAATGTGTTCCAGAGAGAACATTTATCTGGTACGCATATTAATAGAACACATTTTGTTAACATAAAAAGTGTTATATATAAAACACATTAATTTGTTCCGAGGCATGTTACAAAGACGGAACATATTCAGGCGTTCCAACCAGACCAGTATACATTTTATGCGTTTTAAATACAACACATAAAATGTGTGTTTGATTTTTCATGATGATGAATGATCTGAATGAGATCAGAAAACTGCATATCGGAGAAATTTGAGATTTAAGCACTGATATAAAACAAGCTTCAACAAATTATTTACACAATTTATTTAAGAAAATAATGATCATAGATGACACTTTTTCCAATTTTTTAATGCTCTTTCTTATGTTCTTTCTATGAAGTCGATTTGAGCATGGATTTATAGGCATCAATTGAACAATGACCTCCACGTATCGCACACAAGAGTCTCTTCGTCTGCAACGATAAAGGACCCTCTCACTTTACCATTCATGAGGAAGCAGACCACCTTCGGTGATGATGACGGTGTCGTCACCAGTTTGGGCGTAATTCAGTCTCTGCCAGATCCTAAGAAAATAAAATAATACATATGGCTTCAGTTATCATATCGCAATGGTTTATAATTGAATATCACTATCCAGTAATCAATTATACATGTATTTCTAATCAAAATTTTGTTCAGCTATATACAACAACATTAGATACAAGCATATTAAAGTATTTTTACTCTGAACTCAAAAGTAAAATGTTCAATTCAAATTTCAAGTGTATGCTGAATGGTGCATGTTAACTGATCTATCTCTGATTTATCTTTGATTTTAAGGCTTACAACTAAACTGAAGTGTTGTGTTTTTAATGTACAATTAAAACAAGTAATAGTATATCAGCCTCACAGAAGGTGAAGTATGTGTATGTAGTCTTTAAATAATCCAGTAGTTCCTGCATTGATATTTGAATAATTACCTCGAAAACCTCAAATAAAGACTCAGACTTGTATTTTCCTTGTTTGTCCAAACATGCTTTCCAGATACCCCAAAGCGTGTACGAATCTCTCGGTCTACAAAATATAAAAGCAATGAACCAACACGTCAGTTTTATGAAATCAACATATATACCATAAAATGTGAAATCATAATAATTAGTACATTTAAATGGACGAATATGAAGTATTATTCAATCTTCTCGTTCAGACCACTGAAACAAATCATAATTCAAGACGGTGCCACAGACAATTTACAGCTAAGCCATTGCTGATCCTTATTTTACGGTTTATTGTTTATTGTTTACATCCGAGTTTTCATTCTGGTATGCATTTTCCTGATGTTTACCGATATGCAGCATTCTGTAAATTAACCAAATCGAGATATTTAGTCAGCGCATCATCAATCAATTTTAAAAATATCATACTTGATACCTTATATATCGGATGTATTAATTAATTCAATTTCTTTAGATATAATTATTTTTTTTAATTATAAGAATTCATAACACAATTATCTTACCTTGGCTTCCTGCAGTAAAAATGCCTTAGGTTGTTCACGTTCCTTGTCATATCCTGCACCCTGCTCTGTCCATACATTCTTATCAGTGTGACATCATAAACCACCTGAAATAGTGTAACTTATTTTTGTACTACTATCTGTTATAATGAATATGAATTATAAATACATGTATTTAAGTGTAACATTGCACACATGATAGGGACCCAAGAGCTGGCCACAGAGTATCGATAAAGAATAAACAGGCAGTGACCTAATAAGGCCGGGTTTCGGATGTGAATGTCGGACTTAATATGCAGTCATTTCCAGGCATACCTGGCTACAATTTTCTATTTATAGCGATTAGTTTTTGTAAATGAAGCATTAATTGTGTGTTCAGTTTATTCCTCCTATATACAGAAAGGGAATATTTAGGCCTTACAATTGCATTTATTTACAGCATTTAATAATACAACATTTGGAAATATACGAGCAACCTGCTGATTCTGCATTAAGAACAGTCCCTTAATGAGGGTCATCTGAGGGTCACCCCTACTGGTGTGTCAGGCTGTGCCAGGCACGTCAGATAGCAGGGTTGCGTAACAGAGCAGTGCAGTGGTAGTTACTGTTGAAACATAATTTTGATTCATAGTTTACATTACAAATCAATGTACTTGTTTAGCCAAAGTCACATATTAAATTGAAGATGTTATTCCATGTATACATATACAAAACATGTCCACAAACACATATAAAAGATAAGGGTTAAAATATGTTTAAGGTCATACGTTTTATATGGACACTATAAAATGTAAACATCATTATCCCTTTGGCTTTGTACTTCAGCACTAGTTATCACCAGTTTAACAGATATTAAATATTTTATATAAAATATAAAAAATATACAGGGGATCAATATCTTTCCACTCTTGCCACAAATAATGATGCAACTTGGTCTCGGAAGCCTTCCTTGATCAGCAAGATTATAATGACAGTCAGATATTTGTTGCAGTCCTGGACGTGAAGGATTCAAATTAGGCGCGACGCATGCGCACAGGCACATTTACAAAGGGCGCACGATGTGCACCCTGCAGGCCGCCCATTAAACTAAGTACGCATTCAGGCTGATAAAGTTCCGCACGAAACGCTAGTGTAATAAACGGAACACAAAAATAGACTAGCAACTGCAGTGAAGAAAAAAGGTCGCTTTACCATGAGTGTGTAAATAAAGAGTGGCGAATGACACCTTAAACATCATTTATTTGTGACGTTATCATTTAAATATATATTTTTTTCATATAATACAACCATTTCATAGGAAGCAGGAGAAAATAAAGCTTCCTGTTAAGAGAATATATGTACAAACTTACTCTGAAAACGGTATAATGTAACTTTGATCATAATTCACACTTTACACCTTACAAATAATGATAAAATTTATTTAAATAAAATAAACGGAGAAAATGAAACTTCATATTGACTTCGGAACACTAGCGTTCCATCAGCGGAACACATACATTAGATGGTACATTTCTTGTATCATTTATGTGTTCTAAATGGAACATACGTGTGTTTTACAGTACACATAAAATGCGTTCCGGACGCTTCATTTATATAGTGTACTTTGACAACCAGGACCCCTCTCCCATGGGCGCCCCGGACACAAATTGCTAGCAATTTGCGGATACCCCTCGGCCAAATTTTTTTCTGATAAATCCGCAGATTGTTAGCAAATTGCGAGTTTGACAGCCACCCCCCCCCCCCCTCCTGGGCGCCCCGGACGCAATTTGATAGCAATCTGAGGACCCACCAGAAAAAAATAGCCGGGGGGTATTTGCGTCTGGGGCAAGCAGGAGAGAGGGGGCCTGGCTGTCAAAGTAGCAATTTGCTAGCAATTAGCGGTTTTACCAGAATAAAATGGCCGGCGGTATCCACAAATTGCTAGCAATTTGCGTCCGGGGCAACCAGGTGAGAGGTTGCCTGGCTTTTAAAGAAGCAATTTGCTAGCAATATGCGGACAGACCCGAAAAAAATATTTGGCCGGGGGGTATCCGCAAACTGTTAGCAATTTGCGACCGGGGTAACCAGGAGAGAAGGGATCTGGCTGTAAAAGTAGCAATTTGCTAGCGATTTGCTTATTTCCCCGAAAAAAAATGGATTGGGGGTATAGCAATTTGCGACCGAGGCAACTAGGAGAGAGGGGGTCTGCATGTCAAAGTAGCAAGTTCCTAGCAGTTTGCGTATTTACCAGAAAAAAAATGGGCAAGGGATGTCCTGAATTTGCTAGCAATTTGTGTCCAGGGCGAAGAGGAGAGAGGGGGCCTCGCTGTCAAAATAGCAATTTGCCAGCAATTTAAAAACTATTATAAATTATTTTTAAATATTTCCCGGGGGCTGTCCGCAAAATGCTTGCAATGAATACTCCAGTAAATGTATATCACTAAAATACAAAAATATATCGGGTATATGGGTTCCCTTTAGGCCTTGGCCATGGAATACTCCTGAGAGTCTTTGCAATAATAATAAATTGTAAATCAAAAAATATAGTTTTCCTAATCCTTTGGACATTGAATACTGCAGTATATGTTTGTCACTAGAAATATGTGGTATATGGGTACTATAAGTCCAATAAAAGTTGTTCACTATTAATAAATGGTATATACGGGATATGGGTTAATCTTACCCTTCGGACAGTATATGTTACAAGCAGGTGATACATGGTATATATGGGGATGTTGGCCATGCTAACCCTATGGTCATGGAATACTCCAGTGTATGTTTGTAACTCCTAATGTATGGTTAATGCGGGATTATGGTGTAGTCAGGATGCATAACCCTGGCCCTTCAGGAATGGATTACTCCAATATATATTTGTCACTAGAAATATATGCCACATAGGTGATCTGGATAACTTAAACCCTACGGGCATGGAATACACCAGTAAGTGTTTGCAAGTGTGTTATTTCTGGGACAAAAGTAACCCTAGCCATTCTAGTATTGAATAATCCAGTCATTCTTTGTCCCTGATAATATAAGGCATAGCTGGGATATCGGTTACACTAACACTTCGGGCATGGAATACTCCAGTATATGTTTGTCATTGGAAATATAAAGTATGTCGGGGATATATGTTTCCCTAAAACTTAGGGCACGGAATATTTCAATAAATGTTTCCGTAGTTAATAAATGGTAAACACGACATATAGTGTACTCTAACCCTTCGGGCATGGAATACTCCAGTATATGTTTGTCACTAGGATTATATAGCATATTCTTGAGATGGGTTACCCCAGCCCATCGAGAATGGAAAAATGTAGTATAGATTTGTCACTAGAAATATATGGTATATCGGTGATATGGGTTACCCTAACCCTTCGGGCATGATATTTTCAGGTAAGTGTTTGCCAATAATAATAACCCTAACCCTTCGAGCATGATATTTTCCAGTAAGTGTTTGCCACTAATATTATATGTTACATACGTGAAGTTTTATACACTAAAACTTTGGGCATTCTATACTCCAGTATATGTTTGTCACTAGATACATACGGAATATCCGGGATATTGGTTACTCTAAGCCTTCAGTGTAGAATACTCAAGTATATGATTGTCAGTGGTAATATATGTTATATACGTGATGTGGATTTAACTAACACTCCGGGCGTAATACCAGTATATATTTGTCACTAGAAACATATGGTATATCCGGGATATTGGTTACACTAACCCTTCGGTATGGAATACTCCAGTATATAATTTTATTTTGTAATATATGGTATATACGAATTACAGGGTACTCTAACTCTTGGGGCATGCAAGAGTCTAGTATAAGTTTCAAACTAGTACTTTATGGTATTTCCGTGATGTAGGTTATCCAAACCCCCCGAACAAGGAATACTCCAGTATATGTTTGTCAATAGAAAATATATGGTATATCGGAGATATCGGGTATACTCTACCCTTTGGCATGGAATACTGCAGTAAGTGTTTGTAAGTAGTAATATATGAAATATCAGTGAGATAGGTTTGCCTAACCCTTCGCGCATTTAATGCACCAGAAAGTGTTCGTTACTAGGATTATATAGCATATTCGTGAGATGGGTTGCCCCAACCCATCGAGAATGGAAAAATGTAGTATAGATTTGTCACTAGAAATATATGGTATATCGGTGATATGGGTTACCCTAACCCTTCGGGCATGATATTTTCAGGTAAGTGTTTGCCAATAATAATAAATGTTACACACGTGAAGTTTTATACACTTAAACTTTGGGCATTCAATACTCCAGTATATGTCTGTCACTAGAAACATACGGTATATAAGGAATATTGGTTACTCTAACATTTCAGAGTAGAATACTCCAGCATGTGATTGTCAGTAGTAATATATGTTATATACGTGATGTATGTTTAACTAACACTCCGGGCTTTAATACTCCAGTATATGTTTGTCACAAGAAACATATGGTATATCCGGGATATAGGTTACACTAATCCTTCGATATGGAATCAGTTTATGATTTTATTTTGTAATATATGGTATAAACGAGTTACAGTGTCCTCTAACCCTTGGGTCATGCAACTGTCTAGTATAAGTTTAAAACTAGTAATATATGGTAATTCCGTGATATAGGTATCCAAACCCCCTGGGCATGGAATACTCCAGTATATGTTTGTCAATAGAAAATATATTGTATATCGGAGATATCGGGTATACCCTAACCCTTGGACATTGAATACTGTAGTAAGTGTTTGTAAGTAGTAATATATGGAATATCAGTGAGATGGGTTTGCCTAACCCTTCGCGCATTTAATGCACCAGAAAGTGTGCGTCAGTAGGATTATATAGCATATTCGTGAGATGGGTTACCCAAACCCATTGGGAATGAAAAAATATAGTATAGGTTTGTCACTAGAAATATATGGTATATCGGTGATATGGGTTACCATAACCCTTCGGGCATTGAATTCTCAAGTAAATATTAATCACAAATAATATATGATATATTCGTGATATGGACAACCCTAGCCCTTCGGGCATGAAATTTTCCAGTAAGTGTTTGCCACTAATAATATATGTTACATACGTGAAGTTTTTTACACTAAATCTTTGGGCATTCAATGCTCCAGTATATGTTTGTCACTAGAAACATACGGTATATCCGGGATATTGGTTACTCTTACCCTCCAGTATAGAATACTCCTGTATATGATTGCCAGTTGTAATATATGTTATATACGTGATGTGGATTTAACTAACACTCCGGGCGTTAATACTCCAGTATATGTTTGTCACTAGAAACATATGGTATATCCGGGATACTGGTTACACTAACCCTTCGGTATGGAATCAGTATATGATTTTATTTTGTAATATATGGTATATACGAATTACAGTGTACTTTAACCCTTGGGGCATGCAACAGTCTAGTATAAGTTTCAAACTAGTAATATATGGTATTTCCGTGATATAGGTTATCCAAACCCCCCGGGCATGGAATACTGCAGTAAGTGTTTGTAAGTAGTAATATATGGAATATCAGTGAGATGGGTTTGCCTAACCCTTCGCGCATTTAATGCACCAGAAAGTGTTCGTCAGTAGGATTATATAGCATATTCATGAGATGGGTTACCCCAACCCATCGAGAAAGGAAAAATGTAGTATAGATTTGTCACTAGAAATATATGGTATATCGGTGATATGGGTTACCCTAACCCTTCGGGCATGATAATTTCCAGTAAGTGTTTGCCAATAATAATATATGTTACATACGTGAAGTTTTATACACTATAACTTTGGGCATTCAATACTCCAGTATATGTTTGTCACCAGAAACATACGGTATATCCGGAATATTGGTTACTCTTACACTTCAGAGTAGAATACTCCAGCATATGATTGTCAGTGGTATTATATGTTAAATACGTGATGTGGATTTAACTAACACTCCGGGCGTTAATACTCCAGTATATGTTTGTCACTAGAAACAAATGGCTTATCCGGGATATTGGTTACACTAACCCTTCGGTATGGAATCAGTATATGATTTTATTTTGTAATATATGGTATATACGAGATACAGTGTCCTCTAACCCTTGGGGCATGCAACAGTCTAGTATAAGTTTCAAACTAGTAATATATGGTATTTCCGTGATATAGGTTATCCAAACCCCCCGGGCATGGAATACTCCAGTATATGTTTGTCAATAGAAAATATATGGTATATCGGAGATATCGGGTATACCTTAACCCTTGGGCATGGAATACTGCAGAAAGTTTTTGTAAGTAGTAATATACCGTATATCAGTGAGATGGGTTTGCCTAACCTTTCGCGCATATAACGCACCAGAAAGTGTGCGTCAGTAGGATTATATAGCATATTCGTGAGATGGGTTACCAAAACCTATCGGGAATAGAAAAATATAGTATAGGTTTGTCACTAGAAATATATGGTATATCGGTGATATGGGTTACCCTAACCCTTCGGGCATTGAAGTCTCAAGTAAATGTTAGTCACAAGCAATATATGATATATTCTTGATATGGACAACCCTAGTCCTTCGGGCATGAAATTTCCAGGTATGTGTTTGCCACTAATAATATATGTTACATAGGTGAAGTTTTTTTATACAAAAACTTTGGGCATTCAATACTCCAGTATATGTTTGTCACTAGAAACATATGGTATATCCGGGATATTCCTCACACTAACCCTTTGGTATGGAATACTCCAGTTTATGATTTTATTTGGTAATATATGGTATATACGAGTTACAGTCTTCTCATACCCTTGGGGCATGCAACAGTCTAGTATAAGTTTCAAACTAGTAATGTATGGTATTTGCGTGATATAGGTTATCCAAACCCCCTGTTCATGGAATACTCCAATATATGTTTGTCAATTGAAATATATGGTATATCGGAGATATCGGGTATACGCTAACCCTTAGGCATGGAATACTGCAGAAAGTGTTTGGAAGTAGTAATATATGGAATATCAGTGAGATCGGTTTGTTTAACCCTTCGCGCATATAATGCACCAGAAAGTGTGCGTCAGTAGGATTATATAGCATATTCGTGAGATGGGTTACCCCAACCCATCGGGAATGGAAAAATATAGTATAGGTTTGTCACTAGAAATATATGGTATATCGGTGATATGGGTTACTCTAACCCTTCAAGCATTGAATTCTCCAGTAAATATTTGTCAAAATCAATATATGATATATCCGTGATATGAGCTATATTAGCCCTTCGGGCATGAAATTTTCCAGTAAGTGTTTGCCACTAGTAATATATGTTACATACGTGAAATGGTTTAGACTAAAACTTTGGCCATTCAATACTCCAGTGTATGTTTTTCACTAGAAACATATTGTATATCCGGGATATTTGTTACTCTAACCCTTCAGTGTGGAATACTCCAGTATATGATTGCCAGTGGTAATATATGTTATATACTTGATGTATGTTTAACTAACACTCCGGGCATTAATACTCCAGTATATGGTTGTCACTAGATACATATGGTATATCCGAGATATTTGTTACACTAACCCTTCGGTATGGAATACTCCAGTGTATGATTGTATTTGGTAATATATGGTATATACGAGTTACAGTGTACTCTAACCCTTGGGGCATGCAACAGTCTAATATAAGTTTCAAACTAGTAATATATGGTATTTCCGTGATATAAGCTATCCAAAACCTCCGGGCCTGGAATACTCCAGTATATTTTTGTCAATAGAACTGTATGGTATATCAAGAATATGGGTTATATATATATATATATATATATATATATATATATATATATATATATATAAATATGTATATAAATATATATATATATATATATATATATATATATATATATATACAAACAACATATGTTGTTGAGTGTAAGGGGGCCTGCAGAGTGTTTGGGAGGTAATCCACCGACGTTGATATATTGCTAGCAAATTGCTAATGAATTCCCATAGAGGATGGCTTTTACGGGAGAGGGCAGCAAAGTTGCAAAATTGCAAATAAATTGCTTGATTGGAACGGTTGTTACAAGCAGGATGGCAAAGTTCCGAAATTGGCGAAAAGGGATGTCAAAGTTGCTAAATTTCTAGCAATTTGTTGGGTGGGGACGGCTATTACGGGAAGAATGTCAAAGTTGCGATATTGGAAGGAAATTGTTAACAATTTGCATAATGGGTACGGCTGTTACGGGGAAGGGGTCAAAGTTGCTGAATTGCTAGCAATTTGCTAGCAATTTGCTTAATGGGGACGGCTGTTTTTGGGAGGATGTCAAAGTTGCGAAATTGCTAGCAAATTCCGAGCAATTTGCTGGATGAGAACGGCTGTTACGGGTAAGATGTCGAAGTTGCTTAATTTCTAGCAATTTGCGTAATGGGGACGGCTGTTACATGGTGAGTTTCAAAGTTGCAAAATTGCTAGCAATTTTTGGGATGTGGACGGCTGTTACTGGGAAGATGTCAAAGTTGTTAAATTGCTAGCAATTTGCGTGAAAGGGACGGCTGTTACACGGTGGGTTTCAAAGTTGCGAAATTGCTTACTATTTGAGGGATGGGGACGGCTCTTACGGGGAAGATGTCAATGTTGCTAAATTGCTAGCAATTTGCGTGATGGGGACTGCTGTGACACAGTCGGTGTCAAAGTTGCGAAATTGCTTGCAATTTGTGTGATGGGGACGGCTGTTACGGGGAGGATGTCAAAGTTGCTGAATTGCTTGCAATTTGCTAGCAATTTGCTTGATGGGGACGGCTATTTATGGGGCGGGTCCAAAGTTGCTGAATTGCTAGCAATTTGCCAGCAATTTGCTGGATGAGAACGGCTGGTACAGGGTGGCAATTTGCTAGCAATGTGCTAGCAATTTGGGTGATGGGGACGGCTATTTACGGGGCGGGTCCAAAGTTGCTAAATTTCTTGCAATTTGCTAGCAAATTGCGTGAAGGGGACGGCTGTTCTTGGGAGGAAGTCAAAGTTGCTGAATTGCTAGAAAATTGCTAGCATTTTGTGTGATACCATATACTCTATTACACTGCAATGATTTGCACTGTAGGTTACTTAAGTGCAACCAATGCCTGTTGATAAAGTTCATTACTTAAATAGGGACACCGTGATTTGTATGGCACGGAGTATACGATATCTTAATATTTTACCATGTGAATATGTTGAATGCTCTTGTTCGTTGAGGGATTTCAGACGAGGATTACATATGTTTGTGTCGGAGGGTGGAAAGTTCAAAATATCTTTAAATGTTCTTGGATCTAGATCGTCCAGGGAGCTTATTTCTGATGTAACTGGAAGCGGAGCCCTGATTGGCTGATAAGATATCCCACGCTAATGAGGTTTCTGATATATAATTATATGGAAAGGGTATACACAGAAAGGTCCGTTCTCTGCCGGTTGACCGACTTTTCTGTGTATACCCTTTCCATCTATAAACAATGAACCAGCATGGCTATTCATACGTCTGTATATATACATATATATATATATATATATATATATATATTTTCCTGCAGAATGAAATATATATATATATATATATATATATATATATATATATTTGATGCCTTTTGCTGACCATTTTTACAGAAAAACATGATTTCCTTGATGAATGTTCTTCCTCGGAAATGTGCCATTAAGTTAATAGGTGCATTTATTTCATCGCATAATGACCACTCACTACAAAGGGACAGGACAGGCTCCACAGACTGGTAGATGGCGGTAGTTAATGTTCTCTGGCAGGATCAGGGGGTCACAGTCCTTTTCCCTGAGCGTACCCTAGTGGTTGGACTACCCGACGTGTGGTTAGGGGTTGTAAGTTCGGACAACACGAGTAATAGTGAGAGTGTCCGGTGTAGATAGCAGACTACGGTTGTTCAAGTCGGAAGTTTGCAAAAAATCATGACCTCAGGTATTTGAACACTGTCACTTTGGGAAACCTGAAACACTAAAAATGCAAAGAATAACAGAATTGTGAAGAACACAAGTAATCTGAACGCTTTTCCAGACTTATCAAGACTGTTAATATTCTAAATTTGAAAAACAAAACAAATATCCTGTATGAATATCTCCTGTTAGATGATCACTATTGTGAGTATTTGTTAACAACATGGCCTCGGAATCTCACCATTGGTTACTTTTTAATACTAAGATACCATCAAGTGTGAGATATCATTCTTAAATGATCAAAATATCCTTCATGGAAATATTGTAATTGATTTTCTTCAAAGTAGGCTTATGTTAACGTTTAAAATGATGAAGGTGTTGCTACATCCGTACCAAATAACTGTTTCCATGTTACACCATATATGCTACCGTTACAGTTGCTTTACCAAGAACTATGCTGCACTTGAAGCATGACAAGCACAAAATTAAAAAAAAAAGATCTACATTGTCGTGTTTCAACGAATAGGCAGTTGCTGTTCGGATAACGTATTTGAGAATTTGCGTAAAACATAATGACGTAAGTCAATATTATACTGTGTATTATTTATTTGAAGTACATACCATTCAGATATGCTTTCTGATATTAATTATGTCAACAGAGAAAGCCGGGAAGCCAGTCGAACTGAGAACAATACAACAATACTGGCCTGAATGTAGCAAGGCCTAAATAACCTTATCTAGTCTGTTCCAAGAATCAAACAGCATGTCAGACGACCTTAAAGAAAGTACCTGATATGTATTTGTTCACTGAGATCATGAAAAATATATATAAATAACGAATATGAACATTTAAAATCTTTGATTTTAGCACCCGGTAACCAGAATTTGCCAATCCTTGAACGACTGAACCTACTTTTCTTTATTTCATGGCCATTTATAGGAGACTATGACCCCTTGTCTAACCAATAAATGCAAAACCAGGTCGAATGTGTTTACTAGCAGTTAGCAAAAGAAGTTGATATGTAGCGGCCTCAGTCACAGCCGTTACAGTCTCAGGATAAAAGACACAGTCCCTTTTTTATTTACATTCCGTGCATAATCCCGTGATAATTGTGAAGTTGCATTCTCAACTTCTACTTTCTTTGATTCAGCTCTGTAGGTACAATGTTCTCACTATCCGTCACGGACAGTCAATGCAATACTATAAAACCGGCAATATTTATGGCCCATGTTGTTACTAGCGACACCACTGGTAACTGTTCTTAAAACATTGAGTTAGACATAAGATATGAACACCATGGAACAAGCAGACGCAAAGTGGCCTTCTTGTAACAATGCAGTATTCATATTCCTCCGAATATGGTCAATACACGGCCCCTGAAACAACAATTATAGATCACAATATCAATACTTTAAACTGAAAACATTTTCCTGGATATCTTTTTTCAACATTTAGGGAGAGATATTTCAGAACAATACCACATTGTTATCGTGCAAAGCAAAGCGGTGATTCTGACATGATGACAAAGGTATCGGTATCCCAATGTTCGTAACCACAATAACTGCGGCGTGGCTATTCATTGACTTAAAACAATTGCCAGGTATACTTATTTACCTTAACCTGGAAACAAATGTAAAGAATATAAGAAAACCATATATTTCGACAAAAGTGAGCCATTGATAAGTCAGTTGGTGCCTCTTCCGAAATTTTCCATTCGATGAAGTACATAAGCGTCACAGAATTTTGTATAAAAATTATGCCCCACTAATATTCAGAAGATTCTATACGAGTCCACTCAGCCCAAAGTAAAATAAAAAAAAAATAAATAGTTGATATGTTGAAAACCAAACGAACCTCTTGTCCTGGCGCCTGTCCATCACGGCTGATTAATACCCATGGTAGAATCGATCCCGACCAGGTTTCTTTGTTCAACGCTGACCGATTGCGGGCGATGTAGAAACAACTTGTGAAAAGTTCATAAATATCACATAATAATAATTATATTCATATATTATATTCTTAGATAAACTGCAGTTTCCAAAAAAAACTGTTTTTTTCAGTTATTTCTTGTAATTCTTTTAAAGAAAACACCATCAAGGCTACTTGAGACATATCAACACAAAAGCAGCCATATTCTTCAGAAAAGTTTCTACCAGCAAGTTAAGCACACAGTACTGTGCTGAAATGCGCCTTTGCCAAACAAACGTAAGTATCTTTTATTGGTGCTTAAACTTATTTTCTCTACGTCTTTGGTAATAATTAGATCTACTGCAAAGTTTATATTAGGATACATATGAAAAACTGAGTTTACCGAAATGCTAATTGTGCCTTTTATTATAAGGTGGTCTGTCAAACCAAAAGAGATTTGTTTGCTTATATTTGTTAACAAATAATTCTTTTTTTTTATTTATCGAAGGGCAGGATGTATTATTTTTTTGTGTAAATGTATTTTTTTTTTGGTATTTCATGTATAAATGCATGTCTCTTGTGACGATGTCAAAAAGGACCTGTTGATATGACACGTAACTTTCAAATGTGCCCCAGTGTGTCATGAAAGTGCCATCAGCAGAAGGAGGGACACGCCTTAAATATTTCTTATCATGAACCGATACTAATAATTGAACATTCAAGGATTTCTTTCCAGGCTTATTTATAAGACATAACCCACTAACCAGACACGTGAGCATCAAACTATGTTTTTATTATCACCTCCCGGCAGTAAACCCATAAACACCCAACACACGGAGGGTTGTAGCCATAGGCGTATGCAGCCAGATGATGCTGATAACCCTGTAATCATAACCACAGTGTAAAGCTTCACTTCCAAGGGACTTTCATATCTACAGTGAGAAAGTATCCATTATTGCGATATTCAATTGTGTATATTTGTGTACTCTTCATTGGAAATAGACGGAATGAAACGGTTATGATAACACTTGTAACATGAAATGGTCCCAATTGGAATTGTCTGCAGCATAACCTTTGTTTTACTGATTAAAGGACAGTACTCTGTGCAATGATGTGTATTCAACTAGTTTTACTAATCAGAATAAAACTGATAGTAACATCATGTCAAAAATCACAGTCATTATATTTCGGGTTGATGTCAGATAAATGTATGAATATACGCATAACAATATAGATACAATGGTAGACTGATCGGAAATATCAGTATATTTCAATCAATCGGTCTTGGTAACATTTCGTCGAAGGTACACTTGAGAAAACATTATCGAGTACACAACAGTTATTTACATTATCTTAACAGGAGACCCAACGGCTGGTATGACATTGAGCCTACGATACCATATCATTTTATAAAGTTCACATTTCGGTAAATATGTTGAATGGCCTGGTTACAAGATCAGGTTTGTATAGGGCCGCAAATGTTCGTGTCCGAGCGTGAAAAGTGTCACACATATATGAATCTTCTAGCTAGATGACCGAACAGTAAATGTTACGAAATGCAGGGCCATAATTGGTTGTCTCTGTTCCTAAAATATCTTCGATTTTTTTATTGCAGAATAAAAAAGTTACATTAAACAGGTTTGTAAATTTTGTGTAAATATTAATGAAAAATAATAATAAATTTTATAATAATTTGATATACGTTCAAATATTATAAATATTTACATGGTTAAATTTAAGGCGTAAGAATGGCATAATAACAGTATGATGGTTTATCCTTTTAAAATAGCTGAAATTATTAAGTTTGTACGTGGAAGAGAAATATCTACTGTTTGCATGAATATATTATTTTTTGAAGGTACAACGTGTTTGAGATTTACCCCAGCATCCAATGTTAGAATCATTAAAAAAAGAATTAATAAAAAATAAAATATAAGTATTAATAAAACATCAATTATTTATTGACGAATACCAAAATGAGTATAACAAATTACATATAAAACTACAAAAGCACTCAGAGAGCGCAGACCTCCGCCAATTCAGCTCATTAACCTCATATGGAACTGTCAGAAAAGCAGCATTTTTCCTTAAAAATATACCTGAATCAAGAATGTTTCTGTATCAAAATTAAATCAATTTTTCTTTCGAGCATTGCCGAGCTATCCTGATGATTTCATCAAAATCCGTCATCAACTTTTTGACTAATGTTGCTAACAGAAAACAATCAAACAAACACCCGCAAAATCAAAATCCCTGCTGCTTAGTGTAGGTAATAAACAGGTAAATTCGAATATATTTGCAGACTAAAGCTAATATTTCTTATATGTACGGAATAAGGGATGCTGAAAGCGTATACAATCGGTACACATATTGGGAAATAAAGAAGGTGATATAACTCATGCGTGGACCCGGTGTAAAGACTTCAGATTACCCCCCCCCCCCCCCCGCTCTTTCAGGTTACCCCCGGTAATCTGAAATCGATTTCAGATTACCCCCGGTTGTAGCCTGAACCTGATTTCCGGTTACCCTCCTACTGTTCAAAATACCGCCTTCGCTGATCAAACTAATATGATTACTGGTGGTGTAAGCAGGAGCTCATCGCTTCTGATATATTAATTAACAACATCCTCAGCTTGCCGATGATATATAATGATCAGCTCCGTCGGGCCGTACATGTGTCTGTCTGTCCGTAAAATTGGTCCGCTACCATAACAAAATACGGGATTTTTATGTCATATTTTATTTTAAAGCGTCAAAATTTCCTCAGATCGAATTTTACCGGGGTTTTTATTATGTCTTTCGAAAGAAGTAATCATTTCGATTCGAAACCGAATGTCTGACTTCAACGATCTCAATAAACCAGCAAGGAAGATAGCTGCAGTATGCTTGTCAGTTTCCATATTTCGTGATCATAAAAGATAACATTTAAATTGTGGGTGTAATTATCATAACAGTTAATGTGCACGACTGCATGTTTCATCTATAGTTGGTGTATTTATGATCTAACCGGAGAAAGAATGTTTGTACATTTGTACTACAGGAATGAAAATTTAATAATGATAATCATCATCGTAAATTTTACTATTGTTTCAATTGTAAATACAAGTAGCAGCAGTAATAGTTGTTGTTTTTTTTTTGCCAGATTACTTAAGTTAATGTATAAAATGAAGATCTAAATAAGCATAAGTAATCATTTTTTTTGGGGGGGGGGGTTTATCTGAAAATGGACGGGGTAATCTGATTACCACCACCCCCAGGGTAATCTGAAATCGGTTTCGAGTTACATGGGGGTAATCTGAAATCGCTACACATGCATGTAGAATACTCATGTATTATGCAAAAAAAATATCGCCACAAGTAGCGAATTGTTAAGTTTCCGGATGTTATCAAGGGGCAACACAGAAAAAATGCATGCCGCCGTCCAAGTTCATTTGAAATCTCTCAACACACATTCCATATTCCGTAGATAAGGAATTTTACACGCTACTATTGAAAAACTAGCCCTCGAAACTTGCCAAAGTCGGGTGTTTGGCCCCATCTCCCGCAAGGGTAAGAGTTTGGGGGATCTTAATTCATTTATTTTCTTATTAAAACAGGGCCAAGAACTATAAAAACAACGACAAGCAACCGTGGCACCCCTGCTTTACGATGATTTACTGTCACTTTCAGGGAAACGGCACGTACATGCGCAATGACATCATTGTGCTCTATGACGTCACAACTCTGCAAATATGGCCGTACCGTCACCTGCTTAACGTTCCAGTGTAAACAAATAGGCAATAGCCCCCCTCCCTAAAAAAAAACACCAGAACTCATTCCATGCAGTTTTACCCATGGATCGGCCCCAAATTTAATCAATTGTTACTTGTATCATTGCCGAGCTATCCTAAAGATTTCATCAAACTCTGTTAACAATGAACAATTAACAACCATGGTCAACCTCGTACCTCAAGACAATCAGCCCCCTCGCCACCCCCCCCCCCCCCCCCCACCGCTGTACGTTTATATACCGACACCTTTCAGGGAAACGGCACGTACACATGGAGTGACGTCTTTGTCCTCTGTGCCGTTGAGACTCGCACCCAAAATATAGCCATACGCCATTTGCGTATAGAAATATATGCTATGGACCCCCAAGCAACACTAGAACGCATTCCGGAATCATTTACTCTGGATCACCCCTAAAAATAATCAATTGTTCCTTTTATCATTATCGAGCTATCCTGATAATTTAATCAAAGTCCTTTGAATAATTTTTGTGTTATGGTGCTCACAGACAAATACATACACAGATAAACAGACAGGCAAACATACGCGCCGAAAAACGTAACCCCCGCCGCCAGGCTTGGCAGAAGTAATTTAATCACTTTAATTACATTACTTCCTACGGTTATTTTCATACATAGATACATTTAACCAAGTCAGTTGGGAATGGAGTTAGCAGGATCAGAGAATACAAACACAATTTCATATTCACACATGATTTATAGCCATACCATACGTTTATAGAAAAGTAACAACTCTATTGTGCCTGGAATGCATAAAGCTCGTAAAAATGCTTTAAATGTAATTTTGGTATAAAAAATAGTATAATATTTTTAAATCTTGCTGCATATACTGTATTCATCACCCGGTGACACGGGGCTCATGAATCCCAACTGATAAACATAGCCTCGGACATTATATCGTAATGTGTAACAACTGTTACATATGTATCGACATAATTTTTTAAAGACCTTCTTGGGCCGAAACTTTAACATGACAAATAGCAATCATTAAAAATAGACGGCACCACTGATGAATACAATGGATCGGAACCGCCTGGGGACACATTCATGGCATTTATCCAGGAAATACACGTATGAACCATTATTTCAATGGTGCTTCTGAATACAATCTGTGGTATTGAAGTATTTTGAAGATCTCCCTGGCCCAATCATGAACAACCTTAATGGACCTGGGGAATTCATTTCTAAATTAAGAATATTATTCAGTTTAAATGGTATATACAACATAAATGATTGCATTCCGAATATTATAATTGATATTACCAAAAGAAGATATTAAAATATTGCTTTCAAATGACTAAGGCGACAGTAAGGCGACACTGGACCAAAATATCAATAGACACCTGTAAAAATACATTTATTTATAACAAACAGTTATATATTAAAGAAAAGCGCTTTTTATGATGACCCTTATTCATATTGAACCAAGGAATTTCCTAGCAAATGTAACACCGGGATATCTTACTATTCATTGTCACAGTTTAATAAAAACGTGGAGGCTGGTAGCTACATTGTCCATTTGGGCATTGTTCAATTATTAAAACTGGACATTTACTTGCGTAATTATTTACAGGTAGGTGAAGAATTATTTTAGCGAAAAGAAAGATCACCTTGATATAAGGATGGCGTATAGAAAAATACCTGACTTCTTGTAGTATGAAACTAGAATCCAGACAACTCTTTCTGCCGAGTTCACTGAAAGGAAGATAGGACTTTTTTTCTCGTTTATAAACGAAACTGTTACGAATTTACATCATAATTACATTACTTAATTTAGGAGACAGCGATCTTATATGTGGTGAACCTACACTTCTAAAAAAATTAAACATTAAACATTGTGTTTTCACAAGTGGACAACTATTGGGATGACGTATTTGAGAGTTTACTTTCTCTCAGCATACACAGAAACGAAGACTCTTTAAAAAATGGGACATAAGATCATACAATAGATAACCAGTAGGGATCACTAAGGTGAGATTTACAAAGGAATCATCTGGAATCTGTGCCATTTATACGGTTAAATGGCTGTTTCATGTGGACTGGAATAGCTTAGGCAGCTGTTTCAGAAAGAAGGAATATTGGGCAAATTAACAACTTCAAGGCTCTTTATGTGTCACTCATACAAACTGGGGGGGGGGGGGGGGTAATGCGATTACTCAATCTCATGCGAGGTTGATGTTGTTCGACCGATATAGAGCTATGTACTTTTATTAACAGATAAATTCTTACTTCCTTATTATTAAGCACCTAATTTTGGACCTGCAATGTCTTAAATGGAGATGTATTTCATCGATTTTAATTAGTTTTAAATATAAGAAATATGCATCAGTTTTATAATACCACCTGAATAAAAATTCACAAAAGGTCCATGTTGGGCATGTACATGCTATTTGAGCACACAGGAAAGTATGTGATATGTTTGATGTAATTGCAGACCATTAGGGTTCATTGTTATCACTTTGTCAAAGTTTGCCTTTCAACCACATACCTGAGGAGAGAATAGGTATTTTATTTTCCTACATTTCCTACCTAAATAGCTTCAATCGTCAATGGAGATCAAGATGAACAGATTATAAAGCATGGTCAGGTTTAGATACATTTTAAGGATATAATCAAAATTCTGCTTTACCTGTTAAAGCCTCTGACTTGAATACTATTTCTCTTGGTAAAACACTTAATCACACATCATTTGAATGCACCAGACGATGGGTTACGCATAATGCCCATGCTCATGAAGATTTCCCATTTTTCAAAATAAGTTGTGTCAAGACGTTTTACATAATTTTGTAAGGAAGCAGCAGGCATTCGCCGATTCAACGATATATCTGACATTCTGTGCAGATTAATTACCATCCATACATTATCATATTTAACAGATCATTATTTAAGAAAACAGTTCCAGTTGTGAATCTGTTCTGCTTAATGATACCCGGCTAGTGGCTGGAACACCTATGACTAGGAAATGCATAGAAAGATGGGTGAAAATTGTTATTTTTGGTAAATTTATGTTTTTATTCGATTAAAAAGACAGGCAATGAAAAGATCTTTCAAATGAGTGGTAAATGATATGGATAAAGACCGCATTTGATATGACAAAGTTTGGATAAGTAACGTTAAACTTAATAGGTAATTAGCCAAATAAAATGCTCAAATTAAATTACTTTTCCCGATGGAACTTTTTAAGACTTTTGATATGCTATTCCCCAGGATTTTTTATCATCATAACATAAAAATCATTTCGGTTGCAATTTGTTCTGGGTTTGGCTAAGAAGGCCAACCTATCAAATTTTATTAAAAAACGGCGGCCATTTGAAATTCACATTAGCGGCTAAAGACGCGGCTGAAATAACTGCATCTGACATTTTTGGAATCAGCGCCCCCTAATTGACAAGGTTAGCCAATAAAATCCATTTTTTCACGAATATCAAGGTGAAATACATGACAAACTGTATTATGAGCAAATGAAGTGATCAGAAAGTTTCCTTCTCCTTCATAATTCCTGTTGGTATGATCAGGCAATGTCTGCGGGATGTTTCAAGCAAATTATAGATTGTTGTTAGAACAATAATTATTTAGGTATTTTGCAAAACCGGTATGCCTGCATCAGTTCACATAACAGTCACTAGCAAGACCAATAGCATTCGCATTATAAATGTCGATATCAATAATTTCCTATTAACATCAGGTTATCGCACTTAACGATTATCTGACGGCACCTACACACAAACTTAACATGACACAAGAATCATGAGACTGTTTGAGGGATACTGCTCATAAGTGATTTGACCGTAGATTGTTTGAACACAGGCAGAGAATGTCCGGCGACACATTACGGCCACTCCGTCACATGGTTAGTACGATCAGGTATAGCTTAAATTATAGTTCTAGAATTATCAATTTATGTTTGAGAAGTAAACAAATAATTATCATGAATTGAAGCCCGCATCGAGTTGTCCTCCATGTCTCCTGTAAAACAAAAATGTGTGCATTGAATAATCTTACAAACTTGAAATTTATATGATATACATATGTATAGTAAATGATATGGACGGGGACTACATTAAAAGTCTTATCGAAGTGAATCGGTCATAATTAGTCTCCTGTAAAACAAACACTAATTATGACCGATTCTAATGGATCAGACATTTTATATGGTCCCCGTTCATAACATTTACTATACATGTGTATATTATATAAATTTCAAGTGTGTTATATTATTCAGTGGAATTGCAAATAAATCAATGCTGGTTTCCTCTTGCTGAATTCTTCATCGGATATTCTCTTCGCAGAGAGAATTTTCTGCAACAGTTCAAGTCGAACAAACAGCATGCATTTCTTTATGCAAGTCATTTACATTTTTCTTAATGAGGTCTTGTGCCACCCTTCATCGTGTAATGTATTTTGTTACCGATAACAGTGTTTGTTTCTTCTGATCTGTCTTATTTTATGGAAACTGGAAACACCGTCGCTTTCCGTTCAGTTTTCAATCTGGCCAGTTGAGGCGAAGAGTTTATTCTCCACAGAGATTATGTCTGTATTAAAAAACAACTATAACTAGTACCAGGGTTCTTTCATTAATCACGTGACTGAGTATTCTGGGTGAGGCATCATTGTGGTGTCATCAGGTGATCCGCCGCATATTCGCGCAAAAGTCCCCAACTGAATCTCATTTTTCCTCTGATCTCATTTCTCCAAATTTATAAAACTTATCTATCTGATTTTTATATGTTCTATCTGTTCTATTTGTTCTAACGTAAAAACGTGGCAAAACGTTCATGGTCATAAACAAGGAACCTAGGGAGACTGAACATTTTGTTGTTTAGCTTCTGAAAAGAAGACACTATGTACCATAATGTGTCCTCAGGCTATTCTTGAAACTGAAGTCACTTAGCTCTCCAAGTATCTCAGTACTACCAACTTTCCATAACAACGTTTTCGCTGTATTTATTTCGTATCTCTCTCGTGAAGTTTGCTGATGATATATTGAAAATCTCTACACGTATGAGAGCAGCTTCATATAATAATATATAATATCTTCATTAACTGATTCTCTTGCAAGCTTTCTCAATCGTATAATTTTTTGTCTAAATTATTATCAGGTTGCTAGCGGCTGTGGATGTTGTTATATGCTTTAAGTGATTTTTCAATGGCACCGTCAATACAATATTGCTCATCATCTAAACGAAGATCATTTTTCGTGGTTTACAATTCGAGCACGAACGAGAAATATTTGTTATAATATAATTGGTATCAGTATCTTAATTACAACATGACTGTAGTACGTATCACAAAGTATGATAAGAACCACTTCAGATATGGTGATTCCTGGCGATAAAAAATCTGATGGTTGCTATAGTAACAATAATAAGTACTCGTAAAGATCAAAATAGATATTCCTCGAATTATTTTTTTTTAAATATTGTAAGTATTTCACGTTCAATTGCTTAGCCGAAGAATCACGCCCGTTCATATAAATTATTGATGTCGCGTATGTAACACAATGTAACCCAATTGCTTAAACGAGACACCTCACTGAAACAGCTATTCTTTGATGTCTTATCACTTTCTGAAAAGTTATTTTCAACAAGGCGTATATTTAATATTTAATGAATATAGCTCCAGATTAATTATATATATAAATATATATATTTATATTTGTATGTTTATAGATTGTTACAGTTAATGGAATAAAGGGTTTGAATTTGTTTTAAACATGTGCTTTTACATAGGAAATGTGTTGAAAGATCATTGCTAAGTCTTTACAAACTTCCTGGACGCCTGGATAAAGAACCTTTTTTAAATATATATATATATATATATATATATATATATATATATATATATATTGTGACACAACAGAAGCATGTATACTGGAATTTCGCGAAATTTTTCTCTAGTTTGTAAGAGACTGAATTGCTGGTCTTTTAGTACCTAAATTAAAGTTGAAATATGTACGCACACTGAGAAGTACACACTACTTACTCATGCCTGTTCGATCAGTATTAACCATATTATCTACCTTAAAAGATGTGTAATATACACGGTTATAAATATTTTGTTTTACCCGGTTGTCTTTGCGGTTCAATATGATGGGTTTAAATGTGAGATGACTAACAGACCTTGTCCTCTGGGATTTTTCTCGGCACTCAACTACCTTATCATGTTATCAAGTTATTACTGAACTAATTAGGTCATTTTCGCAAATACAAATGGCTAGCAATCTGCAATCACGAGGTTAACTTTAAATTGCATACTCTACTCATTTATCTGATAAGCTTAATACTTTGATGTAAAGTACAGTTTGCTGTAGTCATTTTCAAAGTAAAAGTGCAGTTTCCACAAACAATTGTATATAATAATAATAATGTATAAGCCCTTTCCGTTAATATATTACAAGCCAATTGTATATTGGAACTGTACTTTGACATCTTATATTGTTTCACGTGATGGACAGACTTTTTGTTATATTGCTGAAACAACATTCATGCGATTTCGCATAAGTGATTTTCATAAACAAAATGGTTAATTAGAAAAAATATACACAGGTCAAGTAATGCGTAAAATTTATTATAGTTGATTAACTTAGAATTGTATTATAATTGTTGAAATAATCAAGATATAATATTCAAAATAAAAAAAATGGTACTTAAGTAACATTTACGGGGCTAATTAGGTGAACAGCGGTTTCATGTAATAAGTTCACCATATTGTCCGAAAAATGAGCTACAGTATGGCATGTATGATGACACAATGTATCTGACTTGTTACCATTATATGGGACATAAACAACCCGTGAACATACCAGCCGTCGTTTCGAACAGCATAACGTTGTATTGAGCTATTTTTGTAGACTTAGGTTTTGATGCTCATGACGGAATCATGGAGGAAATGTTTAGACCAAGCCAAAAAGGTAGTGTAATTTTGATTTGTCTTTCTTTGGTTTCCAGGACTGGACCTATAGTTTAGACCGTCAGCTTATTTTAGAGACAGAACTCATTGTTTCAATGGTCTGAAAGGTTATCATACATAGAAGTTTCCCTTTTTGAAATCAGGTTTCTTTTAGCTTCATTGGACATAGAGACCTTGTATGCTCGGCAATATTTGGATATGAGCTTATTTTTATACCGCTGATCCAATGCTTTGCACAAGATTACATAGGTAATAAAAACATATGTTCGGACACCGTACCAATACATTATACGCAGGCAACAGAAAACACTGCACTGTCCAATAATTTCAAGCATCATGTAAATGCAAATATGCATATAATATGTCTCATTTTATATATCTTACCATAAATATAAGCCTTATATAACATTGTTCCAAATAATGTGTTCATGTCTTATTATACAAAAGCAGTAGTTCTTAGATAGTGTGGTTGGTTTTATATTTAGGGGGCTAAATTTTCGCGCTCAAACTATTTTCCATAGTTTCAGGAGGTTCCATTTTTGCGATGCTGCATATATATTAATATTTAAAAAAAAACATCCAAATTGGAATGAATTCTCTATTACACTATGTTATTTTTCGTTCAAACAACGATGACCGTCACTGCCGGAACCTGGCGATGCCGCTTCAAAGGAGCATTGTTTTCAGAGCTTGGCCATTAAATATCAATGTAAATATGGCCTCACCCTATCTTGTTTATGTCATGTTCTGATTACGTAAGAGGAACATCGTTAAATGGAAATTACAAGTTGGTTAGGGAAGGGGTCATATCCCTGAAGCGGCCGCGCTCGGAAGGTTTGCCTGATCCCCGTGAATTTGAATTTGAAGAAAGAGCAGAATTACTATAAGCGGTGTAGGTGTGAGCGACAATTAGAGCACTTGGCTCATTTTGTGTAGGGTCCACCGGACTGAATGCAATATGACAGGGCCGGGCTGAAGTGTGTCACCTTAAAATTAATAGGGGGGCCATTATTATGTGGTTTATTTTTTTATAACATAGGTATTTAGCTTTTTAATCATGGCAAGATAATGTTTTTTTTGCAGAGATAAAATTTTGACATGAGATGCAGTGAGAGGTGTGCTTTTTCCACAGTTTGCTCTGGGAGGTGCTTCCATCTTCAGACTGGGAGAGAACTAGGCTTATAGTTCCTAAATGAGTCACATGAGGCGCCACATTTTCCGCATTTGTAAACAGAGTTCAACATGGTCTCCAAGACCAATGTGCTGGAGATGTCAAAATGTGGTCAGGTGTGTATGAATACAGCTTTGTTAAAAATGATAATATATAGTGCAAATAATGCGTCAGTCTGACCTTCAATCGACTGTAGATTGTATCACAAATAATAAGAATGACCAAGCAATGGGGACGATAATGCACCGAGGGCCCGCAGTCGTCACCGGCCCTGGTTAACGTATGATATAATATATGAGGAAGCCTGTGGTATTGAACTGTCACGTGATCCGAAACGGGAATGGAATGCTGCAGATGGGCATATCCGTAGTTAAGTTAGCATTCAAAAATGAAAGCAGTTACCTCCGCACAAAAAATAAATAAAAAAAACTGCCTTTGTAAATGTGTTGTTAGTTCCATTTAGTAACTGTGGTTTGATTAAATGATTACTCCAATAAGGCGTGTAAGGAGGTATGATTAAAGTTTCATATTGGTAGTTTTTAAAGAACACGATTTTAACTGAGATGATAAAAACAAAAATGATAAAGAGGTGGCCAATATCGCTATAATGTTTTTTATTTAAATGACTAAAATAACAACTAGTTAACTGTTAGTCCTGTTTTCTATCATTATTTAATGTATTTACGCTTCAAGATTGATGATTTTGATTTTTGACTACTTGTACTGGGTGACTGCGCTTAAAACTTCTTTTAAACATACTGATTTACATTCTTGTTTGTGAATGTCTGATCTGATTTGCTAGTTAAGGACATTTTGTGTGTCAATAAATAATCATCAGCTAATTCAGCAGCAATGCCAAGTGCTCAGGACTTTTCTCATCGAGAAAAAGTTTTAACATCTGCGTTAATGCAGCGCTTAAATTCTTCAAGCAAACTCAACTGGCGCAAATTGTCATAATCTTTCATTACATTACATCACACAGAACTAAACCAGCGATCAAACAACTGCTCTTTTGTCATAGCAAATTCGACGTAGGACTGTTCTTTGCACTTTCCAATTTCTGAATTTCTGGCGGTAAGCCTCTAGAACTAACTCATAACCTTTTAGGATTAACCTTTTACCAGGTCCTAGTCAGCAGCGGCTTATATTGAAAGCTCTGTATAAATTTCTCTGGCCTTGCCAGTCAATACACTTTGTAACAGCATAGTCCAATTTTAGGCCATTTTAAATTTTCAGCTATCTTCGCAAAGTGTAAGAAATATATTATCAACCTGTTTTTTCTTAAAAAGGTGGGACAAGTCCAATGTGTTTAGTAACATCAAAACTGTGAGTTGGGGCAGCACGTAGACTATGTTCTAGTTTAAGTCTTTCTAACTCCAGTCGTTTTAACTCCGTTTCTTTTTCTTTTTCTTTCTCTTCTAATGCTAGCTCATGTTGCATTGACAATTTTTTTAATTTTAATTGCATAGCAAGCTATCATTTTTGATGTTTCAACCTCAGTATCTTCAATTAAACCTTTGCTAATGAGATCTTGCATGATTTTAGCAATGGTATCAGGCTTTCTCAAAGCTTTTATCACACTTAGCCCTAAGTGTTGTCCCAAACGCAACAACTGTTCTTTTGAAAACTGTTCAAGTTGATCAGGGTCGGGATCGTCAACAAATGTCTCAGGTTTGAAATCTGCCATGTTAAGATGTCAAAACAATAAGAAAAAAACCACTGAGATAAATTCTGTAAACAATGCACTGTAAACAATATTTAATCTTGTAAACAATGTATGATAAAACAACGTGTCCAGGTCAAGGCCTTATAAATTGGAAAACTATTAAGCATCTCGGACGAGCCCCCTATTTTATGTTACGGAACCCAATATAAACTGATCACGTATGTGTGATGAACACAAATTCTGTAACGGAGATAAAAAAAAAATCAGATTCTGTGACACTAGGCAGCGGGAAATGTCTAGGGGAATGAATTAAGAAGTCAGTGTTTTCTTGTTAACAAATAACTATCATTTTTTCTTAAAACAACCCTAACAATACAATACACTAAATCAATACAATTATACAGTAAAACAGCGGTGTAGCAACAAGTCAATACAATCACATAGAAAAACAATGCGCACAGTACATGGATACCAACACCATCACAACGATAAGTCCTTTAAATGTAAACTGCCGGAGAATGACAGTCCAGTGGGAAGTTCTTGCGACAACCCAGAAAGTATACTAAAGTGCAAATGCATAAAATCCAGGAAAAAGTCATTGAAAATGCATCATTGCCGCATTCTTCGGATAAGGTCCTAGAATCTGACACACGCTTCTGCGTCCGCTGGAATCTTCTCTCTCTCTGCCCTCTGCCATTCTAAAACACTGCCCCTTTATATACCTTCACACCTCAAGCCAAGAATTTTCAACTTCTCGAACAGTCTATAGGATCTTGAAAAGTTAACACGCATGTCAGGAATTATCGAGAAGAACATAGCCGTGTGTATCTCCATACACCAGGGTCATCACGTGACCCACGACCAGGCGTGAAAACTAAAGGCTTACATGACAACGAGAGTTCAACCAGTACGGATTAAACTTAGAATGTAATACGCGGCCAAACACGAGCGAAACAACAGGAGTTACGCCCTCGCCACAATAGAAAGAGCACCTGTAACAATATATGGAAAGGGTATACACAGAAAAGTGGTTCACTGCCACTACACGTGTCGGCACGGTGACTTTTGCATGCAGCAGGGAGAACTGATGGCTTTATTTGGTATACGGCATATATTATATATATATATATATATATATATATATATATATATATATATATATATATATATATGAGACTATGACGTCACTACCGTGACTTCACCTCGCTGGTTCCTATAACAGTGTACAAATACACAGAGGGGTTGGGGATCAGACATGGCCAAGAGGTCTAAGGAAGCCGCACCGGAAATCGGAAGATCATGGGTTCGAATCCCACTAAGCGGTTTGTAAACAAATTCGGTTTTCCGGATGTTTACAGCATATATTTGTTAGGAAACACTAGGGAAACCAAGGGGTTGGGGATGGGGGTCGCGAAAATGCCCTACGGGAAAGGTTTTCACATTCTGGTCTATGGACTACCTTGGATTAACAACTAAGAGAAATAATGCAAAACAGTCTTGCCCTACGATTTTTTGTCCCTTGATGATACGACTGGTGCAGAGTTTCATGGCGAACACCTACATGTTACTTAATAAATGATTAGAAATCGATAATTTACTTGATTTGATTACAAAAAAAGCGTGACCCTTACCCATTTATTATAACTCTCGAGAGAAAGATCCGCTGGTAAAAATTCGGTCAACTACACTCTTGTACCAATGTATTTTAGAACCTTTAGTCAAACGAATGAATACACTGATAATACAATAACAATGACTAAAGATCAATATGTATGTAAAGCATTTTTAAATTAAACAGACGACCGCCTTTACTACAAAATATGACACGCTTCGTGTCCGTTGGATTTGTGTTAACGAAAGTTGATTATCCTTTGCTACCAGTAAAAGAGCATAACAAACAAACAATAAGATTTAGCGTTATGTCTTATTTTTCAGGCATTACGCATATTAGAAAAAAAACTGCAGTTATTCTCGTATTTTTTAGATAAAATACTAGGAAAAGTACGTTCCATTTTGTTTATTTAGGGATAAGATAAAGGGCGACTCACTCCAATAATAAACATCTTAAAGTGTTTATAGAAAATCTTATACATATGCATTAAATATTTTCAAATTTAAATGTTTATGCGGTTAAAACGAACAAACTCTTCCTTATGACTTATTACAAGAATCAAGGTTAAACTTGGACCTATTCTTTGTACATATTGGTCAGGCGGTGGTGTCTATGATGCTTTTTTATACGTCTTCTACAGACATCTGGAAATTTCAAAACTGCATCGGACCAATTTTGCTGATTAATTTACTTAGCACATTTTAGCTGTATGAGGCAATAGCATCTCTTGTGTAAAAAAAAAATAAATATGCTGTTTTCACCATTAAAATATGTTTTGGTTCTAGAGTATTTGCAGAACGGTAACAATCAGACAAAATTTAAACTAGAGCACCTTATGGATCCTTACACTAACTAGCTTTAACTTTGGATATACTGGCTATAGATTATAACACCCAATAAGATAATAACCTTTGTTAGCATATGAAAAGGTTCTCGCTACCACACAGTCAGTACATTGACAGTTTTGGTAAATGGTAACATCAAATTGTCCTTGTTATGAATTTAAAAAACGATGGAATATGTTCGATTTCATGATGAATTAAACTTGACTGTTACATTTACGCTAAGACAGGTTACAATGGCATTAGTTTATGTTGTATTATGTAATTTATTTTGCATGGATAATTGTGGTAAAATATAAATAATCAGTCCTAAACTACTAGGTTTCACATGTATAGTCATAGTTTAGTATATGTAGTAGTTCCATATGGATCCTGAAAATAAAGAAAACATTGTAAACCAGTATATCGAATTATCTGAATGATAATTTAACTCATTATAGATTTCAGCTGTAAAATTTGTTTGTTTTATAATTTGATAGATTTATTTGTTCCATTTTCATGAAAATCACAAAACTAAAAAAATAAGAGGACAGTATAATTCAACATCAACTAAATCAATCATATAAATTTAACAGAAGGGTTTATTTTGGTAAATTTCGTAAAGGCTAGTTACAATTATGAAAATGTATTTTCCCTACACTGAATGCACATAATCAACTATTGGTGATATAGTAGAATACAATAAAGTGATTCCAGATTGTATGGACTTGTAATATGTCCATTAAAACGTCTAGTGACGCTTAGTCAACCCTTGTTTGTGAGGTGGGGACTCTTTACATTTTGACCATCAATACGCTTCCTTTTCTACAGCCCTTAACATGCATGTTAACCTAAAAAACATATTGGTATCAGCATGAGTCAGTATCGATTTCAAGCATCGGTGCAATGGCGCTTATGTAATTGGTGTATGTGTATATATCCATTACGATACAAGAATCATACAACCCACATTTCTACAGCTAATGACAGATTTTTTTTTCCTTCTTTATCTATATACAGATCTAGGAGTAAAATGAACCAGATGAATAAAGCAAAAACATAAAACTCAATGTGTATTACTCTTAATATGTGTAACATTTAGTAATATTATTACTATTATACATGAAATTGGATTTTATATATCTTGTCAGCAATTTCATGTTTATACACACCCACAGTGTAAAATTCTTCAAGGCCAGTTATGTGTAAAGTGAAATAAAAAAATAATTTTACCTTTTTTTAAATACTGGAAATGTCATTTACCTTGTCCTGTACTGCCTCTGTTTACTAAATCAAACTTTACAATTAATTTAACCTGTTTGACACTATGATACCAAACATATTACACATAAAGAATCCATTTGATATATCCATTCAAATACACTTTGTTCGATATCTTTTCTGCATGCACTTTACGATGCAGTTGATTTCGTCAATGCAAATCTCCATAATCAGGAATAGGGGCATGAGCATAATGTGTAAGTAATCTTTAAGGTTCAAAATATTTTATATTTCTCAAAATAAATTTAAGCATATGTGTAGATCGTCATAAGATCTTAATAGCAAAAAAGAAAAAAGAAAACCGACAAAACATTTCAAATATCCAAACAGAATAATTATTAGTGACGCATTGAAACACTGAAAAGAATTTCAACGAATATTTGTCCAGAAATATAATTCTTTTTAATTTTCATATAGAATATGATCACTTTCCGTAACTGGGTCCGCAAGCGCGTTACTTGAAGCATTGCAATTTGTCGTCGCTTCGACTCTTTGGTCTACCGTCATTGCTTTTTTTTTTTAATTTTTACATTTTTAAACAAATGTGATATATATTCATATGGATGTTGGTACTGTTTTGTTTAACTTTAAACTGGCTATTAACACTAGCAATATTTATCATATCTTCACGTAATAAAATAATGGCAAAACATGGGGTCAAATATTTGAATTGGGCATAAGATGCAGCAAGCTGTATTCATTATTACCAGTTGCTCTGTAAAGCTGCTCTGCATTAGGAACGACAGGTGTAGCTACTGTTTTAGTCTTGTTCGGTGAAGTTCTCCACCTGGCAGGCCAATATAGCCGAGAGCCAATATATAAGTGATTTTCATGAGTTAATGACCAGTTTTTAAAAACAAATCTGAGTGATCTCAAGATCGGGAACAGTGTAATACTCGCTAGATTCAAGGAAATCGGAGATAATTCAAGGAACATTACTGAAAAAGAGCCTTTTCACATATGAACGCGCCAGACTAGGACGATAACAGGAAGCCATTCCAGGCTACAGGCCCCCAAACCGCAGTGACGGGACAGCTCTGTCCCGAGCAAGCTGAAGCTTCACTCGCAGCCGAGTATATTTATATTCAAGGGGAATAAAGTATCATCATGGACTCTCTGCAAAAGGTAAAACTTCCCCCTACTTTAAAACTGTCATATTCGCTAGGGAATTCGTCGCAATGACCAGCCAGAATTTAATTATATTGCTAAGTCGGCCCGTTATGTTGAGACGACCATCAAGCAGCTCATACCTATTAATCATTATGCAGGAACTAGCTGTTACCATGGAGGACTTAGGTAATATGTTAACCATACAGATCGCTTATATAAATTATCTTCAGATGAGGGACAATTTAACACCCCCCCCCCCCACCGACCCAGCTGTATACATCTGGATTGTCCCCCGAGGCATGGTAAAATCTAAGGGCCGCGTCTCATATTACCGCCAGGATATACACTGTAATACAGGGGAGGCTATGGCTACAGAAACCGTGGTGCACATGGATTCTTTAATCAGAGAGGGCGTGGTTTTGAGCCATTTCAACATAGGCAGTTGCCGTTTCAACAACACAAGCTTTAGCCAGCGGTCTCATTCTGACAACATTGCTGCAAATGACAATTATGATTAGCTTGCATTAATAATGAGATAATTGTGACATGTTGCATGTTTATTATTTGATGATAATTTATTTTGTATATGGATCATGCGGATAATACTTTAGAATCAGATTAAATCGTGGGCTTAAAATTTCATGCTTTTTGTTCAAAACGCAAATCGTGGGGTATTTGAATTCGTGAAGAGACAATGAACATTTTAGGAAATCAGGTTCGTTCTTTACTCAACATGTCGACTATTTGGAGAGTTTAAAACAAATATAAACCGGTTTAATGGGTCGATTAGACAGAAATTTGACTCTTCTGAAAATTAGCGGGATATAATTTGCATACTTGTATTCTGCAACGCTTAGTCCTAGGCTACTTACGCGATAATTTATCTACACCAATCGATAATATCGGAAGAAGTACCGGTTGCCTTGTTAATGGTTCACTTTTATACACGCAGCTCTAAGTATACAGCTATCGGCGGTATATATCGGCAATATTCGGAAGAAGTGTTCTTTACACTTTAAATTCGCATCCCGCGGTAATGCAAAGGAGTTTACATGGACGTGCCTCGGAAACCGTGGTAACGAACATTGACACATGTGTACCGTTCTTGTCGTGTTAATAGTACTATACCGCTCAGCGCGATAGAAATGTGCTATTGTTCTTAAATATTTCACCTGAAATGTAAAAAAAAACAGGAAACGTGTGGATATGTATTCGGTTTAAAATAACGTTTGATATTGTTAACATTTCAGGAGGCTGTGTTTGTGCGATATTAGGGGAAATTAGGGAGGTGACAAAAGAATATTTATGAGCCACGTATTGATTAATGTAATTTAGAGGAAAAGTGATTCATCACATTCATTATATGTATCAATGACAATAATAAAATAGTAATACTCATTTTTGGTCCCTTTATTGAAAACTCATCCAACGATAATAAATACAGATGAAGTCGGTAACGAGCTGCCGTCAAGATATTCTTTGACCAATAGAGTTTTTGATCGCTGGTATCATGTATTCCTGGAGTACCCTGATAAAACGAAATCCACGAAAATAAAATCCAGACTTATATTTCTGAATCTACAGTATCTTGTTTAGAAGCGGTGCATTAGGTCTTCAGGACGAACGTAAAGCTTGGCCAGATATTGGTACGCCTAAAAATTACTTAGCTTGATTTCAGAGGGTGTACTTCTCCCATTTAAGCAATAACCAGAGCACTTTCATATTAATAAGTTGCTGATTTTTAGTTATTGTACTTTTGTTGATAAAGAGATTTCTTCTTTACTTAAGTCGGGTGCAATTGAGGTTTGGAGGTACCAGCCAGGATGTATACGACGCTGATTTGTGCTCCCATATGGAAAAATAAATTTCATATGATTCAGGATTTAAGGTATTTAAACAACTGTGTCAAGCCGCCTTTGTTTCAGTATGAGGACATAAATACTGTACTTGAGTTCTTCCGTCCTGGTGACCAATTGAGTTCTCTTGATTTAGAGAGTGGTTTTCATCATACACCTATACATTTAGAACACAGTGACTACTTTGTGTTTGCATGGAAAAACACGTTTTGCCGATGGTGTGTAATTCTGATTGATAAAAATGGTAGTCTTTATTTCTTTTACAAAGTGATTAAACCAGTTGCTAATTATTTAAGAGCACAGGGACTTCAAATTTGTATTTATAATATATATATATATATATATATATATATATATATAGAGAGAGAGAGAGAGAGAGAGAGAGAGAGAGAGAGAGAGAGAGCCACATGAAATGCAACAACACAAGGAGTTGTTGCTAATTGGGTGAAGGCATTCCTCGTTCCGAAGCTTCAGATCGATTACGTATGATATCGAATTACCACAGTTGGCCTGGACGGTTATCCCACTTTGTTTTAACCTCCGAAGCAAGAACATTCGCAGGGTACAACAGAAAGACTGGGCCGCTGCCCGAACATTAGCCAGAATAGCCGGACCATGTGTCAGCATGTCAAAAGTTGTCCTTCCAAGCAAGTTGTTGCTGAGAAATTTGTATCGGCTCATTGCTCAGAGCCATTCCTGAGACGAAATTCCTTCCCTCGATATTGGAACGCAACAGGACTTTAGACATTCAGGACAGAGGTAGTAACTGGTATTCAATCGAAATATCACAATTTGGCCATGTTAGTCACCAGTTGGGTTCGAATAAGGACCTCGCTCTCTTTGGCCCATCGTCACATCCACTTGACTGCGTCAGTCATATTCTTCCTCTACAGACTTGTTATATGAATTGTCACATCTGTCCAGCTGGCACGGTCCGCAAACGCTGTAGCAATCACCTTTAGAAGAGTGTTATGAACAGCATCAATCTCTGACATTAAAGGGAATGAACTTTCTGTCGATCAACTTCCATCTCTAGTCTGTGACATTATTCATGTACACCTTCGTTCTCAGTCCATGCCGTGATCTGGTAGTAGGTGCTATGAGAGTGAAATGTAGTGTGGATACAGTAGCAGGAAGGCGCTCAGGCATCACGAATGATTTTTCGATTGCTACTTTCTTTATGAACATTTTGTAGCGCATGACTGCTATTGACTTTGTGCCAGGGTGCTCTATTTTCTCCTGCTCCTAATTCGGGAGAATGAATGCTGTAGCGGAGGATTTAATGGTGGGATGGGTTTGCCGTTAATAAGGTTTTGAAAGGCTGAATTCTTACAAGTATAAAAAATCCGGGAGGTCAAACCTCAACCAGTGAAGGCGTGAAAGAATAGTAGCTGTGAGCATAGATCCTTGCCAAAGACTGCTATTAACCGGCTGATGTTGTATGCATTTGCAGCCCTTGCTCTGCTGACCGAACGAAAATTTAATTCTTAACTGTTTGTTTGACCATAATATAGGAGTAGCACTATATGATCAGTGTCTTCTCTAATCGGAGTGGTGGATCGGTGATCAAAGGATGCAACAGTAGCTTTGACATATGTACATCTGCATCCCGAGATGTTTGTTACAATCTCTTAACAAAAACTCCTCCTTTTTGCTTGAAAACCCTGGGTCTACTTAATAATTAACTACTGGATGTATCTTCTGCCCACGCCGCTTATGCGTATTGTCCTCAATGGATGATCCACCACCAAAGCCGTTGAAGACCAGAGTTGCCTAACCATACTGTCGAATGGTAAAGTCGGCATATGACTGCGCTATTTCTCTATAAGTGTCCCCCTTCTTCCAAGATAAACCATGTAGCAAGGATCCACCGTCAATGACATAGTGTTCGGTTTAGTGTGCAGAGTCTGAAATGGATTCGCTCGACACCTTTCCCGCATGGTCGATTATAACATGAGCTAATTGGGGCCCATCGGTCTTTCGGAAAACATTATTACGATAGCAGTGAAACATCTGGGCTGCGTATGCCTATGGTTACGATCCATCAGACTCTTCATCTTATGGGTTTGCAAACGGAACTATCGGTGCGTACTAGGGATATTATTATTATTATTATTATTATTATTATTATTATAAGTATCTCTATCAGTAGCCTATATTTGGGCAGTAAGCAAATATGGGAGCTTGGAAATAGACATGGGCATGGAAAGTTCAATAAACCAGGTCATTTGAAGTCTCTTTAATAAGATATGTGAACAAAATTTTAGTTTTCTCATTCTCACTTTCAACCATGTATGTTTAATAAAGCGGTAGGATATAAACCATCTTATATTCAAATGTACTGCTGTAGGAGGCACAAAAACAGAGATTAACAGGCATTATGTTGTTCACAATATTATTAAATATATTCGACAAGTGTTAATTTAATTTTTTTAATAATGTGTCAACGAGTAATATGAACAGCAGTGATAAAAAATGATGTGGAGACTGGCTTCTGTGGCTCAGGGGTAGAGCGCAGGACTCAAAGCCGGGAGATCGTTAGTTCAAATCTCAGCCGAGGCGGTGAGGTTTTTCACGGTCGGCCCTCATTCAGGGTGAGCGGTCTGCAGGCTTAATGGGAAGGCCGTGCCCAACGGCCGTGTTTCACTCACAAACGTGTGCGCCTGTCGGGGATCCTCGGTGGTATGACTGCCAACCCAGGGCCCGCAGGTACAGTAGTCACCGGGCCTGGTAAACGCCAGGATATAAAATGAGAGGAAGCATGTGATACTGCCCTGCTACGTAGTCCGAAACCGGAATGGAAATCTGCAGATGTACATATACTTAGTTAAGCTAGCATTAAAAAATGGAGGCGGTTACCTCAAAAAAAAAAAAAAAAAAACATGATGTGGTCGAAGACCTCAATGTTGAGTAAAGTTCGGAGGAGCACACTAGTTAACAGATCGTGAAATAAATAATAAATGAAATCAAAAGTGAAATACGACAAGAATTAAAATAAAATGTTTCTGCCGAAATGACCATAATTTGTATTCGAAATTTAAAACGGGTTTTCCTTTTATCTCAAGATATATTAAATTTAGTATGATTAAGCACCCATGAAAACTCTACAGCGTATCATGGGGTAAAAAATATTATGAGAATTCTGCGTATTTTAAAGAGGAGTATATAACAAATTGGAAAATATAATGAAAACAAACTTGATCTTTTCATTTCCTAATATATGATAAAGGAGGGAAGCAGGTTCTCCTAATTTAATGGTCAATTGAAGACATTTTAGATTCATATGTCAACCGGAACAGACATATATAATTTCCTTTTTATAAATTGCAAGTAGCGTATATATATATATATATATATATATATATATATATATATATATATATATATATATATTGCGTGGACGCCCTGGTGCTGTGAAGCTCTGCAGCCGCACCCGTAGTGTTCTTCTGGATCGCCCCCTTCTTTATAGAACGTCATCCGCTGGATAATCAACAGTAATTTTTGTCATGGACTCGCCCTATTGACAATCAACTTGGTTTTGTCCCGGGCACGGGATTTGCTCCATTGTGGACACACATGTGAACAATTATAACTATTGAAGAAAGTCACTGACTCTCTGCTTCATTGGAGTAAAACCCCTATGACCCCTATGTTTACCGCCTATAAGAGGACTCGTCAACGCTCTTCATCGAAGACTCGATTATTGTTCAACCCAGGGGATACGGAGATTCGTTATTTGTGGGTCATCTTCGCCAAGAGGCCATCATTGACTGTTATTCGGAAGTGAAAGGACTTTTATTTATTCGCGCCGGATGCGAAACTTTTCGTTATATATATATACATATAAATGTCACTCTTTCTGTAGTTTCGTCTAGTTTCCCGAAATCGTTCTAATATTAAACCAGTAAAAGAGCATAACAAACAACCGATAATGTTTTTGCCATGCATTACAGTCAGCAGATTAATTGTTTTGGTATGTGCTGTCATTAAATTGTCCTTTTTATGAACGTTTCGAAAACAATATCATCGATTGCAGGATGACAAGAAACCAGTTGGCTGTCACATTTGGTTAAAACCAGTATCAATGGCCTTAGTTAATGCTGTTTAATGTACTTTCTGGTGCATACATGATTATGGTAATATATATATATATATATATATATATATATATATATATATATATATATATATATATATATATATATATATATATATATATGGGCACTTTCACACTAAAGGTTGGATATGAAAAATTGTTAAACAATGGTTCACAGGTAAGTTTTGTGGCTGTAAATATGATACATATTATCATATTTGTAAAGGCCACACCAGCCTCTATAAACACAGAAAATTTTATAACTCTTGGCCAATTTTTTAAAGAAGTTCTGGCCATTTAAGTGTAATTTTCATCAAATTTTGGAGTCTCACTCACAAAAATGGAAAAATTTAATGTAAATATGACTGAAATTTGTTTACCAGAACAGAAATATTCTAATTGCAGCACATGCTGTAACATGTAAACTACAAGTGCTCCAAGTTTCATGACTTTCATACTGGTGGTTAAAATTATACAATCAATATCCTTCAGTATATTAATTGGCTAAAAAATTTTGCTGGGATCTGTCCTCTCCAGTACATTGCATCCTCACAAGAAATGTAATTCTCATGTCGCAAAACAAAATCATGCTTTAAACAGCCAGTATTATATCTTATCATGTTTTGGTAACTAAGGGCTGGGTGTGTGTGTCCTGACCGGGATGATTTGGCACTTGTTTACCTGGTATATGCCTGTTAAAAAAATTGTCCTCTCCAGTACATACAGATAAAATTCCCTTTAATGTAGAAATTAAAAGCCTATTTTAGTTTATAAGTAACAGGTAGCTAGGAAGATAAATTCCCTGGTGTTTGCATTGCATATCATCTAATATTCTGTGGCCAGTTTAGCAATGAGTGTATCTGTTAAAATGTCCTCTCCAGTACAATCATTTTTAACATTAGGCAGGCTAGAGGAATACTTCTCCAAGTAAGCTTAATATTTACTTCAAGTTTGTCCTAGTGATAAATATAAATAGACTGACTGGTTTAGGGAAGTAGTTTGGCTCATTATATATATATAAATTAGCATGTAATTCCATTGATTGTCACACCAATGTTTAGAGTGATGAATCTTCATTGATGAATTCATGATAAAGCCTTTCTTTTACATGTTCCTTCTTTGTACAGAAGTGAGAAGCAGACAAAAAGCATACCTGCAATAACTGCATGTAAATTATGACAGTAGCAGACTTTAATTTTGTGTTACCTAAATGTACTGGAGAGGAAATTTTTTTAACACGGGATAAAAGTGTCAAATGTACAACCCTACAGTCTTTCAGATTTGCACGGTAGTTCTTGAAGCTTTCAATCACTGTGGATACCTAACCTGCTTACTTTTAATTTTAATAAATACCATGCAGTTTACTACATAGACCCCTTCATCTAATTCTTTGGGTAATATAAAAAATGTGTAATTGTATCTGTTTTTAACTAGAACCACATACATGTTAAGATTCTTTACCAAATTAGACCGGTAGAAATAGTCCTAATTTTCATTTTTACCAAAATCTATCATTTCATTATCTGGATCATTAACTCTCTTTATGTCACATATTTTATGTAAATGTGCCATATTGATGATTGCTGACGAATCAACCCAAATTGTTTTGGCCAAAGATAATTCTTATGAAAATACCAGTGCTTTCTGTTCCCTTGCCATCTCACCAGCTATGAATCATTACCTCATGAGAGCAACTACAATCAAATTTGCCAATACTTTTGCCTCAAGAAAAAGTCAACAACTTGTGAAACCAGTTTGGTAAAACAGCTTTTGACACTATGGTTTCCCAAATTGCTGGTACACATTTTAAATGACACAGTTATCAGTGTTGGGGCTAGGGGTGGTTAGGGTGAAGGCATCATGTGAACTTGGTCTTTCACAACGTGCTTTTATTTTTCCATCCATCTTACCAAGTCTCATAGCAAAGTCTATGAATAACAATGATATCGACATTGTCTTCTTGCAAAAGCTTAATTTTCTGGTTCCAATTTATCTAAGTCTCAGAAAAGTTGTTTATATATTTTAAATTCAAATTTAACGGTAAAATCCTCACAAGTAAAAAGCCAAAAGCAACTGAAATGTCCATTTCCACAACTGTTGTGTAACAATGTAAAATACTACTAGCAGGACCCAAATCTGTAGTTACCACATGATACAAAAATGTATGTCCCAAATTTTGAATAAATTAATATATATATATATATATATATATACATATATGGATATTTTCCCAAGGTCTACAATAAACATTTTGTTTATATTACATTCAGGTGAGCTATGTTGTCTATGAACCAATTGTTTAATGTATGTTGTAAAATAAGTTGATAGATGTTGATATTCAAAGTAAATGTGTTGGAAATAATGCATGAGTGCAAAAAAACAAATTATATTTGCATAACGGATTGTGAACAAAACTGCTTCTGAATAAAATTCTGTGATATATTTAATTTTCAAGATGACCATTTCTCCAAATTATTGTTGAAAATATATTTTTTTTTCAACAAAACAAAAGGTACAAGCCATTCAATATTTATAATCTCGCGTTAAGTATCATTTAATATCATGGAGTCATAATTGACTTACATTATACTTAATAACTGATAATTGGGTATGTCTATTTTGTGTTCCTTTCACCACAAGGTCCATATAGTTGCAGATGAACTTGCCTCTGGAAAATTAGGTGGACACTGATTCACTTAATGTTCAAAAGGTCCATGAGCAATACAAGAGAGAGAGGGAACAAAAACATTCCTTTTGAATTCTTCCACAGTGCATGTTAAAATGTCCTCTCCAGTACAAATGTTGGTAAAAACCGTTATCATATAAATCAAGTGACAACAGACTAAGGCATCAACATATTTCCTGATTTCTTGAACTCTGTACAGCTGAACAACTTCTCTCACCATTTCTGTTACTAATTGACCAGAGCAGAGTCAGAATGAAGACTGACAGCATACTTCCTTTAATCATAATTAAAATGCACTGTTAAATATTTTATAAAAATATGAAAATTTCATAAAACAAACAAATGTGATTGCAGATTTTTTTACCATGCACTTAGGGCATGATCAAATACATTAGATAAAGACATTAGAACAAACCAATGAGCGAAAATTTAAATTATGTAGAGCTGTGAAGAGAAAAAGATTATTGTAAAAATATGGGATGTTTGAATTCCTGAATTCAATGTAACTTTTATTAGTTCACAGGTAAAATGGTATACTAAACAGTTTCCTTTAGCTAAGATATGTAGCTTTTCAGGGGTAAACTTAATATTGCTCTGTTAGGTATTCAGTTTTTACTCCCCAGTGAGACTAATCACTCAACCTTTTGTGTGAAAGTGCCCATATATATATATAAATATAACTTAAACAAAGCTACCAGGATATTCATTTTTGTTATAATTAAGTACAGTTAGTAGTATCACATGGAACCTGAAAAGAAAGAACACATTTTAAACAAGTAAACTCAATTGTCCGAATGCTGGTTTAACTCAATATTGGTATTAGCTGTGAAATCACATTTTAAACAAGTAAACTCAATTGTCCGAATGCTGGTTTAACTCAATATAGGTATTAGCTGTGAAATCTGTCTGTTATATTTATTAATCTTTTTCTTTGTTCTGTTTTTATGAAAATCACAAAAAAATAAATAAAAACATTATAATTCAACATCAATTTAGTCAATTATATGGTAGTATACAGAAGGGTTTATTTTAGAAAAGGTCGTAAAGCTTGTTAAAATATTGAAAATATATTTACATTTATACCCTTCAGTGAATGCACATGGTCAATTATTTGGTGATACAGCGGAATTTGAAAGTGTATAGAAAATATAACAGTGACTCTAACTGTTATAATCTTATAATATGTCCATTGTAACTTCTGGTGACACTGAATGCAATCCTTGTTGATAGTGTCATGAGAGGACTAATTACATTTTGACCACAAAACACTGCCTTTTCTACAGCCCTTAACTGGCAAGTGACCGGGTATAAACGATTGGTATCTGTTTCCATCAATAGTGCAATGATGCGTATGTAATTGATGTATGTGCCTCAGAGCAATCTCTGGATCAGCCACATTTGTTTCCCGGTTTCATTGTAGGCAGCAGGCGGAAATGAATGAGTCTTAGTAGGTACTGTCTGCACCACCACCTTTGTTTTACTGATAGACAAATATAAAAATGCATATATTGGTCATTTCTGTTTTATAGATATCCAACAGGCTTGTCAAAAGTTACTGACAGTAATTAGAGGGTGTGTTTTCAATCAGACGGTCACCACCCCAGATGCCATTTGGTACCTCTGCATGAATATTATCATTTCATAATACATGAGAATCACATTTAGCACAAAATTTTGATACATAATAGATAAATCCTTCCGTGGTGTATCCAAATCCTCAAATAATATATATATATACACAACAGTCACAGTTTCTTTAATTGCACCTTTGGCATTTTTCTAAAGAATAAAATAAGCTGGTGTTAACATTAGTATTAAGCAATTTATTTGATAAACAATAAAATTCGAAGACGCCATACAACATAACTTCTGTATTTCTCTTACTTAAATGTTTCTAAATACGAATTCAAAGGATACCATTTTAAAACCTATTGGCAACATTTCTGTTTCCTGAAAAAAATGGAAAGTAAGAAACAAACAATGAAATAATAAAATAAATTACCAATAAGTATTAATTCAACATTTTTTTTAATTGCAAAATTTATTTAGAGAAAACATATGATTGTCGAATTAGTAAGGTAATTTTAAAACTCATAAATGTACATCCATTACATTTCATTCAACCGTATGAAAATATAATGGGATACTTATTTCAATATTGTAATCACAAGAGTTATTACGGTACATTAATAATTCACAAAGAATAAATCAAAGAAATCCTTGTTATAAATTTGAGGAGAAAATATTAAGGATAATGCCTTATGGTGGGCTTAAGTATTTATCTCATCATGGTTGTACACGTTGTCAGACAACAATGACGTACTACTTATATCCTGACAAATAACACAATCATATAAACTCTTTTCTACAGCTATTACCAGATACGTTCCTTCTATGACACTGTACAGATCTAAAGGTAAAATGAACCCGATGAATAAAACAAAACAAAAACCGAAATGTTTATTAATCTAAATATGTGTAACATAAAATAATTTTCTTACTGTTATACATGCAATTTTTTTTTATATATTTTCTTTACAGCTAATTCATCATATACACACGGATGGATGGAAAATCTCCATGACCAAACATTTTTGGTGAAGTATTTTAAAATAATTTACCTTCATTTAATACTGAAAATGTCATTTACCTTGTCCTGTACTGGCTCTGTTTACTAAATCGCACTTACTTAATCTGTTGCATTCCCAAATAAACCATTTATATCTGAGTAATTCGTAATTAATCTAATCTGGTGAACACTGGCATACCAACAATATTACACTTAAAAAAACCATTTGCTATATCCATTCAAATATATCTGGATGTATTTGTATTTTGCATGGGCTGTACTATGCAGTGGATCACGTCAATGTTAGTCACTAATTTTCAGGAATAGGGGCATGAGCATGTGTCAGTAACCTTTTAGTTTCAAAACTTATGTAATTTTAAGTTCTTTTTAAATATGTATTATTGCTGAAAAAAAACACACAATACACATTTCAGAATATCTGTAAACAATTATAGCACAAACAATGTATGCAATTTATATGTAACAAATTCCTGGATATTATTTCAACCATAATTCAAAATTTCAATGCTTATAATTTGCAGAGGCAGTATACGCATATATTTTAGTGGTCGTTACAGAATTAGTTTTCCTTCAGTTTGCTTTCCAATACCAAAACCCAAAAGCTACTGTATGTTATAATTTTCCTTATTTTGTTCCATTTTTTTCAAATGTGTAGTAATCTGATATGTCTGTTTTGCTATTATTTTCTATTTTTCTATATTTTAGATCCTTAAGCGCGTAATTTTTATCTTTTCCATTTACTTTGGCTTCAACTCTTTGGCCTACCGTCACTACATTTTTTTTATTTTGTAAATTTTGTCATTTCGAATGTCTGACTGTATTTATCCGAATCCAGATTAACGGGAGCTACGGTAACCGCCTCGGATTCTACGTAACAACGGTTGACATGGACTCAGTTTTAACCTATGGTTTAGCCCCCTAACTACTGCTAGACTTAAAACCCCGCTGTTTGACAGCTAAACGACCCGTTTTTGGGGTAGACCTTGGACCGGACCTGGCATTGGTCTTTTTACATTCCAACGCCTTATGTCCTAAATTCTTACATACGCAAGCCTACCGAGTGATCACTCGATCCACGATCTGCTTCGCTGTTGCTCTGCTCGGGGAGCACTGCTACGGAATCCCACTGTAAAACTATGTAATCCGTGGGCATCTGCATATCTCTCGGCAATCTCCGCCACGCAATCTATATCGCGACATTGCCTCTCTTTCAAGAATACAGAGTGATCCTTGCTGCAATAGTTCAGATACTGTTTTCTCATCAGCAAACCAACTCACATGTTAAGAGTCATTGCCTATACCTGCACAGCTTTTTCCAATGGTCAAAGTATACACTAAACCGTACCGCGAACTGACTACGAGTACTAAACTTGTTACGATCACCTTCCTCAGTAATCTGGAAACGCTTTAACAGAGCTAACTTAAACTTATCTTTGTCCATGGCGTTACTAACAAATAACTGCGTGTAAGTAACGAGCGCCTTACCAAGCAACAAAGTACAAAGCCCAACTCTCACGATCGTAGTGCAGACACATCGCTAAACGCTCAAAACGCTCTAGAAACGAGTCTAGCTTATTATGCCGCTTATTAAAATGGGAGAGCTTGCGTTAGGAATCGGTTCCATACTTCTCATTTTACTGTCGCCCTCATCGACCGCCTTGGACTCAGCTTTTAACGTAAGCGCCTTAACTCTAGGCTCTGGCTTACGCATCGCGCTCAGCATCTTCCCGCTGCTTGGCCTATGAAGCATCAACCCGCTTGTTAAGAAACTCCTGTTACGCCTCGTCTTTGTAGCCTAGCGCCTGTCCACACTCGAGAATGGAATTGATCGTATCCATGGTGTCATTTTAACTAATCGACTATATAAGTGTACCGTGTAAAGTGCACAAAAATCCACAAGAGTAAACAATAGCCGCTATCAAAGTGAACCGAAAGTATCCATACAATCACATGTTGGTTCCATCGAAAATCAAAAGTCGCGCGGACGGACGGACGATCATCAAGAAAAGTTTGTGGAAGTTTGAAAGAAAAGACCTACCTGCCGTGCGACCTCATTCCACAAATTCCACAATCCAAGGTGAATAAATTAAATTAACGGCTGCGACTTCAAAATCTCTACCCTTATCTGACTTACTATTAAACGTGTAACAGTCGTGCATTCTATCACTGCGTAATTATCAAGCATAAAACTGTAATGTATTACCTCTTAATATTAATCTGCCTTTACTCTATGTCGCGTGTGAATACATCAGGTTTCAGCACTGACTTTCAAGTTAAACTACAAATCATACCAGAAGTTATTTTTTCCTTATGAAAGTTTTACCGAATACTCAGCCTTATAGGATGGTAGCTCAACAGGGCTTAGTCAATCATGAATGCACGCTCGCCATAATAAGTATGGCCAGATATCCTGAATGCACGCTCGCCATAATAAGTAAGGCAAGAGACCCTGAATGCAAGCTCGTTATAATATGTCGGACCACAGAACGCGCGTTATCAGTCTGTATATATAAAGCAAGCGTTAATCCACGATTGTCCTGTGTTAGAGCTCCCTTTCAATGGCTCTTCTCTACTTTTGAGTTTCTGTTATGATAACATTTTAAATTCTTATTTTAATGTGTATTTGATGTATGAAATGTGATAAGCAATGTGTTATCCATTTTCTTTCATAACACAAAACAAATTCCATGCCAAGTCAGTACACACACATATATATATATATATATATATAATATAAAATAATGTAATATAATTTAAGATAATATAATATAATATAATAAAATATAATATAATATAAAAGGTGTGTTTAAAATGTAATATGTATGTAATACTTGTATATACAATATATAACAGTAGAGTATATATAATATGTACACAAGTATTTATGTTTTATTTGTGTGTGTGTGGATTTATCTTTAAAGACATACATGTATGTTGTATGGTTATAACAAAATATCAAATGTGTTTGTATGTTTTATTTTCATAACAAAATTTTATGTACAAATAAGTTGTTTTGAGTGAAAAATATTATATATATAGCGTGTGCTTTTGTTGTGTAGATTTATTGTAATGACATGTTTGGATGCCAGTCAAAAAATACTAGTACTGAATCCATAAGTAATGCACTTTGATGAGTAAATGTGTCTAAGAGCAGTCTTATTCTACACTGCATATTGTGAAGAGGGTTGTTTGCTGTTCAGGGTCTTCCAATCTGATCCATGTGATTTGAAGGACAGTATAAAAGATGAGGCTGTTGTCCCAAATAACCCAGCTGCAGCATCGTCCCATCAATTTAAAAAGTAGCTGTCGAAGGCTGCATTAGTGTCTTAGCAATCACAAATATTAAAGATAATGACAAATTACACAGTCAGTCATAAAGAGAACTCCAAATGTGTTTCAGCAGTCTGTCTGCTCCCTTGTTGTTCTGACTTGCCATATTGCACTCACAGATGTTACACTTAGACCGTCAGATCATACATTGGCATACATACCCATGCATTTAATCCAAATATACCTACACAAATACTGGTCAATCTTACCAAACGCAAAACATGGGTAAATTTGTATAATTGTAAAAATATTAAAATTCAAAATTATAATTTATTGTAAACGTACTTTTCTTAGAGTCAAATCTGCTATCAGAGTATTATAACCAAGGAATATATTGCTTCTGGACACATTCTTTTTTAAGTATTTTATTTTACACAATTCTTCAATTGGAGGGTACTAGAAGAACCCCTGAAATCCATATTAACGGTTACACAGCAGCCCAAACAAAAACAGAGCAATTATTTTTATAATCTCACTTGCAAATTTTAATTTGCCAAGGTAAAGCCAAGCTGAGGCTGCATAGCGAGTGTACTTTACTTATAACATTGCAAATATAATATAGATTAATAACGGCCATGGGGCTTTCCATGGAGTGTAATATACTAAACTATATTGACGGTGTATAATTATAATGTGCATCCGCTTTTTCTATCATGATACATGACTCTATGCTTTATGTTATTTATTTTAATTTGTCATATATATAAAGAAATATGTATATATAAACGCATTAAAAGGCAGGAGTGTTTGTGTTATAATAAGATATATAAAAATCCCAGTACAGTAATGTCTCATTATTCATGATTGGGGGTGGGGGTGGGTGGGTGGTTCTAACAATAAGTACCGCGTCCCTCCATGTGACTGGATTTGGTCGCATAAAGCTTCATTTAAGACCAGTCCCGTGTGTTGTACTAAAGTAAGGCCTGTCAAATAAAAACACATTTTACGAATATTAATAATTATATATAGTAATACTACCCTCACCTAACCTTAACCTTGCTAATGGCAAATCCAAGTTAATTATCAGCCGAGTGAATGTGCCGAGTTAACACATGACACCACGGCACCTGTTTAAACATTGTTATAATAACAAACTTTGTTGCAAAGCGTCGAGAGCGATATTGAGCAAATTCGACCACTTGAATTCTATCGGCATATTGTACTACTCCAAATTTTATTGCTTAAACAATTATACATTTCTGAATTATCCCTTTATTTGGTAATCATCACCTGAATATCCAATAAAACCTGGAGCGGCAGCTGTCACTGGATGGCTTCTAATTACATGGCTTGAAATTATATAAGGCTAAGTTCGAAGTTGCCATAACATCTACAGATCTAAATTCACCACTTTATTCTCCTTTTATGGTGTCTCAGACGTAGTCATCTGAGGAAGATTCTACCTCCTCGCTTGACCAGCTCACCCCGTCGGCCGTGCTTGAACCAGTGAACGCGCAACGGGAGTTCTGGTTATGACATCACACACGTCCAGGGGCTGTCTTAACTTTTTTTCAGGGGGTTCCTAGGACTCCGTTCACAAATTCGTTCCTATCACGGATAGTATCCCCCTAATGTCTGAAATTAATACATCAGTTTTATGTGTAGGGTTATACCTATCATATATGCAAAAGCACCAAGATGGTGGATGTAGGGCTTTAAGGATATCAAAAAATATTCCTGGGCACAGCACATAAAATGTTTGTGATATATTTATATTTTCTGACATTTAAATCAATCAATCCTATAAGTGTTGTGTTTATGGCATATGACATATAATACACCTTTTCCGGCATAAAATGATAATATGTATATCATATCATAAAACTAGTTTATTCAATCCATCCTTATGTAAAGATCTCCCATTCTATGAGGCGTCAGGTGAAGAATTGTGGCAATACGTTGAAAGCACCAAACCTTGCATAGGTATACGGTATTTGTCTTCCGCTTTTACTTGAAAATATTATACTTTATATTTTGACATGCTCGAATATATGAACATCAGTGAACATGCTGTATGAAATTACGCTTATGATATTTACAAGTCATTACATTGACGTATGTGTGAACAAGACAATAATGGTGTAATTTTTTAGGCCGGTTGTGACTCTTGTCCATTTCTTCTTATCTCGGAAGCATAAACGTTACATAAACAGTTCATGAAGTAGGACCCCTTTCACGTTTTTAAATTTTTAAAAATATACCAACTTCTTACATGCCTGAAACATCTGGTTTAAACTTGTATTACTGTCATCTTCCTTACCATAGTCCCACGGTACGCGGTGCCGAGTCTCCAATGTTAATTACATAAATGGTCAATAGTAACGTATGGCACTCATCCGAAATGAGGTATGGAAAAAAATGCTTCTCAGGCTCAAGGGTAGAACACAGGATTCAAAGTTAGGAGTTCGTTACTTCAAATAACAGCTTAGGCTTTGAGAATTAACGGTCGCCCCCGACCCAGGGTGAGCGTTTTGTAGGCTTAATAGAAAGGCTGAGCCCCACAGCCTTGTATCACTCACAAACAAGTGCGTCTTTGAGGGGTTCCTTGGTTTTATGAACCAGCAATGGGGATGATTTCACTTCAAGGACCCACAGGTGTGGCAGACAGCGGGCCATGGTTACACATAAAAATGATATGGTAGAAAGCGAGTGTTACGCCACTGCCATGTAGTCCCAAACCAAAATGGAACTAAGATATACATATATAGATTAAGAATTAGATAAAAGAACATAAAATGGAGGCAGTTACCTCCACCAAAACAAATCTATATAAAATTAGACATGGATGTCAGGGATATATATATATATATAATTATTATATAATATTTAACTGTGATCGGACAAATATAAGAAATAAGCATTTAAACCATGTCATTGGTAACCCATTGACTCTCATTTGCTCATTATAGTGTTAAATATTTTCCGTTCAATGTGATGTAGATTATAAGTTAGGCTACAACATTTAATACATCTTAGGAAAGATAAGTCTTCCAAAAAGTAGGTTCACGTTGCAGTGTTAAATTTAAAGGTAGCCTCGTATGTGTAAGCAGATTGGTTATCTGTGTGCCTCTAGGCAGTGTCGAAATCACAAATATAGACAAAGCCCGTCCGAGCTGGAGAAATGTAAACATCTGAAATTAAATATCTAACAAATTATAGGTATATGTATGTGTCACATTATATATAGTAGTGTTGTTATGTTGCCAAATATTTTGATTCTTATGAGTAAGTTGTTTGTTTTTAGAAACATAGAATTAAACTGCTTGAATATGCTATAAAAAAATAAGAGTAAAAGTAATCAGAGTATAAGCAAAGTATCAAATGATCTTACCTTATTCCTGAAATATGCAATGATTAATTAATATCCTGTCTTTATTCATTCAAAATATTGATTGCAGTAAGAACCATTGAAATATGCAATGTCAGTAAAACGTTAGATAAAGCATGTCCGCCCTTTTTTTCTAAATTTAAAAGTTGTTCATTCCAATTATATCGATTCATTCAAAATTCCTTCGAAAAGAGCCCTTCAGAAACCTTTGAATTGAACAAATGTGAAAAATAATTTAACAACATACATTTTTGCCTGTGCCCAATACATTGCAAACGTATTTTCGATGGATCGTCAGTTGTTTTTAAAAAGTCTTTTTAATGAATATTTAATTATTCTGTACTTAACAATTGCTGTTGAATCATCATGTCTGTATATTTATACGCCGATTGGTAAGTGATATGCTATAACGGAAACAAAACATACTTGCAAAATTGTCGACGGAATGCGTATATAGCGAGAGAAGTGGAATACATTGAGAATTGCTGAATTATTCTATCGTTAAACTTACCATGTAATGTTGGTTAATTTATGCAAAAAAATATACAAGGTGAATATATAATTTCTACTGCAACTTTGCTGAACCTACTTAAGGAAATCAGTGCGTATATATCTTCTAAAAAAAGAGGCAATAACGTTGCGGAAATAATTTTCAATGGCTACATCATGTTTATATCATATTTGTTTTTTTATTCATTGTTGCCACAAATTTCCTGGTACCATTTATGTAAAAATGCTGAAACATTGTGCGGAAATACATATATAATACCTACTTGATAATATAAATAAATATAATACTCACGGATGGAGCCTGCAGAAAACCCATAGGCAATCTTAGTCTAAAAGCGCATAAAGCTCTTCAGCTTCATCGCGGTGAACCAAGAGCTCATTGCTGTCCATGTACGCCTCAAATCTCGTCGATCCAGACAAATGTGTCTCGTCGGTGCGATGATGCTGACGAAATGACGGTACGGGTACGATCCGGGCAGTCTCGGGGTCAGCCACAGCAGCTCGTTAGCATAATGAGTCACAGGCAAGACACGCATCATGAACGGGTCCCATTTAGTAAAGTCTGCTTGGTAGCCTTTGTTAAACTGGTTTACAAAACAATTCAAGTATTTGGCAAAGTGTATTGCTTATCTGCTGAATGAGTGTGACATCTTGAGTTATTCATTAATTCGGAAAACAACTTCGAGTTCTTAGCATTTTTATTATGCTGTATTGCTTGGTCTGTTTAGCTTTGGTAAATTTGCTTTAATATGGAAAGAATTTAAAAGCATTTTTTGAAAACAAATGAGCTAGCAACACATCTCTGTTTCAGTGGAGAGGTGTTTCTTGGAATGTTACAAAATATATTCATCTTTATTTAGGTAAACCATATAAAATGTTAACCCAATATTCATTTACCAGCACTGTTGACAGTTTGCCTGCTCATAGGTTGATAATTTTCAAAGCTCAATATTGTTCTTTTAGCAGAAGTAATCCGACTTATAAGTAAAATAACACATTACTTGCAGGATTTACCTGAAGGATCCGCTCCTAAACTTGCAATGGGACTTCTCATTGCATCCTGTTTTAACACATAGACATTTTGATATAGAAACACACACGTATATATATATATATATATATATATATATATATATATATATATATATACACGCATATATATATATATAAACACACGCATATATATATATATATATATATATATATATATATATTTATTAATACATTCATACTAGATGCATCTTGTTTATAAGATTATGTAATGATCTGGTAATAGGACTGAAAGTCGCATATTTTTTACCTGCGCTTCCCGCGGGGACTTTTTTGCATGTTTTATGTGTCATGATACGAAGATTACTTGTGTTAGAATTCTCAAGGAAACCCATTACTAAAGAGGCTAAGGAAATAATGGCTTAATATGCTAATCAGGAAATCATTTAAAGAAATGGGTTTTGAAAAAAAACGCGGGGCAGATATAGCAGTTATGTAAGAGTTTATTTGAATAAAAAAAATTCCTAACATCGGCGAGATAACAGGACGACACTGAAAATGACATGAAGAAGAATTATTATGAATGTAGTTATATGAATTTTTTTTTATATAAATGGAAGATCAGAAGACATAAGCAAAACTTGATTTTGCTTATTTCTGGGTTTGTTTAGCAGCCGCTAATATGCCATTGAAGGCTTTTGCCCGCACAAATATAACGTATAATTGCTCATGTGAATATACAGACTCAGAAAAGTAGATTCGAACAGTATCAAATCTCCGACCGTGAGCTTTGCTGATTGTAATGCAATAATTAAGTCTGACTTGAAAATGACAACGCACCATGTACCATCATATATGGCTGATATCTTTTGATGCAGGTTTTATCCGACGTTTCGACAAACGTCCGTTGTATGACGAAGAAAGAACGTTTCCGCTTCTGTCATGAGTATGCCTCACTATCAATCGAGTTCTTATTGTATATACATGCCTGCCGTTAGGAATATCAATCAAGGACACCCTATTATCAAATAGTATATAAGTTGAACAATATGAACAATGTGTTTAACAAATATCTTTTTTATAATCTCATATATTAAAACCATTAGTATCATGGAGGGATACGCATAAATGTATAGAAACCAACATCGCTGTAAACGCGCATAAAAACATTAAATAGTGGTCCTTTCTCTGGTTTCAGTGTAGTGAGTTGACCGAAAATGAAAAGAACTCTCATTTAGAGCGTAGTTATCTGGTCCTGGATTACCGCTTGAAAATGAAAGATTAACTTAAAATTCTCTCGAAGGAGTGAAATCCTTTTAGAGGCGTTGTAATGAGTATTTGGGTGAATGGTGATTATAATGGATTGTGTCCATTTGGCCTCCGCCAAAAGCCCTCATGATGTTAATTGGCCAATGACTTCGAATCGCGTATAAATACTAATTGCGCCCTAAAGAAAAATCATGACATGCGTGCAGGAAATTCAAGCACATCAGAGAACTACTCTTTCACGGCTGTGTCAAAGTTTTGTTAAAAAAATATGTCAATTATATCAACGGTTGGTATAACTGTATAGTCTTTATGGCAATCAAACCATATTAGAAAACGTTGTAAAGATATTTGAGTTGTTCAGTTACCGGAAGTACATAGACTCACATTGGCCAAAGAGTTATTGGGGAATGGCTCTTGTTATATAACCTATTCCTGTAGTAAGCACAGTGACTGGGTAGATAAATATTATTTATCCTTATTATTCACCATGTGATAAGTACCATTGCGACTACAACGGAATAAAGGAAATATAGCACGGCCAGTAATACAGGTGTTTGACAACAAACTTTATACTATTAATTTGAGATCAGTTCCAGTCAATAATAATCATCATCAGGGCACTGCTTTGAAAACAGTGATTTTATGAGGGATGTCCATGTGTTTTACACACTCAATGGTACTAGCCTAGCCAATGCAATTGCGGGTACGACATGCCTTACCTCAGTAGCTCGAAAGGACAGTCAGTTCTGAGTTTGGGACAGAGTTATTTCAGAATAAACTTCTATTCATTCATTCATTCATTCATTCGCTTTCTTCAAATATTATATTATCTTCTCTCGGGTGACATTATGCCAAGCAGGCCACTGGAAAGTTTACTATACAACGCAATCTATCACAGGCGCTGATCCTTCTTATGTGACAGGTGTCTTTAGTAACATAGCCTCGCCATCCCTTGCATCAACTGCCCAAACAATTATTGTTGGCGATGAAATAACCCCAGGGGATGTTGAAGATGGCCCAGAGTCACCGCTGATGTAACGCTCAAGCGATCGCAAGTTCTGCCCATAAATGAATCATGAATCGGAATATTTAATAGGAGGGTCAATACGACAACTCTGTACACACTGGAATTCATGTCTTTCTTAAGGTGTTTAATTATCTTGTATACAATCTGCCAAATGGACTGTTTTTCCTTGCGGGTTTGGCATCAATCGCTTTGTCGAGTTTTGCATCTGACGAGTTGTATCAGACTGGGGAGCTGAACAGGTATACTGACTTCGTCTCTGGATCACCAATGCTGTTCTGCCTTGCTAAGTATTTTTCTCGCAGGCCAGGCTGGTGGTAAACTTTAAAAAAATGCTTTGTCGGTGGTCCTTTCAGCAGGCGGTTTAAGAAAATCTGAGTTCTCTGGCCACAGCTTCCGCAGAGGAGGAAGTTCGTCCGCCTATGTCTCGAGGGTCATTCCTCACCTCATCAAGCTGCAACGAGACTGGAAATCGTCGGCTTATGAATGATATATTTCTTTTCCCATGGACAACAAGATTAAATTGTTGGCAACGGCAATTATGTAAAGAATTTGCTCAGCCTAGTTTGGGGATTGGGGATGTTTGTGTTATGACCCCCAATCTATCATTATGAAATTATTATTTAAACTTGTGCACTAGTTTTAAGACGGATTATGATCGAGGTTGCTTGCTTTTAAAGTTTTTAACGCATCTATCTTAGCATCAATAGCGGATCTTCCATATGGATAAATTGAAAAATTATTGAAGGTATTATTTGCCATTTACTTGAAATGGGAGACCTCGGAGAAGACTCTTACAATAAATAGCTTAGTCTCGAGATTTTTTTTTCATTGTCTGTTGCACAGGTGTGTCTCTTGCATGCACGGTAACAGTATTGCGCTAGTTCTTGAAGGCACGCCGTCCCACCCTCCCACTTGCTATCAAATTTCTGATCTGATAGTTAACGTTGTTGTAAATCTGTATGCTGCTTGTATGAGGATGTTTGTCTCATTATATGTGACATTTATTATCACTACCTATTTTTTATGTTATTTTTTTTGTTGTGCACCAGATTTGATGATTGGTTATGGTCGAGATTGCTTGATGTTTGTCAAATGACAGTAATACATTTAATGTTTTCAATGCACCTATACTATTATTAATAAAGTATCTTTCATACAGATAAATGAGTGTACAATTCGTGTTTTGCTATAAAGTATAAAGGAGTAATAATGACATTATATTTACATATATATATATATATATATATATATATATATATATATATATATATATATTAACGTATGTACATTTGCTTGAAAAAAAAATGTTGAACATTCACTAAAGCCATATTAAGCATAATTCCTGTAAAAACACAATATTATTTTTATATTTTAATCGTCATGTTTAATAACGGTGAATATTACCCAGGCTAGTTCCTGTTAGCTACCGTCGCATACATACTGGCCATGTTTTAATTGTATCATGTAAGCCGTACCCCAATTATGGTATATAGACCTTGGGGCACATTCAGATAATAGCACAGGATTTTATATAAACTAGTCAACTTTGATTTATTCCATTGCTTTCCATGCGACGAGGAAACACGTTTTCCAATTGTGAGCGCTCTGATTCTGAATTTTCGGGTTTTGTTTATACACATGCGGCACCAAAGTTATAATCTGTTTACCATGTGTTTAAGAATATACGTATCTTAGGACTGACTGCAATATTTTATACCCATGAGTAACAGAGAATGTTACAAAGTATAATATATATGTGTGCGTTTGAAAAACAAGATATATGGCAATATTTCAGAATAAAGTGCCAGATTCATAATTAACAATGGTAGTATTGAGTTATGTATTATATTTCGTTATACCATAACATTACTGAAGTCGACAGTTAACCGGATAACATATGGTTAATACTTGTGCACGTTAAATATATTTTTCTTATACCTAACATCCCAATATGTCTACGAAATTTGCCAGCAGTTCATCTTTATATCGCGTAAAAATGCTTTACAGGTTGGTGCATAAATATGAGCTGGAGAAATGCGCTACTCAAAAAATGAATATTCCACGATAACATATCTGCCATTCAGATCAAAATAATTAAATGGAAAATGCGTCGCAAGTGATTCATGTTGTTTTTAACTATTCTCGAGTTAACCTTGCAAATGTTTCAGGTCAATGTGTGCATCCATTCATGTGCAAATTTGTTATCTCTATACTTCGGATTCCTTGTATAATTATGACTGTGGGTATGTTAATAATACTGTTAATAATAACATAGATGTTTGGCATACATTTACAATATATGTCACCGATAGAAAGTTTCTGTAATCCTTAATGTTTAGTGTGTATGGCAACTCAGGTGATAATTCTGTTATAAAACATATGAAAACAAGCGCAAATAACTCCCTATGCATAAGTATTAGGTATTAGATGTAATATGTAACATTTAGGTTTGTGACGTTTATTTTTCTTTGCACTGATATCTTTATGCCACGAAGTGGCCGGTTCGCCAGTTACGACTTGTGCAATTTGGTTGTTTATAACAGCTCTGAGATTCTCTCATATAAATCATGATAAGGAAAACTCGCAAAAGTAAAAATAAAGGACCAGAACCGACAATACAAGTTTTCTACTTGAGTGTTAATATGTCGGTGTATTCGCTCATTAGATATCGAAGCGAAGGATTAAATCCTGATAATTTCCTTTATGTTTATAAGGCAACTCTTCTGAGCTCATACTAACGTCATACCTGTCGTCTTGTTGTGGTGACCGACTGATTTAACATATCCGCCCTCTGCTATACTTTGATACAAATTTATATACAAAAATATACTTTAAATGCAATTTATGACTATTCATGAAGAAAAGTATTAGTTACCTCTGTTTATGACTTGATTCACGTTTCAGAAGATATCATTCCGAACACCATTCACAGTCTTAATTAATATCTCCGTGATAACAATAAGGCAAGTCCTCCTTAAGGACATAGTGGTTCTTAATGAATGACATCATGGCACCCGAGAATGGACAATTTAGGTCTCCAGGCTTCAGTTTTTCTTTAAATTATCTGGGCCCCGGCTCCATTTTGTTTTGTGTTCAGGCAAATTAGTGAATTTTAAGGAATACATCAGTTTTCGTTCATTCCTACCAAACAAATCAGTTTAAGGAGGGTGGTCCTATCAAAGTTAAAAGATTAGGCAATGAACAAAACATAACTGATTTCATTTAGAATGTCTCATTTCTCTCAAATGTGGGCTAATCCCTAACCAGTGAGAAAATAACAAATTGTGACTTTTGTTTTATCAAGTGCTTTAATTTCAATTAATAAATCATATGCTCTTTTTTAATTTGAAAAGGATAATTGTATTTCAAACCTATGCAATTGTATTTTAAGTCATCTTGGAATCCACTATGCCTGCAATAGTGCATCTGGAGGAAGTGTTCCTATCAAAAACTTTGAGGTGTTGCATGATTAAAAGATGGTAACGCATGGTGCTTCCTTTCCGGCATGTCCTCATCCTTCACAAATTTGGGTATATGCCACTTGACAATGCCCTATTGTAACCCCTAAAAATTTTTTATGATTTATACTGTTGATAAATTTTCCACTTAAATGATACATCAAGTTAATCATATTTTATATAAAAATTGGCAAAACACAATGCATCAATATGAAGTATTTGCCTTCTGCTGTTTAATAAAACATCATGTCAGCACCTGTCATGATGTATTTTCAAATCAGTGAATATATTTCCTGAACATTAGGCTTGTGATGTTTATATAATTGGATTGATACTTGCACAAGAACACGACAATGTTGGTGTGGCATGCTCTCAAGTCTTTGTACCTGTAGTACATCTGCAATCAACATTTCCCTCAGTAAGAAAACGAATGGTTTGCTTAAAACATGCCATTCGACAAGGCATCAATAGCTTTACTTAACTCGCGAACTGTTGACTCAATGTCTAGCTGTTCCAGAACTGGCAATTGTGGGATAGAGTTACCGGCTTCCTCGGACAATGTATTATGTGTGAAATAGAGTTCCAGGTAGAGTCCCATACATCTGTCCATCTGCTTTCTGTCATCCGTTATTACATCATTCATGATTTTCAGGGGAGCCGTTTTTTCTGATGGGGCGGGGTCAAGTTGTTTTCCTATGCCCTCGTACATTCTTATAATGACTCGTGTAAAGTTGCCCTTCTCAGTGTTAAAGCAAAATTGGATCTAATGGTTATTGGTATATTTCCTCTATAATCTTGTTTCCACTGTTAAAGCCACTTATGGGTTATTTGTTGACCTTTGTATGTTTGCAGTCTGTTTTTCCACGCCCGGAATGTGTTTTGCAGTTAGTAACAATTATAATGCACAAAACAGTACTGGTAGACAATTTTGGGCCATACTATTTTAGACATGCCTTTATTAAGGTAATTCCCCACTACAGCGCTATCACAGTAAAACACTATATGTTTGTAGCGCAAGGGTTCTTTGCAGCGCCTAACCGACAGTAATAGCGTAAAAAGTTCCTTTATGTTAAATTGCTACTCTGCCACTTCTGGGAAATCGGCTTCCTAGGCACAATAAAACTATTCAGTAAAGAAAAAGCCTGCATCCGTCTCTTTGCATGCGTCCGATAAATGCAGTGCCGTTTAAATTTGCGCTAAAGATTACCAAAAAGTTTTTATCTGTGTGCGCCTGTTTTGTAAGCCTAATGTAGAGATAAGACGTTTCGCGAATTTTAAAAGGTCAGTTAAATGACGCACGTGTGTCCGACCACCACGTACAACTTTAGCTGCCCACTGCAGTTTACCGACCAATGACTGTAATTGACACTTCGTAGCCTTGCGCAAGTTTTGCCACTTTGCAATAATGCAACAAGATCTTAAAGTTTGCCGCTTTGAAGAGACAGCGTTATAGTTTTACTGTTTAATTCCACTCCTGAAAGGGCAATGCGCTGTGTCGGGAGCGGCACTTAATTGACAATTATCGTGAAACCAATTTGCTGTAATAAGTCTTGTGGACATTCGTACGCTTTCCAGCAGCGTTTGTGTAAATATTTCATAAGGATGAAATCATCCAAGTATGCACGTATATTGCAAAACCTCCGTCTGTTCTCGGACAATTGCGATAGTCTGTTAAAATACTTTGACTCATAGATGCATCGAACGGCAACTTACTATCAGACATGTAAACGGTCTTATTGGTCGCTTTAAAAGTTCACTTTAGACCAGTAATGGGGTAGCATTCTGGGAGTATCGGCACAGATCTATATACCGACTGAAGGTCTTTCTTTGCTATAAAAGCATTAGGTTCTATTTAACTGACAATATTATCTAGTGTTTCATAAGTAAAGGTATCGGTGTGAGCATAATAGTTAAGGGCCGGGTCCACCGGTTTGAAACAATCATGATTCAGTCTAACTTGACCTGGCTTTTCCATTTGCCGACACTATACATGTAATAATGTAATTACCCTGATGTATTTCCTTATAAATTTGTTGTTCTACTATTTTAACATTACGTGGGTCTACAGCCGATTTGTAATTTCTGCATTATACATCTTTGACACCAATAGTATTTCTAACTATACTAGCAAACTGCTATTCCCCGGACAGCAGGTGACGGTTTTGGTTTCAGGCATATTCACTCCTGGGATTATTACCAATCATGCGGGTGACACTATGTTGCCATTGTTGGTGGTTTCCGCCCAGCCGGACTCTAAACAGACATGCGCGTATTAGCACGCCGCGAACCGGCACCAAATTCTTCTATTGAAACTAAGACAGGTTACCCTGCCAGAATAATCAACTAGTTTTTTTTTTATATTTTATATATGTAGAACCTTTTGTCCAACATTACTAACATGAGGTGTATATTTTATTGTTCCTCAACTGAACCCTCCTTTGGTCTTATATTTACGGTATTCAATCTGAATAAATGATGGGGTAGTGTTCTGTAACGCATACTCGCCAAGCTTCTCATTAAACCGCAGGTTTACAAGTATGTGGGCAACATATGACAGCTTCCCTGACTGTGTTAACCTTAGCATAATACGTGATTTAGCAGAAATCCAATGGGCCAAAATTTTATATTCTACTATTTTTTTCCCCTCCGTGTTCTAATGAAATGTTGAGCAGTGCAAGTTCTTGTTCCACCGATACATCTATCCTTTCCCGAATAGCAGAGATGCAGTCTGGTATAAGCAACGTTTTAAGCTTACCCGATTTTTCTAGCTGGGGGCACAGTTCGCCAAGTTCACTCGTGTCACGATCATCCAACAGACCAACGCAGCAGGTAGTACGTCATCTCCGAGTCATCAACCCGTTCATTGCTTTTTTTTTGCCAGTGATTTTGTTGTTACTTGTTGCTGGTCCTTACTTTCTTCCGGCATAGCAGACCTTGTGTTTAGTTCTTAAATATCGAAATTAAGGGCAGTGCGTTGTCTAATGTTCAAATTCAGATAAAATGTATCTTGGTCCGTTCAAGATAACAGAATCTTTTCATTCCAAATTCAATTTTCTTTTAATTTTGCGACAGTTGATGCTTCCAAACCGACAGTTTCTGCCCAATTTTTCTAGTTCATTTTTTGTCTGCCATGCCAGGGGTCTGTTCACGTCGGCGTGTCTTTAGAAACTAGCGCAATTCTGTTACCGTGCATGCAAGAGACGCACCTATATGAAGGCTATGAACTGTAAATAGACTAAGCCGCCCATTGTTAGAGTCCGGCCCGAGGTCTCCTGTTTGATAAAATTGCGAATAATATCTTTAATTATTTTTCACTGGATTACCAAAGGGATCTCTTTGAAGGGTTTTTATGTGGTCTCTAATTAGAAGTCCTCAATAAATTAGAGCACTAATTTGTTGTAGGGTTGTATTAATACAGTGCATTGTTCTAAGCAGTTGCTACTATGCATGGTATTGTAGTTTCACGTTACAAATATAAGTATAAGCCTAAAAGAAGAAATTTAAAAGAAAACTAGTTGGCCAATGAACAAAAAACATACATACAAGGCTTATTTAGGCCGGATGTCCATTCACAAAAGAGTGGGATGTTTGTTTATGAGGGAGGGTAGAATAGATAACTTCCTGGCGATGCTCGTATTTTAAGTTTGCAATCACATGCACTACATGTTTGTATTGTTTTTTTTTTGTATAATTTTATATCTTTAAACTAAGATCATGATCTGTCAATATTATTATAATCAATAAAACCAAGATATAGTATGGTAATGAATAGTTAATATTAATATCAGTATCTTTATAGGTAAATGGGCATTCACTCTCTTAAACCGTGATTCACAAGCAAATGTTAAAACGTTAAATTTTAGTGAGCATAATTGAACTGCTTTTTTAATTCCGAAACCTCAATATTTTAACTATTCCCATAGACAGTTCAAATAAAACGTTTTCTATAATTTAAAATGCATTGCACTTTTGAAAGGGGACCACTGATTTATACAAAATCGATAAACTTATAACGTTTACATTTATACACAGTTGATAATTTACTAAATATATGTAAATGCATTTATTATCCTTATTATTGTGTATATTTAAATTCTCATTTTAGGTGTAACGGCCACTAATGTGACAATCTGACGATGTTTAGAAAATGTAATTTGGGAGGTTTTTCATATTTGCTGTTACCATAAAAGTTGCATCTAGTAAACAAGAATTCAATATTTGAATATCATGCCGATCAATGTGTGTTTAAACCCAAATGCTACTTAGAGTCCCCCCAAAACGGGAAAATAACCAACGGTAAAATTTAAATGAATATTAAAATCATAACTAATACATTGTGTTTAGTGTCCTATTTTGCTGCATTGATTTTAACATGGTATTGATATTTAGCTTTAGAATATCTATATGGTCTTCCTGACCCTAAAATTTCAGGAAATTCTCATACTTCATAGGATTTTCGGTAATCAGGAATAACACGTATTCAATTGGAAATGTAGAAAATACGAGGGTATACTTCAGCATTATAAATTATGTCTTAACGCAAAACAAAGTCTGTCTTATGACACATACGCTCCGCATGCAGCGGTTTAACACTTCAGTCGGCAAAGATTTCCTTATTTTGAGCCGCTTCTTTGTATTGCACGGTTATCTGGGCTAGACCTCCAGGGTGGTCACAGAGCAAAGCATTGCAATCACACAAATGAGAGCGTCGCATCGCATGTTGCATCCAGCTCCCAATTTTGCACATGCTAAACCGGCTCTTGTTGCTCCGATTCTTGGCCCTGTGACAGAACTGCTGTAAGCAGACGTATTGATATGTTCAGCAAACATACGTATATTATATGTGATGTACAAGATACAAGGAACAGGGAACAGGACTAACCTTATATAGCAAAACGCTGACTAACTCATCGTACAGAACGTGTTACGATTTGTGTACATAATCGAAGGCATCAGTAGTAAAAATTAGGATAATTACAAATTTTATAAAGATAACATTTTCTGAATACTGGTTCTAAACAATCATCCATATTTTAGAACAATATCCAAAGGGAGTCTTCCTATGTTCCGACGTTATTATGAAATTAAATGGGGCAGTTATTGTTATGTTTCATTGTAAAGATTAAAGGGCATACAACAAATATAACTATATTATATTAGAAGCCAATAAAACTTAAGGTAATTTTCTGGTGAGCAGGGCATTATCCTAATGGTGTAATGCAACAAAACAATTAAAACCAACATGTTTTTTGTCTAGGATTAACTTTCTGCTTGGCATGTGAACAAACACCTTTATTGAATCCGATTGTGGTGGCGTCCGGACAACAGGTTCCCTGCCAGACAAAGGTGGAGATACTATCTCTCCTACAAAACCTTGACTTAATCCACCATACAGTACGGTAAAATACATAACAAGATTAAAACAATTAACGAATAACCTGTTTTAACCAGATGTAATTGAACTGATGTTCATCTCTTGTTATTTCTCTTCATATCTGTATAAAGCAAACATGCTTGATTATTTGCTATGTCCTAACAAGAGCAATGTCGTATATCTAAGACGTATAATCGACTGGTTTATAGACAATTCATGCATGACAATAAGCAAGGGACACTTCAACATGTGCACGACCTAAGGTTGAAAGATTAATCCCGAAAGTCACAACCTGGCGAGAATCTATCCGGGAATGTTTGGGCGATTATTTACCCAAATAATAATAAAATAAATGTTTAACCTAAATGTCTACTCCCCTAATTTATTAAGTGATAAAGAAAAGTTGCTAATGATGCAAACAAAGGAACAAATAATTAAGCACAGCAACAGCGACATGTACTCAAATTCGTAGACGATGGTTCTATTACGTATGGTTTAAAAATCGTTTAATACTTTACCCTTACCCAAACACTGCCCCATCTGGCTGCACTGCGCATTGAGTTGTCTCTTTGACATAATTGCACCTACTCTGCATATGACACTTAATTTATTTTTGTCTGTGTGGGTGTATGCAGTAGTCGTGTCGTTTAACAAAAGCCCTCTCATCAAAATCGGAGTCATGCGGTCTTTGTTTTGAATTAAATAGCTTTACCTCCTGTTTAAAGTATGCAGGTCAACTTATATTTATATACATTGTACATTTTGTTACATGTCAAGCGAGAAGGAATATATTTGACACGAATCCTAAACATTTACCTTATCAAATATTACAAGAGGGGTATGTCTCAAAGAAAGTTTGAGTACTGTATTGCATATCTTAAAAGAGGTGTGCAACATCTTCAAACATAAGTAGAAATTGGATTTAAATCTCCATGCTAAGAGTTAAAAGTTGCATGTCCATGTTAAATTGAAAAAGTCGAGGTTCATATCAAATTGATATCATATGCATTATTTGTATGTGCATATATCGATAATCTTCTTCTGTGAAAAAAGCAATAAATAAGCAACTAGAAATGTGCTCAGAGAACACAGACCTCCGCCAAAGGAGCTCATTTTCCCAATAAAGCACTGTCAGGAATGCAACATTTTTCCTTATAAAAAGACCCCTAATGCTGTACGTTGATTTACGTGCAGTGCCGTTATTGGTTGTTCTCTGTGACGTCACGACTCGCACTCTAAAATGGCAATATCCTCATCTGCTACGTAAATGTAATCAACTGTTCCTTGCATCATTGCCGAGCTATACTGACTTTAAAAAAAACATAGCCCGTTAATAACTTTTTGAGTAATTCTGGTAACAGACAAACAGACAAGCCAACGCTGCCAAAAACATAATTCCGCCGTTTGGTGGAGGTAATTATTTGTTATTTAATGAAATAACTCGAATGGTCCGTGTGTAATGACGCACAGCCGGCTGTGTTTGCGTTTGCCCGAGTCTAACCTTCGTAAGTTATTAATGGAATTCTGAAATGCTTGAAAATTAACTCAAATCCCATGCTAGTTAGGTCCAACCATGTATATTTTACAAAACACATATTTACATTAACAATTAGTCTTGACAACTTCAAATTTGACTCTATCCTTATTTATAAAAAAAACTCAAGTAAGGGGGAGCTTTCACTTTCAAAGGAGCTATATAATACGGATTCCCGAATAATTTTAGGATTAATACAACTAATGCTGTTTGTATTTTCATTGGGACCATAATAGTCACTTTCAGCTCTTATTATGTAACATAAATTTACTGGGGTCTTGGTGTTATAATAATTGTATGTTTCTTGCCTTATTCCATAAACTGCCCAGAACTTGGCATCAATTGACAATATATATGTTAAGTGGGTTAAAAAACTTATGAAGATATGCGAGATAAAAGCAACAAATTATGTTATGTTTATGTGTTATTCAAGCCCTTACCAATATTATTTTAGAATCGAATCCCTATCGACGCATAACGACAACAATCTTGGAACTTCCAGCGTTAATATATCTGATTCTATACAATTTTGAAAAGAATCCTTGGCGTCTAAACACACATATGCATAGGCAGTAAGCAAAATTATGCTAATTTGTAACAAATGATTTATTCATGGGAAATCAGCATTTGAAGAAACACAATTTACAATTTATAATGTTTTATTAGTCAGGGAGCTTAGAGATTAAAGAAGGATTGATATATTTCAAAAGAAGGCATAAAACTTTTAACATGAACTATTCAATGATTAAACGTAGGAATAGGTGCCCAATACTCGTATCCCTCATGTATGATGACCGCCATGAAAAAAAGAAATTAGGTGTCAATATCTAAGCTTGTATGCCACGCAGTCCAACAATCTTTTTATCCAACTATATTTTAAAATAATTATAGTGCTTTTAAGGCATACAATGTAAATGAAATACATGTATATTGCAAAACAAAAACAACCAACACTCAATGCGTTGACTTTTGCAAATTTTGCCTTTCTTTTATTTATAACGATTTTTTATACCATTGTTCTAACCAAGCGGAAGGCCAGAGCCATGGCCTGGTATCATGTACCTGTTTCAGATTTTTAATCGAACACGCACTATTAACACCTTGAATTGGTGAAATAGGAGATACATGTTTTTCTATATCACATATACCAAAGATTGATTAGGATCCTGGCAGAGGCAGATATGTGGTCTGACCCCACTTTCCAGTTTGTTTTTACCATTGGCCCGCCGGAAAACTTTAGACGGACCGGCCTGTTCCTTGTCCTGGATATTAGGTGAACAGTGCTGCAAGCTCACAAATGTGTTTCTAAATAAAGACGGAGCCTAGTTACAGTAACCTCAATTTTCAAAAGGTGAAAGGTCACAAAAGGTGAGAATTATAATTAAATACCCTGCTGTTTATTTCATTTTTATCATCCCTTATTGACAAACTTCCTATTTGCAGAATTCAGCTGTGCATCAATTTAACTCAGGCAAACACTGATTAGGATTAACACATCTTTGTACACCAGGCAGACTATAGATTCGTATAATCTGTAAAAGATCAGATATAAAGTTTAGCATTTTGGAGATTGAGGCTGTGAGTGGCATTGTAAGTCTTATGATGTCTGTTGCTATAGTGTAATAATTATGTCAGTTGCAGACTATAGCTTTGTCTCCCAAGAAACCATTATGATCAGAGTCCAAGATGTTTTAGTACCAAACTAATTGGTAGTTTGGGGTTTTCTGGATCTTCATGTTCGCACTCTGCATAATAATGTGAGAAGTTACTGTCAGTTATTCATAGCCATTATCAGTCTGCAGGATTTTCTTTACAATGATGTTTATCAAAAAAACCTTTTGGCATACACCCATGAATAATGCTATGTATTAAACATCTATCAGTACCACCAAAGAGGGGAAGAGGAAAAACCGCTACCATTACTGAGTCAAAATATCAGTGATGCCTAGACTACATGCACATCACTTTTAATACCCCATCATTGAAATTTGACAAGACTGTGAGCATTTTATTATTAAAGAAGGAAAAGACGGTTCTCGAGCACCATGGTTGAGGAAGTCAGGGTGTAGAGATCATAACCAGGATGCATTGGCGACAAACTTACAAGTCTCTGAGTTGATGTATACTATTCTTTATTATAACTATAGAGCAGAAGGGGCAGCCCATTCCTAGGGGCTGGCCCCCGGTTCCTAACTGACTCTTAACACATAGTATGTGTCGCTGCAAGATTTATAAAACACGGAGTAATCAATCAGAGAATTTCCTGATGTGTCACAATAGATACAATTAACGAAATAACTGCACAGGAGCTGAATGATAGTACAATTAGACTAAATAGAGTTGCCATGTAAACAAGACTAAGCAATTTCAATCCTTATGTTAATACCCTGCAACTCAGCTCTGACACTTGAATACACAAAGTCCCAATTAACTTGAACACCTGCACCTTACATATTATATAATCATAATAAAATACAGAGAGTGAGAATTGTATAGTAATAGACTGACCCTTAGTACATTACAAGGGACCCGCGTCCTAGGCGCTCCTTCAGCAACGATCAAGATGCTGCCTAAGTCAATGTTTAATTATTATCTATGTACTAACAGGCCCAAATAATAGGAGAAATTCAGAGGAGACAAAGCTGACAAACTAAGGGGTTTAAATAGATAAGGTCTATAAATATCAAACCGGGTGCATGATAAGAACAACCTGACCTGAAAAGACTCCTAAGCTTAGTGGATGTGATGTTAGTCTCTTTCTACCTTGGATGTGATAGAATTATGTCTAGAGGAGAAACGTATTTATTTTGGGCTATTGTTTACTGGTGGTCATTTGGTAGGATCTGTATTGTGTTTATATGTTTTATTCTGCTGTAAGCGTTAACGGATTGTTCTGTGATGTAGTCTTTAACAGTCGGTGTGTTTGTGCTTGCTTTTAGTTATGATGTTTTAGTGAACATACTTACTCTTTAGGCTGCACTGAGGGCTTTATTTTGTTTAACTTCTACTTTATATAAGTGTGTTTTAGCTGCACCTAAGAAAACTATGGATCCGTTTATGCCTATAGGGCGGATCCATCGTTTATATAGGTGGATAGCTGTCTCCATGTTAGGTCCATCCTTCTTATAGCACACAGCCTTTTGAGCATTAGTCCTACTCCACATTCGTTGACTCATATGCTCTATGTGTGGGCGCCAAGTGGCTTTTTGTCAACAATTACAACTAAGAATCTGGCAGAGTCAGAATATTTTAAATTCTCATTTAACAGTTTTAAGGGTTCATAATATTTTGGTTTGTACGCTCTACTACCGTTTGTGTTTTTGTTGGGTTTGTGTGATACTCCAGGTGTTGCAACAGTTGCTTACGCGGTTGAGCTGGGCTTGGATCACGTTGTGTGAATAGCAGACATTGGAAGTAGTGGCCCAGATGTCTATGTTGTCAGCGTATTGTGTAAAGCTGACCATTTGTCCCGTCTTCGGGAGGTTATTAATATACATAATAACGAGTAAAAGGCTCAGCACGTTGATCTCCGATCTGATAACTAAAGGGCTTTCCCAGTTATGTCAAATGAGTGCCCACAGCGGCTGGTGGGTGTTCTTTGTCCAGCTTATCAAACGCAGCAGAAAGGTCCATCATAATCAGCACCACCTTTGATGCACAATCAAGAGCCTCCGCTATATCTGACAGCACTTTTAGAAGGGCTGTTTTTTAACGCGTCGGTTCTGTTAATATGGCCATATATTTTTACTTAAAAAACTTACAACTGCCTCTCTGAAGGAGACAAACACGTTGGCAGTATTAAGAGACGTATTTACATTGTTGGTTACTCGAGGTTTTAGAAGAAGGCAGCAGTCCTTAACCAGCCACTTGGGCGCTGGATCAAGGACACAATACTTGTTTGGGGTTTTCATAATTGGCTTGTGGATCTCTTCCGCAGTGGCTAGTCTAATCACAGTAAGCGGGTATCCTGGTTTTTAAATGTATCATACCAAGCTTCTTTTGCAAATTATTATATAAGTGTGCCTCGTTTAATCTCGTCATGTTCACCACAAAAAAATCCGAAATAATACATCTTGTGACAAGTATGGTCTTTGAAAATAACAATATTTCCTAAGAATGCCTTTCTCATTTCATCATTAATTTATTACTGTTTAAATTTTACCAAGTATTTCGTTATAGTTTAAATTTTTCACCTCTCCTATCAGAAAACAGAGATACCCAAAATAATGATGATTCATTGCACCTATCTACAATTGAATAATTAAAAAAAGTTATGTAAATAAGCAATTTGATTTTCATAATCTATTGCAGTGTATTTTAAGGTTTTTTTCTCTGGTAAAAGAAAAACAAATACTGTGAAGCAGTACACACTAATATTTAATTTCATATTTTCATTGCCATATATTTTTGTGTGTGTGTACATTTTTATAAATCGTTGAGACGCAACACGAATCCAGGTCGATGAGAGTCAGGTTAAACATTTCTAATCCTGCGATATACTGCGAACATATGTAAACCTTCATCCTGTGTTATGAGTATCGCCCACAATGACTGAATCGTGCAGCATCCCCGGTTGCTCTTTTTAAGGTCAAACATTAAGATCGACTACGTAATAGACGTCTTTCAAAATGTATGCATGTCATGACCTAATAAATTCAAAGCGAGGCTAAGTGTGGCACCGCGTAAATAAACTCGCATGTCAAAATGACCGATCAACAGGTTCACCTTAACCCTCATAATGCTCGTAAACTTTTTCTCGAATGGAAGAAAAGAAGCGAGTAATGTTGTGTCCTGCACTGTAACGTGATGCAAGGACAGCTGAGGGCCAGCAGAAGACCTACTATAGGTTTCTAATTAAACCTACAACCAGGAAAGCGTGGGTTGTGAACATTCGATGGGACGAAGGGGCGCTTTATAAGGGACTTGTTTCACTGTCACTTGATGAATGACACAATAATTTTTGGAGGGCTATTTTTATTTATGGGCAATGCGGTCGTAATTTATTTGTACTGCAACTGCAAATACACTTGTACCAATAAGTTATTATTTAGAACAGAATAATGAATATAACCAAAAGAACTGTGAACATAACATTGGGCGAGACGGTTTATACAAAGAGCCGCTTTTTAAAGTCATAATAAAACAGTGCACGTGTCTAGCTGTCAATATTGTCATTGTCAACCACGGTTGTCAACAAAGTCTACACCCTCATACAAAAAGTTTCCAAGACAGGAGACTAAAGTGCTCTTTAATAGTTGGTATTTAGAAACCAGTAATAATCTGTGCAGATGAATGCAAAGACTGAGGGCTAAAACGGTCATGCTGCTAATGCTAATAATCGCCTCCCTTGAGGATAACTTGTTACAAATAGATCAAGCGATGTGCCTTGAGAAGAAATACGATAAGCTAAGATCTTTCTGGAATAAGACTATTTTTTTTAACATGGAATCACATCTTTTTATAAAACATGCTTTTATAAGTAACAATAATAGTTAATATCATTTTGTTATAAGATAACCTCTCATAAAAATAGTATAAATAGTTCTAGGCTTATTATCATTGTATATCAAATTTATATTGTTTATTTCCACAATGAATATATCATTGTAATGTATTTAAAGTACTAACAAAATTTTTTATCATAAATACATTGTCGTTTCAGATCAATCCCAAAGAAGAGAACCCATGGAGCACTTGTTCAAGATGATACATCAACATGCTAGTCAGATGAGGCGATTGACACATCACAGACCATAATTGAACTTAACGGAGAACCGGCTGAAAAGGATGAATCAATCAAGACATAAGTAGGAAAAAAGATAATATGATAAAGTCACTTTAACATCTCATTCAGATTGAGCATTTTGGTGACAAATTTGGACGCGGTGACAGTTTATTTATTTTTTTATACAGGATTCTCGACACTCTTTGCTTTTAGAGTACTGTTTGAGTTTTTGCAGCCAACAGCATTTACGATGACCAGCCACTATTATGAACCTTCCGATACATTCACATTTGCAGGCAGACCTAGATATGTGTTATTAATTGATGAGTTGTTCATGTTTCTGTGTAGAATCGGTATAACTTGTTTAGAGCAGGACTTAGCAGTAAGATTTAAGTGCTCAGTGGCGACTGTAAGTCACAAACGGTAAACATGGGTAAATGACGTGTACTTTCTCTTGGGATCAAGTCCAATCTGGTTACCAAAGAGTCAAATTCAGCAGCTGATATAAGATGTGTTCTTGGCTAAACAGCAACACCCATGCTGTTATTGATTGCACTGAGATAAGATCTCAGCATCCCTCATCACTTGCGTTGCACTCCCAGTTTTTTTCTTATTTTAGGACTACAGCACCTACAAAGGATTAATTGAGACTACACCACATGGTGCTGTCACCTTTGTTTCATCTCTGTTCACTGGCTGTATATCTGACAAAGAAATTACTAAATTGTGTGGGCTCCCGGTCCTATTAGAGCCTGATGATAGTGTCATGGCTGTCAAAGGTTTTTTTGGTACATAACCTACTCAAAGAAAAATCAGTGTTCTGTCATTATCCCTCCATTTTTTTTAAAGACAAGGTCAGTTCAGTCTTACAGACATCACACAAACAGAAGAAATTGCTAGTCTTAGAATTCATGTGGAACGCTTTATTATGAGTGTTAAGGAGAACAACTTGTTTATGAGTGAGATTCAATTGAATACGGTGGATTCAGAAAATATCGTCGGTTTAAAATTTCGTGGTTTTGACCTGAAACACTATTCGTTGGGTTAAAATTTTCGTGGATTTATCGTTACTGGTTTTACATTGTTTTACAATTCATTTGTGAACAGACCTAAAGTGAGGCAAAAACGTGATTTTTTTTTTTTTGGGGGGGGGGGGGGGGGTAAAAATGCACATAAAGTTTACAACTTAGGACTGATTAAATTAAATGTCAGTTTCATGCAGTCCCAGTACAAGCGGTACAAAACGACTAGAATATAAATTGACTTATCTGAAACGTAGGTTAAAATTTATGCGTAACGTAGGTTAAAATTTATGCGTAAGTCTCGATAGATTTCTCAGGTATAATTCCATCTGTGTCCATCAAATGAAGTCATGCATTACTAACGTTAGATTAACGAGAACACTTAAGTCCCGGCGCTCGGGGTGGGTATGCGGTTCGTTCAGGAGATACCCCATTTCTCTCCCGCGTGGACCAGTGCAACTCCGGAACAAGGCCAAAGTTAAACTTTGACCCAGCTCAAAATTGTGCCTAGCTGACCGTGAATCATCACCCAGCCCGGGGGCGACAAGTCACTAGATAAACTTTGCCGCACGCTTTAGCTCTTATTGTTTGGTTACTAAGTAACGGGATACAGCTCAGGCATGGGATTACCTTGTTTACAGGGTGCAGTTATCCGTTTGTTCCCCACATCACATGGTACTTGCACCTGAAATCATGCAGTGGGACCGTCACTCCGTTACTTGGCCACATCAGCTGCGAGTAAGTTGAGTCTTTCATTACCGGCAACCAAGTTACAGTCCATGGCTTCAGCACTAAACAAACTGTCAAGAAACCCATGTTCTGGTCTCCATATAAATACATCTTCATGCCTTCCCGTTTATCATTATCATGTCAAACCTCTGTCAGTATAGTGCATAACGCAATTTGTACCGTTTCATTTTTACTGATTGGCCAAAGCAAATTGTAATTACGGCATGGCCCTGTTGAGCTGGCTCCAATCCCCCAAAACTTTGAAAAGGCCGTGTTCACCGTGCTTGCCAGATGCTAACGATTGCAAGAATATGGATGAGACCACCATCTTTGAGGCTGAGAACGCCAAACGACAACGTAGGGACTACCGATACTATTCCAACGGCAACACAGCAAAGATCAGGCGGTCGGCTGTAGATATTGGTGTTGCGAAGACTGCAAGAAATTTACAACCACCCTAGGACGAAAGATCGCAGGATCAACAGTCCGCAGTATACGTGATCGCTACCTAAAAGGTAAAAGGGAACTACAATTAGAGACAGCCTCCCTTTCTCACGCCGCACGTGGACGATCCCTGATTCTAGGTGACCTTGACAAGAGAGTTCAGAGTTAGGTCACTTCTTGCCTCATCAGTAGAGCCGTTGTTAATGTTAGAATGGCCATGGCTGCTGCCGACGGGATCGTGACCAAGTTCGCTCCATCCATGCTACGCGTGAATGGGGGTCTAATTTCCATCACAAAGACATGGGTACGCTCCCTGTTATCAAGAATTGGTTATGTTTAGCGCAAGGCCACGAAAGATGTAAAGAGGCTACCGCAAGACTTTGTTGTCACCAAAAATGAATACTTGCGGAGGATTGCAACTGCAGCGGAAGACGGCGCTATACCTGATGATCTCAGTATTAACTGGGACCAGACAGGTGTCCTATTAACACCGGGAGGAGACTGGAACACGGAGAAGAAAGGATCCAGCCAAGTGACTGTCGCAGGGAGCTCAGATAAGAGAACGATTACTATGCTGCTTTCAATAACTAAATCAGGAGAAGCTGCTACCCCCTAAGATACTGAGTGATTTACTGTGGAAAGACAAACAAGAGCTTCCCAGCAGTCAAGTTTTCTGATGACTGGCACGTGACTGCTACCCCGAACCACTGGAGTACAGGCGAGTCTATGATTGTGTTTGTGAACAAAGTGATCATTTCCTTTGTGACAAGTCAGCGTGAGAAAATAAAGAAATCTAAGCAAACAGCACTGGTCATTTGCGACGTCTTGCTTGCTCGCTTGTTAATTTAGGTTAACGAATCAATGTCTTCGTGGAAAGAGCTGATCCAGGACGGCTGGATCAAAGCGGGCATCCATAAAACAAATTGCCTTTGATACCTGTTATTCATGCTTCGTGTCAGCTTTCATGACTGTCACAAAATTATTCATATGGATAATTTTACATGTTTATTCAAAACACATCAATGTCTGATCTTGTTTCCTTGATTAAAAATATGACATTACTCTAACAAACAATTAAATACTTTCAGCAATGCAAAATGACCTTTAACTGCGACGTTTAGCGAGATAATATGAGAGAGAGAGCAAGACCACACATACCATTTTAATTAGAATACGCACTTTCAAACCATCACTGGTACAAGTGTAAGTCAGACACTGCTGAAATCTTACATTTTTTACACAACCGAAGGTAGAACTAAATATCTATCCTCACAAAATAAAATTTATTAAGTATTTTTTTTTTAATTTCTAGGCTACATATCGCTTTCCCTGCGTTTTATAGACTAAAACCATTGACAGCATGGGCAGTGACAGCGGGCAGTCACGATGTCACATAAAAAATGCACAGGGACGACGCACTTTAAAATTCTTAAATAAACTTAATGATCGTTGGGTTTTTAATTTCGTGGAAAAAGGCACCCACGAATTCCCCGAAAATAAAAACCCTATGAACAATTCTGAATCCACAGTATTATGGGATCAATTAACCAATGGTGGACGGTGGTTGTTATTCTTGCAAACTTCAAAGAGCCACTGATAATGAAATGCAATCAAATCAAGTATATATATATATATATATATATATATATATATATATATATATATATATATATATATATATATCAGAATTACATAATCCTATATAATCAATTAACTTAGTGTAGTAATTGTAAATAACTTGCTAATCATGTTTCTGGTGATAAAATAATAATAATCAAGTCGAAATGTGGACTCCAGTGCCGAAGTAATAATAATAATAATAATGATAATAATAATAGTAATAATTTATTTTTAAGGCGGAAAATCCGTCAGAAATGGTATCCTTAACGTTGTACATGACTTAAAAGTGACAAATGGAAAGATATTTGTTAAATTAGCAATAAACAAAGTGAATTAATAAAAACATTACAAAATAAAGTTTAAAAACAATAAAACACGTTTCAGGAATTCATATCACAGCAGTTCATTGACTAAAATATCTTCGATATGTATAACAGGACAGCTGAGCCTCAACTAGAGTTCCTTAGAAGATATTAACAGGCCCTCTGTTTTTTTATCATTCATTTTTAAACTCTTCAGGATCATCCATTGGCGAACTGAGAATATGCACTTCTCAAGTTCTTGAATTTTCCTGTTCATGTCCTCGGGTTTGAAGGTGACATAGAGCTAGCTGAGTGTTATCTGCACAAGAATATAAGAATGATAGCTCATTCCAAGCATGCGAAGCAGTTTCCCAAGAGATGCCGTATATATTGCAAAAAGAATAAGTGTACATGAATTTGTTAAGAAGACTGCAAACCTTATTAAAGTCTACTTTATCCATTTCTTCAGGGCTATAATCATGTGCTAGTAATTAATTAGAGCAAAATATACCATTTTAAAATGGACTCAAATTTTTCCTCATCTGAGTGTTAGCAGATTTTGGTAGTATGAATCGGTCAATCTGTATGCTTATTTTTATCAGGTTAAACAGTTCATGTGACATGTACATACATATTTATATCCATAGAACATATTACTTTCACGGAGTAATAGCTGATGTATGATTATCCTGATTAAGAGGAAATCCCTGTAACTATTACACTTCATTAAGCTAAACATCACACTTGTAGATACATGGATAAACAAGACATAAACTGCCTCCTCCAGAACATGACAGTATGCAATCCAGCTGTATATAGCCCTGGTAAAAGTTGAAAATCTGTTTAGCCAATCTAGCACTTTATGAACATATTAACCGGCCATCATATTAACCGGCTTGGATAACAAAGACAATGTACATATTGGACACAGGCTGTCATAATAAGTGTGATGAATAGCAAGCATGTGAAGAAAGGTCTGTTGATTATTCAATATTCAATTTTAACATTACAAATGACATATAATGAGCTTACAAGCTTTCATTATTATGCAATCTTCAGGATTATTCAACTTTTTGTAAAATAGGTGAAGTAATACTGGTCTATTTAATCTCTCACAAGTTGCAAGAAATCCAGATAAAAATATATGGTCTCCATCTGGAAGTCCTGAGCTGACCAAACAAAAGTCACACCACTCCAGACCAGTGACTGGTAGCTGGGTTTGAACCTTAGTATAATACTCATGCTTCCTATCGAGCTGGAGACCTCAACATGTCGATTTAAAGTAACTAACTTCTAGAACTGACATCATCCGTGGACATTTAATCTCCAGTAAACCAAAGGAAGAAGCTCTGCTGGGCATGTACACTTTCCGGTCAGAGCTGGCAGCTAACTACCCTGCAAGTTCAAACGTCATAAATTAGCTGGCTGTGTTTACCTAGTCGTGAACAGGGATTGGTGGGTCACTGAAGTCAAGGCCGTATAAAAGCCAGCCGTGATAATACAACAGAGATATAAATGTGCGTTATCAAATTGATTTATGTGTGAATTTGCAATTTTAATCATATCACAATAATAAATCACAAGTTGATAAGTACTGAAGATGTCAACTAATATTTCCAATTTTTTTCTAGAGAAAACGAGGAAAAAATCAGCTGGCTATGTTTATATTGACAACCATGGCCCATGTTGATTGCATGAGCTATCGCTCCGCCTACTAATACTTTCGTGCAAGTGTAATCGTAAAAGTTGTAATAGTAAAACATCTTATGTTTTAAATATGAATACTGATTTGAACGAAAGATGTATAAAAATCTTTCCCTTGTCTGTGTGGCCCCCTTTTGGTTTCATTTCATAAAAACACGTTATTTGAACAAGTTTATCATCGCAATCGGCAGGGTTACCTGTGTATATACCCTGTTTATTGGGCGCGCGCATCGTCATCGTGTATCCTGACTTCATTGACAGATAATATTTGACACTCGTCAAATTTTAAGTAAAATTAATGTGAGCATTATATATTATAAATCACGTGTAAATATTAATTAATATTATTAAAATAAAACATTTGATAAACTTACGCGTCATAGTGTGTATTTTCTTCTTGTGAAAGTACTTGTAGCCTTTGTTTACACGGCTCTCTCCAGAAGGGTGACACTTCGACTTGACAAAGGTTGAAGCAGTCCCCATGTTGAAGGCTTCTGGGATGATACTGAGGTCCCGAGATTGTTGTGGATTCTGTGGCCTTCCATTCCTCTCTGCATCCATACCGACAACAACCTGGTTTATCATTCCTTTATGTCAGTGTACATACATGCAGGCCTTGTGGCAAACTCGACCGAGCGTAAACACGTGTTCACGTGTTGTTGTACGTCACTAGAGAGTGCCTCTCTTAGCCTCGCTTTTATTTATGTAAACAAAAAGCACGTGGCTAATTAAGAATGGTTTATGCAGCGTGACCCCATGAACATCGTCATGTAAAAACCTTCCCTTTTGTGGTTAGTGTGTTTGTTGTTTTCCCTGCCCAGCTAAGATCTGCATCCTGGTATTTAAAATACATCTGTTCATACTTATCGGCTGCTTTGGGGACCCAACATTCACATTCATATTTACATGCACTTTATTTTAAATAAATACTAAAATCCTTATCTAAAGTCCTGTTACCTGTTGATACAAAGAATTACGACTAGATTCGACCTGCAACCTCTGGATGTCACGTACAAACGAAGGGGTCACTGGTGATTGCAAAAAAAAAAAAATAAAGATGTCTTGGATCAAACGAAAATCTCCCTACGACTAGCGTGGCCATAAGCAGTAGCAGTGGTACATAACTCCGAACTGCCTTTAAGCAGACAGCAGATTATAGGCAGGCATGAGGTACTATTTTCTTATCCAGTAAGAACTGACACTACGTCTCCGTGACCAGTGGCCGTTCCCAAAGGTGGTTTGTGACAGGCACAAACCTATTACACGACCAAATGACCAGTTTATCACGGGCAGTCTAGCGTGGTCTTACGACAAGTGCGATGATTCGTAGAATAGTTTTATCCTTATGTGACCTCACCTTCCATTATGTAAATACCGTGCAGAACGGTGACCATAGTTCAGGTGTGATTGTGGCTTCAGTGGGCACATTTACCTTTGCGCATTGAGCTGCATCAAGCATTTTCAACGTTCTTTTGATTAAAAGTTAAATGACATACATCACATAAACTGTATTAAAAAAATTCACTGAATTATGGGCTCTTTCATTTTTTTGTATCAAATCAGTTTAAACAAAAAATTATCCGCTGAACATCATTCCTTTATATATATATTTTTTTAATTTTATTATTTTACTATTTTTGTTTGTTTTTTTTATTCAGTGCATCAACATATAACTCATTTTATTTACGGGTTGATATAATTATATAAATTGAGGTATTGAAAGGCTTGTCAAGTACTTCATTTCTACAGGACATTGAGTTGGATGGAAAATATGACCATGTTCACACGAACACAAACGCACATATATTTCATATATATAATATGTTATAATATTAAAAAGAAACTCCATGAGAACCTTTCTAATAGAGAAAAATAAGTGCAGTGATATACTGGAATTACAGTTTACAGCACTTCTCCTTGCTAAAACTTTTCTAATGTACGTTTAATTATTTGTCGTTACAAAAGACATGCTTAGTTGCCATATAAGGCCGATTCTTACGATTATAATGATTTATTGATTGTTTTATATTATGCCTAAGAGGCAGGGAAGAGACACATATGATGTAGGTAAAGCGGTGAACAGAGCGTAAGCTAATTCTAAAACGACATCAGGTTAAAAATGGCAGGTATTAACGGTCTTCGATAAAGTTTTGTTTAATTCACATACTGTGCCATTACACATTACAATTTACATTACTATATTATAACTTGTGAAGTACAATATTGCAAACATGAACTGTATGAGGAGGAGCCAGATTACATTATTATTTGTTGGAAAACTACTAGATGGCAGCATATGGAAGTAATATGCCATTAAAGGATAAAATAGATCAAATTCGCTTGCATATTCTAGAAGTTAAACTACTACGGGACCATGATTGGTAGTGATGAGACTTTATCCAGAGCAGCTCAGGCTTCTGTGTTCACGATACGTGTCAGTGCTCGCGTGTGATACCATAGCTTGATGTTAGTGAACGGGAATATACTGTCAGGCAGTTTCTTAATTAAAATCCAAGCAGAGTTCCGATTTATAAACCACGATATCCATTTTCTAAGTACCTGCAGCTCTTGAAATCTGTATTGCCAAACATATATATTAGCATATGCCAACCGAGCTTTTAGAGGGAGTTGATTCTTCTAGCATCCGGTCGAAAAAATTCCTCCTTACACTGATGCCTCCCGATTGTAAAGGGGGCTTTGCCAAAATCGTATTGGTATAACATATAGGACAGCTTATATTGCTTTAATTACATTGATTAAGGTATGCACATTATATACATGTATTTGTTACTTATTGAATATCAATGGAAGAAATGTTTTCAATTGGTTTTTTTTGCTTCCATAAGCTCTACAGGCTGAAAAGGACATGTTTGTCAGGTGTTTAATAAATCTTATTTGTCATCTTAAAACCCGTATTTTCCTTTTTTTTCGTATTTGAAAAAAAATGATTGCTGTTTAGTACAGCTTAGACACATACACATACATTTATATATTTATTTATATACTTAAATACAAGAAAAGTTTACAACAGCATTAGTGACTTTACCCAGTTACAGACCTAAAATATGGTAACCACAACACAATATCATTATTGATTGACAGGTGGCAGCACATTACAGAGTAACGATAGCAACATGCTGGCTTCAATTTATCATCAAGTGGAGGGGGGGGGGCAACTCGCAGGCGTCGGGGATATTCAAAGTTGGATTTTTTTATGAACACACACGCATTTACACAAACACACAAAAAAAACGTACATGTATACACACATGTATAAATAAAAGAGAAAGAGAGACAAAAATATATACACACCTTTCACATTTTTTTAATTCATATTTTTCTTAAGTGTTCTTCATTTACATCCACAGAGATTACCTGGATATGCGTGGTCTCCTTATATATTTGCGCTCTCCATAACTTCCGTTCTTCGTACGGACATATGTTTATTTCTACGTCAGTCGGAATCCCTAAACAGGTCTCAAGGACGGAAGGATAAAGCTTAAACTGAAAGGTAAATAATTTCACTGTAACTGTTGGAGCAATTGACCGCCAATTCTAGATGTCCATGTTTGATACACACCTGACCAGTCCGTCATACCTCAGTGAGTTCTTCCATCGAATTGTCTGACACTAGGCCTTAAACCTCGGAAAACCCCCCTCTTTATTATTACCATGTCAACCTCAAGTCATATAACGGCCACGCCACTCCCCACGGGGATTTCTGATAGACAGCTGTTAGAAATGACCTGGCAAAAGGTTAATTCGCTGGATCGACTCGAGGTCAGTGTTGCTCACCTTGATGTGCGAGTGAGTAAAGTAGAAACTTTAGGCTGATGTTGATGTGGCCCATCGTTCAAAATCCTCTTAATCCTTGCGCAGACCAGACAGGGGAAAGCCACGTCTGATTAATGCAAGAATAAAAAATGAAGAGCAGAGAGACAAGGTTTTGCAGGCAGCCCCAAAGAAACTGAAAGACTGTCCCATCAAAGGATAGAATATATTTGTATCGGACGATGTACATCCTGAAACGCGCATCGGACACCATAATCTGGTTGAAAAGATAAAAGAATTTCGGAAAAAAGGGTGGTAGGCATACATCTCCTGGTCGGTGCTCAGATTCTTAAGATACAGACCGGATGTAAAGGGTTCTGGTGAACCCATGCAAACTTTGATTTTATGAAAAAAGAAAATAATCTGTAAATAACAGTCATGGTAAATAATAAAATTTCGCTTAACTTCATGGACGACAGTATAATGTAATATAGTAGAATGCGGTTTTCTATTACCTCGAATGCTGCAAGCTGACCTTAGGTATGCCAGAACACTTGATTTATGTGTTTCGTATGTGTATGGTTTTCTTTATGTCCATAGTCTTTTATTTTGTTCTGAAATCTGCTTATTATTATGTGAATCTACAGAAAGGTTTAACATTCGTATTTTAAACCATAAGCCTCGGTTAATATTCCGGTACCAATTGGGTAAGGTGTAGAAGTGTTTTGTACAATATTACTTGTATGCCTTGCACACTGTCCATGCAAAATGTCATTTTTGAGCGATATTTCATATATGTCCCTATGTATTGTAATTGCATATTATGCACTGTTCTTCTGGTGCAACACAAGGGATATTGCTGTAAATAACACCACAAAAACAATTTATGGGTGACACCAAGAGTAAAAATTTATATTGTTCAGTGATGTCACTAAACGTACGTAGTATTCGTAATTATAGGAAGCGAAGAAAAATAATTAATTGGTTTATAAAACATAATGGAGGTAAAAGTATATATTTCATTCAAGAATCACACTGCACCAGCGTTGTTGAGAACTACTGGAAGCAGCAATGGAGAGGGGAATCATTTTTCTCAAATTACTTTAATACGAGTTGTGGAGTGATAATTTTGATTGGTAATTATTTAGAAATAGAAGCTCTTGATTTAGGAACATATAGCAATAGCCGGCTAATTACAATAAACGCTTAGATTCAGGGAAGCCCCTTTATTTTATTAAATGTTTTGCTCATAACACGCAAAAAGAACAGTTGTCCTTTTTTAAAGATGTAAAGCTGAAGTTACGCACATCAAAGTTAACATTGTAGGATGAACAAATTCGAATCATATGGGGAGGGCATCAAAAATGTGCATTGCCTTTGACAGACTTGGATATAAACGACAGCCGTCGCCTCAAGGGCAGATCTGTGCGAGAAATTGAAGAAATAATAAGTGAATTTGAATTAGGTGATAATTTATATCGTATAAGGGTGTTTACATGAAGGTCCCTATACCCGATTGTTCAAAAACGGCTTGACTTCTTTTAAGTGTCTCTTAATGTTCAAAGTATGGTAATTAAAACGAATATTGACGCAGCTGTATTTTTATATATGTCTAGGAGGTTAACTCTTTTTTCGACACTATGTGTAGTAAGTTATTATGTGTCTTGGCACATGATGTGTGAGAGGTTACTATGTGTCAAGATACCTGATGTATGAGAGGTTACTATTTCTTGTTATTTGGGAAGTATTCATTTATCATCACATATGGTTAGGGTAACAAGTTCCTGGATAAGAGGTTTGTATCTTGACACCTGTTATATAGGGTGAATATATATTTATACGTCTGGCCTTCAAATTTGTCCTTCAACCTGACGGATGTGACCTTGACAATTCTTTAAACTTTCTGTATGTTGATAAAGTGTCTTAATTTCTAATGCGTCTTGGGTTCACACTTCTTGATACTTGATATGTGAAATTAACATGTCTTCAGAGCTCATCTATTGGAAGACGAAATGTGTGTGAGTTTATCATACGTCGTGACACCTGTTGTGTAGAGGTTAACATGTTTAGAGACCTGGTGTGAGGTGAAAATGTGTTTTGACACCCAAGGTGTGTGAGCTTAATAGGTGTCTTGACCAAGCTTAATAAATCTATAAAGGCTATAAAGCTATATCATGATCATAATATATCAATAATTTAGTCTGATGAAATGTTTCGCTGTATATGCTTAAACACACAGTCCACAGGAGCCTGCACAATCCAGCGGTAACAAGCTCGACATTCGTTGCTGCTGATGCAGGATCGAATTCTGGCATGGTTTTAAAAGTGAATGTAACAGTCCAAGGTGATTTTCTCCTTATATATATATATATATATATATATATATATATATATATATATAAATATATATATTTATAATCAGAATATGACTTAATATATGTACAGCAATAAAGTAGGAACATGTTATCTTTATTGTGATTTAAATATCAGAAACGAAGGTTGCATAGGGCGCATAGGTACCCGTGAACTCTGGTGATTTTACGCTTGGGTGATCACATAAGCTTGCGTCACTCGTGAACCTGAGCCGTGTGCATTTCAAAAACAGAGGGTCAGTTGGTTGATGGCCTGCGCCTCGTGCAGGACTTTGCACCTATTTCATTTTGAAGTCTAAATTAAAAAATATCGCTGAATGTAAATTCAGTATGGGGTAGATAATTGTTGCATTAGGGTTCCCCTTGAACGAGGAAAAGTTGATAGCACCAACGACTGCGCTGGATTTTCTTGGAATACGTATTAACACATGTGACTGCGCGCTTTCGCTGCCACGGGGTAAGCAAATTGATTTGCGTCATATTGTAGAGCAATACTTGCAAAAGAAACGTGTCACAAAACAACAAAAACAAAGTATCGCAGGAAAACTCAATTTTGCGGCGAAATGCGTTCGCGGAGCACGCACATTTCTGCGGCGCATTCTTAACGCTATAAGTTCGTTAAAGCGGCCATATCATAAATTAAAACCCCAAGGAGCAGTAAAGAAGGATCCAATTTGGTGGCGCGATTTTGTTGTACAATTTAACGGTGTTGTTTCTTTCATCGATCCCCGTCTAATTACTCCGATTATGACCGACGCATGTGTAAAGGGCGACAGAGCTGTATTCCACAGTGGTGATTTTTTTTTTACAAGTTCGTCTCATGACTATCAAGAATTTCAAAATCTGCCTATCAATTATAAAGAGACGGCGATGGCTGCATTGGCAGTGTTACGATGGGGTCATTTATGTGCTAACAGGATTGTGTATGTCCAAATGGACAATCAGTGCGGAGTGTCAATAATTAATACGTGTACTGCAAGAAGTCCAGCTCTCATGGTTCTGCTGCGTTCACCTACAACTTTGTGGTGAGAGCTGTCTATGTACCAGGAAAAACTCATGACATACCGGACTCAGTTTCACGCCTGCATGAGTCTGGTCAGATTCTGCGCCTTGAGGTCCTGTGGAATGTAACTTTTCATGGTACCTGTAATCACCAGTTTTGTAATATCGACTTGCTAAATCATATGTCAATGTCATCGCTGTGCGTCATATTTTCGCAGGTCTCTCGGTGGAGGAAGTGGAGGGGTTATTGGGTGCCCAAGCCCGAAAATATCGAAAAGCCGCATTTGCCAAGAGCCCCAAAGCTTGCTATAGGTGTCAGTTGAAGACCTAGTATAAATTTTGTGCTGACATGGAATACAACCCGCATCCTCTGCAGAGCGATCATTTATATCGTTATGTTGTATATCTCTCCACATTTCTTAAAGTTAGATCAGTTACACAGTACCTGAATGTGGTTAGGCTGTTACATGGTGAGAACGGGCTGTGTAATCCTTTGACTGGAAATATGTATCTTAAAGGGCTGTTTAATGGCGTGAAACGAATAAAAGGCAACTACACCCAAAGGAAATTACCGATGACGCCTGGCATACTGCGTAATATTAGAGACCACTTAAACCTGGAAAACGGCCGTGATCTATCTTTTTGGACAGCGTGCCTTCTCGCGTTTTATGGAATGCTGAGGAAGGCTAGCCTTTTCCCGAGGGGCGGTAATTCTTCAAAATTCATTACATTACAGGACTGCGTGGTTCACGAATGGGGGGGGGGGGGGGGTGGTAAATCTGAGGCAGTTGAAAACCAACTAGTTTCGTGAGCGTTTTCCTTACCTGTCGTTGCCTTGGAACAAGGATAAAATATTATGCGCAGCAAGGCACATCGCGTTGTGCACAGCTAGGATTACGGAACGCTGACCCAATTCTTTCATATTTATGTACCAGGGTAACAAATCTGCCAGTTCTCTTACATATCACGGTTTCACACTAATGCTTCAGGATATACTTTCCAAAATGGGTCTCCCTGTGCTATGTTATAGTGGCAATTCTTTCCGTAGAAGATGTGCGACATTGGCTCTAAAGAGCGCTGTCCCAGTCGAGGTAATAAAGGCGCAGGGTGATTGGAAATCCCTGTCATATATTGATTATCTGAATACATCAGACGAAAATGATCGGGCTAAATTCATAGAGCATATGTATTAATCATTGATTAGTGTATAAACGACAGGACTTCTTGGGTGGTGTTCTGGGTATTATTTCATGTTTATTGCCAAGCATTGCACTGATTCGCAAATTCAGTTTGCATTATGTTTCGCAACAAACCAGGGTACCCCCAAGGTTCAGTCGTTTATTATTATTTAAGTAAAGCAATAGAGTAGGAACATGTTATTTTTATAGTGATTTAAATATCAGAAACGAAGGTTGCATAGGGTGCATAGGTACACATGAACTCTGGTAATTTAACGCTTGGGTGATCACATAAGCTTGCGTTTCTCACGAACCTGAGCCGTGTGCATTTCAAGAACAGAGGGTCAGTTGGTTTATGGCCTGCGCCTCGTGCGGGACTTTGCACCTATTTCATTTTAAAGTCTAAATAAAAAAAATCGCTGATAGTAAATTTAATATGGGGTAGATTACCCTAGCCTCCCGCCCTGGAACTCTGTGTGTCGGATTATAGTCATATGTTATATATTTATCTATAATTGTTAATTATAAGTGTTAATTATGTCATTGATTGGTGTTATTTCGTGTTTATTGCATTGCATTGCACTGATTCGCAAATTCAGTTTGCATTATGTTTCGCAATAAACCATGTTAAAGGTTCAGTCGTTTGTTATTATTTAATAATATGTAAAGCAGCATAAGTAAGCTTAAGTATATTAGCCCTGAATCAATGTAATCGTCAAAAACATTATCGGCCATGAGTTTTTTAAACCGGTACTTTTTGTGAATGATTAATCATCTATATATTATCGACCACACAGTTAAAAGCTCCCCTGACTTTTAATAGAAATCAAGCCACGGATGCTATTTCAGCTCGCGAGCGTGCCTGGGCTTGGTATTTATTATCGTAGCACTTGGGGCACCTATGCATGATAATGAACGGTTAACTGGTGATTGCTTATAATAAAGTTGGACCTGATATTGCTGTTGACGTTACACGGGGAAATGTTTTTCATGACGGGTTTGATACTGATACAAACTGAAAGCTTGCATTTTTTTAACTTTGCGTGGAAAATCTCAAACTAATCATCATCCATATGTTTGTTCAGTGATAATAACAGGACGGGGTCATATGTAAGACAGATTCGGTAGTATCCCTAGAGAACTACATATAGGGTCAGTAAAACCAATGCATATATCCACGATAAGGCTATTCTAGAGAGCTTCCCGCTTTGTGGCTACCGTGGGGCTACCGGCCAACCATTAACTTCTCGGTTGCCGAAGTTGTATTGATAAGTGACCCACCAAAGTCAGAACACGCGATAAGTAGCCTTAGTCACATAACAGACTTATTATTGATTCACCAGATTGTACCATATATATATATATATATTTATATATATATATATATATATATATATATATATATATATATATATATTGTTAAAACGTGTATAAATATTGTGTGTATATTATATTGATTGAAATAATATTTTAATACAAAAAAACACGCTGTTCACTTCTTTGGAAGACTTTGATCGTAGATCTATTCTGTCCCTTCCCCAGTTAATGAAGTTCTTCCTAGCCCCATGATATGGTTGCTGAGAGACCTTATGTCAAACTATATATCAGTCTCTCAGAATCCATCTCATGCAAAAAACGATCTTATTTTGTCTGATTGAATAAGGTGCCACGTGTTATGTGTGATCAATCACTAAAACTCTATGTTTAATACACATTATTCTCAATGGGATATTTGAGTGACCTTTACCATGAATATTCCGGCCGCGGGCCGGGCCTTTACTCAGTTCAGTGCATTCACACAAGGTACCTGTTAGGCCTACTACTTTCCGCATTTTATAATAATAAAGAATAATAATAATAAAACTATGATTTTATAAAAAAAAATGCAGCAAGGAGAACAGATGATACACCAAATAAAGCCATCAGTTCTCCCTGCTGCATGCAAAAGTCGCCGTGCCGACACGTGTAGTGGGTGAGACTATGACGTCACTACCATGACGTCACTTCGCTGGTTCCTAAAAAAGTGTACAAATACACAAAGGGGTTGGGGATCCGTCATGGCCAAGAGGACTAAGGCAGCCGCGCCGGAAATCAGAAGATCGTGGGTTCGAATCCCACTGGCAATGAACCACTTTTCTGTGTATACCCTTTCCATCTATATATATATATATATATATATATATATATATATATATATATATATATATATATATATATATATATATATGTTAAATCTCAGCACAGTATTCGATTAATGTTTATTGTTCGAGGTGCCAATAACAAAGGGCATTTTAGCTCAAATTCATTACCATCAAAAACAAAATTCATTCACATGAATATAATTGAGACGTAGAACCTTCATGAATCGATTTTTTGACCACAAAAACATGTTGCACTTGTAATGTATTCTAAGGCAAATATAACAATATTTATTTATATTTATTTTTAGAGTTGATTGCTCTTTTCCTTATCTCAAATATTGAGTATGGGCTGGAGAGGTATTATGCCAAATATCATGCTTCATTGTTTGCACAATGTTTTTTTTTATATGCAGTTTAACCACACGACTACTAGGCCCATATCTCATTTGTGTTGTTGGGAAGGTAAAGAGAATGATACGAAAACAATATTGTCATGTTATCCTTTGTAATTTATGGCTCATCCGCCTATGTGGTTCCGACTTCTAAGAGTCATCATTTGTTTATTACAACTACACGACAAGCGTTAAGTCACAGCTTTTAATAGTAATGTTCTTCCCTTTCCAATTTACTTTACTGTACATAGTTTTCTGACTAATGCCAGATTCGGCACATTTGACATTGTCGGGTTTAATGTTTGTTCGAGACCAAGCGTTATATCAGGAATAAACATGTCTACTGCCTTGTCATCATATCTGTTTTAGTCAGTGTCATGGTCCGTGTACGCATAAACCATGGGGGTACAATAATCTAGGTTTAATGAAACAAAGTGCGCAAAAGTTGCCTCATAATTGTAAAAATATCGCCACTAAAGTTCTTTAGGCAGGTGTTCATGTTTTCCTTCTTCAGCAGAATGGATTTATTGACATTTTTGACAGAACAAAATATCAAACGTGTATTATCCTTTTCCACGAGCTTCTCATTCAAAAGCGTTATCCACCGAGATTGCATATTCCACCCGAGATAATGTAAGCGGGTTCTTTAATACAATGTATTGTCGAACGTTTCTGGCCATTGTATCCTTAAAATTCAATGATGCCTCACTGAAAACTTTGCATTCATATATAGCTAGCGAGCACAAACACCATATGTATCAGCTGTTCCCTCTGGTATAATAATTAAGAAAGAGTAAGAGTAAAATATTCTATTATTATTTATCAAGCGTTACCTGTTTGACGAATAATGATCAAAACATCTGGCTACAGGCATATCGATCTGCCTAATGTTAATATATGAGAACTCATAATGGGGCTTGAACATTGAAATGAGATATGGGAGGTATCATGTATTCGTTTTGCCTTGTGTGGACTTTCACGCAAAAGGTTCGAAACAGGTTTGGATGATATTTTGATGAGGGTTGGAACTACGCCTGAAAAACATTCAATAATATTTTAGAAGCAATCTTGAGATACCATACCATGTTTTTATTCAATAGGTTTCTGTCCTGGGTTTATATTTCCACCATTTCGTTGGTCGTGTGGAGGCAGAGGGCCATTGTTGTATAGTTGATATGTAACTGGCCAGACCTTTCCTGTATTGCTGTTCAGTATTAATTGGATTCGGGAGTGTGGCCCACTTTCATATTTTTTCAAGGTGGCCATTTGGCAGAAATTATGGTCGAGTTACCGATCGGGGATACCTGTGAATTCTCTAAAATTGAAGTTTTTACTGATTTTTTTTTACGGTAGGGGTTCACTTTTACTTTTGAGATGAGTTGTCCTTTCGGTGACTAAGAGCATATATTATAAAAGCAAATTACTGTCGCTATTGACTGAAATATTTTCTTTAATATTTCAAGAACTGGCTATGAAAACTGGGGAAATAGTGTATCTAGACCAAGGTGCTCCTTAAATGAAAACAGTTAAGACATTATACAACACTGATACATTATTAGATAACATTATACATTACTAAACCATTACAAGTTATGTGAAAACATAATGCAAGTCATATCAATATAAACTATCTGTCTTGACAATTATAAAACCAAAATCCAGTTTAACACTCTGGTAATCTACTAGGAAAATCTGGCCCATGGTTTAACCTGCCAGAAACAGCCTGAATCTTAAATCTGAACTCCTGCGACACCAAAGCCTACCTGATTACTCTCTTGTTTTTGCACTTTGCTTTGCTAATACATTTGAGAGGTTTGTGGACTGTTTGAATTGTGAACGTTCTACATGACAAGTACATCTCAAAAGTCTGTACTCTCCAAACACTCTCTCTCAATGGTAGAGTAATTTCTCTCTCTCCAGCCAGTAATGTTCTGCTTGCATTAACTATCGGATGCATCATCTTATCGTCATTCTGCATTAGGATACTCCCGATCCCCACATCCCATTTTACGTAGAACCATTTACTGAAATCTGGCAGTTTCAGAATGGTTGGATGAGCGAGCTTAGCTTTAGGCGAGTTGAACGCATTCCCCATGGACCTCTTTCCAGTCCAACTTGTTAGGCTGTCCTTTCCGCGTAAGGTCTGTTACAGGAAAAGCACTTTAAGCATAGTTCAGCGTGAGATTCCGGTAAATAAACGGTAAGGCCTAAGTAGGCTCTCAAGGATTCCTTGGTTCTCGGTCTTTCTTCGCTTTGTATTTTCTTAAAGAAGGGACCGGTTTTTAGCCAAGAATCTGGTGCCTACAATCTAATCTTCTCGTATGGTCTACGCAGCATAATTTAAAGTGACGCAAAACTCGACTTCGGCTTATTAATAATGCATAATTCTAACATCCCTTTGATTTCTCTCTCAACCAAGACGGAAATACGGTTTCGGCTTCACGGGCGTATCGGACGTGAGTCGAATGTTACATTCTATGACATCGGTGAGTTTGGGAACATCTGTGAAAAATTCCCCATACTGGTTCAACAGATCGTGTATCTCACGACGCTGTCGCTTGCCAAGATCGGCAATAACCTGGACGTCTCGTTGCTGAGGATCAGTTCCTGTGTTACAAATGGGGCAAAAACTGCAGAATTCTGCAATGTCGTCGTACATCTACTTCCATTTGAACTGGGAACTTACACTTTCGTGTGTTAGACCTACACCATAATGATCCGCCATAATCGCCCCCTAGCCCATCTTCATAACATCACACTGTAACGACTGAGGTACCACGATCCTTGATCCATCCGAAATACCACGTTTATATCACGTAATACGAACTAGGAAATCGTCTTTAACCCGGAAAGTGCCAAAATGTGCGCTGTTCGACTTAACAAACTACCAGTGCGGAGCTAAAGACTGATCGTCTTCCTGTGCTTTCAAAAATTCCACCGGACTTACACCAGCGACTGAGCCTGCGACATGTAAACCTCGCGTCGGCGCCGTCCGCCTGCGTGCAGCGGCAGGTGTCTCTACAGAGTCCGTCACTTGCGGTTGTAACTCGAAATTGTCACATATTACATCAGATTTTCGATCAGACTTCCACGTAGGATCCGGAAGGCTCGGAACCCGTATTCCTGCCACATTCACTAGCACTTGGTCGCAAATGGCATCTCCGACAACCATCGCTTCGATCGTTCCCTCAAAAGAGGGACAATCTACACAAATCCTCGCCATTGAAAAATGTGTTACCGATCCGTCAAACAAAGGCCACTCAACGTTTTGTCCGGTGAACTGGTCCGAATCTACTTACGTTTCACGTACTCCTGCCAAAGAGCAACCAGAATAGCGTATCACCTTGGCTGCCTTGCCGTAAACCCTCACAAATGGTAAATGAGCTGCCACATTCTTTTAGAGCAGTCAGACCGAATGACTGACCCTGATTATTCGAATCCGGTTTAACGGGATCGACGGTTGCCGACACGGATTTCGTAACGACCGTTGATATAGACTCAGGCGTGGGCTTCGGTTTAGCCGACTGACTACCACTGGCCTTACACCCCTTCCCCTTCAACAGCCTAACGCCCTGCTCGTGGGGTAGACCTTGACCCAGACCGGGCACTGGTGTGTTTGCATTCATGCACCTTATGTCCTAAACTATTGCATATAAGGCAACGAAGCCTCCCGATGTCTTAAACGACTGATCACTCAATCTGCGTTCTACCTCGTGCTTCTCTCTTGGCTTAGCTACCTGCTGCCCTGTTCGGGAAATACTACTACGGGAACTCGCCGTAAAACTGTGTACTCCCTGGGCCTCCATTTATCTCTAGGCAAGCTCCGCCATGGTAACTATATCGCGGCACTTCTTTCAAGAATACAGAGAGATCCTTGCGGCAGCAGCTCAAATACTGCCCGCGCATCAGCAAGTCAACTACAGTTTGAATCATCGCCTATACCTGCCATCTCGATCCAATGCCCAAGGTATCCACTATCAAAGTATCAAAAGAATTACCACGCAACAATGAACTTATGGTTTACCATATCGGCGTGCATGTCCATGGATCCTGAATACCTACATATTGTACAAAGCCTAGTCGCGCCACCTAAATCAGGTTTTGGTAAAAATTGCCAATTTCTCAGGAGAAGTTGATTGTATCAGCCTGAACTTTTACCCGGGTATCAGTATTGGATAATTTTGTCATAGGACAGATAGGTGATGCCACATAAACTTGCGTTTATATTGAATACCTTGGTGTCATTTTCTGTGAATTGGTTTAGAATATCTGCCTGAAATTTGCATGTTCATCAATCTTAGAAAGATTTCCAATACACGATGTAAGTGGCGCCACTTACAACCAGTTTGAAGAATAAAATCATGGATTTATCTCAGAAGTGGTTAAATGTATCAGCCAGACATTTGCATGTCCATAGATCTTGAATACCTTTTCCTTGTACACAAGCCTAGTGGGGCCACTTACATGTCGTTTTCACGTTGCGTTCATTAATATATGTTTTGGTGAAATTTGCACATATCTCAAGAGTGGATGGCTGTATCAGCCTAAATTTGCATGTTTATCCGTCTTTAATAGATTGTCATAGACCAGACATGAATCGCCACCTAACTTCCGTTTTCGCTGATTATATTGATGCTTTTTTCGTAGGAGTTGTTTGATGTTTCCGCCTGGAAATTTGCATAGATCTTAAATTACCTTGCGTATCACGTGTAGGTCCTTGGGAAAATGCTAACCTCGAATGTAACAAGGGCTTAGCAAAAATATTTTCGGTAGAGAAGATCAGGGCCGCATTCTCGGGCGATTAAAATTTAAAAATGTGCATGTGATTGATATTACTGATTATGTTAAAGAAATACTGTAGAAGCGGAACTTTTTGCTAGCATGTAATTTTCGGGAATTTCACGAGGTAACATTATGTTCAACAGTTTATGGCTAGAGACTTGTGAATTTCTTGTAGTTTCGCCTTGTTTTTTTGCATGGGGATAAAGTTGACCCTAAAAAAGGTGCCTGCGTGGTTTATAATCTCGTGCTGCTTCATGTTTCCCCCTCTTGCCATGGTATACCGGAAGACGCCGTGCGATAAAATCAAATACCTTTTCAAAGCGCTTATAAATATATTTTAAAATTTTGTGAATATTATATAATGCTGTACATTTTTTAAATATTCTTGTTTATTAAATTATTTAGGAAAGAGTTTATAAGGGATTATTTAGTTTCAAACCGTGTTTTTTTTTGCCGTACTTCCAGTGCAGAAATTTCGGTTCTTTTAGTATATCCTAGGGCCATAGACACATCAGAGGCAAAAACTTAAATGTCCCCCCAGACCATCCGAAGATAAGGCCAGATGATCCGAGTGTTTTTGTACCAGACTGAGGGCCTCACTTTCAACTGAGTTCATATGGCGTCCAAATATAGATATGTTTTTGGTTAAAATTATACATTTTCTAATAGCAATAGTGATTTGATCCGTCGGCCTAAAATGGCGCATGTATCTATCTTGGGTAGATTTCTTGAACACAGAACAATTCGCGCCAATACCTATAACTTTTTTGATGAATACATTCAGGCATATATATTAGAAGTGGTTTTAAGTATCCCGCCTGAATATGCATGTCCACCCTTCTTGGACAGCTTTCTCATACATATGACAGGTGGTGCCATGAAAGGTTCCATGGAATTTATTGACAGCTGATAAAGATGTCAGGCTGAGAATATCTCAAAAATGTTACCCTTTTGTTTAACCCGTCCCCTGTGCAAATAAACACGGTAAGGATGATTATGAAATCGGTTGAGTTGCTTCCTTTAGGGATGACAAACATGTATGTGATAAAACTAACATATGCAAAGCACGATTTTTTTAACAGGAGTGTTAGTGGGAACAATGACGCCACATGCCGTTAGGTTAAAGTTTGTTGTAGGGCGGTCAGGCTGCAGGATAGATGTTGTTGTGTACATGTATTCCAGGGCGGAAACATCAAAACGCACAGGGAGTCTGTATATAGAGAGAGTTTCAAGTTATCAAATTATATTATATTATATAATATTATAATGAAACATATCTTTGCTATGCGTATTTAGTAAATGCACAGAGGTATGCTACTTATTTAAAAACCGCAAGGACAGAAAATGTATGATTGCCTGTTTTATTCTGAAAGCATCAATTGCAGTAATATGACACATTACATAGATTCGCATTACGATGTCATCTTACGTTTCTCTAGGTAAAAGAAATTCCTTTAATTAGCAAAACCAAATTAACGTAAATTCAGATAATATATTGGGCAGAAATTTCCTTTTTTTAGCAAAAGCATTACATAAGTTAATTGTCTTTGTCTCTCCACAAATTCAAATAACTTATGTTATCGCGAATTCTGATAATTGTCATTGTCTTTCCACAAATTCAAATATCGAAATTCTCGTTTGAATATAATATCTCCTATACGCCAGTGGCTCAACTGAGATGCTGATCAAACTGTGCGCCAGCACAACGTGAAACATGCAGCTCCATTTCCGAGAGACAATAGAAAAATTAGACATGAGCCGACAAAACAGGAATTTTACTCAACTAAAATTACCGGGACAATATTTGCATACTATGATTATCTGACGAGTTTTTACGGCTAGCATTTATGTACGATTGTCGGCAATATTCGGAAGAAGCATCATTTGTTTTATTAATGACAAGCCACTGCACGCAACTGTTGTTGGCAATAAGTGTTCATTACATTCACGTCCAGCAAATTAATTTACGTTATCCTAGTCACTTAATAAATGAATAGCCGTGCCTCGGTTACCGTGGTTACGACCATTCGGCAAGTGTTCCGTTCTTGTCGTGACAGACAACATGCATTATTTCAGCCAGCAGGAACATGCATTACATTTGTGAGCCAGGAGTGTCAGGGCATCTCCTGATGGACTTAAGTTTTGAACCAAGTGGTGCACATTGTGTTTATGTTGACACATTTGATCGTGCCCGGTCCACTGTTTTTAACACTCGTGTACAGGAGTAAGCCAAAGGTTTCAGGGCAAAGTTTTGGAAGGTACCAATTTATCTTAAAAGAACACGCTATTTTTCATTTTTATTCAACTTGTTTTATTGATGATTAGGCCCCTTTAAGCCTATATTTTCACAATAATTTTGGATGATTAAAACACGTACAGTTCTTTCAGCCTATATTTTCAAAATTATATTTGGATGATTAAATCATAGACAATTCTTCACCTTTGGATGTCGATAAAGTCTGCAGAGGATATCCACAACTACTGATTGATCCAGCTCTGGCTTAATGAAAATCAGATTAAAATATTATCCTTAGGCACTCTTTTGTCCACTTTATCTCGTTACCAAACTACATCATATTCCTTTCATAATAATATAGTACTAATAAAAGGGGATAAATTATAGTCCATTGGCTAGGAGGGGTCACCGTGCACCCCCTATGGGATTTTATGACATAGGTATTTTTAGAACCCCAAATATGCCCAGTTAATGAATTAACTGGACATGATGTTAACATAGATTATTTAGGGATACACTGCCCTTAGAGGCCATTAACAGACAATCGGGTCTTTACGCACGGCACCAGCGTACATGTAGCCTTGACAAAGGGAAGGGGTATGTAAATGATTATAGCTCGACTAATAATTGACATATTCATTTAAAATATGCATAAACTGCATTATGTTTGCAAATAGTGGGGGAAAGTCACAGACAGCAATAATCATATAAATGTATTATGTATTTTTTGTTGATTAAGCAAATAATCACTATACGTATAAAATATTCAATGAGAAAATTGAATTTAACAGCTTTTTCTTTAATTTTTCCTAACAGTAGTTTATTTTCGTGATGATGTTGCATTTCCGAATTGTTAGTGCATTAAAACATTAGTTCCTGATATTCTTACAAATTCTGTTAATAAAAATATGAATATTTGACCATATACACCTGCACTGAATGACCTATTGTTAATTCTATTTTGATACTATGAATTGCTATTTGTTTGAACCTGAAAGTTTTTATAGGTTTTAAAAATGATGGAAACCATTTCTTGAGCATTTTTTACATATTAATAACAATACAAAAAATATCACATTCAGGATATAATATAGGAAGGGTCAATGTGATCTCCTTCGCAAAATGTATGATATAAGTTATTTTTAGATCCCCAAATATGTACAATTAATCAATAAAGTGCAAAATTGATTATTTAAGGATACATAACCCTTTAATGGGTGTGAGAGAGAGAAAAATTTCGCAAAACAACCGCGGACAGGTAGCCTTGATAAGGGGTTAGGAGTATGTAGATACTTATAGCTCGCTTAATATTTGACATATTTACTTCAAATAAACTGTTTTGTGCTTGGAAACAGTCAGAAAAAGCTACAGATGAATATAATTATATATATATATATATATATATTTTACAACATTTTGTGAGAAGCAATTAATTATGATATTAATAAAACATCCTGAAGAAATTTTACAGTTTTTATACAAAATTTTCGCTGTTGATGATTTTACAAGACATTTTAACATTTCTGAAGTTCTAGTTTATCGATATATTAGCTCTTGTCAATCCTAAAAACATTAAAAAATTATGTAGACATCAATTAATGATATACAGTCTGACCTCTTTTCTTTCGCCAACCTTGGGACTTGGGTAATTTTTTTGGCGGTAGGCGAGGGTGGCGGTTGATCAAGGGGTCCAAATGGGATGGGCAGGGTAGCTTAATTCGGGCCATACATTTCTTTGGCCCGTCTTTAACCATATTAAAAAAACATGATTTTTTTACATTTTTAAACTTCACTCACATAAAAAGAAAAAACTAATACAGATAAATACAGTGTATTTACAGAGATACATAATATCTCCGGTCAAATTATAAAATTCCCCTGGTGCCTTTTACTTTCATCCGACAGTGCCCTAAAAGAATTCCGTAATGGAGCATTGTTTGCCAGCTTGGGACAGAAGAGCTGTTATTCTTTGGTCCATTCTGTAAAATGTGTTAGTGTTATTCTGTTTTGATCACTCTTTATATACATATAACATGTATATGAGGTGTTCGGTGATACTCTATCGATGTACCTCATCGCGACGCTTCCCTAACACCATAAATAGTTATTGTTTTGAAAAGAAGGGTAATACACTAGTAGACTCTTTATACAAATCATTTTGAATAAATAAACGTATAAGGATATTAAACTTTCTCCAATTATAAGCACTATCCGGTGTTATGTTAACCCTTCCGAAAAGTTGTAAGTTTTTTTTTCCCTTTTCACCTTATTTGTCCTTTATAACCAGATAATTGAATTACTTTGGGCTCCTGAAAAGTCTAGGCCCACTGCACCAGGCCTATAACGTCAGTATTAGGAAAAAAGTGTACACCATAATTTTTAGGCGGGTTTCTATTATCATGCATAATTATTAATCTAGCTTCTACTGCTTGATTGTTTTATTTAATTTTAGTTTACGTTCTCTTGTCCTTTTTTAGTGTTATTTTTATTTTTGTTGTTGCAATTACATACATAGTATGCTTAAATAGTATGACCGAGCCACATATTCCCGAGCAACATTTTCTCATACGTGTTCTGAGGAGGAGACATTTAATTTTTAATTTATAAGAATGAGTAAATATATCTGTTAGATTATGTGGGGGAGTAAGTTTCCTTCTTTTCTATAATGCATATATCAACGGAGGCCTGAATGTTTTCTGGTGACCATCTCTTGCCTTGGGGTCCTAAACTTTATTTTTCTGTAAGGTTAATGTTGTAAAAGTTCAATACCTTTTAAATCCTTTCTGTCATATTGTGTCACCCTTTGATGTCACCATTTCAAAATAGGAAAATGTACTTTGTGTAATACCTAATATTGAAGCGTCTGTCTTAATTGCACATTGTCTATCCGTTTACTATTTTTAAGTATCAATTCGTATAAAGTGTATATAAATAGCACTGAAAATAACACGCATACCTCTGCCAATAATTAGGATCACCAGTGATGGATCCTGGTCAAAAGTTGATGTGAGGTCCGTGAACCAAGGAACTCTATTAATTTAAGCTGAGAGTAAAGGTTTACGTTTCACCAACTGGATGCTTGCATCACAGATGAGCTCAGATTACCAGAACATAAGAGGCTAAAATAAGTCACAACTGTGCATGCGAGTTGGATAAACTTTATCCATATTCAGAAATTTGCACTTTTCTCTTAGTACTTTTGACTGACTGATGGTTTCTTCCCCTCCTAGGACAAAAAATATTATCTTTTAATACCAAATATTCCTTCAAACAAAATCCTATTATGTTGATCACGGTTACCAGTGAATATTCCTGGCGGATATCAAATAAAGACATATAAGATTGTCACGATGAAGCTGGGAATAACCACTTGCGAACAAAAGTCATTCAAGTAAAATATGGTGATTGTCTAATGATAAATACATTTAATATAACGAAAGACATAGAGCACTGTGACACCTCGATTCTGGTACATAGATCGAGCTGAGCCTTAATAAAGCATTAAAGAAATTCTTAATCTTAATATTCAGGAAAATTTCATTTCCCATTAAAAAACTAAATCTAACTGAACGTCAAAGCGTGTTGGCATTGAAAAGAATGTCCTGACCTGTTGTAAAATTTTACTGATTAGCAAAAGATGAATTCCCGGGAGTGACCATATATATTGATTTAAGTAATTTTATCAGCATTGAAATTGCAGAATGCCTCATCATAAATAACGAATTATTTATGACTAAAATTCATAGGAGCTAGAGGATGAATCCTCTCGAATTTTCATGGGGGATAGATATAAACCCCGTTTCGTTTAATAAGGTGCCATCAACAGGTGAAATCAAATGTCAATTTCATATGTCTACAAAACCATATTACAGAAGCTGAGTTCTACCGAAATAAAATAAAATATATAGAACAAAATATATACTACACTTCGATGCAGACTTCAGAGATTGTATATTTAATAGTAATCTTAATTATATATCTTATTATTATTAAAGCCAATAAACATCTTCAGGTTCAAGAAAAAAATATTTATAGTATAAGGTAAGCATCACAATGAAAACTAAGTACATCTCGATAGGAACATAGAACAACACCTTGATCTTATATACAATGGACGGGTAATTTACTGCATGTGTATATGGCCAAATATTCATAATTTTAGTATCAAGAAATAATGTATTTATGCATTAGAATTTTAGAAATTTCAACATAATCTCGATCAAAAAAATTGTTGGGAAAAAATAAAGAAAAAGCAGTTAAATTCAATATTCTTTCATGATATTTTATTAATATCGTAATTAATTGCTTAGCATATATATATATATATATATATATATATATATATATATATATTAAATAACAGTGATCAAATTATTTTATCAATAAATTTTCCAAGTATTTGCAGATACAGGACAGTTTTTCCCAGTGAATATGTCAATTATTAAGCGAGCTATCAGGATTTACATACTCCTGCCCCCTTATCAAGACTAACTGTCCACGGGTGACATGCGTAACGACGCGATTGTCTTTAAATTCCTTAAAAGGGTAATTAATCCCAAAATAATCAATTTTAACATGTTAATCCATTAACTGGACATATTTGGGGATCTGAAAATACCTATGTTATAAAATCCCAGAGTAGGGGGGGGGGGCACGGTGACTCTTCTTATATTATAGCTTAAATATGATTATTTTTTTTGTATAATTATTATATGTAAAATACTGCTCAAGAAAGGGTTTCCATTATTTTTAAAACCAATAAACATCTTCAGGTTCAGACAAATAACAATTCATAGTATCGAGGGAGCATCACAGTCAAAATCAATGCATCTGGAGAGGAACATGGAAAACCACATCCGTCTTATAAACAAGGGATACCATCAAATAGAATTAACAATGGGTCATTCAGTGCAGGTGTATATGGTCAAATATTCATAATTTTATCAACAGAATTTGTAAGAATATCAGAAACTAATGTATTTATGCACTATAAATAAAATACTGTTTGGAAAAATTAAAGAAAAAGCTATAAAATGCAATTTTCTTATTAAATATTTTAAATGAATATGTCAATTGTAACGCGAGCTATAAAATGTACATACCCCTTCATTTATCAAGGCTACATGTCCGCCGGTGCTGTGCGTAAAGACACGGTTGTCTGTAAATGGCCTAAAAGGGTAGTGCATCCCAAAATAATCAAAGTTAACATCTTAAATCACTAACTGGAAATATTTGGGGATCAAAAAAATACCTATGTCATAAAAACCCAGAGAGGGTGCACGGGACCCCTCCTAGCCCATGTACTATTATATAAATGAAAATTCTTCATCTCTTTTTGTCCTGCATTAAATTTGGGGAAAAAATCCCATGTATCTGTATTTCGAATGCATGAAGTCAGTGTGTGACAACAGGACTATGTTTTCAAATACATTTTAATGGAAATCACCGGAACAAACATCTTTAAATTTTATTTTATATTTTTGGTTTAACAGTGAATATTTTTTCTACAAATGGAAACTGGTAATAATATGTCACATAAACGATTTTATAGGCCGAATCTACTTCCGATTTTTAAATAGGGCTTTTCATTTATTAAAGACGTAAAAATTTGTATTAGTAGCATAAGTAAATATATATATATAATTTAGAATATATATTTTTTTTTATTTTCTAAAGCGAAAAATCCAATTTGCAAGGAGTACTAATTTAGTGCATTACTGAAAGTTATGCAGAGCAACTTTTCTTAGTTTTATCTTGAAATATCTTTAATGTTCTTGACTGTTAAGGCTGACTATGAATGCTTATACATATTGGTAAAATATTGCTTTAATATTATAGTTTCTCCTTAAAGATGAAAAACAGCTGCCAACTGCATTGCAGCTCCCAAAATAAACCAACAAGATAATTAAAGTAACCTAGTAAGTTTGGAAAGGAATACATATGTTTCTCTGGAAAGCTCTTCGTATTTCCCGTGTACATCCATCTCATATATCCAGAGTCAATAATTCACACAAAACAAAACAAAATTACTGATAACATGCTTTGCTTAAAGGCACACGAGTCTCTAATATGATGCTTCCCCGTTAGTTTCAGCAGAACTTGGCCCATCTCCTATAATCGCTGATTTAATCTACAGATAAATTTTCTTCGAATTCGTGCCATGATCCCTAAAAAGTTCATAACAGTATAATGCTTCCTTACTAATTTGTAGTCCAAAATATCTTAAAATGTTCGGAATATATAATAGGCATTATTATTATATCATATTTATTTATTCTTGATCCCTTTGCAACAGTTCCCTCAAGATTTAATTTTTTTCTACTTACGGCGGCGTGTTGTTTCTTGTATTGCTGCATATAGGAATCAGATGTGGAATAAATAGACGTCCATGTTTTCCCCGGTTGAGGAAGAAACGTCACTCATTAATATGCTTTCTTCTATTTGACTCGAGTTTTCAGATTATAGAACATCACCTCGAGAAAGCTATCAGCCTTATCTCAGTAAAATGTCCTACGTGCACTGGAAGCATTAAGACCGAACGTCAAATGTAAAGTTAAGAGTATTACTTTACTCATAGGTATTTCATATATCGAAGCATATACCACTTTATAGCGGACACAAACAGTACCGCATCAATTATATATTGCGCCATTCGTACAGAACAACAACAACATTCATGCTTCATATATATCAATAAGAACATGTATACATATATACGCTAAAGAACATGCTAGTTAAAGGCGAGCTTACGTTCTCGAAAAAGGAAATATTATGCAATTGGACTGAACATTCCTCATCAGTTAAGGAAACATTTGCCAGAGACCCCAGCTTGGAAAACTTCCACGAAAGGGTTTTTCAGGCCTGCTGATCTTATTCAACTCTTCTGCCACTGCTGCCCAGTAACAGCATATCACACTGTCATTACAGACGTTTAAAATGGGTGATGGCAAGGGAACTGGTCACACTGAATGAGTTGTCTGATACACCCAACTTGGTAATGGCTGCGACTTGGCTTATGCTTTTGATATGCGTGTACCTGAGCACTACCGGTTCGTACACAAAAATTTCAGTTCATTACTTTAATGTTAACTCAGTCTGCATTTATAATTCATATATATATATATATATATATATATATATATATATATATATATATATAACCCGTTCATTAAAAATAAAATTGTTAGATAAAATGAGAAAATCAGCACTGTAAATTAAAACCTTTCTTTAATCATGCTCTCGACGCCTCGAAAATCGTGACACATAAGTAATTCACATGGAGTTAATCGAATACATTAGTCAAACTGTAGACTATCCTTTAGATTTCTTAGGATCGAGTTCCCCTTGAAAGAATACAGGCTCATTCAAAACTAATAACTAAAAACTGTTAAATTAACAATGTAAATACATATGTCAATGTACGTCAAATTATTATCATAGACCATAAAAATTGATCTCACATATGCAAAATTGTACTTTTTTATTTCTATCAAATTGTAGTATAGTTTTCCTCTATATCAGAGGGCAAACAGTACCTGGTCGTGTTTCCAACAACTGCATATTATTGTTCAGGAGATGTATTTGAGATTTTGCTTTCCACGCCGTTCGACACAGCCAAAGTTACGGTTGGTATTATTAATAAATAGAATCTGAATGTTAATACGGTGTTATTTATCTGGTAATATCATCATTAATATTAAGTTACTTGTGCATTTTTTCCCTAAAATATGAGGTCTCCTAAAAAGCTTATCTCAAAAATTTCAGATGAAAACAGCCGATGATACATATCCCATACCATTGAGGAAGAATAAAGGGAAGAGAACACAACTCGCCAATATATATTGCATCCAGACCTATAACTCTCCGAAACAAAAAGCCGTTCTGTTGGAGTCCGAGGACCACATCGTGGTGCACGGTCATTTTGCTTATCAGGACCGATATAATCCTGACGGGTTCCTGGCCGTCCCTGTAGAAGAGAATTCACGCGAGTTCATCGCAGCGTCCTACACGCCATACAGCACTTACCCTTCGGACATTATCGTGGCAACCTTAAGGAGCAACACCCAAGTAAACTTTACGTTTCCGGATCGTTTGAACAGGAGTCCATTGTCTAAGAATCTGCCGGAGGAACTCAGCACATACGGTGTGAGTTCTTCGTCTTCAGAAGACCTGACTGGAACCCGTGTCACAGCCAACGGTCCGATCGCTGTGTACTCGGGTAATGTTTGAGTACCGAGTTACTTGAACAATTATTTATGATGTGAACGATTGATTGAAAACATCCCATCGTTGTCCTATCAGGCTACACAATACATTCTACCGCCTGTCGCTGGGCGGAAGGAGGCCACAGGATACATAGTGAGGGTGCTGTTCCCCGGAGACGATGGCAAGGTAATAATTGATGGTTCAACCCCAACGCAGGATAATCTTGACTACATCGTAAATGAAAACAAAGCTCATTTCCTTAACTGCTCTCCCGAATGCTTCGTCTACCAGTACAACAAATGATACAGAGCAGACTGGTCCAAATGGGACCCGTTCCTGATGCGAGTGCTGCCGGTCACACAGTATGCCAACCAACTCCTGTGGCTGTCACCGAAACTGCCCAGTGGCAATTACAAGCACCACGTCAGCATTATAGCCCCCAGGGAGAAGATAAACGGGGTCCAGCTTGACGGGTACGTGGTCAATGGGTCGTAGTCGAACATAAGTGGCATACCCTATAGCGTAATGACTAAGGAGAGCATAAGCGAAGGGGCTCATGTCGTGCACCATAAGGATCCCAGCGTCAAACTGGCTGCATACGCCTATGGACATAGAACAAATCAGTATGAAGCTAATGGTTTCCTGCCAGCCCTTTCGGTGAGATATTATTATTATATGTTATTATTATTATTATTATTATTATTATTTAAAAGTTTTTAATCTATTTACTATTATATTACTACTTCAGTGATTCCACAAATTTCAAGAAGTCTTTAGAGTATAATAATTATTTTGATATAAACACGAAGCAGGCATTTAAGAATCAAGTCCGTAGGATTTGGTCTTCATAACAAAAAATACATTGTTCTAATGAAAAAAGGAATAGTATAACACGGATGATATGGCTTGTCTAATTATGTAAACTTTACCTAAAATAAAAAAGTAAATTCCACGCCACATGCAAAGTAAGCAATTTTTTTTTACAATTTGGAGTGTTCTGCTTTTGTAATATCATATAAATATCTGACCAAAGCAGAATATGTCATCCTTGAAAAGCCTAAGTAAATATTGCTCTGTAATTAATTATACCTACCAGTGGAGAACAAATGGTAACTTGTGCTCATAGTTAATATATCAAGTACATTTTATAAATTGCTCTTAACATGGGAGGAATTCAGAAATATTTAATCCGAGTGAGTATGCATCCAATCAAAAATTCGCAATCGAGTTAAATTATTTGATCCTGCATTGTCAATTCCGTTCTTAATTGGCATTTTAAATGTGCATATATTTTTTTTTAATCTAAAATATTCTTGAAAATACATTAGTTTACTTATTTATTGAAAGACCCACCTAGCTGGGGACCATGGTCTACTGAGGAATGTAGTGTAACCTGTGGTCAGGGGACGCGTGTGCGACATCGTACCTATAGTCAGGGTTCACGCAACTCTAACAGCTGTGTAGGACAGAATAATGAAACTGAAACCTGTGGAGCGCCTTGCCGTGGTATTTATACCCTTGACTCATGTTTGACTGTCTAAACATAGTTTTATTCAATATCTACCTATTTTTTGTCATTAAAAATGGAATATTTCATGATGTAGATAATGATTTTATTTTTATACCCTAATTGAAGCCAAGTACGATATATTACCGACCTTGACAATTCAGCTCAGGACTTAAGCACTGCAATTCATAATCTATGTTCTCAAGCTTTTTGGGGAGAATGGTCAAGCTAGGCAGACTGCAGTGTTAGTTGTGGATGGGGATCTCACTGAAGAAACCGAACATGCATTCCTGATTATTCAGGGAAAGCAGACTGTAATGGCGACACTACGGAAACTGCATATTGCAATGCTACAGTTTGTCCAGGTCATTATTTACAGCAGAATCACAAAGAATCACATTATTAAATAAAAATAAACACGAAACTTATCATTCCTGCACATGTATTATTCTATATCTAAGACAGCTTATGTAACAGCCTGTTCATGTTTGGCAATGTAAATTTTATTCGGGTATTTCGATTTCTAACAAGACAAGACACTGCTAGCTATGTAAGCAGTGTCTTGTCATTTTACCTACCTTCAAACGCTAGATATGTCAGCAATTTCTGTTTTTTTCTACCTACCTAAACCTTTAGTTCCCGCAACATGGGCTGGATAGTCATGCTTCGGATCGTGTAGCGTCACCTGTGGAGGCGGCGTCCGTGAAAGATATCGTTCTTGTATGCCTGGCTCGGATGGTCGGACTGATTGTTCAGGCAAAGCCACAGAGATCGGCGGGTGCAACACATTGTCCAGGTATTTGAATCTTGTAACAGTATCGAAAAATCACATCCATTGACGTGAAATAGATTGATTTTGTTGGATAGAAAATGGCGTTAAACAATAAGTTTAGAAATTAAATATGCTAATGGAAAAAAATGATACGTGATTTGAATTGACACAATACTGATAATGTAACTTAATAGTTATTAAGTACTACAAGGTTAAGCGATTTTCAATGTCTAGTTCTTAAATTATCACTTCTTTCTTCGAGCTATTTTTTTAATGGACAACTTGCGTTACATTAAAACATTTCAAAAGGTGACGAAAAGATTTCATGGTTTATATCTCTTCACACATTAGAATAACGTTAATGTTTGACTTTGCACTGTATTGTAGAAAGCTGTGGTGTTTTCACCATGATTAATTATACATTCAGAATTCAATTAAAGTTCTTGGTATTTCTTACAAGAAAATATTTCTTACGAAATAAATAAGAATCCATTTGATATTTTGACTTGATCTCAGCCACGTGGGCAAAATGGTCCAGCTGGGGAGCTTGTACTGTCACCTGTGGAGGAGGATACCAAGTGAGAAACCGCTCTTGTACTGCTAGCACTTCGGGGAAACGAGACTGCCGTGGGCAAAATGTGGACACCGAAGTATGTAACCAAAAGGCATGCAAAGGTAAATATACTTTGAGTATTTCCTTAAATAGTTACATGGGATGTCTATCAGTTATTCTAAAAATGTTATTTTGGAATGTAGTCTACTACATTTTGTAATAAAGGAAATGTTCAGCAAGGTATACTGACAAATTTAAGGTGAATTTAACAATCAGGTGTGCGAGTCAATCACAAGTGAACATTTTCAAACGCTAGATATGTCAGCAATTTCTGTTTTTTTCTACCTACCCAAACCTTTAGTTCCTCCCACATGGGCTGAATGGTCGTGCTTCGGGCCGTGTACCGTCACCTGTGGAGGCGGCGTCCGTGAAAGAAATCGTTCCTGTAAGCCTGGCTCAGATGGTCAAACTGATTGTTCAGGCAAAGCCACAGAAATCGGGAGGTGCAGCATATCACCTTCCCCAGGTATTAATCTTTTTTTTTAAAATAAGAAATATAAGTAATAAAGAGAATATTTTGAATTCAGAATATAAATATATATATACCATTATATCATTACCAAATATATATATATATATATATATATATATATATATATATATATATGTTAAGGTATGTGATAATCTCGATAACGACCGTCAGTTTCGCCTCGTCGGCTCGTCAGGTGACTGAAATTTGCGATATTGGTTGTTTATAATTTCTTTTTAGGACGGTTGGGTGCCCTTGGACCATGCCGGCAGGTGGAAACAATTTTCAAACGTTTGTTCAAAAGGTTCTTTTGTTTTGAGCTGATGATTGCTAGTTTCTCTGCCAAACCCAGATTACACTGACGTGAAGAGGTCATAAATGTGTTTGACTGCTGGATTATAGACCAGGTGATAGTGAAGCTTTTTTGCTTGTCTTTCAGGGTCGAAATGTGTTTTGCAAGCTCGGTTGCGTTTGAATGGGTCCTGTGCGTGAAGGATTTCTTGTGGTTGTAATACCTTTGTTTGAAGGGGCCTCCGGTCATACCAATGTATGAGCTCATGACCAATAACGTAACTAGTTGAATTTCAGTCACCTGACGAGCCGACGAGGCGAATACGACGGTCGTGATCGAGATTCATCACATACCTTAACATATCATGCCCTGTTGCAAAACATAGAGCGCTGTGTGACCGCAGAGGAAAGACTGCATACCCGCAGATTATTTCTACTTCATATATATATATGTATGTATCTATGTATATATGGGAATATATCGAAATACTTAAAACTCATTGTTAGCTTTATTTTGAAGATCCAGCTGCTTGGGAAGCATGGTCTCGTTGGGGAGATGTAAATCCACGTTTGGTAAGGAGAGGAAACGAAGCTGTAGACGTGGTACATGGAACATGGTGGAATGTTACGGAAATTCTTTTGACAGAAAAGAATGTGACCCCGAAATATGTCAAGGTTTGAAGAATAGCTACTGGACCAAAGCAGTTAAAGGGTGGTGTTTGATTTTGATTTAGGCTAAATTTACCTGAGAATTAAAATTGCGCCACGCTTCCAATATTAGTGTCTTTACATTTTTATAACTAAGGAAGTGAATATTTTTACTGTCCCTTAAATTAATTGTTTATATTAGGGTTTTCCTGTCTCAGCAAAGTTTTCGAATGAAAATATAATATACCCAAAATAAATGAAGGAAAATGTTCCTTTTTTTACATTAAAGTCACCGTATGTATCTTTAAAGAATCAACAAAAGACGAAAAAGTTTACCAACATTAACTGGAGTCAATGGTCAGAGCCCTGGAGAGACCGGTGAGTGTTTTGAGCAAATAATGTTTGACATTATCAAAAAATTAATTTATGTACACATATAAAATGTATGGAAAAATAATATGTAAAAGATAGCCGCCTATTCCATTTTGAAATTAAAGTAATTACAAATTTGTTCAGGTAAAATTGTTTGGTTTCTTTGTAAAGATCAGTGATGGAACATTATCTTTTATATTCGTTTACAGATTTGATAACCACTACGCAGACATCCACTCGCCACATGGAATGCTCTCACTTTAGTAAGAATTCATACAAATATTCACGTTGCAATAGATTTTGTCATATTACTAAATTTGAATGAGAATAATCTCCGCTTACCTTCTACAATTTCACCCATCAAATAGACTTTATTTCTGTTATTGTATATATTTTCCTATTTTTGTTTATTACCCCAATCCATTTGATACACGTTGAATGAAATGTAAAATTTATTATCTAAAGAAACATTTTTTTTTAAATACATATCCAATATTTAATCTTTATATGTATATCTCAAATATCAGGTGAACAACGAATGAAAGATACAACCATAACATTCTTGTATGCTGTCCTTGTTTTCCTGCTAAGTGCACTTATTATCACCTGGGTATGATGTTACGCCAAGCTCAGGTAATATACATAATGTGTTAAGCATATGTTGCAAACAGTACATAACACAATTAAAATAAGCAACATGAAGTGCAATATTTTATAAAATTTATTAGCATGCCTCCTCTAATTAGCCTTGTTCGGACGTCATGTGTGTGTACACCTGATAATTATTGAAACCATTGTGACTATCCTATTATTTCTGATTCATTCACTGTTAATTATACCAACCCGTTCATTGTAGACGCCAGCTTAAACCACCTGTATACCCGCAACCACTGACTGCGAAGGCACTGACTGGAGAAAATAATGGCGTCTATGAAAAGAACACGCATACACATGATAAACAGAATGATGTACATTTTGGAAAGATATCAGCAAACGACGATGAATATTATGCGAAACCCCCTGATGTGTAGGATAACGAACACCACATGTACGAAATGCTAGAAAAGTGAATTTGTGGACATGTGCTGATCCTGGAATTTTTTTAAATAATATATCTGTGCGTTGTGACTATATACAGATATTTTTCTTCAATTTTCCTTTCTTAACTAAATTTTACGTTAATTATGGCTGTTGTATTCTTTCCAATTTTCTAAGCAATAAATCTAATATAACATGATCTGTGTGATAATGTGTTTCTCTGGTGTTTGATTTCTGGATGACATTTCATTTTGAAATCTTGAATTAGACTTCGCAATTTTTATTCACCTGTTCCCCTTTTTAGATACCTTGGTAATTGTGACTTTCAGAAATGAGCTGCGTTTCAGTGTACAAACTTGACCTCCTGGCCCGAAGATGTAACGAAGCTTGAAACCCGTGTTATCTGGGAAGGCATACTCTCGCCTGGTCCCGTCTCACCAAAGCAGTAAGGAGTTTTGAACCTTAAATAAGGTAAGAGGAAACGTGTCTTAGGCTGAAATAGAACTAGTCAATTTCAAAATAATCAGCAAAAATGTGCTCTGGGTCCTTATGTTGATTCCAAAATTACTTTCCTCCCGTGAAAAGCATATATGGATCAAAGCTTTGTGTGTGCAAAAGGCATGCGTCCATTTTTACATTTTTCTTCATATTTCCATGTATAATTATCTTAAAAGTATTAAACAAACGTTAAGACAAATATTTTGTGAAATACATCTACTGACAAATGAGAAGCACACCTAGTCTTCGATGATAAATATTAAGAATAGAATGCATTTGCGAGATATTTAAGCTACCTCCCTTTTAACAGGAATCCAGTCATTATTAGAATTCCGATATTAGTGAGTGTAGGTCACTTTCGGATATATATACCACTTTATCCAGCATGGCGAAACACGTGCATTATATACTCGTGTATATATATATAAGTCTCACTTATCCGAAACGTTTCATATCCTAAAAATAATAGACCTAAGAGTATAAAAGCAAAGTATTTTTCGTCTGCAGATTATGCATATTATCATATTGGAAATTCAAAAATATATTACATAATTTTTTTTCTGAATCAGTCTGAATAGAATATGGACCGAACTTTTTTTCAGTGTTAAATAAAAAATTACAGGGCCTGAGTCCATGTTTGTTCATGAGAGTCTTCCCACAGTAATGTAAATAGATGAACTCATTTAAAAAAAAAGTAATGACGTTGGGATTTAAAATTGAATTGATAATTACAGCTTCTCCTCTATTCGTCCTGGATTTCAGTAATTTGGTATAACAAGGTAATTGTGCCTTCTTTGTAAATAACTGAATAAATATTTGGAGTCAGATACATTAGGTCTGTCAGAGAACAGTGAAATTGATTATATCGTATGCCTTCAGATACAAGTACGAAAATTAGTTTGATGGATCTGTTAGCGGTAGCAATTTCGTTTTAATAACTGAATAAACTAGGAATCTTGCACATCAGATAAAATGAAGTAATGGTTAGTAAGTTGGAATCATCTGTGTGTTTTACTAGAAGAAAAACGCCCTTATCCGGCCAAATTTAAAAAGAACATTTTCAGCCATAAGGGATACACAGTTGATGGCAATTTTACAAAATTTGAGGTAAAAAACTATAATAACTGTTAAGTAAGAATTATATTTAGTAATGATATTAAAAAAGTCCCATCAATGTATGCTTATTTGATGAAGAAAGTGGTTCCCGAAAAGTTCCCGAACATTCTGCATGGGGGCAAAAAACGGACAAAAAGAGAAAACTGTACGAACGTTGCCGGTGCACAGAAGCTGAAATAACAGAAACGGTACAATCACAAATCAAGTGAATAGAATCTGAAACAAGATTATGAAGAAAGAATGTATGTCTGGAACCTTTGGGTATATTTATTTTGTCAAAGTCTGGTGTGAAACCTTTGGGTATATTTATTCTGTCAAAGTCTGGTGTGAAACCGACTTCAATCTTACGCCTTGATTGTCAGTTCTCTGAGCATTTATGAAGAAAGATCTGCTAGCATGAACACTGGCAACAACGACTCCTGAAGTTTGATATATGTGGAAATTATCATAATAATAAATGCATAAACTACACGAATCTCAATAAATGTGTATAATGTTAACAAATGAAAGTATTAAATTGACACCAACGCATCATGCAAATTGAAAAATATCTCACTGGTTATTTTTAGTGATATTTTACGGACATATGTATTGATTCTTTCGTAGCTGCATACAAGCGGAAGTCTGCACCATCACCGCATCACAAAATTAGCAGTCTACAAAATATAAATACAAGGTGTTGATAATGCCATGCATTCATTGTCATAGTACAAAGGTAGCATACACCATCATGTTGTGGAAACAGATTGTAGCCTTCATGTGCATATCCTGTCATGCGCTCAAAGAGCCTAAATGATTATGAATAAATGCCGTTCTGTTAAAACAGACATGATGTTCAAACACATGTAACTAGTTCATGTATATAACCATTCAGCAGAACTATTTGATATCTCCGTTTGCACTAACAAAGGTTTACATGGCTGTTTAGTTAACTAAACAGTTAATTATCATGTTTGAAGAATTTTAAAAATCTTAACTATTATTTACCGATACATCAAGCTCGTTGTTTGATAATTAGCGCCAAGCTTCTTTCACCCATTGCCTCTTAAAATCAGTAAATATAAATCGTTATACAACCGGATATATTGAATCCGCTTGGTTCAAAACCTGAAATTATTGAGTATGGTCTGGACAATTATTTTGCCATCTTTCATACTTCTTTCACATATAGCAAAATTATGCTCATAGCAGGTGGTGCACTATATGGAGAACCGCTAATACAAGTTGCACTTATTCTCTTTTTTATTTTAGGAGGTGATATTGTATATTAGAAGGTTGTTAAATGGCTTGATTGGTTATGTATGTATGGTCATAGGTATCTGAGGAGTTAGATGCGAGACTGCTGGGGCGACTGTTGCGACCCTGTTTGGTAAGGTTTGTATTTTGTTTTATTTTCAGGCTTCATTGTACTGTCCAGCTGTTAAGAGAAGATGTATGAAAAATGAAAAGAATAAGAATGAATGTTAGACAAAATATTTGTCCAGACCATACTCAGTAATTTTGGATATAGGGCCAGGCGGAATACCCATCTTGTTTAAAATGAAAGATGCGATCAAGATGGCCGCTGGATTTTATATTATTAATATTGATAATTCATTCAAGAATGGAAGAGCAAGGCTTTAGATTGAATTCGAGTTCATCCACAGAGTTGATAAAAAAAATACACCTTTTAGTTCTAGATATGCATTCTATCCTCATTATATTGATTACATCAAAATTCAGTAAAAAGTTTAATGTGCGATTTCATTACTTGATTGGTGATTATTAGGATTCTGTGTATCACCTTTTCTGTTCCGGTATCCTACGTACAGTTTCCTCTTTATTCCAGGTTTATACCAAAAAACGGAATGTTTGGGGAACCACTTGGTTTATCATGACATATAATATACAGTGGTGTAAATATAAGCAAAACCAGGTCGAATGTGTTTACTAGCAGTTATCAAAAGCAGTAGCTATGTACAGCAGTCTCAGTTACAGTTGTTACAGTCTCAGGACGTAAGACACAGTAGATTGAATTGTATGAATGATGAAACAGGACATAATATGGGTGCATTTGTATAAAGTTATAATCTTATTCATCAAGTCCACGGCAAGAGCCCCATACTTTCTGATTCAGCGCTCATTCGCGTGATAATTGTAAAGTTGTATTCCGTGGTTAAAGCAAAAGTTTGATTTGAAAGATTAATTACTAGGTTCTTTGATTCAGTTCTGTAGATATAATGTTCTCCCTTACCGTCAGTCCCAATCAATGTCCGACCATAAGCCGGCATATGACACATTTTATTTTTCATTTTGTCATTAGCGACACCACTGGTAATTGTTCGTCATACACTGTGTTAGACGTACATTCATGTAAAAGATTAAACAAATGGATCGAGTAGACGCAAAGTGAAACACGAAGTAATATTCAAATTTCTCAAAACAGTTATGGTTGACGACAAGGAAATTATCGAAACTTTGTCCCGCATCTCCTTTTTTCAACAGGTTGGGTGAAATAAAATAGAACAATGCCACATTTCTATAATGCAAAGCAACATTGTAATTCTGACACGACGAGAAGTGCACCCTCGTCCAAATGATTTTAGCCACAGTTACCACAGCGCGGCTCTTCATTGGCTGAAAATACAATTTTAAGTCCCATGTATACTGATTTGCATTACCCGGGACACATTAATCCCGATTATAAAACTACTAAGAAGAGTCATTAGCGAATGAAATTAATAAAGTATGTTTTCCGTTCATAGATAAAATTCATTGCTTTAAAGAAAATAACATTATTTCATCAAATTAATTGTGTTCTTCAAGGTTATGGTTTGTACTACATTTAATATCTTGAGATATATTAATTCCAAAATAATTGGCTGATTTTTTTTAGTAAAAAAAATAAATTATCACTTCATTTTAACTATCCTAGTAAGATACAACCGGTGTTTGAATACTTTACCAATTTTATTGACTCGCTTTGACGCATGATTCAAAGAATTATAATCAGTCAATAACAACGGTGTCCTCCGCATACTTATGTACAGGAGATCACTTCTTAAAACTTGGGACCACAGTAAAGTGGTGGTTAATTTAAGGTGGGCTAAACTGAGATGTTGGTAAGTCAAGGTTTTAACGAATATATATATAAATACATATATATACATATCTATATATATATATATATATATATATATATATATATATATATATATACATGTCTATATATATCAGGAGTTTAGTTATAGGTACACCCTCTAAAAATCGCCGGATAAAATATTACCTAATTGTAGTTGTGGTCCCATCAGTCGCTTCCGTCGTTTTCCTGTAATGCAAACAGGCGTACTAAGAAGATAAAGCCCTGCACAAGGGTAAAATACATATGAAACAGCAGGTGGAATGTAATTTCTCAGTACCAGAAAATGTCTCCACAGTATTCAAGTTATACTTTTGTGGGGATTCCTTTATATTGTTGATCCTCTCCGAATAATATATATGTTTTATGATGACATCACGTAAGTAAACGGATTGTTTAACATAGAATGTAGCAAATCCTTCCTAAACTAAAAATATTAACGTCAATGCAATAAGCTAATAATACTTACATGACAACAAGGTGTTTATTCGTCCGTTTTATCCGGTGCTTAAACAGAGTCAGTTTGACCATTACAGCCTTCTCGACATGGTCAATCTTTTAATCTTTATATTACATCATGAATTCATTTTTGCCAAGTGGTTCTATGATTCACGAACATTGTTTCTATGTTGTTTCATCCCTGGAATTTAATGCCCTACAATGTATGATCGAACATTAATTACAATCAGTCGGTCCCCATCTTCAGTCGTTCGTGGTACACGTGTCCAAACGTTATCATATTTTACTAAAATCGGATCTTCAGCTGTAACAATGTTATTTCAGAGAGTGGGCTGATTTGTCCTTTGTCCTTTGTCTTTAACTTTTTAAGTAAATGTTTTAATTTTGTACCTAGTTCTTGTCCTAATCTCCTAGCCTCTAAGAAAGCTAATGATATTCGTTTCTCTAACCAATCTGCCTACCGGTAATATGACATGCCCCCTTTTTTACTTCCGTACATTTTTTCCCCTTTCTGTCAAACATTGTGCGTTTTCACAAAATTATAGTTAGAACGAAACTTTTAGATAATGTAAAATTACAAAATTTAGCAGGTTTCTTGAAAATGTCATGTGACAGGAGAAGGCCTTTATGTAAATATTACTATACACGTAAACATTGAATTGTTAATGTTCAATATCCATGATACATATCGCTGATCATATCCACATGATATATTGTTGATAGAAACCACTGCTGTCCGCCACCATGTGGTAATTTTTCCTTTTTTCGACCGATTCCAACACTCGTAAAAACACACGTAAAAAAGACAAATATTTGTGTTCCCTGGCTGGTAATTCCACCTATTAATTGTGTATTTACTATTTTAAAATAAGATGTCTGGCACATTTTAGTACATCGTATATATGTCAGAGTAGGTCGTTCAAAGAACATTATTCAAATAACACAGTATTACTTATATTATATTAAAAGTGTACAAGAATGATTGAGTCTCATGGTGACTCCGAAATATACCACCATCATTACCACTTTTGTTATCATTTAGGCACAAGAAATAGATTCAGATCTTTGTCAACATCGTATATCGTTGTTGTTTTTTCCCCGTTATTGCTTATACTGAGAACAAGAACATAACAAGCATGTATACATCACCTGACCTTAACAAAGGGCGACCAATGAAGGCTTCTAACAACAAGGTTGTATGACAGTTTCCTGCGTAACTCCAGTAGTTTCGGATGGTATCACTTTGAAGGTAATGTATTTGAAGCCGGTAATCAACATTGATATTTAATGGACAGTGATATCTGGGGTTTTCACATATCCGCACATCTTGTTAATAATGCCACTGTTGAGTCATCAGATATATTATTTATAGTGCCCCTGTTAATGCGTTGGGCGTGTAAAACACTTAATAAAAACAGTTTGAGCGTATTATCTTAGTGTATGTTTCGGCCCTCTAACATAAAAATCTACGACTAGCGTACTTAGCGTTAAAACGCCTTTCCAACCTTTAACATGGGCCACACTATAAGGTGCCATGGGATCAAGTATTTTCGTCATTCCTGACGTCTCATGGCCTTCAAATGCGCTGCCACTTGACATAAACCAGACATATCAAATTTTAAGTCATACTCTACAAACGTTAAATGGAATAAAGGATGTACCTTTAAGAATGCAGGACACTATCGGATGCACTAAGAATCTCAATATATTCGTTCAGGACCGTGGGGCAGAGAGTGCCAATTTAAGACCATGTGCGACACCGCAGAATAGTATTTGTAATTGCCAGTATACAACAGCATACTTTTAATGGTAATAAATGTTTACTAAACACTGATATCATGCACTGTCACACAATTATTCACGAGCTATCTGTTTACGATTGATTACGATTGAGCAGTGAGGTACCAATATCTCTTTTTACAAGAAACAGAAGAATGCGAGCGCATTAGTCCGTACAGATGACCTGATTGACACATCCGAGTGCAACGGATCAATTGGGGTTCCAGGCATCCACATTCACCTCGCAGGTGTACGTGTAGATGGTGACGGTTTTAGAACAGGGCATATATGGTATTGCAGAGGGAATTCGACACAAAGATATGTTTGCCTTATATACTGATTTCCGTAATTATTGTGAGCTTTGAGGGTGTGCGTGCGTGCATGAACGCGTCGTTCAGACAGACTGATAGACCGACATAAAACACAATTATACATGTAAACATAGAATTATTCTTCATATGTCAGGACACCATCTTCAAACTTATATCTCATGTTATTATGAGTATCCTGTATTTATTAACAAGTATAAAATAAATATCTTTACCCAAACAGAGAAAAAATATCCATTTTGCCTTCTTGATTGAGGAAATCAGCTCTAACATTGTCCAAACCACTAACAGCTATCACGTGGAACCGGAAATCCTGCAGCACAATATCCCATCTCATGATTCTGCTGTTACCATTTCCTTTTGGTTTTTATTCACGAGAGGCTTATACTATGTTTGACTTTAGAAAGCTCGGACATTCAAGACAAGGTCAAATCTTTTTACAACCCACACAATAGCAAGACAATTACTCTCAATAACTGCATATTTTTTCCCCTTTTTTCACAAAATAAAATGGGCTGACCATAATATGATTCTGTTTGCCTGATTATATCAAAAAAATATATTCTCCACTCTTTGAATTATGTTTTGCTGGTTTCTCATGTTTCGTTAATTGTCAGGAGAATTTCATATTTCAAAACCGATGTTTCGTTTGAATATTTCCTGATCCTTACAGATTAGTCGTTTGGCTTCATCTTTATGCAAGTGATCAAGGGTTTATATTCAGATGCTCAGTGTGTTCTAACTATTTAACAGACAAGGCTTTCCTCATTAATCACATCTTTATCTACGACTTCAAGGTTATTGTCTATTTCGTACTTTTGGATATCTCGTACTTATACTTTGTCTATGTGACAACAATATAGACACATTTAAATCTTAATTCAATCTGTTCCCAGACGAAACAGCAAGTCGGTAGTGATTTCAATCTACAACTTAATGTAACCAAGCATTTGGCTATTTCTGGATTAGAATTAATTTCAGAGGTATTGCCTGCAGATAGCCTGTTGCACTTTTAGGGATTTCCACTCTGCTATAAAATATAACGAGTACTTTGGCTATTTCTGGAGTAGATATTTTTTCAGAGATACCATCATTCAGAGACAAGTATGCTAGACACTGATGCTTCGACAGGGAGGAACCGACAGTTACCCGCCTGTATAGTGACTGAGTATTCTGGGAGAGGTTTCCTCGTGTCATCAGTCAAAGTCAAAGTCTTTCTTCTCATAGTTAGCGTTCCTGAGCCAATCATCAAGTGAATCCGAGGTTTGTTCTGATCTAGTTTCTACCAATTTAAGTCTCTGGTCTTATTCACTTATCATGTCCAAGTTTGATATATATGTTCCATCTGTCAGGTGCAAGCCATGGCAAACTGTCATGGTTTCAAGCACCAAATCGTCGGGGAGTAAAGATTGTGTTGTTTAGCTTGTAAAGGGCAAAAATTGTGTCTGCTGCTTCAGCTTCTTTGGCTGTTCTCATAGTGAAGTCACCCAACGTAGTATCTCTCCAAGTTCTTTCGTACCAGCAACCTTTTATACCTTTTTTGCTGGGCTTATTTCGTCTCTCACATAATATCTGCTTATTCTAAACTGACAATCTCTGCATGCAATACTGTAAATATGAGAGCAGATTTTTATCTAAACAGTAATATGATATTTTTTTTTCATTTTTATTAAATGAATATACTTTGCTTCTTGATATCTTCAAACCTTTTGCTTGTTCATTCATATCTGTTTTGTTTAATTTGTTCTCAGGTTGCTGGCCGCTGTGAGTTGTTTTTATACCTTGTCATATTAAATGGCACAGTTCACCCAATATAGAGTATCATCTAAACAATGACCATTTATACATCGTTTATATTTCAAACACTAGCACATTATAACCTATTTTTTTTAATATATGATTGGTTTCAGTATTTTAATCATAACATATCTGTATTACCTATCATCATGTATTACACCAACCACTTCAGAGAAAGTATGGTGATGGAGAGCGATAATAGAAATTCACTTGGTGGTTTCTTTTTAAAAAATGTGGGCGTGGCTGATTCAATACACAGTAGGAAGATTACGTCCATTTACAAAATATAATTGACGTCGCATATGTAACACAATAGCTTAACCTAGGCACGCATTGAAGGATCATTGCTTAGACTTTACAAACAGATCTTTTGATTAGACTTTTTTTCAGAAATGTGTGTACTCGGCCCTATGTTCCCTACTACCTCTAGTACTAGTTCTAGAATACTTGTGATTGTAATAATATATAACTCATATAACATTACTTCTTTCTTTACATTTATATTGCGTCTGGCCATTAAAGAATGAACACTGGCTTATTCTACAAAAGTGTAATCGTCGTGAAAACATTTTAATGAATCCTTCCAAAAATGACCATATGTGGTTAGCTTAGCTACTTTCCTTACATTTAGTTTGCGTATGGTTATAACATTGATCTCCGACTGCTGTTTTATTATATGTGTGACTATCTATGTTATCCTTAGATTAATCGGTGACATTTTCTCACTTGCAGTACTGGAATACATTAAACGGTTTATCTGAGATAACGTCTTGAATAAATATCAAATTTCCGCGGGGAAATCATGGCTAAATGATTTCATACCTCGGTCGCTAGAACGAATATTTTATCCAGTGAACTTGAAGTCAGTTGTTAGATAAAAGAGTTTTAATAGAACAATACCCGTTACGTGTTACATGTAAAAATATTATAATCAAAGCAATAATGACATAGTACTTCTCAATCCAAGGTGGTTCGGAATATACTGGCTGAAGGAACTGACAATGAAAACAATGAAATTGCCAAAGCTTACACTTCGATATCAGGACAATGATGTAATGTCTTGACATGCGGACCTCAAACTATGGGAGAGGCGGCCAATTGACTAAAAACAAATAACAATATCAGGAGATAAATTATAGTGCATTTTGTTCATAGGTTTACATGGTATATATACCTTTCAATTTAGAATATCCTACATTTTATATGTATGTGATATTTGATATGATATGATATGATATTGATATTTTCATCAGTTAACTATACTTTTATTAAAATTGTGACTTTTGTTTAGCAGGTCTTTCCAGGAAGAGCGATCATGACATTGATTGTTGTCCTCCGTTATTCATACTTTGTTGCGCAAGCCAGGTTAACCTGATAGACTTCCTCCAGGGTAACCAGCTCCGGCGCCTTCTGTGTGTGTGAAATCATAGTAAACTTTTGATTCATTATATGAATATGTTATTTGCAGTCACGTTCAATATAGCCAACCGACATGAAGTTACACTGGCCAAAAAAACTTTTTGGATATTTTCTGAAAAATTATGGTTCAGAGACTAAAGTAACTACTTTTAGATTGATTTCGATATTTAGATGAAATAGTATTGTTTGTAATCCTGTTTACTGATGCCTACGTATGACACAGGTTATGTAACTCGGTTACACTCGTTCCATAACAAAACAACACTGTATTTATATTAAATGAATGGGGTCTAGATTTAAGGAATTTCCTTCATGTCTATGTCCAAAAATGCTTGATAAACAAGTTCTATAAACAGTGCCATTATGCACATAACTTTAAACATATAACACACTCTTTCACTCATCTTAAATTGTCTTCACAGATTAGCTCTTCAGTTTACACCATTTATTGACGTATAAGGATAAGCATAATATACCCCAATTGGCAACGCGAGTGGGGATAAAAGGTATGAAGCATATGTTTTAGTACCAATATTTTCACAATTCCATTAGTTCCCAGTCAGGTAACATAGACACCGAAAAAAAGCATTGATCGTCTCTTAGCAATAATTTGCCCAAAGCCAGACAGACAAGAAATATATTTATGTCTGAATTTCTAATCATTAACCTGAATGTGAAGTTTCCACGTGGGAAACGTAAAAAAATCATTGTTAGCTCGATAATGGTGAAAAGATGAGTTTACAAGGTTACAATAGGTGCATTGTAACTAAACCACCCAAAGGCAAAACGAGGTTGGTTGATATTGCAGTCTTATGAAAAAACAATCTCAACAAAATTATTCAAGGATTCCCATGACACTTATCCAAGATTTAATTGTATATGTGTGTCTGCGCTTAAGAGAAACTTTTCACGATAATTTATGCATTATCCATCACTAAACAGATATAAAAACATATAACAGACCAATTACATTCGTACCACAATGCGTGAATGAAAGTATGGAAACGGGATAATAATATGAGGGGAACGAGATTTGTAGCGAGCATAAAACGAGGCTAAACGTGGTCGATCGCTGCATAGGATACCCAAACAGGAACCAGTCAGAATCATATCCGCTGCTGCAAACAACATCAACCTTGAATGAGACTGAGTTGTCGCATATCAGCTTCCCAGTCATTGTAAGTTACACATTAGAGCCTTGAGGTTGGGAGCCTGACCAAACTTGGTTCTTAAGAAGCAGCTACCTGAGCTATTCCCATCAACATGAAACATCCATGTAACAAATAGCTTAGATTTCAGACACTTCCATTGTAAAACTCGCATTAGTTACTAATAGTGGTTATTCTATGACCAAATTCATCAAGTCATCATCATCCATGTTTTTATGAACTTAATTTCTATGGTGCTAATGAGAGAAAGTAAAATCTAAAATAGAGTATACGAACAAGAACTGTCTGTTCTTAAAAACACGACTTTTATTACAAGTCTAAATTTTTAAAAGGAAATTAATTTTAAGATTAGGCACTGTCTAAATTATTAGGTAAAATGACTATTTCGTAAGTTTTCCCTTAAATGTAGTGCTCAGTGATATAATCGTGTTTAAACGAGGAATAAAGACGAATGCCTGTTGTTTATCAAATAGGTTATGAAACCCTTTTTTGTCACAACACAATAAGAAAAGAAGGAATTGGCTGTTCTCATTTATCATGTCCATTGGTTGCTATGACAATCTGCTGCATTCAAATTAGGCATTTATTGATAGTTTTTTCAATAGATATATACAGTCATATTAAGGCTGTTTCAGAGGTTCCGATAGGTAAGGGTTCTTTTCCCCCTATTCAAGTATCATTTATCTAGATGTGATCATATTTTGTCTATATGATGAATTAGAGAAACAACTGCTGTTAATTTACACAAAGAGGTGGCACTATTTAGGAGAACAAAGTCAATTGAAGTGGAATCTGATACCCATGTGAATAGGTTTCCGATTTGGTAACTAACATACTCCAACCCTCAATACGAGTAATATTGTATTGTGATATGGCAGATAGGTAAGACGAATATATCCTACTGATTACTGTTTTAATAAATCATATACAAAATACGTACTTTGGGTAGATACGGCTGTAAATTATAACAGACACTGCTCTAGGCTGATTTGAAGTTAATTAGATGAATGCTTTTCTTATATTTTGACACAGGCCATTTACTGCCTTGTACACACATTAGAATCACTATTTCCCACTTAATAACTCTAACAAATGAGTACATTGAATTCCCAGGAAGCGGCTTCGAATTTTGCAAAACCCATATCTTATTGTGTCCTCTTCCTTTGTGCATGGTACCAATCATGTTACAAAGAGCTCGATTCAACATACATATACATGTGAACAGGGTCATTCAGGGTATATACATTCTGGCTGACATACAAAATCATCATATTTCCCAATGCCGAGATGGTTATTTTGTGTTTGTTTTCCCTTTGCTTTCTTTCTTTTATCTGAAAGAACGAAAATTTGTGCAGGATGAGATGTGGGCCACTGATGATCCATTAAAATAATCCGGACAAAGAGGTTGACAAATGTCCCCTTTTCGGAATATACGCAATATATCTGCTTTAAAATAGAAATGCATCTGGAGCTTTGAAATAAGTTATTGTTAAGTCTGCAAAAATCTGAAAGTGTTCCATGGGTCGGTAGAATACATTGCTTCAATATAACAAACTGATCTCTTTGTATTCTCTAGTACTGGTAGAGAAAAGTTTTAAAAATTAAGCCTTAAGCAGAAGATGATATTTATACTCGCTATATGAAACAGGTTCTCGATTTTATGCATTGCATCGAACACAGCAGAAGTTTATTGCAAGTCCAATTCTTACTGAAGCAACTGTTGTAATTACTTTAAATTCTTTACCTCAAAAACTTTCAAATAAAGAAAACAACACCTAAGTCGATGACCATGGTGTATAATGCAGATTTGGGTACAAAAGTATTCGTAATAATAGTACTCGTACTCATGAGTACTTTTTTGAGTACTCAGTACTTGTACTCGAGTACTTTTTTAAAAATCACAATAGTACTCGTACTTGTACTAGAGTACTTTGAAAATACTCGGTATTCAAATGAGTAAATTATGAGTACTTTTTGGTATTTCATATTTCATTAAAATTTCGAAATAGACTTTAATATCAATTTATAATATTATTTATTGTTTATTATAGTATATAATAGTAATATTTTATATTATATATTATATATTTAATGCCATTTATAATAGTACTTATAGTAGTATGTTTTATATAAGGATTAGCTGCATAGATCAACATTTGCCTCAATCCAATACAATTAAATACTGTGGTTGGCTTGTTATTCGCGGTAGGGGAAATGTCGCGAAATTGAAACCACGCAGATAGGAAACCTTGTTATCAAGGGAAAATAGTCTCTGAAGTTGCCACCACATGGCAGTAATGGGCATAAGTGGGAAATGAATATATTCCAAATGACGATATTATTGATCACAGCGACGTGTCCACGATCTAGTTTATATAAAAAATGCTTGGTTCTCACCTGCAGTTCTGCATGCCTGATTTTATTTATTTAATTGCTATCTCAAGCCTTTTGTCTTGGTCGAACTTCTTGAACTCTCTCCCCCCACCCCCCCCCCCCACCCCCCCCCCCCCCCCGCCTTGCCCTTTGTTGGCTGTCGGTTGATCTGATCATTTGGTGGTTAGAGTAACTCTGCTCTTCTTCACAATCACACTCGCGGGTATCAGGCGGACCTTCCGTGAGCGGCCGCTTCAGGGTTATGGCCTCTTCCATAACCAACTTGTTTTTTCCATGGACCGATGTTTCTGTTACGTAATCCGAACATGATATGATCAAGGTAGAGTGGAGGGCCCTATTTATATTGAAATGTAACGGCCATGCAAGCTGTGAAACCAATGCCCCTTTGAAAAGGCATGGCAAGGTTTCGGCAGTGACGGTCATTGTTGTTTGAGCAAAACTGAACTTTGTGTAATACAGAATTCATACCTATTTTGATGTTAATTAAAATATCAATATATGTCCCATCGCGAAAATGGAATCCCGTGAACCTTTGAAAAATTGTTTGAGCGCGAAAATTGAGCCCCGTAAATATAAAGCCAACCACAGTATAATCAGAACCGGTTCAACGTAACATAAACTCAGCAGTGCTCCGGGACATGAGCCAATCAAGCTAGAATTGATTTATATATGTAACTTAATGTGATTGTTGGTTTAGATTTTCAGTGAGAATTCCAGTCTGTGAGGAACTCTATTCACAGTCTGGGGCACAACTGATTAACCCATGAAAAGCTGTGGCTATCAGACCATACACCCAGTAGCTACTACAAAATAGGCTGCAGCATCACATTCAACTATCAGCTGATAATAATTTGCGCGACATACTGTGTGAGCTCACAAAGGACTTCTCCAATGTTTAATGTCCAAGCCTACTTAATGAATCAATTTAGAGATCCAGGGGCTAACTCAAGCCAAAACCTTCTGTCCAGTGCCCACTTGACCATGAAAGCACCCAACATCAACTAAACACACTGCATACCTACTCTTTTATATGTAATAAAATAATAGAAGTAGATTTTAAGACACAGCTGGAATGGTCAACCCTTTTTAGACTACTAAGAGTAGTTTGGGCCACTGGTAGCATAGGGGTAGATCAAAACACCAGAAATCGGTAAGTCAGGGTTTCGAATCCGGTTCCACAATATTCATTTGCAGTTTTCAGACCCTTATTATGACTGATGATTGACCTGACTAATGGGTACCAGGTATTTTCAACTGGACAACTGCGTATATTGATTGCTGTTCGTTATCTTGTTAATATATTTGTTCAAGCCATGGTAGCATGTTGGATGCCCTTTGAACATCAGCAGACCTCGCTATGTCGACTACCTAGAAAATGTGAAACCTTTATCAATGTTCATTGTTGGTCGTAATTTCTCGGTTTCACTCTTCATGTTTTAAATGTTCACAGATTATATCATCACTTTTCCTTTAGCACACACCCTATAGCAAAAGTTTATGTTTTGATACACTTATAAATCTGGGTAAGTTAAAACAGCATAGGACGCTCTATATTTGACATTTCGTTTTGTTCTCATGGTTGGTTTAAAAAGCTGTTGTAAGGATGCTGTGCAGTGTACATTTTAATTATTATGATAACTGATGGCAAGAGTAATATAAGGAAGAAAAGTAAGGTCAGTATATGACTACATATATCAGCATGGCAGACATTTTGCATCCGTAAAATTGGCGATTATTGGTTATATATTTATTTCAGACTGTATTATTTTGATGAGGACATGAATACATTAATGTATTTATATATATATATATATATATATATATATATATATATATATATATATATATATAACATATCCTGTTTATTGTACTCTACTGTAACATTGGACAAATAAATCCCATCAGGATTAAAGTGTTAATGTAGGAATGTATTTTCGAATATATTTACATGTTTGTTTAACTTGTGGTATGTGTGTTATGCTAGCCGTGTATACATCGCTTAGTAATATGAGGTCTTAGATGATAGCCAGTCATATGCATAAAATACTGCAAGGATATGGCGAAATTGTCTTCGTTTATACATAAATTACTATTATTATTATTACTTTATTGGAATAGGATTCTATAGTAAATTACAAAGATCAGATTGTATCATTTATGTGTCCTGTTATGAACACGTTATATGATCAAGGATCCATGATCATCTACTTTCGTTTACTTAACAGAATAAATAATCTCCAATGTAGTTCAACATCTCGTTCCAAGTGATCAGTACCATGTATGTTAAAAATAAAATACCCCCACCATTAGCTCAGATAATGCTTGGTATGATTAAAGCGTCTTTTGACAGGATATCATTTACATGGTTTCCTTTCTAACCCGTAGTCAAGGTTCAGGTACATATAGTTCAACCAAAAAAGGGACGAACCATTTTCCAAATCTAACGCATGTTGTTTGTTTGGGATAAATGCACCGAATATACGTCGATGCGATTAGAAAAAAAACATTTCAGAACCTGAACGTATTGACTCTTTGCTCCTAAGAAGCTTCCTCACAATTAAGTCCTACGCATGTAAAGTATTTATTGGAAAACTTTACGTCGAACGAATTGGAACATATTCTTCCATAGGCCCCTGTGTATTCAGGTTCACATGATTAACATCATGTTGCTCGGCATAGAACCTTACCTTTTTCGTGCAGTTGTCTGGTGATCGTACCAGATTTTACGGTTCTTATTTTCAAGCTACCAAGCGGTGCTTCTTTCATATTTCTTCTATTTGTTTTGGTGTTTCCGCTTATGCGTAAGATAGGATCTCAAGTCTTTTTTTTATGATAAAGAGACACACGTGCACTGTTTTCTTACATACAAAACATACTAATGTAAAACGAATTGTAAGTTCGTTCATTTCAATATATATATATATATATATATATATATATATATATATATATATATATATATTAGGAAATGCATTTGCAAGTAAACTGTTCTCTTCAAATGGGCTAACAGCTAACACCATGTTTTGGTGTTTCCGCTGATGGGCAAGATAGGATCTCGAGTCTTTCTTATGGTTAAGAGACACGTGCACTGTTTTCTTACATAAAAAAACTAATGTAATACGAATTGTAAGTGCGTTCCTTTTAATATATATGCTAGGGAATGCATTTGCATTAAACCTGTTCTATTCAAATGGGCTAATAGCGCGAAATAGATATTATTATTGACATTATTATTGACATGCTTTCGTATCGTCAAATAACCAGCAATGGCATTCAACTATTGGATATGTGATTTAAGTTGTTATCTTTTTTCATGTCATTGTTAGATCGTTGTAAGCAACAAGGGTTCATATGTTTGAAGAAGTTATTGGATTAAACAATATATGGTAATATATTCACTGTTCAGCTAGTTCATGATATGTTGTATTCAGTATATTAAGAGGGTTATTTTTTATGTGATGTAAAATGGCCGCATTTTTGGTATGCTTCTCTGCCATTCTGGTTGAATAACTCTGACTTTCACAGCAACGATATTGGTCTATTACTCGTTTTGATGTCCTTGATATGAGCCTGAAAGTCCTCCAACGTATCCCATATGAAGGGATGTCATGTATTCCAGCGCTCAGCATGGCGCAACCTGCCTGGTGGCTAACACACTAGAGAAGGCAAACAACCTGCGTTATGTATACCCGGGTTTAGCAGGTCTTTTTTGGTCAGATATCATGTTCAAGCTATCTTATTTATAAATTTCTAATTTTACCCTGGATAAACTTTCTTTCGGATTGAATGTGTTCAGATGAGAGTCGATATAAACAAGGAATTTTTCACAGTCGGATTCACGGTGTTTCGGATTCCCTAAGACCACCCTGGAGATTTTGTAATCACTTCAGCGTGGATGTAGTTTGTTGATGCAGGCGCTTCTTGTCTCATGTTACTCCAGGCCGCCGGAGTATCTGACGCCGCTGGGTTCAACAGATGACCCCTGTGATGTAACCCCATGTGCTGATCAGCTAGTAAGGAGCCCCGGCCGGTGTTTATGGCACCTAGAGGTAGCTGTTTAAGCATAGTAATGTAATTATCAAGCGAACAGCATGCACGGACACTGGGCTGCAGTCCTATTATTAAGAAGTGAGTCCGTTATGCGCTCTGCGGCAGGGAGAGACGGGCTCAGGACTGCAGTCTTATTATTATGAAGTGAGCCTGCAATCCGCTGGTTGGAAGCCGTTTTTGTTGGCACGCGGCGGTTTGAAATAAGGAGACGATATTAAATAAAGGACCCTGCCTTTCCTTCCAATGTAAGATATTTGCAGTAGTCTAAATGAACACAGAATCATTCAGTTATGAATTTATAATGATAATCGGATGTGTGTATGCATGGATAACCCCGCTATTTTTCTTTTTCTGATCAGTGTCAGTCATTCACATGCCCCCCCCCCCGCCCCGTATCAACCAGAGTTGCTTCGGGCTTTGAAATGAAACGGCCTGGAATTTGTAGCTGTTAGCATGAACTTTGGATTTTGAAAAAGTAATATGTTTGTCACTTAAATTAGCGTTCTAATTTATTCACTTCATATAATACTGACATATCAATTAAGTGTTACCGCCTCAAAGGGAAACACTGTACGCTTGTAACGTTACATTTTTGGAACAATCTTGACTTTTCCAAAGGGCAATGCTGATATCTTAAACGTCATTTAAACTGTAAAGATGTCCCCTACAGTTTTAAACAGAAGCTTCATATAATTTGGGTTGAATTAATACATTCTCCCGGATTTTAGGATATGCTCTGATGATTTAGTAGTTACAAATCCCGTCCGACTGATTCATCAGGGCTATGCATATATTTTATTTGGAACTGAACGGAAATGATCCTGTGTTCAGCACATATTAAAACTCCATTTGCGATGAAATAGAGATTTTGTATCATTTTATTGTACAATGTTATATTGGTGATGTCTTTTGATGCCCTGTAATGACACCGTTCAGATTTTTTCGAACAAACGTACAGGGTCCTTAACATTTGTCTTGCTTAACGCATTCACCGGAAAGCCCATCTTAACCCCAGTGTCAGAGCCACGCATAATGGCGCAATAGTTACAACAGGTAGTTCGTATAGATGATGTATCTGATTGCATAGAATCGAATCCAAACGCTACCTTTTATTTATTTATTTTTTTACAAACTTGCATTTTATACTTTCATCAGGAACAAAACAATTCTACCAATAAATGTTATTATAAAAATTTTATATAACCCATATATAATAACTTTGACATGAGACTGTTTTTTTATAACAACATGCTTTCACAAGTGACTTCGTCATTGTAACAAACACACGATCGAAGCCTGGAGTTACAGTTATACGCCACATCATCCAAATCATGTAACCTTTGTTTGAAGGAAAAATACCTTATCATTCATCGCCCCTTATTATGCACTCTCAACAACAACAACAAAAAAATGAAATCGCAGCGACATGCAGGCACAGGTCAAAACACCTGCTGACCAACTACAAATCCACTGGATCAAGTATAAGGAGCCCCGACAAGACCACTCAGTGTTCCTGACGAGTGAGGGTCCGTAGGGGCCCTTACGAAACAGAGCTGTCGAGCACAAGTAACTGTGTTTAAGTCCTGATATATATATATATATATATATATATATATATATATATATATATATATATATATATATATATATATATATATATCAACCTATTTTGTACTAACGGTCTCTTTTCTAATATGTATTACCTCCGGGAACAGAGGTAAGGGGTTATGTGATCGACGCTGTGTGTCTGTATGTGTGTGTTCATGTGTATGTGTCCGGGCCATATCTCCTAAAGTTCTCAGTGTATTTTGATGACATTTTACAGAAGGGTGTCAAACAAGTTCAGAAGCGGATAGAGCACCCCACCCCTCCCCCTTTTCATCCAATACAACATTTTGAGGGTTTAAAAAATATGCTGCCTGAACGCCCCTTTTCCGGACGTGGTGACCTTTTAAGGCGTCTCCTTTGTCCTCTTGTGTTGGACACCCCCCCCCCCCTTTGTTTTTATTAAATCCTTGATCTGCCTCTGAAGTTAATTACTATGATTACCTGATAGCAGGTTTCTTTTTAGATTCTGTTTAATGTATGTGTAAAAATACTTTGGTGGAATTAATTTCATCCATTGCCGTTGGAGGTTCATCTGTATTCATGTCAAACCCGGCTAATTCAAACATAAGTCTTCTGGCTTGCCGGGCCATGTCACGAAAACTCAGGGGCAACGATTCGATCTGTGTATTGTGGATGTTGGCGAGTCGGCGTCCTTGACTGTTTGTTAGCTCAGCATATAGGTCCACGTGAAACATCCTGTGGCATTCGCTAAGCTTTCCTTCCTTTTGCAGTTCCAATATAATGTATAGAACCAAAAAAGGCAGGTTGATTTTAATAGAAACTATATTGAACGAATAGCCTTTCTTTCTTTTGGACGGGATATGTTAAAATAGTCAAGCATACATTTTAAAATAATCATTGATCCTTAACACTTTAAGTAATTACCATGGAACATAATCTTATGATAAACAACATATAAAACATTTCGTATATTATGTAAAGCAATAAACGGCAAACATTCAAGTGATAACAAATTTTCTTTAAGACCGATGATTACATCCTAAATTTGATCGTGTTAATATTACATACCTGGGCAGCTGTGCGGACATGGTTTCCGCCCAAAGTGAAAAGGCTGTATTGCGAAATGCTGCAGCTGTCAAAGTCCTTGACTGACGCAAACTCTCGGGGTCTATCAGACAAACCATCACTGTCGTTATTCCAGTCGCACTTTGAACTAGCTGGCGTTTGATGGACTCCACCCATGATCGGCAGACAGATCCAACCAACATTTTCGATGGCAGTCGTCTAAGTTGATTGATACTACAGGTGTATCGGCCTTTGCAAAAAAAAAAAAAACACACCGATAAAGGCATGACGATTCCCTTGAAATTCAGCCATAGCAATTTATATATAATAAAAAAAAATATTTATCTAATTATGAGTTTGAAAATACATTTTTTTTTTTCATTTTGGTAATACGTATATTTTGATAAAACAATAAAACATCAGTAAAAAAAGAATGAAAGAAAGCGTTACGTTGCAGATATGTAAAGAAATATAATGTTGTAATAACAATATTAAATATATATATTACCGAGGTATTTCTCCTTCAGTTCAGCTACGTATGGTGTAGGAACTGGGTGGTTCTCCTCTTTGTCCTGTTCCAGCCGAGCTTTTTTCCCCTCTCAGATTCATATGATGGTCGTTTCTGTCGTTTTTTCAGCGTTGTTCTTACCTATCATTTAGAATTTTCAATTAATCGGGATCTTATAGCCCAATGTGTACCCAAAAGCGTTCCCTCGAAGCCCTACTCTTCACATTAAAAGAAACTTAAAATTAACAGAAGTATATTCTATCAAACGGCAGTATAACTTATATCAGGGCATTTACATAATTCGTATTATATATAGAAAAAAAGCACTTTAACAGGGGCATATATATACATATATATGTATATATATATATATATATATATATATATATATATATGTATATATATATAAGTCGAATTCTGCCTGACGACAACCTCTCTTTCACGACTTTTTTGATCGGATAAGCAAACAGACACGCACCGACCAACTAGGCTCTGGATGCGTTAATTATAGCACCTTTCATTTACCTGTGGTGGGTGTTAGCGCTCACTGGTTGGTATATCAATCCTATTGTTTATGGAGATTGTAGTTTAGAGAAAAGTACAATTAAGATAACCCTTGTGGAGGCTTGTTAATCCTTGTAATTTATTTCTACGACTATTTTTGAATTGGCTCCAAGGAAAGGCCAAGTTACGCAATGCATGGAGAATCTCTCCTTGAACGAACTGTCCACGACGGACTATTCCTTAAAGTGTGTAGCACATGTCATAATGTGCAGTGTGGAATTGAGCTGCTTTTCAATACTTGATCTTATCAATTCATTCCCGTAAACATGGACTTTTAATATATATATATATATATATATATATATATATATATATATTTCTAAACCGGTTTCTATATAAAGGTCAATGCCAAAAGTGCATCGTATAATTGATATCATTTTTATTATAACATATAAAAGAATAACAGTGAGCTAATAAAAAAAGAAAAGCAATACCTTTGTCGCGGAGGTCTGAAGTTAGTATATGAACTGCCCGTTGCTTATGGTGCCTCGATACCTGTAAATGTAATTATCTTCTTGTCAGTATTACATGAAGTAGACTTTGATTGTTAAACACTGACGATACATATTCATTTCTTTTTTCATCTGAGGAAATAGACATATATCATTTCGGTGCATTGGGACTGCCCTTCAGAGACTAGTCTAGATATAGCCTCTCTCTAGTATCTGGAGCTACATTGCACATTGGTTGCAAATGTATCACCGAAAACATAAAACCCTAATTACACATGCAAAACATAATGCATATTCCAGTTTCTTATTGCTTTGGCTCATGAGGAAGCTGTCCACAGTACATGCTACCCTGTTTGGCTGTCCTGGTGAAAGAGCAAGTTAACTTGTTATCGACATTCCCATTGTTGCCGCAGATTATGCTATAGCAATAATTCCTTGTATGCAATTGAATGTTTAGCCATGATTTATAAAACACTAAACCATGTACCTAAATTAAAGCATTCCTTCATAAATGTTTTGAAGGGCTTCTACATACAAAACACCCTTAATATCGGTGGGTGTTGGCTTCAGGACCTCTTGGCTGTTTGCTGATATCAGTCATGTCTATGTTGAATTCCCTGCTCGTAGTGCCCTCACAACCTTTGTATGGATATTCACTATTGTGCAAATGTTTACCTTTACCTAACGCATGGCGCATTGACTTAACTAAACAAAATGACTGCCATACCATGAAAAGCAAATGTGGACCTGAGTAGACTCGTTAAAATAAATGATTACTAAAGCATGAGTTCACCGACGCGCAGTGCGTAAGATATCAAATATAATATTATCCATCTGAATAGAACATGGCTGTCAGGTGTGTTCTATCTTCAGCGATACCAATTATTAATTTCTTTAATTTATATATGGTTGGCCTATTGCTCTGTTAAAAGGTAATGTTTGGGCACAGGTACCAATAACGAAATGTTGTCCTGATCGATTGATTGAAAATATCCAGTAATTTCAGTAACACTGACGGATTCCTCTGCACTAGCTTACCTCATGAATCTTATACAGACAGGAATCATTGATGGAAGTGTATGTCCTGCATGAAAAATGTCCGCATTGTACTGAGTACTCTACTTCTATCAGTACAACAAAGGTTATGAGGCAGACAATTCCAACTGGAACCTTATCATGATACTTGTGTTATCTGAACTGTTTACTACCGTCGACCTCCCATTACAGATACTGTACAATTAAAAAGCAACCAGATAAATATTTCCGGGGAGTTAGTTACATTCCGCTTAAACGTTGGTACTTAGATAATTATCAGTTTCAAACTGGCTGTATAAGCTTATAGTTATAAATCAAGTGTCACTTTTTTGTGTTCGGGAAATCTGACGTGATTTAAAAACTTCCCGTAATCATTATGCCATATTCATATGGATAACCTTATGTTCATGGAACAGTTTAACTGGTTAAAAGGACATAAACCTCAATTCTAAAACAGCCGTCACGCAGGACACAGTGTATCTGAAATAACTGATACGCATAAGAGTTATCCGAACCCTAATGATGCACTTATAATAAACATGCATAATACTAACTGTATCCGAATACTTATGGTACCCCTAAGAGAATACGTTTAATATGCAGGGTACTGTAAGGCTTATAGCAGTTCTAAGAACTTATTTATGATTGTGAGAAACAGAGTGGAAGGCAAAAATGACGGAATTTATTTAACAATGATACACCTTCAATATAGTACATTTAAAAAGGTTACCGGGATGTGCGGGTAACCTGACAGCAGGTCACTTCTTGGAAAAATATGACTGAATATATATGAATAAAACATGCCTCAAGGTATCTTTCAAACTTCATGAAGGAGATAATATATTGAGTTTGTAAAAACAATTTCTATTATTGAGGGAGGCGTTGGTTTCTCTGTGTATTTACCCCTTAATTCAAATTAAATCGGGAACCTGGAAACAATATTGGCACGGAAAAATGAACAAAGGTGTTACTTTTGTATTACAATAGCTCTTTACCATTCTTTGATATTGAACCATGAGGAAGAAAAGGCAGGCACTTCTATGGAATGCCGAGTTTGCTTTTGTATGTATAATTGTTTTATTATCATGTAATCAATATAAATGATTAACAGTTTTGGTGTATTATTAAAAGTAGAAGCACGAAGGGAATGTCATGAGGAAAATGAGCCTTGGTGTCTTATTCTATTGCCTTATTTATGTTTTTCACAGGCAAGTAACCACACAGTGTGTGCTGTTAACGATTTCCTAGGTATAAAAGAGTTCTCCAATTAAAGGAAATGGCTATTTTTTTACAAAATCAGAATGATTTTACAAAATATGAGAAACGTTATACCTTACATTGAAATTAGAAACAATACTTTTTTTATATTATTAACTGATAAGCAACTGTAAAACTGAGAATATAAAACCATCACTAGAGTACAAAATAAAAAACGGTCGGGGAAGGCACTTAGGCGAAAATATATAAATATGATAAATGCAATCTATGATGCAACACAATTTGAAAAATAATGCTTACTTCTGATCGCCGATTTGCAGATCAAAGAAAAAATATTTCAATAAATATACTATTTATACACAAAGGCCTCATATCTGTTCATTATACAGGTAAAGATTTGTCCAGATATGTATTAGATAATACACAGATGCAAGGCATCATATTTGAGAATTGCTGGACAAAAATAAGCCAATACACTGCTATCATGGAACAAATGTATTATATATAGTTCAATCTGTTCAGGTGATATCTTGTTTGAAAATTTTTGTTATAACCTGCAATAATGGCTTTCCTAAAATGAAAATGAGGAAATGTACATTGAAGATCTTTATCTACTCTGGACGAAAGGTCCAGTGTACATGTTAGGCCAAGTTGAAATCGTTTTAACATCAGCTTGAAATATTGAAGTATTGCCCTCAACTAGACGAAACAAAGTGTCTCATAGAAAAGAAACGATTATTGGCAAATTAACGGTAATAGAGAGCATTTGTCTGAATGTACTGATTTATTGCTGATCAAAAATATTAAAGAAATTTATAAATATATTTATAAATTCCTATGACCATGGTCCCAAACGAATGTAAAGACGAAAGTTTTCTTCAGTGTCCGTGGGATGAGGGACTGCTGATTGTTTGCATATCACATCAAAACAATTATATGAAAATGCAATAATTCTACGACCTCCGTTGGGGATTTTTGATGATTTTCCCTTGCTATGAACGCTTATGACAAATCTAAGATCCTGATTAAAGAAGCCTCAACTCATGCGATCCCACATGGAGTGATTACCTGACTCATGTGACTATGTGTCAGGCGAGAACCATGTAGACTTCCGAAAGAACGAATCCAGTTCCACAGTATTATTAGGGCCCACTTGAAAAGTGATGCCCTATAGTTTTTTCCTGATTATTGTTACTACCAGTATATTTTTTATAAATTAATATTTATATATTTTTTACAAAAAGAATTATGTAACTAGAAGTTATAAGTGTGAAGTTATGTTGTTATCATGAAATGGCTTATGGAACATCATGCCAGAAATAAACCTTTATCAGTTATGCATAAGCTTTGGTTTGTGTTTTTAATAAAATCTGATTTATAAAAGTATCGGTTACATCAATAACGTTAAAAATATTTAACCCAAGGTGCAAAGATCTCTGTTCCTGAACGTTTCATAATCGTTTTCTTTCGCCTTTTTTTAAATTTAGCGTTGCATCCGTTTTCTCCTCCATCGTCATAATTTAATATACTCCCCGTGCACCCGAAGAAAAATTGACTTCTTGTGACAAAAAGAAAAGGCTTATCAAACCAATGTGCAAGATACAAGGGTCTTCTGTGAAATGAAAAGGTTAATGAGAGTTAGCCTTGATTAAAACGATTGATATTAAAGAGTAATTATGAACTACGCCGTTTATCTGAAATTATTGAACCATCTATCACCACATTTCCGTCGTGATTCTACATCTGCAGAAACCAATTATGTTGCTTGATCTATTGTCTCGACTATTTGTGTGTTTGTGAGAGAAAGCGAGATTTACATGAAGCATCGTCGTTTAACCTTACCAATTATTAATTTTGCAAATGATGCAAATATAATTGTTTTCACTAATTCGTAAGTCATGGAGAGCTATCGGTGCTAGTTATTAGCTTTATACATGTTACTCTGGTATTTTGAATACCTGAGACATACTATGGGTCAGTTTATTAAGTTTCAAACATTAATTAACTGGACTTATTAAGTGCTTGGTTGGCATAGTCTGGTAATCCTGTAGAGAGTAGTAATGGTACTGAATAGATCAGCTTCTGTTTATAATATGTAAGCTAATTTTTTTCTGACGACCATGGTTCATTACCGGGGAAGGTTATGCGAGTGGTTGTAGCTGCGTTTTGTCACGTAGCCAATCTGAATGTAATTTCAATATTTTCAATAATATGACTTGGCTGGAAGCTTGATACAAAGCCGATACAAAGCTTGACCAAGAGCTGATACAGGTAATATACTCAAGTAAAAGGGAACCATTATTTAATCTTGGCTGTTCTCAACCATGCCTTTCCAAACAGAAATGAGTTAAAAGAAGGGTACTATATTTACACAGAAAAACAGGGAATGCTATTGGACCAAGAAAGGATTGATTTTAAGAACAAATAAATTCAACAGGAGAAGTTAGTGAAACAATAATTGTAATAATAAAATATAGTAAACAGTTAAGCTCTTTACTGAGGCTGCAATACAGTGTCATTACAGTGATATTAGGAAAATTTATACTTATATTACTTATATTTTCACTTATATTACATCAGTTTTTGAAGAATGTTTCTTGTCACATGTTTATAGCGGTAGCAGTCGGTTGTCACGGTTTCCTCCACTCCTCAGACACAGGATTTTTTCCCGTGTCTTGTACCTCATGTTTTGTGGTTTTGGTAAAATCACGCAGAGCAAATAGCATATGTAACTCAAGTAACATGTTGCTGTACATTCCGGTAGATATTTGTTTACTATTGTTCATTGTTCATTTGGCAAGATGTCCTCTGATGTTCACAAGGTTTATTTTTCTTGAAGCAGTGGGTATTCAGCTCACCATCGAACCTCACACTTCAAGGTTCACAGACCAACTTTGGCCTTCAAACCAAATTCCTTATGCACCAAGACACACACAAAAATTACAGTCTCACTTTGAGTTTATGATTACTGGAGCATAAGAAAAAATTTGCGACAGGGCGAAATATGACTTCTTGCTCTGCAAAAATATACAAAGAAGCGGACAAGAATTTTAAACCTGTAAGACTGTAGGACTGTTTGAGTCTATTTACCTTGGCCGGTATTCTATCTCTGCAGCTATACTTTGTAGTTTCGCGTGCAAAACTCTTCACAATGTTTGTTAACATACCCAAGACTGCTTCCAATGGGCAATATAAACAATTTTTTTTCAAAATGTCCTCGAACTGAAAGTATCTTTCATTAACTTTCACTTTGCTATGTGAAGTCATATCGTTTCTTCAAATTATTTCCACACTAGTTGGCTACTATATTAATCATCATCACTCCTGCAAAGCCGACGTCGAACCCTGCGTGTTTTGAAAAAAAAAAAATCGTACACCCTATTTTTGTGCCCCTCGTGTACTTCTTTGCTTATTTTTTTTAATAGCATAATTAGCCAACTTTTTAAGGAAGAAATGTCTAAGGAATCTTATAGCACATGTAATCTTTTTATCATGAAACACATGAAGAAAAGTCCATGTGCAAAGCTCAGGATAAAATAATGGGACATTCAGTCCCTACCAGCTCATGACAAAACTATTTATCTTTAAAAAACTTGATTTATATGAATGCATCTAGTTATGTATTAAAACATAAAAAAATGACCTTTTTCCCATCATGAAAAGAAATGTTTCTCCATTAAAAAAAAGGCTCCATTTATTTTCTTGAACTATTGCTGAATACCAAAATATCAGAAACTCCTTTTGAGATATGTAATAACAGATGACCCATGATGGAGGTGACACCGGAAGATTTATGTGCGCCTTACCCTTAATAATTAGTTAAATCAGTAGAACTAGAATTACGCCTATGGTTACAAAAACTGCCGTTACTGTTATAGTGCGTATGGTTTTGCTGCCGGACCCTTTAGTGAGTAAACATTATTATTATTATTATTTTTATTATTATTAATACTTTTTTAGTTGTTGATGTTGTTATTATTATTATTATTATCATGGTTTGGAGGTACCTCTAGATAGGAATGCTTCCTCTTTATTGGCCATTCCGAATAAATATACAATATTTCAATCACATAAAATGTAGTACATTATAAGCAAGGAGTCATCTGAATGAGATCACATTTGATGTCTATATTTAAGGAACCGTTACCATTCAGTAGGAAGAATAAATTTGGTTAATTTACCAAAATTGTATATGTTACGAATTAAGTGATTTGGGTCATTATGCCATTAACTCCAAGACCAAGCTTGTATTACAAATTGTAATTTTAGAATTGTTTTGGTAGCGTAGTTATGCAAACCCCCTTTGAAAACCCAATGGTGCTTTCTTTTTGGACAATGTAAGGTCTAGAAATCCTACTTGTATCTAACCTACGTTGGATTTACAGGGAGCTTTATATATTAAAGTAACTGATGCCCTAACAATCAGGGGACCTGAGCCCTGGGTTTCATTTAACGTTTATGCAGGCAAAAGGACAACTACCCCTCTTACAACCCCTTTCGGACAATAATTCACCTACAATATATACATTGAATATACTGCTTAGGTCTAATTAATATTAATTCAAATATAACTAAAAAAAAATGCATATGATAATATAGGTTATGATTGTCACAGAATATTATGTGTTTGCTAAAAATATATTCAATGCCATGATTTATCTCTTCACTTTAAGCCCTCCTACTATTGTTTTAAGATATATGCAGATGTACCGCCCTTAATCAATCAGCCTTTTCAGGGAATAGCTATGGATCTTGTGGGGCCAATTTATCCTGCTTCAGAAAGAGGTAACCGCTTTATTCTTACAGTTATGGATTACGCGACCCGCTACTCTGAAGCAAGGGTATTACGAAACATAGAAACTGAAACGGTCGCTGAGGCTCTCATTGATATATATAGCAGACTCGGTATCCCATCCGAAGTCCTCACCGATATGGGCAGCCAGTTCACCTCGTCAGTGATGAGGGAGGTAAGTAGGTTGTTAGGGATCAAACAGCTCGACCCCACTCCCTACAACCGTAAATGTAATGGTCTGGTTGAGAAGTTTAACGACACATTGAAAAAGATGTTGAAAAGAATGTGTGCCGAAAAACCCCGAGATTGGGACAGGTATGTCGCTCTCTTGTTATTCGCTTATCGTGAGCCGCCACATGAGTCACTCGGAAGATTTTCCCCCTTTGACCTTTTGTATGGTAGACATGTCAGAGGTCCACTGATGGTTTCGAAGGAACCGTTGACATTACAATACACTAAATCAATACAAAGACACAGTACAACAGCAGTTTAACAGCAAATCAATACAATCACACAGTAAAAAAAAAACAAAGTGCACAGTACCTGGATACCAACACTGTCACAGCGACAAGTCCTTTAAAATATATAAGCCGGACGAACAGTCCACACAAATTATCCCGGAGAATAACAGTCCAATGTAAAGCTCTTGCAACAATCCCGAAAGTAAACTGAAGACCAAATAAGATTTGTCACAAATTTAGAAGAAAATATTAAGAAAATATATAATTGCCGCACTTATCGGAATAGGTCCCACATTCTGATACACACTTCTGCGTCCGCTGGAATATTCTCTCACCTCTCTCTCCGGCTCTAAAACACAGCACTTATTTATAACCTTTCATCCGAAAACTCTAGAAAATTCCTTTTCACGAACAATCGAAAAGAACAATACACGTGCACAGACGCGAACATTCGAAACAGGCACGGCAGCTGTTACACTCCGCGAGAATTCAACCAGTACGGATTAAACTGAGAGTTCAACACCCGGCCAGGCGAGGCCGGTACAACACGAATAGCGCCCGTGTCACACAGAATTAAAAGGTCACCTGTAACAGTATATGTGTGGGAATATGCGGGGCCCTATTTCCAGCATTCAAAATAGCTAAAAAGTCATCGTTCCATCTGGGATTTTCACTTGCTGAGGGGGAAACTGTTACTTTTCTTGTAATTACTTGCATATAACTGGGAAACTTGCACCAAATCTGATTCTATGATGTTTGATAGGAAATGACATTTAATCCCAAAAGATTTGCCTTGTAGGACAAACGGCTAATGGAGAGTTAACCGAAAGATGTATATATTGTCCCATCCATAACGACAGAACATGTTATTTTCAGTCTCTTTACAGCTTCCGTTTACGCTGCTTAGTGGCACAGGAAAGCCTGTCCTAACGACCGCAATGTTATAGCGTCGCCCCCGAAATAATTCATGGTCCTTTTTTTTTGCTGTTAATATAAATTCATAAATTTAAACATCGGAATAGAGGGCACCTCGTTGATTTATTCACTTATCTTGGCCCCAACGGTGACCGAAAATCAATTATACGACCTTAAGGACAAAAAGGAGGTAAACGTTACCAGGGTTATGCACAAACCAATGCACTAAATCAATAATTATGAAGGGCAGTAAATCTGACAAGTCCTTTGATAAACCCGCTAGTCAATGTAGATTTATGGCTGATTTTATTTATCCAGCTTGCTGCATAGAAACTGTTTATAGATCGACGAAGGGGCTCAGTGCTCCAAAATTAACTAAGCGATATAAGATAGAGGGACCGCCATTATAATGAGAAAATTTCCTTATCATGTATCCAGCTGCCATCAAAATAAATTACATCTTCCGGAGGGTATTTTTGCAAGCTGTGCATGTCAAGTGTCAAAGTCGAAACTTTCTTTTCCGAGTGAAAGTCTTCATCATGGGCCATTTCCGTTGTGGTCATGTAAAATAAATATGCTTAATGCTGCATCTGTGATCATATGATCACTTGTGGTCAATGCTTATGATATGTTGAGTGTATATATTGGACAAGCTTTCATTGCACATTATGAATGCTGCAAGTTATAATATGTGTCTGCCTATGACTGTAGAAATCAGTGGGAAAATATAAGCAATTTCCAAATTATATTGAACAGATATATACCCGTCAGAGCACTTGCAGTTAACAACATACGCCAGCCTGTTGTAAGTCCCCATGCTAGTCAAACCTCACTTTTGACGACAACATTATAATCGACCAATTTATCAAGTTCAGTTAATGGTCGCAATGCCGATGTCTTACTTTTACTCCAACTTTTGTAATTCTAGTGAATATTTTTTTTAATATTTTTAATAACTTATAAAACTATAAGTTTTTCAATATATTTTCAGCCTCTCGTCATACGTTTCATTGAATGAGCTTTTCTAGAAAAAAAGTATTTATTTTGAAAAGCTATTTTCTATGTTTATATTTTGTCTAATAAATAATTTCCATTCCAGGCTTTGCCCAAACAGGTGCCTAATTTTTGTATTTGGCCAGGCGATAGAGCGTGTAATACCGGGGCTCAGTTTGACTGTCTCTTCCAGGACTATCAGAAACGATTATAAACGAAAATAATGATACCTTGCGGTCATTATATTTGGCACAAAGACTGAGATGACTGTAGTCCATTATCTTAAACTAACTACCAAAGCTATGGCTTGTATATTCCGGGGTTACAGATACTGACCGTGCTTATGCTGTTATAACTACCATTTACACAAACCCATTATTCATATAACTTTCATAAGTAAGAACTCCTGTCGAAAGACCTGTTCGATATTTCAACTAATTCCAACTTTGAAATCAAAACATGATACAATGTGTGGTATAAACATTTAATTTAAGTACAATTTCAGTGTTCTGTAGGAAGAGTATTTTTAATTCACAAGCATAACTTTTTTTTAAATCTTTTTCTTCTTTTCGTGTTGTACCGAACGCTTTTAGAGTATTACATTTTTTTATATTTTTTCCGGAATAAATGGTCGGCATCAAGAAATTTCGTTTCTTTAATTGTGCAGAAAAGAAATAGACCTTAATAGTGCAAATATATCTTAGGGCAGAGACCGCCAAGCATGGCCCTGTGTCTAGTTACATCGGTATTCACACCCTGGCCACCCCACCTTCCCTTTTTAACCAAGAGATTCGTATGTTTGTAAAACATATTCACCTTCAAACCCAAACTTGTGTATCCCGAGCTAAATTTCTCACCAAATAAGGACATTAAACATATTCAACTGCTAAAATGATATGGTATCGTAGGCTCGGTGTCTTACCAGTCACGATGTCTCCTTGTACGTTAACGAACGTTATTCCCAAACATTGGCTACACTTGATAAAATTTCAGCGTATATTATTGCCGTGTAGTGGGAAAATGTTTTCACAAATGTACCATCCACCAAATGTTGTAGAGACCGATTGTTTGAAATATTTTTTTTGCATTTTCCACATAAACCACATTTACATACATCAATCTGACATCACCATTGAATAAGAGTGACCGTGATATTCTACATGGTGATACTATCAATTGCGTTTTTATCAGTTAAACTAGTCATATACACAGCAGTGTCCTGTTTATCATTGACTGTACGTCAATCAGTACAACAAGGGTTGGGCTGCAGACAATTCTAATTGGGACCCTTACATGTTACAGGTGTTACTTGGACTGTTTAACACCGCCTAGTTTCCATGACTGGCATCAACAATTACACAAATATTGAGTAGCACTTCGAAGGATATTTTCTAAATTTCGACATGAAATGCCCATGGGAGAAAAAGCTTTACACAATGTGATTATGATCACATCATTATCAGCTTCATCAGGCTGCATATGCCTATGGTTACAAGCCTCCGTGCTTTGTCTGTTCATGAGTTTGCTGCGTGGGATTGATGTTGCTATCACTGGCAATCTTATCCACTTTGTGAACATTATAACTTTTTTCTGTCGTGTCGCAGATCCACACATTGTTGCTTGAAGACTTGATCAACGGGCAGTTCTTTGGTTGTATAATATATGTCCCGCTTCGGACCCAAGCGACCATATTCATATATTTTGTCAAAGAATACATGAATATAAAAACATTAAATAACACTGATACAATGGTTAAACAAAGATAAGAGTACCCATTTCTGAGGGAGAAGGAATTTGAGTAATATTTCTGAGAAAACAGATAGCCTTGTCTTTTAAAAAACCTGCTATTCTTTCTTGATGAAATGTATAATATATATTAAACACTCTTAAAAACATTACACTAACCAATTGTCGATAAATGAGTACCACTCATTAAATTTAATTTTAAAAGATATCAGTGATGATGTTTGGCAAATCTGATGACTATTTATAAAATAATTATTCAATAAATTTTCATTAAATTACCATTTGCTGCATTTATATTGCAAACATATTTTAATATCACAATGATTATAAAGGTAAACAAATTAGATTTATGCTATTATTTATTACTTGGAATGATTGAAAATGCAAATATTGTTACCACTGTACTTCCATATGTTTTTAGTAGATTTTGTTTCCTTATACATATATCAAGAGCAAATATGTCCACCAATGGTACATGTATGTAAACATTGCCAGAGTATACAGCAATCGGCAAATCTTGTTGCAAATCTGCCGATATGGTACGGATGATATCAGAACAAACTTCTGTCTCAGGCTGTTAGTGTCTCCAAGTATGAATGTTCAGTTAAAAGAATAGTCTTTGAGTGATATCACAATAATGTCGGAAGGCTCACGGCAACACGGCGTGTAGGAAAGTATGTTAAATACATTTATACCAGGAGACTGCTTTAATTTAAAAAAAATATGTATATTTTTAATTATAGAATTTATTTGGAAAATATTGTAATAAAGTAAAAATCAAGCACATCGTAAAACCATTTCCTGAGACCTATTTTTTACATTTATATACTAAATAACGACATAATCATGGGTATTTTATACATTAAATATTTTTTTGTTAATTAATTTTAAAAATCTCTGACATTAACGGCTAAAGAAAATTCACAAAAAAGGTTATCGAAACAATAATAAAATAGAAAAAAAAATGAGTTAAAAAATACCTAAGTATCATTTCAGAATTTGTCAGCAAAATTGAATATTTCCTCTGAATTTTCGAAAGAGATGTTCTCCAGAAAACACAAAACTAATATCAGTTGTTTGTACACATTTAACTAAACGGGGGCCAAACGGATCCTCATCAAATACTCATTTCATCAAGACTAAGTTGTATATGAAGGCGATACATTAAAATCAATTAGGCAGCAAATACTCATTCCTGAATTAGTGTATGTGTAACATTCAGCAGCATGTGAATTGCGCGTTTGAGGCGTTTAAATGATGCAGGAGAATGATATATACTCGGAGCTTCTCATAAATTACAATATTACATTATAACATGCAAAACTTAGTACCTTGAAACATAAACCTTATAATTGACGTCCATCGAATTGTCGCTGTGATCGTCAACACGAAACACAGTGGCACCAAACCCAGAACAAACTCCCCACTAAGCACGCTACGACCGGGCTTGTATTTCTGCTTCGGCATTGTCAGCTACCACCGCACTACCAGGTTCCCGCAGTGATCTGCTTAGGACGACCCAATTAAGACCGGAAATTGGTCTGCGCATGCTCAATAGAACTTGGTCACCCAGTTCCCTTTCCGTTCCAACAACAAACAATCATAGCCACGTTCACATATCTGTCACCTGTTTGCCGCGTGTGCCGACGTTCATGCAGGAGCTAGAGCTGTATATTTACGTGGCGGCAGGTTGGTGATACAACTGTACTGGTAAACATTTTGTACCGTGAGATGATAAAAGGCGAATTTAAGGTTGTATAGAATCTATGCGGGGATCCTGTGGGTTCAGTTTTTAATTAAAAAAAAAGCAATCCATTCCTTGTCCGCCGTGAAAAGGCCGAATATTTGATTAGTGCCCTGCTTTGTCTACAGACGCGTGCAGACGTCCTATTTCCTGACCCCCCCCCCCCCCTCTAATTCACCTGGTATGTTTACCTTTCCGAGCATATACCCTTACGAATATATTAGTAATATGAATTATAATTTCAAGATTCTCGTGATTTTAACAGAATTTTTTCTTTGTGTTTTTTTTAGTACGGACTTTTCTTCTCATACATGGCCTTTTTTACAAAATTCATGAAACCGCAAATTAAGATCATCCATGATAAAATGTATCTGTAAGAAAATAAAAAAAAAGAGATTACTGTATTTATTATTATAAAAGAACTTCTGTAGTTAAAATTAAAATAAACGATGTCTTTGTAAACAATTAACTGGGGAAGGTACATTGTCACAATGACAAGAGTATTCTTAAAATTCTTAACATTTTGAATATTAAAAATAAATCATGCATTTAGGAAGTTTAAAATTTGTAACCCTTAATATTAATAAGGAACCAGCATGTCCACCCACAGTCATGTAGGCTCGATGAATACATCCAAGGGCAAGTGAGCACACTTCCAGGATAGAAACTATCAAAAACATAGAAACTATTAAGAAACATGCATGCTCAGGAATGCAGGCCTCCACCATGAGGGCAGTCCTTAAGGATGTATATGTCATATATGGAACACCTATCAAGTGTGAGATGGGAGGGGTGCCAGATTTCTAAAAATATGACGATTCTTTGCAAAAAATAATTGACACTAGTTCACACTTTTAATCCCATATGTTTCTTTATATTTGTGCGTTCAAACAAAATTGATACTGTTCCATAATATTTTTTTTATCATAGCAGTTTTGTTATGTTTTTTTTCTGATAGCAGGCATATTTTGTGTCAAGAATGTTAAACTTTGATATTTGGAGATAATAAAAAAATAAAGCGCACCTGTCTCACTTATTATTATTTTCTGTAGCAGAGCAGCCAGAGGAGACACCAAGTGTACCAGACACCATAAACAGATGGAAGATCTTCTCCTTCAAGAAGTATTGTGAGACCGGAGAAAGGTCACCAGAAAAAAAAAAAAAACATAAACATAAGAAACTCTGAAGTTTATCCCTCTGAGGGCCATTTTCATACTTTTATTAATAACCATGAACATACAATTGTTTACTGTTTAGGTGGTGCCCGTTTCTGTGAGGAATCAATATGGGAAACTACAGACAAATTAATAAGATACACTTTTGATACACATGAGCAAAAATGTTGCAATAATTAAGAATACAACAGGCGCAACACCACCAGCTTTCTCAGGGCTCTCCCTGTCAGTGCTAAGTGAAACCTCTAAAAGTCATTCTTTATTTTTTTTGGTGGGCTTGCCTTGCTGTTACATAAACCTGTAAATGATCTATATACCTTTGACATTTTACAAAAAGGTGCATACTATTCAGCAAAAATTCAGTTTTTCACAGCACTTCCAATCCCAAATATCCAAAACCTCAAAATTCAAACTGGATGTGTTCCACCTGCAAGATTTGGCCACACTCTTACAAAATTAACAGAAAATAAATTTGTCTTAATTGAAGGCATAACAATGACAGAACGGGCAACAGTTACATATCAGTCAAACAGAGTATTCAGAAAGTACACAAATGACACACACACACACACACACACATATATATATATATATATATATATATATATATATATATATATATATATATATATATACACTTGAAATTTCATCTTCAAATTACACTCCTGCTGTAAATTTCACGATACACTTATGGTTCTGGGAGGCATAAAATACTCTGAAGATACTGCTTGTCGGTTTAGCAATCAACCAGATGGTAATATAAAAGTTAAATACCCAGACTGAGGAAATAGTTGACAGTTACTGACAGGTCCTTCAGAATGTACCAACATTACACATATCTGCTCACAGCATTTGTGTACATGACAACAATATACTCTTATTTGGTGGATACACACAGACCAAACCAAATGTAGGGGAGACAGTAAATATCCATCAATTAGCAGTGATTTAATTTCACTTGTTGTTGCAGGTCATGATAACTTGTTCTCCTGCAATGTCTACAAATTTGATGACATGTTTGGTTCTGCAGGATGCTCCTTAGTTCTTACTTCAAATAAAAACTTGCATATTTTTTAGGGGGGTCAACAAAATCTATAAATATCATCAGTAATGAAGTATTTGATGCTGACCTTTGTGAACTGTACGATGATTGCAAAATTTTACAGACTGCCATCACCCCAATACCATGGATTATGTGGGATGAATGTAATAAATGGTATCACACATTTTGCCTTAAAGTAATTAAAATCCCTAAGGGTAAATATGTGTGCCCTGTATGTAAATGAGCAAAAAAGAAACCCAAAACTTGAACGACATAAAATTATGATTCTATACACTGGACCATGGAGTGCCTTTAAGTTGCACACTGCTTGTCTGATAAACTATTTACTTCTAAACTGAGAACCAAATTTTGTCTGCTTAACCATTATTTCACACAGGTATTGTTAAAAATATGTTCATTTTGATTTTACAGATGATAATACATATTGACTGACACAATTTTATTTTTACAGTGATTTGACAGATTATTTATTTATTGTGAAGTTTTATGTTTTACAGTGAAAACTGTAGGTTTACTGTTTGAGTGACATAAAAGCATGAATCTGAGCATCATGTAATTAGTCGTGTTTGCCGAGAAAATCATGTTAAATTTTACTTTTGATGTTTTCCATTTAACTGATCATTTCAATGAGTGATAAATCTAGTCCATAAACTTTTAAACCTTTAAATATGTGTGTTTCTTTTTGCATTTTAATAAATTCATTTAAATTCATCTGAGCCTGATGGTTTCAATTCATTTTCAAAATTTCATATCATTAACAGTTCATTTTAATTAATACAATGTTTATGGATGAGGATTGAACTTGTATTAGCATTCGGACCCCATAATGTGGATTAAAACACTGAGATATGTACAATATTCTTTGATATAATTTAAGAATCTGGTGTGTATGTTGGGTATGTTAGTCTTTTATGACCTTGTACACCACATACTCTACACTTGTACTTTTGGTGTGAAACCTTTGCAAGCCTCAGTAAAACTGGTGAGCTATACAGCCAGTGTACCTGTAAGACATCAACAAGCCCAAGGTATGTTTTACTCCTTTTGCAAGATTCTTTTTAATGTGTCTGAACAGTTTGTTTCCTGCCTCCAACCCTTCACCACTATAAGCCCTAATGGATCCAGGAGAACCAGGACTTAAAAGAATTTCCTGGACATGCTCAATGAGCTTATGGAGATAATTTGGCCACCTAGCAAATCCAAAATTATCCCTTAAAGACATTCCAAATTTAACTGCTGTTTCTTTGTAATTCTGTACAACAACAGCGTCAGGCTTGTTTGCTCGATATACTGCTCTCATCTGTCCAAAAGAATCAAGTAGGGATAATAAAACTTTCTTATCATCCTGATCTTTCACCAAAGACACTAATACAGCCCTGTGTTCATCACTGAATAACATTCGGGCATAATTCCCTGGCATCATTAACATTGGATTGCTCCCTATTTCCTTTTTTAACCATTTTGTCAAACCTTGATTCTGCATCTAGCAGTTTATCTTTGTATGCAGGTGATTCTTCCCATTCTTCAATTCCTGCTATTAATCTGACTATAGGTTTTTTAAAAAAAACCTAGCCATGTTTATATCAGCATGGGTTGAATCTAAGAGTCTGTCCCTGGGTTGTGTCATGAATAATTGGACATTTTTTACACCCTTGGCTAAATTTGCTAGTGCCTGCTTAGACAGGTCATCAGGGTTGGCTCTCAAATAATCTGCAAGATAAGTAGTTTCCTCCAGAGTTCTCTCTATTGAGAAATCCCCAACATTTTCCACAGCAGAAACAGAAGTAGCATGGCATAATGTGCATAAAAAAATTACTGCCTGTTCCCTGAAGACCACCAAAGGCTCTCTCAAATTTTTCATCCTCCATGGAAGATATAAATTTTATATTGTAATGTCTGAATTTTTTGTCAAATTTAACACTTAAAATTTTATCTGTCAAACTAGACTTCTCAAATTCTATAGGTAACAAGCAGATGACAGCTGCAGATTTGTTATTTTCATCAGCAATGGACTCCATCAGTGGCCTGTTTTGTTTAACTGAAATAGGATTATCACAAGTGTAAAGCTCTAATTTACTGCCATCAAAGATCATACTTATTTCCATTACACAAAATGCATCCCTGAAGGCTTTGTCTGGAAGCTGCCTGTCACCCTTTTCTTTGTATACTGAAATATCACCCATACCATCCCAACCACCTTTTATTACTGCTGTTAGTATCAACTGATCATCTGTGATATTGTGCAGCTTCAATGCAGTTTTAACAAATTAGTCCAAATCTCTCAAGGTACATGCAATAGCAGCAGGATAATTCCACCTGACCCCTTTTACATTTGGTGGAGCTACCTCTGGTATCCTAGAGTTTTTATAATATGTTATAAGTGTATATTATTATATCTCAATAATAAGTGTTTTTAATACTTTGCATAATGGCAGTATGAGACACCCACGCATACTGCAGATTGGGTTATATTAACGTATCGGTACTTTTGAAATATGTACACTTTGAATTTTTTTTCCCCATGGAGGTAATTGTCAAGGGGGTTTTCTCGGGCGGGATAATTTAATAATAGGAATTTTTCGGGGGATATTTGTCCCAGGTTTAACTGTGTCGGAGGGTTATTGATAAGCTTTAAATAATAGATGGAGGATAATTTGAATGGTGAGATGCGAGGTGTTTATTCATTAGATTTCCTGAACTGCTTGTTTCAGTCAAAGATGAGGTCTAGAAAGTTGAAAAATTTAAACTGTCTGGATTGTTAGGTCTTTTTCTTGAGAAAAGTATGAACTTCTTCCTTGTACAGTCAGGTTCTCATTTAGGCCGTCTTCGTAATATTGACCTATGTTGTTCAAGCTCAACGTTTTCTCGAGGTGACAGAGGATACATAGTTTCTAGGGATTTATTTATTTCGGCTCAGTCAGAAGTCCATTGGGACATCAAACCCTTTGTTGGGGTCTCCTTTTTCCTAGTCTGAAGTGGCTGTCGAATAATTATTGATATCCTGCATTATTGCTTTTCTCTCTTTTCTTCATAGTAACAAACAGTTTAGCCAATACTAGACATTTTATGTGGAGATATCCAGAGATGGATAGATAGAAATCTTTATTTTCGAAAATAATGAATGTCATTTTTTTCTTCTAAGTCAGTCAAGAGAACCAATTTGTGTTATGCTGGTTTTTCTCAAATGGTTATGTTTAGTTTTCGGGGATGGTCGTGTAATGCGGTCTAAAATAACCTTTGCTGACACTCCAATAATAAACTAATTTGGCTTTATCAGTTGTAATTAAATAGTAGTATCGGTTTTATATGGTCCGAACAACTGTTTGATCTGTATTTAAGAACCAAACAATAAACTCACTGAACAATTTTTAACTAAAATTATTATTTTCACAATACCCTTAACTTTATTTTTATAATTAGTATTTATGTTCTCGAAATTGGAAACAATTACTTCTTTTGGTTCTTAATGGTCTGAACGCAAATCTTTCCAAAACCGCATATGAAAGCATTCGATAAAGCACACCAAGTAGTTTACATTGATATTAATAAAATAAGTTCCATTAGAAAATCTTTTCTATCATAAGATACTGGATATTAACAAGTTGGTCACTGTCTAAAATAGATTATTATTTGTTTTAAAAGGATTTAATAGCAAATTATTATCTTACACCAAGTTACTACTTGCAGCAATTTTTTTTCTATGTTATTATTCATTACAACTGGAAATTAGTCAAACAATTGTGGTATAATATATATATATATATATATATATATATATATATATATATATATATATATATACTTCAAAATTAGCCACCCTTGCCTTGTAGCCCCTAAACCATTGTTATACATTATGAAAGGAAAGGGAGAAAGATCACATCTCTGTGGATTCCTTGCGTTCAAAAATCGTATTATCGTTTGTGGATTATCTAAATATCTATATATAACCAGGGGCACAAACTAGTGTGTCTTCTTTAGTCAAATTGTTAATCATCCATATGTTTATAAATAGACTTTAAAGTATTCTAATTTACACCTCTGTAAGCATTTCATAGCAACCTGTGTTAGAGCCACTGGGCTATGATCGGTATGCAAGGGTAGGGTTACATTTATAATGTATAAGGACTTTTTTTCTGTTATCTATGAATCAAGAACACTATGATAATAAATGGCCATTAATTAATTCTTCTGCACAGAATTTAAGATATATATGATGGATTAGTCAAATACAGTTTGCTTAATTAATTCATTATGAATTCATAATGAATTGTGAACCGTCTTGACTCATCAAAAATAAGAAACAATGCGACATTCCCATGGGCATGTGCATTGCGCGTTAAGATCGTTTGAATGATACAAGATTATGGTAAACAGTCGGAGCTTCTAATAAATTACAATATTACTTGATAACATGCAAAACTAACTGAGTCTCCTGCCGACATAAACCTGATGATGGACGCGCTAGAAGCACCATCAGTCAAATTGTCGCTTCTATCGTCCACATCTGACTTAACAACAAATAGAGCACGGGAACATCGAAACACAGTGGCACCAAAACCAGAATAGACTCCCCACTGAGCCCGCTACCACCGTATTTCTGCATCGGCTTTGTCAGCTAGCAAATAGCAAGCAACGGACATGAGCAGCCGTCTTCTTTATCCAGACTTTGAGTTTGTATCAGTACTGTGATGAATCACTCTCGAATATAAATCTTTATTTTTCAATAAAATAGAACACTTTGTCAAATACAGAATTAATCACGTAAAATGATATTGTTTACGTATTGTTTCTTACTAGAAAGTAAAAGTAAGTATATTTTAAAAAGATATCAATACGTCACTTAATTTATATTTAAATTGTTTCGCTAAACCTTAACCTGACTTCATCATAAAAAAACATTATGGCAAGTTAAAGGTCGAAATAATATAATATGAAGTTCAGAAATTGACATATCGAATGAGAAGAACCACGATGGAGCAGCACAAGTGACACAACTTAAATCTTTATTGATTTCAGATAAACCACCTTATATTATAAGGATGTTTCTTGTGACAGGTGAAACGACATACATAATGTAAAATAATGAATTCGGAACTCCTATATCTGTTTTTTCTTTCTTCCAAGATGAAAATGTTTCAAAGGTTATGAAAGGTCTTATCGCATTTTCTCAGATATGCTTGTATATCTGTAAAATACACCACTTAGTAAGTATTAATATGGGTCTGGTAGGCCTTAATTAAAACGTCATCCAGGGTAACCATAAGAGGAATGAACTACATTGATAGTGTGCTAAATAGATGATGATAACTTTAATATATTAATTGAAGGAATACATGAATACCAAAATAGAGTATGATAATTGAAAGAATACATGTAAGTTTCCATATCAAACTGAAATCAGTATCTATGGGTTTCACACAATCGCTCCTTGGCACAGCAACATCTGCATTTAGATTTCAGGAATTTTGTTCATGTCGATCTCTCTAATAATAAATTTCTAAGATCAGTGACATTATGCATAATATTGTTAACAGACAACATAATCTTTTATTATGTTTGAAATATAGAATCATTGTATCTTCACTTTGTACTGGTGTGTTATGCACGTCGAAACACAATATAGAGACCCTGTCAACACGCGTGGACGCAAAATGCATGTCAAATAGGTTTCAGTGTCGATATTTTCACAATTGCATTATTATCAGATAATATAATTTAAGCCATAGAAACAGTATTGACTGATTAAACAGTATACTGAGCAGAGCCTGACAAAAATCAGTTTGACTGAATTATCAAGCATAAACATGAATGTGAGAAGTTGGTGTGGATATTAGAAACGAAACATAGACGGCTCATTGTTTGCTCGATAATGATGGAAACAGAAGTTTATAAATTAACAGTATATACATAAAAATGGAACCACTAAAAGGTAAAACGAGGTCTGTTGATCTGACAATTGTGTGAATATGAGTCAAACTAAATTTTTCTAGGAGTGCCATGAAACGCCCCTATGATTTAATTGTATGTGTGTTTCCGTGGCTTTACCTGAATCTTTCCACGCATAATATTTATTACCAATTATTAAACAGATATAAACAAAATATTACAATCCAATTACCACAATGCGTGAATGAAATTGAGGAGCTGCTTTTACACATTGAGAGCGCCTCTCATTAAATTTCTGCATTGGACGATAATGTCTGAGGGAAACGATCTGTGCGACGTGTATAATACTACGATAGCGTGGTCAAATAGCTACCTACAGACACTAACAGGAACCTGTCAGGATAATATCCGCCGCTGCGAACAACACCAACCTTGCTATAGATTGAGTTATCGCATTTCAGTTCCTAGTTTGTGTTAGTGACACGTTGTGGGTAATATGACCAAACTTCCTTCTTTATAAACAACTGCTTTGGCTTTGCCCATCAACATGAAAAAGGCATGTAACCGTATAGACTGTACAAGTTCTAGATGATTCCAATGTAAAACATGCATTATTAACAATTACTGATTCTCCCGTAATCAGATTTTTTTAGGATTAACCTTCGGGACTTTTACAAAGGATGCAAATGAGAGAAAGTAAAATCTCAAATACATCATTCCAACAATAACTGCCTTCTCGTGGAAACACGATATTTGTACAATGAAAGTTTTAAAATATATATAAAAAGTATTTTTAAGTTAGGAGTGTTGGGATGTCACTACATTTAGGGTCCCTATCTACCGTATCAAGTAAAGTGACTATGCCATATATTCTTTTCTGATTCGTGGTACTGACTGTTATAATAGTGATGAAAGGCAAAAAAGGTCACTTTCCTTTCAGGGTTTTGCATTAAGAAATAAAATCTTATCTCTAAGCATTAAAAATTAAAGTAAAAATAAACATTATTATATTACATTATCTGTCTGATAAAGACAATATTCTGAATCAAATCCCTTTACAGTTTTATGGGCACCAGTGCTGCATCTAACAGGCATGTACACTCAAATTATCATTTTGTTTCATTTATCTGATGTACTCTCCATACAGTTTGTTTTCATTTTACTAATGCATGTACATAAAGCGTAACAAATAAAAATAGGGTATAACAAATCCATATATATATATATATATCATAAATAATAGTGTCAAGAGAGCATTTCGTGTTTATTCAAATAATGCAACCCCCTTTTTTAATCTCTACAATTTTTTTTTTTTTTTGCAGTTTTTATATATAATGTCTTGCATATTTCTAAATAGAGTTTACAAACCCTCTTATGTTTGGTTTCTGCTTTTTATTTGTACATAAAACAACATTTGCCGTTATCAAAATCATATTGTATTATTAATCGTTTTCATTAGATCCATATATTTGGTTGTTAGCTCATCAGTTGGCTTTTTTTTCTGGTGTGTTTTCTTGTCCATTTTCAGTTCTAAAAGTTTGTTGTCCATAGTTTTTTACACTAAAATTTATACACCTTGTAATCTTATAGCTTACCAGTATTCAAATGGTTTAACATAATCCCATTCATCAAACACATCACTGTAAATGAATGACAAAAAAGTCATAATCCAACATTATATTCTTATTGTGTCACAGATCATGCTCTTTTTTTTACTTAGGTTTGGGTTTAGTCAATCTTCAAAAGTAGCAACTCTGAAATACTTCTCTGCAAAACTGTACAATCGTTTTCAAATCTAATTAGATGGTAGTTTAAGTTAAAACATAATTATTTCTCACTACAAACTTTAGAAATTATAATTTGGAAATATTCCAAAGGTATTTTCAAAGTCTCATCTCATTAACAAAATATCCTTTTATCCATGATATTCTGGCAGCTACAAATATTGCCTGTAAATGTGAACCATTCAGTCGTCCCTTTTCAATTACTTGGATTAGCACCGATTATTTTTATCCTTTCTCTCCCACCATTCCATAAATAGAGAATTTTTTGGTTAAATCTATGGATATATTTCTCTGAAAGGCAGGTAATACTAAAATAATTGGTGCATTAAGACATATTATCGATTTTAATTATCCGGATTATTTTCTTTTTACGGTAAGATTTCTATATGTCCAAAGGGGTAAAACCTTTTACCTTTCTGTTTGAATTGATATTCTAATTTTAGTCTTTCATATTCCTTTTTTTATAATATAAATATATGCCAATTAACTTAATTGGATAGTCAGGCTAGGTAATACCATATTTTTTCTGCAAACTATTTCCAAATTTGCCTAACATAATACTCTCTGATTATTAATAATTTAATATTAGCCCACTGATCTCTCCTAAGATTTAAAAACTTCCAAATTAGCCTAACATAATACTCTGATTATTAATAATTTAATATTAGCCCACTGATCTCTCCTAAGATTTAAAAACTGCTAAAGATTTAATTTCCCAAAGTTTTCTCTGATACAATAGCTAAGGTGTAATCCTGCATATTGTTCCCATTTAACTTCTGTTTCTCCGATCCGGATGATCAATAGTTTTATTTATTCTAAGCCTCTATTCTAATTCATGCTTCCGACCTTTCAATCATGCGTTACCAATTGGCCGATCCGAAAACGTCATTTTTGATGTGATCACCACGAGTTAAGTGTCGTGTTTGATCAAGCACGTGGATGAGACCGTACCTTGATTTGTGTGACTTTTGCTTCCCCGAACTATGGTTCTCAGGGAGAAGAGAGATACCCTGAAAGGTAAGGGAGGTGCCTGACTTATTTTATTTCCGAACACTGAACTAGCGAAATGTTTCCGGTGGATCAAGGCGTGTGGGAGGCCGCAGCATAGTGCACAGCAAGCTCAACGTCGCCAGGATTTACAAACGCAAATGTAGAAGTACCAGAATGCTTTATCTTCAACGGGGATTGTCATCAGCTATCACACTTTTTCCTCGTGTTTCTTTTACGACATTTCACATTTTCTCACTTGTTAGTTACTGACATTTAAAAACTTTACACATATAACGGACCATTCCAGCGCGCGTCGTAAGTTTGAACCGGACGGGAGACGTGTTTTTTTTTTGTTTTTTTTTTTTGGGGGGGGGGGGAGGGGGGTTCAGAGAAGTGACCCGTATCCGAAAGTTATCGTTACTGTCTCGGGGTAACCCGTTAAATAAGACCCCCGCCCCTGTGAAAAGATTGTTATTTTCAACAAACACCAGACATGGATATATTTTTTTCCAATGGCCAACTAAGTGGAACACACGCATGCAACAGTGTTGACTGTAGACAATGTTTGGCACATATTACATGGTATATACAATAATGTATGTTATAAAAATTTACAAAATCTAAAATAAGTGTGGGTCAATTGTATGTTTGATGTTTATATAGGTGAAATTATTTGATTTTTTTTATGTTAATGTTCTATTAAGTCAAAAAAGGAAACCCATGGAACTTAAATATCTATACCAATATACATAATTCAATATGACTTTCACACAACTGGGAAGACAATGTTTCGGTTTATTCAGTGTGTTAAAACTATGGTTATGATACTGTTGGCTCAACTTCCTTGTCATGTTAGTAGAACTTTCAGTTCCAGATCATACCTGCAGTTAACCCTTTCTTTGTATGGGTTTTCGCTGTATATATTTTAGTTATGGGAATATAAAATTTTCTTTATATTTCTTCATCGTTTTACAGAGAGACTGCTTCATTTGCCAGTATATCTGCATTTGAACAACAGAATGCGATCACAACAAATGGAACCAGTTTTGAACTCTCCACAACTAACAGGACAGCACCCACAATTTATCTGCACCACAGTTTTCATTGATTGTCATATTGTCATATGGCTGACAAGATAGGGACATTTTATTTTTACAAAAGGAAAATTAGATCCTGGGAGTCTGAATGTGAAGAGAATCTTCATAGTGAGGATGTAGGGTGTTCTCTAATTTAACATGCCAGATTGTCACAAACTTGGACATCCCCAGATTTAAAAGTGTATTGTAGAGGAAAAACTTACAGCAAACGCATAAACTTATTCTTAATCATTTATTACACAGAGGAAAAAAAATACTTAATTTGTTTTTATACTTTCATAAGTCTGTGTACACCAATACACTTATATATCAACCTGTATAATGCAGTGTATCATTGATGTTTACAAAATAATCATATCACATATGTTTGGTGTTGAGTATCATTTAAATATCATTAGGAATTGGCATTAGTGATGCAGAACTTCTGGCTGCATGTCACCCTTACCCTCGTAAAAAATGCTGGGTACTGCTCAGGAACTGTAACAGGGGATACATAAGGCAGGTTCAGATTCCTGCATCCACCCAAGAGCCATTAAGGGATATAACAATTTGATGTGGTCATAATATATACTAAATTCATCTGAACAAACCCGATCAAGCTCTGTTATATATTCATTCCGAAGATTGTATCCGGTAGTTATACGGTAACGTTAGAAGGGCTAATGGTAGCATGTAACAGATTTTTAATTTATTATAGTTATGCTTGAATGTATATATATTAATATGACGTACATGTAAATAATGAGTAAATGTTATTGTTTTAAGGTTTCCCTCTGTAATGTTTTGATATATTTGGTCATTATATAAACAATCCAGTAAAAAATATATTGATAAATCTTAATCATAATAAATAAATGAACAGTTAGATTTAGCAATAAAAATTCCAGCAATCAATTCTCTTCTGCTGATAATTAAGATAAACATTATTAGTTAAGCGTTCTTTTCGATTCAAATATGTTATCGAAATGCAGGCAGCTAGTGTTAAGCCGATAGCTATGTGATTGTTATGGCATGGATCCGCGCTCTATACTTAGAGGCCTATTGACAGCCGTGCGGAAGTTTCTTGGTCAATCAAATAAACCCTACAGTTACAATATGTGTGAATGCCCAATGCGCGAGATAACATAGGAAATATAAACAGTTCTAATTTGGAATTGTCTGCTAATCAACCTTTGTTGTACTGATAAATAAGTCAGTTACTATGGTCACATTGAATTATCCATGGTAGACGTTACATATCGCACTTTGGACTTAGACTAAATATAGCTTACCGGTGTGGTTTATTTCAATCAATCGGTCTCCATTCCAAATCGTCCGTGGTACAAGTGCATAAACATCACCACACTAAAGTAATAGTATTATTACCATTAATAAAAATCATATTCAACTATTGTGTGCAGTATTGGAGTTTTTGACAATGCTGATACAGTCCTGTCTTTATAAAATGCCCAATTCTTGTTTTTATACCGACACAATTAGCTGTCGGAGTGGTAAGGTCTAGATGACCATGACTTTGTGTAAATATGGACCGTATCCAGTCAGATCACATTCAGTTCGACCAAAAATTCAATAAAGAAGTCGGGTACGTACCTAGAGGCGACTCAGAATAAATACCACCCACCTTTACCCTCTCCAACTGCACAATTATGGACCAGGATCTGGATATTATATACATTATTTACTTTCATGGGACCAGTTACAGTACCTCAGTTGTTATGTACTCCGGGAACGTTTGGACACGGGTACTAAAAACGACGAAGTGTTGTGAAGAGCGATTCATTGAAAACATCCGGGTGTTGTAAAATTCCATAGTTCCATACATCAGGGTCCCTCCTGGACTTGTTAGCAGGTTTCGGGTAATTGTAATGTGCACTTGTAATTACGTGAAAATAATTACAATTTTTCAAGTAATTGAACGTTATCTGTAATTGAGTCAAATTCAATTACAAGTAATTTTAATTATAATGATTACAAGGGTACAAATAGATGTAATTCTAATTACTTTTCAAGAATTGTTAAAATTTATGACACTTCACTGTACCTCATACCTCATTCCTTTGCACTGTTTCTCAAAACACTCTTGGATATGGTTTGTAAGCTATGATTTTTTAATAAGTAGTACCCATGTATGTAAAAAGCAAGGTAATTTGTTTGCCATACGTTATACTGACCTTTTTATTTTGGCAAATGCGTAACAGGCCTCCGTTAAGTACATCAGTCGGAAGCGACACTACAATAAGTGTGGGCTTGCTATGTTTCACACTCTCATTGAAATGGAGGCTGGAATATAATCATAGTGATCTGATTACAGTTTTTATCTCCTAATAAGCTGACACTGAGAGAGTCAGATGAACCAAAGAGGCCAATGATCTGGGAAGGCTGAAATCAGAATTACCTAACGTCAATGACCCATTAGGTAAATAGAGATAGGTATCAACACAGCAGGGCTAGCTCAGTTGGCCGACTGTAATATCTTAACAGTCTCTACTGTTTCATGCGCCTGGAGACAATGTATACCAGTTTTACTCCCTATCATACTTAAGAAGTCTACCATGGCTAAAGCACTGGATTTCCATCAACTTTTCCTATAAATAATTTCATTCCATCAAATTGTAATATATTCAGCATGAATATATTTATATGAATTATTACCATAACATGAGTTCAGTGAAATCACACTGTATTAAAAATTCCGTTATTTATCACATAATTTTAGTCAGCATTGATAGTAAGAATTTAGGATTTATGTGTTGTTTAATGTGTAACATTACGGTAAAGGTTTATTGCAGGCGTTTTTCAATCATCAAAGGTTTGAACCAACAATCATTTCAGCAAGTGCTCCGTTTGACAGATGATAGTGTTATCAAGAAGCATGAAATTTTGTCTGATAAAGGATAATATGTGGTTTTTCATGCAAATGATATCTCTGAATGTGATATGTGTTATCTTCAAGAGAATATGTTTAAGATATAGTTTACCCACATGTTCTTTCAGATAATACATTTCTTGTCATAACACTAATTCAGCAAATGTTTCAATGACTGATATTACAAACAGTAAAACAGATGTTCATATATGATGATGACAGCCAGTTTTGCCTTTCCATGAGAGAAAAATGTAAATTTTTACATTATGCCATGATATACTATCATTAGTATAGCTACTATGCACTTTAATATATGACACCATACTGGATGTTTTGTGTGTAGTTTTTTTTTTTTTTTTGGTTCTTTGTAAAGTTATTCGGTTGGCTTTTCTGGCATGAATGATACTTTACATAAACCATGGCTCTGTATATTATATTTTTGTATACAGTAATAAAAGGTACTTATGCCAAATTATAGCTGTACATGTGTTCTTGTGACTCTATGCGAGAGCTTACATGTGTGATGTTGTGTAACCGAGACATAAGACGATAAAACTCTCAGGAGGCAGAACAAAAAATCTCAATATAATCCTTTGGCGTATTGTATATATCATTTGATATGATTCTAAGGGCCGTAGGGCCAATTTCAGGGTAAATTATATTAAAGCCATTTGAAATACCGAATACCACGGTGAGTTATTTTAATAATGTGATTGAATGTTGTTTTGTTATATTCGACAGGATATACTTTAATCTTAATACCAAATTGAAATAATCTGAGAACAAGTCTACCTTGTCATAAGCACATGTAATCTCCCTGCTACAACCTAATTTTCATTTTACCGACACTTTCTCTAAATAATCTACCGATCGTTGCTGTTGCTTTGAGAATAACTTTGTGCATCAAGTTTGAGTAACCTAACTGATATATGATGTGTGAGTAATTTCAATAACAAATGCAACCAATTCATATCTGTCAATATTATTATTTTATCCGACTGCTGCACACCATTGCACACTGTACAACATTTCCGATCCCAAATCTTACTACCGTTAAGGCTCAATCTGCGATTAGCCATGGTTCAGTCGATTAGAACAGCAATGGACACGTACACTAGAAATACGGGGGCGAGTAAACATCTTATATGTTATTCGGAAGAATGACGTCTTGTTAAACCTTTGGTTATTTAAATTAATATCTACATTTTGTTCAACACTTATCGTGAACCTACGTCTATGAGAACATGGCTTTCTAAAAACCTATTTATTATATTTGTGATCTCTCCATAGGCAAAATATGAAACATCAAAACAAAAAAATTCACAGATGGCGGTGATCAATTGCCAAGAAAACAGCTCCAGCAACTGGTTCTTTGTCACAGGTAAACAGGTACCGATGGCACCCACAACTTAAGTCAGACGAGACTGTATGATCCATCATCGACCAATATCATTAATTTTCAACTATCATCTGATGGTGTTTCTGTATGTCGCATAAACCATGTCACAAAAACAATAGAATGCAAAGTACTCGCATTACCTATGGCTTGTTTTCTTCCCTTAATGCTATATTTATAACAGACATTTCGGCATACCTATGTATGAGATACTATCATAATCAAGCAACAACATATTTAATTATCATTCTCAAAATAGCGTGTTTACCAAGTCAAGGCCTTCGTAGCGTCATTATTTCACTAAATTAAGGCTGTTTCTGAATACTATTTAAAACACACGGTTTCTATTGGCATATTAATATCTTAGTTTTTAACATTATATTACCTGCGTCAGCAATGTAAAACGTACAGGACCAAGAATGCCTTCTTGGTCAAGGTTTTTCTGTCAGTAGGCAGGGGTTTCAAAGTCCCAAAGAGATTAAGGACCCTTAGAATTGTGTGCAATCCCATCCCCCACCCCCCCACCCCCCACCCCCGGGCTTCCATTCGAAAAAAAAACTGTTTTCAAACAACCCATAAGTCGGCCGAACTATTAAAACCATGGTTATCATCGAAAGATACTTCTGAATGTATAAAAATCATCATACCTATAAAACTATAATACGGTGATCGTGTAAAGGGTCTCAGCTATTAGTGTCCACGCAACGGAAAGGTGCTCCCTATTAAAAGTTTAATGTATACATGTGTTCCGAGCTTGAATTTTAAATCTTTACTTCCTTTTGACAGAGTTAAATTCCTTAACAGGCGATCTAATGGAAATGGGGGTTAGTATGGATAAAAGGTCGCCTCATGAAAAAACGTGACAGGCGAAAAATGTTTTGTTGAGCATTTGTAGAGGGTTAGGGTAAAGTCATACCAATAGTCCATTTCATTTTGGAGGTTATAAGAATCACCACAATATATATTTTTTTATAAAGCATTATGACATGAGACCATTCTTTTATAGGGGGGAAGGGGCGTATATAACCCCCCACCTCACTTTTTGCAAGGGTAATGGTCATTTAAATCATCCCCCACACACACACTATTCAGAGAATAATATTTATATATTTCAAGTGAAATACATAAATAAATAGAATAATAAACTTTGGTTCAATTTATGAGTTAACTATGAAATATTTATATCTAAATGTTTTAAAATTAACATACACTTTATAAAACCTTATTTTTCATTCATATATATTTGATATATGTCACAGAGACAGTAAAAGGTTTATATATATATATATATAATATATATACATATATATATATATCTCAATGTTGATTACCCCCTCATGCATGTCATCCTGCCACCCTTGCGAGTCATCCCCCCCCCGGAACCGTTGAAGATAAATTGACGCCATTGCTCGCAAGGTGAACTCGTGTTACTGAAGCATGAGAGTGTTCACACATGAAACGCATACACGTGAACACATGACTGATATTAAAGGAGATTTTGGTGGAGGTCTGTACGCCCTGACTACAGATTCTAGTTTGTTATAAATTTAAAGATGTACTGGTATTATTTTTTTCATGTTTCACCGTCCCTGCAGACAACTGATCTTAAAAAAAATATATTTGCCCCCCCCCCCGACCACACCCAATCCTAAATAATAATTGGGATGGGCTTCCTTTTGAAAAAAACATCTTAATCAAACAAACGACTTGGCCGAACTTTTGAAACCATCGTTATCATCGAAAGATATTTTTTTGTATGTATAAAAAAGCAACATACCTGTAACCCATGGAAAAAATGTCAAACGGTAGTCACAACACTGGACTCAGTGCCAAGTGTTGATCAAACTGAAAAGCCCTCACATTGAAAGCGGAGTCATATGGTCTTTGGATTAAAACTGTTACTTCCTTTTGAGAGAGAAAATTCTGTTACAGGCGTTACAATGGATATCGTGGCTTGACCACGTATTGCACGGAAATGCTTTTTGGCAGGACCTGCGCACTGGACACGGTCTTAATAGGCCAGTGAAAATCCCCGAGGCGCCTCCTGAACAAACGTCACACGCGTGGAGGACCTTTCAGCACAAATGAAATAGGGGCACCAAGTATGAAAATGTTAAAATTAGTAATTATTTTGCTAAATATGACATAATCAATCAAAATGAAACAAACTTGTCCTAGAAGAGCAAATCACCGATACGTCTGCCAAATTTAGAAAAAACCCAACTCCGTATTAATTATATAGATAACTGGAATGTTGTCCTGACACAGTTACGACACTGATGAAGTTGCAGAGGCCAGAATAATATCAAAAAGTTTAAAATGATATTTATAACATAACAAAGTTTTAGTCATTGACTGCCAAAGTCATCAAACGTCAAAGTCGTTTCTTGCGACATACTGCTCCGTTGTATGTCACACGTGAAAAGAGTGATTAACACATTTTTAAGCATTTTTCAGCTCATGCGCATAATGATCAGGCACCGAGAAGGTCTATTAACATTTTGGCTTGGACATTGACCTTTTGTTGGGTTGAGCCATATTTCTCCTATAATAAAATCTCATACAAGTATTCATCCTTCTAGAGGCTGTGTAAATGCCAGGTGACATTAATTGTTTGCCTATAAAGCTACATCTGTAGAGCATGATTAACCTTGGTTCGCTGTAATTGTGCCCTTTGTTAGCTCTCAATTGTTTCCAAATTCTACAAAGCTCTGCGCTTTCTGTGGGGAAACATTTGCGATTTTATATTCAATTACAATATATTTCTATAGACTTTGATAGAACATGCCAATATTTTTTTATTCAGATCATAATCAGAATATCTCTTAAAATTATGTTGAAATATAGGTTAACAAACCCAGACATTTTTGTTTATTTCAGGGATAACTCTAAGTGAAGATTTCAGATTCAGAACTTGTGCTTTCATTCCGAGCGCTATTCAGTTGGGTCAATAATGGGAAATGAGACAAGTTACCTGGACCAACGTTTGACATTCCTTTCGGTTTCGTGTTGATAAGGGGCATAATAGTTTTGAAACCGGATAAATAGTGGCATTTTTCTTCCAGTGCACTAGGTACAAAGATTATATATAAAAGTATATATATTGTTAAGAGGTTCTTGAATGCTGTTGTAAGTACAATTTACATTATACTTGTATAGGAATAGGTTCTTAATTAGCTCATATGGAATACTTCTTTTATTAAGGTGGATAGAAAATGACCATGTATAAAAAGGGCCAATTTCAGGAATACCCAGTGGTAGTGGTAGTTTGTGTTTGAAAAAAGAAATAAAACAAGGTGTGTGAGATTTGCACTGAAGTAAAAAGTCAACTACACAAGAAGAATACATGATTGCCTTGGAATAATATGTTTCATTCCTCTTCAGTGGAATTAGTTGATATTTGAAAAAAAATAGAAATTACGCAAGATGATAAATTTAAAATAAGGAAACCGCTCTGCAAACTTCTCAAACTCAGGAGTTTCTGTTTTATATAATGCACCTAATATTTGAAATGTATTTTTTATTTGTTTGTTTAAATATATTAATGTTTATATATATTAGTGTTTATATATATATAAATTGTTTGGTTTACGTTATATCAGTGGTTATAAAGTGATAGTATAATTGATTCCAAAATTAACTTTGGTAGAAGTAAATATATATTACGTTTTTCTTTCAAAGAAATGTTGAATTGGGTAGATGCGAATTTCAAGAAATATATATTTAGTTGCAGCTCATGACCCACGCAACCCACTTTCATAGTACTGAAAGAAATGAATATATGAAAATATGCAAAAGATGGAAAAAGCAGATAAGTTAACATCTGAATTTCATTTGAACTCCCTTGCAAATTAGATGGTTGAGTTTGTACCTTTTAAAGTCATTCTATTTATTTGTTGAGACTCTGAAATATCATTAGGTGTATGTGTAGGTCTTTAAACTGGATCTTCAATACTCGATTCATAGGTATTACAACCCGCAAAGTGACCTTCTGTTGGGTTATAATTCCAATTTCTGATAGAAGATAAAGTCAGTTTTTTAGAGCCATAGCAGTGGTACATGAAAAAAAAACACGACATTTCCATAAGCAAAGAAAAATAAATGCATTAACAGGTCCTCATGTAGAATTTCCCGTTGTTGTTGAAAATATAACTACATCGAGTTATCAAATACCACATACCGCTTACCGTATACCACGCGCCTAGTAAATGCAGCTGAAAGCATCAAAATTTAGTGTTCTTGGTTCCTCAAGTAACGTCGGCCCAGCAGACACTGGGTTAAACCTGAAACATGGTATGAACTGCAAGCGGTAGTTCTAGAGAAAGGTCACGCAGTCCATGCGTATATTGGGAACGACCTTATTAGGCCATGGCGACCCAAAGGAAAAGGCCAGAGGGGGGGTCGCTACCCTTTTGTTGACAGTTGTAAATGTCATCAGCTTTCCCTTAAATTTATTTCATAGTACTGAATTGTTTGAAAATGACTTAACATATGATATTTTAAGAGAATCACATTCACTGTAACTAGGCGTAATTTATCAGCTGATTACTGTTTATATCCACCAGCATTCTTGTTTTGATGACAGATCTATAAATCAATTATTAATTACTATAATCAGCTGCACCCATGCATTTTTATTAAATACATGCAATTTTTACTAAATTGGTAATGTCAGTGTTTTATATTGTTGCTGAAATTGTGTTGTCTTTGCACGTAATTAAAAGGGGCCAGCTTAGTAATAAAAATACAAGAGGGTAAAACGCCGGTAAAGGTGTAACTTGTCATAACATGTATAATCGAGTATTAACAGATTTTTTTTTTATATTAAAAGTGATGTCCTAGATGACCAAACAATGGAAGGGGCTAAATTGCGCCTTTTTCTATGTTCAGTTTTTAACATAGGTCATTAACCTAAGATTGTCAGGATAAAAATATATTTGGCCCCTAACAATATTAGAATGATTGCGCTCTCGTTTAATCCAAGACCAAGGCATCTTTAAATTACAACTAATTGAAACACACAGTGATTTAAATTTGTTTGGTCTTTTCAGGAGTATACAATTAATACATCGATTTTGAATAAATCAGCCGTCAAGAAGAACAGGATGAATCCTCAATCACTCGGTCAGCATCTGACGTTCTCTGTGATACACTTGCGTAAACTTTACCGGGTAACAAAAACAATCTGATAGATATGTTTACAAACTTTCCGCAGCGACAAAGACTCTGTTGGGCATAAAGTGCATTAACAGGTCCACCAGGTAGGTCACACTAAAATATATCAACTTTAATGGTAATATATTTGGTTCGGTCCGACCAGTTTTTTTAAATATGTCATGATTATATTCGCCTTTAATTACATGACCCTGGACACTACGATGAGGTTTGAATAATATTTGAATTAAGCATATATATGCTACTAACAATACACGCCAATTACATTATTTCTATGTTGTATCGGTGTTGTTTCATACCTCCAAATGTGTTATCTTTTAATATATGTTTACATATATATATATATATATATATATATATATATATATATATATATGATTAGAGTTGCAGTGTGCCAATATAATTGTATGATATATAAGAAATCCTACAAAAAAAGTTAGTGCAAGAAACGAGCACACACTGTCCATTGGTTGCACTTTCAGACTACTAGCCGGGATTTTATGCTGGTGAAATGTAATATTTTCATAAAGCGCAGATGTATCACAACCAAAGAGTTTATCTGTTACCTAATTATACAAACCTTGTTTTATAATAAAGAACAGCCCAATGTTGAATGTATTTTTTTTTACATGGGGATTTCGCTTCTTTAATATCTATATCAAAACTATCATTTTCCATTTTATTTTTGTGCACACCTGACAAATCTCCTGTGCAAAAATAATCCGGGAAACACATTTAAGAAATCTATTCCCAACTGGAAATAAGCGGGAGGCTGTAGCATCCCTAGCTGATCTCAAAATGTCTGAGCATGATTCTTAACTGTCAGATTGGACAACACTTGTTGCGGTTTTTTTATAAATTTCTCTGGAGACAACGATTATTCAGGGCCATTTTGGAATCCCATGATATTGACTCTACGCAAGTCGTACACCTCCGAAACGTTTATTGGTGTCTAACTCTAGGATGGTTTCTTTGACATAAGACCTGGTCAGCTCTTTGTCTATTCTTTCTGAAGACGCAAGAGCAGTTATTGACCAACCAAACCAAATCAAAGCTTTCAAATGTATCTGGTGTCACTGTCTTATATTAAGGCTTACTATTGACATCAAACCCCTAGCTCTCAAATGGTTTGCTACGCCCCCAGTGCTTATAATCATCAGAACTCTATCAAGACCAGGCTGACATACCCTCTAGAGGTACTAGTGGGAGGCCAGTTCATGCTAGGTTTTTCCTGATGGAACAAGCACGTTTTCTGTCGAGCCTTAATTGAATGTCGATATTTTAGCATTTCAAAGATTTGACCAATTGCGGATTGGTATTTGCTAGAATGTGACCCTAAATAATATTATTGAGTCGAATTTAAGCTACATATAGTGGTGGGCTATGGATAAATCGTTCTCCTGAAGCTCCAGGATGTTAATGACATGGTTGAATAGACAGGGGTCAATAAGGTACCCGGGCAAACAAAAAGTTCTGCGGCTAAGAGGATATGCCTTCCTAAGTAAAGTGAAATCTCGTCTAAGTGAGTTTTGACTATCATGGCTTGTAACAACAGCTCATCTTGCCGCAGGTTAACATTAGTTGCTCTGTGACGAGCACTCAGCTATTCAATATAAATTGGAATTATTATTATGTTTTCCACCAAAATCTGCATGATAACACGTTTAACAGGATAAGATTTGTAAAGTTATTTTATAGAAACAGAGAATATAGCATAAATGTAAAAAACAATCTGCATGATAACACGTTTAACAAGATAAGATTTGTTAAGTTATTTTATGGAAACAGAGAATATAGCATAAATGTAAAAAAAAATCAATATAAAAAATATTAATATAAAAAATTAATTATCATATCCAAGTACAATTATAGCTCAACTTGCATTATTATTATTACAATTTGTACAATAAATGTTTGTCCGATATTTTACTTGATATATTATAAACGTTAAGCGCAGATAACAAATTTATTCTTTATGGACACGTCCCTGATGAAGTCTATTTCCTAAAAACTATACATTTCCAATTCCTATTCTGCACTGACATAATTTATTTTTAATGTTGAATGAATAGCAAGAAGATTAAGTTCACCATTCTTTAACCTGTACATTATACTCCTATTCCCCTCAAATTTTGCGAATTTGATAAATGAGTGTACGTGTATGAAACGTTAACCATATATGTACTTACTAAATTGAAATTTAAAATTAAATATCATAGACCACTTTAATAATATACATTAAAGTTTAAAAGAATAAATTCAGGATCTCTTCCTTTTTGGAACCATTTTTTATGATGTTTAAACCGAAATCGATCACTCTTGTTTTCCCGAACTAACCCTTTCTAGCATTTATCGAAGCCCGGCCTGACGCTGTCACTTATTCACATTTTGATCCCTCCTGGGGGGTTTTGTTTGGTTCGCTTCTGATAACGAGGTAATACGGACCGTGTAGATTTTATCTTGGATATCCTCAGCTTTGTGTGGAACATTGTTGCGACCACTAAATACTTCCCTTTTTACCCACCCGAAATAGCAAAACTGACACTCGTCAGGACAGGGCTAAAAGACCCCCACCGTGTATTGTAAAGTCAAGTCCCAGAGGTGCACTAAGGATAAAGAACTGTGATCCTCTGATCCTACTAGAGAAGACAACTACTGCCACCTACTTGTCTGGGGAGTCTGCTCTGTTTCTTTGTAGTGATATGTCAACATGGTTAGACATTAATGTCTCATTTTGACGTGATGGCACGTTGTTCAAGTATACATTTAATTTAGTTGTAGTTAATCTAGACCATTCATCTTAGAATCTGCACGGTTGCAGCGTACCTTTTATCTGCAGAATAATCTAAACGGGAATTATTAAAAAATTATTAAAATAAATTAAATTGAAAACGTGTCACTCTAAATTTTGATTACAACGTACTGTTGTACCATTCTTTCACTAATTAAACATATTAATATTTACAAAATCCATTATAACAATTTTTCAATTTGTTTACTATTATTATCTACATAATATTGCCAAAAGTTGTTATAGCTGTCACATTTAAATAAGCAAATTATCTACAGTTTATTTAAAAGGAACTGTTCATAGCAATTGAGGACGCAAGGCACCTGAGTTGATACGACTGCGAGTGACCATTTAGTCATGTTGCTATAATTATCATGTACAAAAAACACTCTTCATATAGTTTTCCTTAGTACAAAGTAATTTCGACGGACAATAATAAAATTCATTTACAAGCATTGACTTAACTTGATAAAACTTCAGCGTAAAATTTGCCTTGACAAGGGTAATGTTTTCGCAAATGTACCATCGACGAAATGTTGTGCAGACCGATTGATTGAAACGTTCTTGCATTTTCAAATCAGGTTAGAGTTATATATCCTAAAACCCGTGCATGAGTACATTCATCTGTCAACACCACTAAACGAGAGTAACTGTGATATTCTAGATGCAGATACTACCCGTTTTAAGCTTATCAGTAAAACTACTTTAATACACAGCATTGCACTAGGAACTGTTCTTCTATCAGTACAACAAAAGTTCTCATGCAGACAATTCTTATTGGGACCTTTCCATGTTACAGTTTTTATCTGAACTGTTTAATAGAGACGACTGGCCTTAGCAAGGACACCAAAGATTAAATAGCACATGGATTGATGCTATCTCGAAGTAGATATGAAAGGCACCTGGAAGGGAAAGATTTTCACACTGTGATTCTGATTGCATAGTGGTATCGGTTTCAACTGGCTGCACATGCCTATAGTTTTATGCATCCGTGATGCATGTGGTTTTTAGTTTACTGCCGCTGAATGATAATAAACAAAGTCCTATAAGAATTATGTGTGTTGTAAGTGGGCGATGCCTTCAACTGTGAATACGGGTACATGGATATGCATATTTTAAATGCATCGCCCTTGTGTTTAAGACAACTCCATAATATGTACGGATAGGTCTGGAATAAACGTGCATGCCATATCAACGGGTCCTATTGTTATTTTTCGTTAAATGCATGGGCTCAAAGTTAGCTGAAACAAGATGATTGACAAGACTGAAAGTACAGTATGAAGAGAAGATGTACAGCAGATAAAACTTATATGAGACCAGAGTAGAAGTGCATTTTTTAAATTTCCATTACTGTATTACAATAGTATAAAATAAATATATGACACCACACATATCTGAACTATACAAGGTATATATTCACACTGACAAGGTCACTGACATACAATTATGATGATTTCAGAGTATAAAGATATCTTGTCTACAGGAGGTTTGTGAGGTGGATATGAAAAAAGCTGGGCCCCAAAATCAGAGTCATCCTTCGAGCATGTGTGGTTACAAAGATACGGGACAGGTTTCCTTCTGATGAATATGCTGGATTCAAGTATTCAAGGGATTAATTTTCTGATGAAATTGTTAAATGAAATTGTTAACAGAATTACAAGGCTGTATTGTTTACATAATTTCCTTTTATTAAAGCGTGATTGATGTTCCTTGACCAAGATTGTTTTGCTTTTCTTCACATATTTGGACGACACTGGTTGTGGTGACTGGAGGTTGAGCTGCTCTCTCCGGCACCTGACTGCTGAAGGCTGGGGTAGGCTTCCCGAAGCTCAATTAGTTTACTCATGAGACATCTCACATAATCTGTAAAATCACATCTGGCCGTTAATTAGGTGTCAAGGTTCACTATTTCACATAGGCTTCAGTGTTCTTAACATGTCTAACACTGTAAAACATTTTAATATGTTTATTACTCACCATATGTCATTTGAGCTTTGACCTCCTTGACATCGCCATGGCCCCTATCTTCCCTTGGGGTAGGACATCTTGTACTTCTTCTCCCCATGCTTTGTTTCACCTTGGGCCCTGTCCAAATTCTCATTAAAGTGCAGCTCTGCCAAAGTTAATCTGAACAAAAAAATTAAATTTTGCATATAGTCAAGTACAGAGAGTTCTTTTTAAACATTTCTGAAAAGTACTGAATACATATGTCCCCCATATCCTTAACGGCACTGTTAATCCTTTACAATTGAATGATAAGCAAATGTACAAGTATTTGTTTACTACTTACCTTGCTTTTATTGCACAGAAGAAGTGTACAGCCTTTGGAGCAAAAAAACAAACTACTTTGTGGAATGCTTCCAGGGAAGACGACTGCCTATGTCTCGACATAGATGCTTGCTTGTCACCACCGTTTCAAGCTCTTTATGTGCTTTCTTGCCTATAAAATAAAAGTATTTATTTGATGTGAATGGTTGTTGTGACATCTGACAAGTATTTAATTGATAATGGCTATAGATTTATTCATACTGTGAATGATGACCACTGAATAGGATAATTGTTTATAGACATTATTTAAAATTTAAGCCATGTTGATACTGTTGTATATACAATGAAATTATAATTTCATAGGCTACCATTAAACAAATTTGGTAGTATTTACCTTTTGGAATCCAGGCTCGTTGTTCAAGTTCAACATGCTGACATGCTGGGAATTTGTTTTCATGACAACTGTGGATGTTGGACACATGGTTTAAAACAGACTGCCACTTCTGCCGAACTTGTTCCTCGTCCCCTCCACTGGTAGCAGCACACCAAAAAACATGGTTGCTGATACGCATGGCCCAGTCTGATAGGATTTCACACTAACGCCGAGATGACAACCAATCGAGGTTCTTGTGGATACCAATTTAAATATAGCATGTTAATTTGAAATTAAATTTGAAGTAAAATCACAGTAAAATCACTAAATTAAATCAAGAAGTGACTTGTGATATTAAATAATTAGCACACAAATGTTTGATAAATTAAAATGTTATGAATTCAATATAGCAAAGAATGTTACCTTTATCAACATGCCACACATTAAACCAGTGAAGTAACAAGGGTCTCTCTACTCTTATCCACTACTTCACCTGGGGATGTCGGTCAGTTGTCAGGCTGATGATGTTGATCCCCTTGCGCTCGATGGTTTCCAGGATCCTCTTCAAACCCTCTAGTTCCATGGCATTGGAATTCTTCACTTCATTACTCTACATACAAAGAAAAATGTTTATGAATTTATTAGCCACATTGATTCAAATTTATATTTTTATTTAGTGCCATTTCTATTAACTTTGAAAAAATGTACAGCATAAGTTAAAATTGTTTTGCTCTTTTAAAGTAATAAATTACTGATATTTTATAATAACTAATAACCTGCACAAGCTGGAACTCCACAACTTTTTTCTGTTGTCAAATCCATTAGGGAATAGCTGCCATATTTAACTGTGTGGCCCGGGGAACATCATCGTGCGTCCCGACTAACTTCAGTGCTTCTGAACCGACATCCTTCAGAAACTGCATCTGCTTTGTTTCCCATACTCTGTTGATTGCAGGGATTAGGTAATAAGCCTGCAGGAGACTGAATGTCGTTGTCGAGATGGTTGCAAGGTTTATGTGTTTAAATAGGTTTACTCCTTTCACAGCAATGGCCTTGCAGCAATGGCCAAATTCCCTAAAGGCATGGACTGATGTGATGGCTTCCTTGTCCCTGTTCTCGTGCATCCTTTGGACCAGTAGCTGTTGAACTACTACAGTGCTTCCCACAGACTTCTTCATAAACACACGGCAGCTTCCTAGACAGGTAGTGCAGATGGAAAGCAGAGCCACCAGACAGGATTTAAATACTATGTATTTTCTCTCCTGAAGACCTGGTTCATCCTGCATTTCCTCTAATCTGAAACAAGGGACAATGTATTCATACTGCATGGTTTGATTTGATAAATACTATCATATTTACTGAAACCTGACGGCTCGTTATGATTTACATTTCGTTATACTACTACTTGACTTCTATATTTTTTATTATATGATTGTAACTAAAAAAAGATCTTTACATTTTTGTACGTCTTTGGAATACTTACAATTCACTGTCACTCTCATGAGAGTCGGACTCATCTTGGTCAGTTCCTCCCTCTGCATCCAAGTCTGGATCATCTGACGCATCATCTTCGAATGATGACTCTGTGTCCATGCTTGCCTCATCAGGGTGGATGTCATAACGGGAATATAAGGGTCTGCCGCAGCATCGATAAACTTCTTATGGAGTGTCTTTGTGCCCACACTTCGTGTTAGAGCTGCACGATCCCACTGGGTCCCACGGGCCTTTCCACATCTTTCCGTTTGGGATGCAACTGGTTTGGCCTGTAGTATAAATGCATATAAATTTAAGATAATAATTACAATGCTAACATACAGTGCAATCTGCGAAAAAAATATCAGTTTGCTTTAGTAATTTATATATAAGACAAATCAATATCATCTTTAATAAAAGGATAGAGACTGGATCATTACTTTAGTGACCCAACAAAAACCAAAAATTTATAATAAGCGCTCATCAAAACTCTGATTTGGACAGCGGCATGACGCTAAATTTTCTCTGGATAAGAAGAGGTACCAGGTTCAGGCACCACAATGGTACTGCCACAATCTTCCACATCAGACTCAGAAGTCCCTTTCATTTCATCTTCTGTGACATCCTTGCTGTATTCCTCCATTGCCTATTTTAATTAAAAAATATGACATCATAATTTTGAATGACACTGTCACTGGTTACATATAGCTCTTGTCACAGCACTAGGGCACAGATGTATTAACAAAATAACTCGACAAACAAGCGGATCTACATTTCAAAGATGAAACCTACATAATCATTTCAAATTTAAATCTAATTAAAAGTAATTTGAATAATATTTGTGCAAATTACTTGGGTTTCACAACCCCAGGTTTTAACTCTGGCCGACTGCATGGATGTTGTTGATTACATGAGTGTTTATAGGGTAACAAGGAGGCCCACGGCCACGCTCTACATGCCGTTGGATGAATCTTATCAAACCCTCTTATCTATCTACTACAGGTTTTAATAATAATTAAAAATGACAAAAAAAACACTGTTACTAGAGAGTCAGGTCTCGATCTCTACTTAATGAGGCTCCGTAAAATTCCAAATCCAATGTTTGGGTCAGCGCCGCCGGAATAAGAGCGATCAAAGACGACGTTTACACTCATTAAATTTATATTTGACCAATACCATTTGTACAAAATGGTTACCTTCAGATTTCTCCGCTTCAGGAACGCTAGACTGCCTCGGACTTTTTGCGTTTTGACTGTTTCCACCTGCTTGTCAGACCCAGAGAACTTTGTTGGGCTGCCCCTTTTATCAATCGCAGTTGGTCAAACTTCATGCCTACACTGCGGACCATGCGGTTGACATTAAAACAGTCATCCTCGAAATGGTCGCTGCATATAACAGTTTGTATAGTAGGTTTGAAATCTTTCCTGTTGACCATGCGGATCCACACAGCTCTTTGTTTCCGATTTCTTGGAAACTGGAAGAAACTGCGGCCCTACTTTTATCCATTGTTACAGTCGAAGGCACAACAATAGACTATGTTTACACTAGGCTAGGCAACCACGCGAGTTCTTTTGTCCGAGAGCAGCAATGGTGCAAATGACATCACGCTACCCAGGCGTCACGGAGATATCCGATTACAGCAAGGCGGGGGTGACCTGACATGAACTTGGAAAAACTTTTAATTTTATAATGTTCAATTACTTGAACATGGCAAAGTATGCTATTTATTCATTATTAAAATTATTTGTGATGTATATATGCGTTTCTGAGAGCTTTGCTGGTCATCTTTAAAGTAGATTCAGATTATATTGTGGGCTGAAAATTTTGTGTTAGTTTCCATACCCAGAAAACGAAAACCTTTACTTGATAAAAAAGGCCGTTCTCCAGAAGGATTTTATTCTTTTTACCGTCTTTGTCGTCTTTTTGTCTCTTTCTTCTATGAAACCATATAATTGTATCATATTTCCTTCTCTGAAAAATACCCCTTTCTTTCAGATCATGAATGGACGCATTACATTAAAATTTATCAACATACGTTAACCAATAAATCATTAATGAGGGGTTGGTAATCTGTTGATGACTTCTGCATAATACGAGATCCTTTTATAAGTTCGATATTTATAAATCTTGTTTTGTATCATTGTTTTATGTAGTTACGCTTTTACCGGATCACTTTGACTTTTAGTGCCCTGCGTCCGAGAAAAAATCGAGGCAAATGCACGTTAGAGACTTCCTATTTCTAGGTTTTCTTCATTTATCATCAATCATGCATCCGCGATGTTCATTAGAAGTATTGAACCAATAACTCTTCAGCCTTCATCAATTGCTTGCATATTGTCATGCCTATATTTGTTTTGTTGAACTGCCGATAGAGTTTTCCTAAATCCAAATAAATCCTCCTGAATGTATCATAGCTTAATGTTTGCATTCTTAGATTATTTCAACTAGGCCAATCATAGCTTACGAATCCATTTAAATTACGTCTGATTCTGCATATCTATCCTCTGACTCCTGTGGTGCATTATTATAAAGGTTATACAACTTATAGCCAATCACTCATTAACAAAACCAAGTAGTCTTAATTTATGAAATGATGGCTCAAACAAAAAAAAACAGTTGTAAGAACAATAATATTATTGCCTACTTACAACACATTCCGTCTTTTACACATGTGCTCAATGTACCTTCAATATACACCAATGTAAATATCCACGCGTAAGTTTATCACAATATATATAGGCAATATATGGGTAGAGGTAAATGCTTTTGGAATATGTTTCAATATCGATATGTTTATAGTTGCAATAGTTTCATATCGTTAAACAGATCCCTTGGAATAAAGCCCTGGTCGACTCATCTATATGTTGACCAGAGCCAGACCAAAAAAAAATAAAATATTTTTTTTAATCTTTACCTGATATATGACAGGATTGCATGGGTAAAAGAAAGAAAACAAATCGCAATGATGGAAACAGGACTTTACAGATTTACAATAGCTGCATGACAATAGAACTACTCAGAGATACTTTGTTCGTACTGATAATCGTATGAGCTTGAGTCCAACAAGATTATTTTAAGTGTGGCATGATACTTTGGCATGGTGTAATTTTTATGTGGTTGTCCGTAGATTTAGCGAAGCCCTCTACACATGATGTGTAATGTATTAACCATTAACGTACTGATATAAGTACAAGTCAATTACCGCATACGTGAGTAGCTTCTACAAATAAAATGCATTCTGTCATATTATTCAGTTCAGTGAGGAGCAATAAACGACACTAACAGGAACCTATCAGGATTATATCCGCTGTTGAAAACAACATCAACCTCGCATGAGATTGAGGTATCGCTATACAGGCTCCCAGTTTGTGTGAGTGACACATAATGAGTCTTGTAGTTGATAGCCAACCCAAACTTCCTTCTTTATTAAACAGCTGCCAGGACTATCCCAATCCACACGAAACAGTCTTGTAACCGTATAGATTGCACAGATTGCACATGATTCCATTGTTAAACTCAAATAAGCAATTCCTACTGATTTGATATCATATGATCTAATGCCTCGGGTTTTAAAAAAGTTTTTCCTTCAGTGTATGATGATAGAAGGTAAAATCTCAAATACGTCATCCGAACAATAACTGCCTATGGAAACACGACGTTTGTTTGATGTTTTATAAATTCATGTTGACTTAAGAAGTCTTAGTTCGCCACAGATAAGGTTGTTGTTATCTATATTATGTAATGTAATACTTTTTCTTGTACTCTAAGCATTGTACTATATTTGATTCCCTAGTATTTTCAGACGGATGAAACTCCAAGCAGCTCCGATGGCTGGCTTTAATCATGGAAATATAGCATTAATAATTCTAAACACTATCTCTCATATATGATGTACGTCCCTAGTGGTTGATTTCAAAATTATATCAAGATTATCTCTCTTTTCACTAAAACAATTAATCAAATAATAACGTAAGTAAAGGCCCAGTTTTGTTCAATTAATTCAGTAATGCTAAATAGACAATCTAGCTACCGGACTTCCCTTTCTTTTTTACTGAACTGTGACAATGAATACAAGGCTATTCGAGTATTACATTTCGTTAGGCAACCCTCCGCTTCGTTCTTGAGGATCATTGATTCATCCATGAATAAGGTTTATCATAACAAAGATTGTCTAGAATATATAACTCTTCGTCATAAATAAAGATTGGGTGAACATATTTGGAGTTAACAAACACAATTTGCAAAACTGTCCTGGGTACCTATATCTATCAAATTTTAACAGGACTGGCTGTCTAAGACAATATACGCAGAACAGCAAACAAAGAAATTTGCAAAACAATATTGTATCGATCAGAAAATGACACAAGAACGACACTAACATGAATATACATCAACCTTTTGTTTACATGTATTCACCAAGCCCACAGAACATATGCGGTTTTATCGTATTTCTCTACACAGAAAGACGAACACGACGACACATTCAATATATGGAATAAAAATCAGTATTTTCGAACAATTATGAATATCAAGATTTTGTCATTCGGGCCGAGGAACTTTAGTAATGCGTTGGTTCTTCTGCACTGGTTATATTGGTTTTCGCGGATGGATGTGTTGATGCGGTTGAGGATAAACTTGATGTCACGTCTCATTCCGGAGTAAGTTGGATTTAGCAAACGGCATATGCTATGCCTATCGGAATATTCGTCATGGTCGGAACACCTGTTTGTTCTGCATTTGAGAAAGTGCAGCCTTCGGTATGATCTACATCAGACACGATAATCACTAAACAACCTTTACTTTCAACCATTTTTTCATCACACTTTATTTTCATAATAGTTTTCTGTGTTCTAAATGGAAACCGATAACTTGACCTGCTATTTTCTCATCCGTTATATTTTTCCCTTTCTTTTTAATGGTTAGATCCCGATCCCGCTTATAAAAGTATAAGATATTACACCTTGGACCATCAAAGAACAGTATAAGTCAAGTAGTATACTGTCCATCGATTTTGTCGATTTAAGTTCCCCGAAGACTGCTTGCGCGATCTATATATTTACTATTTTCACGCACGTGTTCAACCGTTTTTAGACTGCCAAATTACAGCAAGGAGTCAGTTTCTCAAATCTGCTTCCATCTAGTGTCGAACCGGTGTCTGGGCCACTGGTCGCTGATCGTTAAGCAGAGTAGGGTTATTTGTTTAAGATAAAGTTACTATTTCTGATCTTTTCAATGAAACTGGCATAGTTTTCCCAGTTATGTAAAACGTCTTGATACATGAAATAAAAATACAAATATTTCGTCGAATCTTGCTCGGGAATAAATATTTTGAAGGTGTAGAAACCATTCATCAACAAGTTTTTATTGCTACTGGCAGTTTAACAGTGTCGCCTTTTTCTGTCGAATAATTCAATTTGTTTCCATGTAATGTTTATGTTTCGCTTGCTATTTGATTGTTAGTCGATGATGATGATGAAAGGTCATTTTTATATTTATCAAAATGATAACATAAGCGTGGATATTTGATCTTAAACTGAAGTAGTCTCTGAAGCAACTGAAGAAATATCTCTCATAATCGTCTAACAACAACTACCTGTTGGAAACAAGACTAGATATCATTCTGGGATTTCTCAACCCACATATTTAACCAGAGTTTGAAGAAGCATGTAAACCAGATAACAAAAAACCTGGATGCAACTGAGGAGAGAGAAACTGATAACTCACTCTCCACTACAAAATCAAATTTCATTCAAGATGTAACTATTAATTTCAGATCAATTAAACAACAATTAACATTATGTTATCACTTCCATACATTGATGATTATGAATTACAAATCAATTAGCAAACAATTAATATTTTATTGTTAGTTTGATTAAATATATTGATGGAATGATTGTATCTTAATTATGTATAACCAATAAAACAGACCCGGATGCGAGATTCGTCACCAAACATAACACAACATAGCATATGGAACCCGACCGTTTGATATAAGTAAATCATCCTTGCATATGGTCGCAAAGCAAGGAACTGATATAATAATTATTGTAGAGGTGCTTATTATAACAATAAGCACCAATAACGGTTGAAGAAATTGCATTAAATTTAAAGGAACCAATGATGAACACTTGAAATATCAAGCGACAATTAGTCAAACATTTATGGCCGATCATTATGAGGTAGCCAAATATTACTTAACCAAAAAAACTTGATCCCATTATTTGAAAGTATGCTTGTATAGAAAATAATCGCCATCATTATTTATTGATTTATTTTTGTTTGTTCGTGTGTTTGCATAAAGTTTCGTTTGATATTTAGAACAACTGGTGCGTTATTCAATTGAAAGCGACTTGTTTCAACATTCATGTTGTTTTTTTATAATATAGACTACGTTGATGAATGTTACAAAGCACTATTCTCCACCCTAACCATTTCATTTGAAATAGTTTTCATTGTTTGCCATCACTATGTTCATCCAACATTCTTGGCTTTGTTTCATTATTGGTCCTGCTGTGTCAGGTCTTCGAGGAAGATAATTTGACCTGTCAGTGGTTAGAGTTGCTTATGCCATCGAAAATTTTCCTTTCTATCTTACTTTTCAATCAGCATTAGAATAATATGTCTTGGTTTTTCGCCCCGGGTTCTAATCTTTGTGAATTTTTCTAGGGTTTCGTCTTTTTTTCATATCTCCTAACATTTATTCGCAATAATAATTTAAACTACAGCCTATTTGCAATTTCCTGTCTAGCTTTCCTCTCTAACCATGTATCCGATGATTCCATTTCACATTTCATCTTCTATCCTATTAAGTTCGCCGTTAAAACGATCATTCACTTCTACAATTATCTTGTCCCCTTTCTCAGTTTCTTTTGTCAACCGTGAAGTCTCTTTCTCTAAATCGTTTATCTTTTTATGATCATTATGTTTATATGTCTTAACTATCTCGGTACTCTCCCTCACGGTAGCCACAATGGATACTATGTCCGTTATAAGGCGTTTCTCATGTTCATTTTCTTCTAGAGGTATATAAAATGTAGGACACATATTTATATATTAAGTTAACCTGTCCCTTTTCCAGTACATCATGGTTTTTCTTCACAATATGCTACACCTCTGCCATTGCATCATGGATATTATAGAATCCCTGTTTACCATTATCCTCGACCCTGTCCCTCCTTTTTGGCGTGCTTTAAATGTTTTCATCCGCTTTACAATATGTTCTTATGTTTTTTTATTATATGTTTCAATGATACCCTTAGTTGTATCCCTCTGCTCTGATTTTATCATAACGGTCACATACACTTAATAGTGCAACCTGTCAGCGGAGCTCCTCACAACAAATCTTCCCCGAGCGACAATGACAATGGCAGTCCTAGTATAATATTATTTACTTTAAAATAATTACATAAATTACGACATGAATTCCCTTTTGTTTTGTATTGTAAAGCAACTATGACGATGGCCTAGGTAGTTTCTTTAATTATTCACTAATTACTTATGTTTACTGGGTGGATAAAGTATAACAAACAAAGCTTCATTTGATTGATAACTGGAATTGTGACCTTATTTTACTTGCCGGGACTCTGCTTCTACTGAATGTTGTATCCATGTTTATTTGGTCTTAATTGTGGAAGCCAGGGCAGCCTGGGTGTGTGTGTGGGGGGGGGGGAGGGAGGGGGGTGGCGGGGGGGGGGGGGGCGGGTGTGGGGTGTTTCCATTGAACTCATCAGCTCCGATGTCTTCTGTATTTGACACAACCTTTGGTAATTTTTTTTTTCATAAGTGATAAAAGATTAGGACTGATACTGGAGTGAGCGAGGCAAATCAGAATACAACTTGGACTCATCATATGCATCTGTCCTTAACGTTCACGTTTCATCTATCCAAAAAGAATAAAGTAACTTTTCCCAAAACAGTTATGAATATATAAAAAAAATAATGATGGTTCAGAGAATTATAGTAGCTAGTGTTAAAAATACTACTTTGATATCCTGTTTAAAAATATTTAAACATAAAAGTTATATAACTCAATTTTGCTCATTGACAACAACAGGGGGTCTAGATTCTGTCTATTTATATTCACCAACATACACATACATATTATTGTATACAAACACAATATTTCATCTGAATATTACTTATTGTAGCTTCAATTAAAATACACTGTGTATATAGTGTTTATACTTATCCATATAAGTACAAAATCAATAAATCAAACTTATTTACACGGGAAGAGCAAACATGCATTGAGAAGATGTTTCAGTATCGATATGTTTACAATTGCATTACATTCCAATCCAAAGTTTTTGGAATAAAGCATTTATCAACTAACCAATATAAACACCAGAACCAGACCAGAAGTTTGAATCATACCATTAATGTTATGGGTTCATTTGGGTAAGACAAGCGAAAAGTTTTGTCATTGTTTGCCCGATAATAGCGGATATAAATGCATGGCATTTGAAAATCTCAAAGGTAAAATCGGGTTGGTTGAAATGTCAATCACATGAAATTGCTCCAATAAAAGTATTCTGGTAGTTTCAAATACTGGTCCAACCCTTCCACACATGATATATCATTTATGCATGAAACAATGTCGATTTTCCTTTATGTGAAATCGATAGAAAGAGTCATTTGTCTGGATGTTAGTTTTAAACCTCGAAGAGTGCTCTACTTTTCCTGAACTTTATCCTTCTATCATAAAGCTTTGCATTGTGTTTGGCTCCCTAAATATTATCAGATGGATGATGTTGCAATCACTCTGATAAACATAATTTCTTTAATATTAACTAAAAACATACATGAGGAAATATATGTTTCCCAAACCTTTCTTAGTTTATCTATGCTCAACGGTGTCATGATTACAATAACCAGATTGTGGTATTGTCAAATTGTAGTAACAATTGTGTGTTAATGACTGAGCAGCAAAAGGATAAGGGATAGGAGTTACTTAAATGTTATTATCTTTGCTTCAAATCAATCAATGTTTATATTGAAGATGTCTTATAAAATCCTGTAAGGGTATTTCAATGTATGTTACAACATTTTTATATAAAGAAAAATACACAGTTCTGATAATAAAAATGTAACCACCAATAACAATTTTTTTTTATCATATTTAGCTTTAAACATTAAAACGTTGCTTAAACTTTCAAACGCTGCAGTAAAATTATGCATGCTAATTGAAAATATACATTCTGGACTTATAAGAACTTTTTATAATAACTTATTTTACCTAGTTCTGCCTAATTGATTTAAAATGCGATGCGGGGTATGAATGACATTCAACATTCGTATTCTGCTTTTTCCTGTAATTACAGCGGAGCCTCAGAATTAAGACCACCGTCAGGACCATTGTAAGTTGCCTATGCACACTCTGCTGATACAATGCCTGAGAGGTCTACTTTGTATAGAAACTAATTACATGTACACTTCTGAAATGGCCTGTAATAAAGTGGTCTTAATTTACTAGCAATTGCTTAATTCAGGGACCATATAGGTGGCCCTAATTCTGAATATCGGGGTCGTCTCATTTGTGGGATTTTTATATAAGACTTATATAAGAAAAATTTTGGTTCCGGCCAAAGTGGTCTTATTTGTGAAGGTGGCCCTACAAGTGGGGTGGTTTTAAGGCAGGGTCAACACTATTGTCATAAGATGCAATAGACCATTCTTTATTAGCCACGTGCTTTTTGTTTACATAAATGAAAGCGAGGCACTTTCTAGTGACGTACAACAACACATGAACATGTGTTTACCCTCGGCCGAGTTTGCCACAACACTCGCATGCATGTACACTGACATTAAATAAAAATGGCAAACCAGGTTGTTCTCAGTGAGGATGCAGACAGAAATGGAAGGCTACAGCATCCATACCAGTTTCAGGACCTCGGTGTCATCCCTGAAGATTTCGACATGGGGACTGCTTCAGCCTTTGTCAATTCTAAGTGTCACTCTTCTGGAGAGAGCCATGTAAACAAAGGCTACAAGTGCTTTCACGAGAAGTACATACACAACATGACGCGCAAGTATAACAAATGTTTTATTTTAATAAATTTTAATAATTTATTACCTAGTTTTCTCGAGTAAAACATCGGAAATATTAGTTGACATCTTCAGTACTTATCAACTTGTGAGTTATGATTGTGATTTGATTAACGCACATTCAGATTTCTGTTACATTATTTTGCCCTTACGGCCTTGACCTCAGTGACCCACCCATCACTGATCACGACTAGGTAAACACAGCCAGCTGATTTATGATTGCAAGCAACTTGTCTAAGGTTTGAACTTGCAGGATGAACCGTAATTAAGCAGCAGGTCTTGCTTATTCGTTGGTCAGCCCTAAATCATTTATCATGCAAATAAAGTGTCATTTGAACACTGAATAATTATTAAAACAACGTAGTATGGATAATATATACCGGAGTCAGTTCTTAGTGCCTATGTTCCATGTATGCATTAATAAATAAAAAATATATATTAGTATGTATATCAATCATGATTATTTTTTTTAATTAACAAATAATTGACATTTATAAGATTATATTTAGCTAATCATTATAAAAGAAGATACACTTAAAAAGAATAAAATGAAAAAAATGTGCAAATTTCATATTTTTTTGCATTAAATCTATTGTATTTTGTAAAAATCAAATATTAGTATACATTTATGACATGGCAAGTGAAAGAATGCTTATTAATTCATTTTTTAATGAATAGTATTTAATCAGAATTGTTAAAAATTTATAAAAGTACTAAACTACAAACACACCAAGATGAACATTTGGTGACATTTCAGTACAGTCATTTTATTTATGTTTCAGTGAACAAAGCAGATGATGTAGTCATTGTGAAGGCAAAGTGTTACCGGTCACAAAAGAAGAATGCAGTACCTCATGATGTTAAGGTATGATTTGCTATTAGAAATTTTGGAGATATATAGTGTTCGTGTAAAAAAGCTGACTTAGGAAAAGGGAAACAAAGTAAAAGTACAAAATTAAAGTCTGGGCTGGCCTGTTCCTGTCATGTTGTGGTCTGAGCCTGAGGCTACTTCCGATTAAGTGACCCCAGTGTAGTTAACCTGTTACATAAGTAAGTTGGTTGGATGGCCACTCAAGTGAAATCCAACTCGGGGGATGAATCTTGACAAAATGTTTTAGTCAGGTGGAACCTGCATGTTTCCCATTTCAGTTACAATCATTTATATGTGATGATGAAAAAAAACCATGTGACCAGTTTTATAGTAGTGCATACGAAAGAAAAACACAGAAATGCCACTAAAGCAACATAGAAAACCCAGAGGTGAAACAAAACAAATTGAGAGTGAAATAATAGAGTCTATTGAGACATATTTGCTGCATGAACCGGGAGAAACAAAATTAGGTAGCCAGGCTGGGGGACCTGTGACTGAGGTGGGTGAAACAGATATCGCGGCACTGGAGAAAAGGCTCACGGACTTAATCAGTGGCGCTGTGAAAAACATAAAGGCTGCAAATAAAGAATAATGTGATAAATTAAAGAGAGAACTAAGTGAACAGTTTCAAACAGTTACTGGTGACCTTAAGGCCAGTCTCTTTTAGTAAAGTAAATAAGTTAACAATTCGCAGGAAGTTATCATTTCATGAACAAAAATTAAAAGTTCAAATATTTCCATAGGATTACTCTAGGTCAAAATTGTTAATACAAGCTTATTGATTATAAAACAAATGTATTATATGGAAATTTTTAAGATTCAAGTAGGGGGGTTTATTTCCTTATTAGTAGTATGTGTTTATATTACCAGTAAGCAATTGTATATATATTCCTTTAAGTTTTTTTATTACAAAACTATGTAATCTACTGCACACCATGGATGAATATGATACTTAACATATGCAGGGAAGCCAGTGGCACAATAGTTTTGAATACTTGTAGTATAACACAAAAAACTAATTGTCATTTCTCAACCTTATAAAGGAGTTGGAATGTAACATATTTATATTACATGTTGTTAAGGTAGGTATATTTGGATACTACTAAGATTCAATGATACTTATCATAACATTATTATTAGTTTATTACTTTAGGCTTATGTAATATAGCATATTGTTGACAAAATTAAAAGGAACCCCAGTAATCAGTATTTGACATTCCCAAGATATAAAACCTTTCAACATTTCTTTATATTAACGTAGATTATTATTCACTTCAATTTTATAGTCACTAGCCTTCCTGAAGGTGGGTAAATTGGTATGCTTTATGTGTGATAATATTATTAATAAATCAGGAGTATGTATCAGTAATTAGAAAGCTATGGTATTCAATTTTTCTTTCTTCACTTTAGCTGTAATTGTATTAATAAAGAGTGGTAGGGTAAATCAGGAAAATGGAGCACCATTTTCTGTATATTGGTCTTTAGATTACATCAGATTGTATATTCTGATGAAGCAACTGCACTAACACATATTATTGCAAGAACTTAATTTTGGATGGATATTGATATAATAGAAACAGGTGTAGTTACTATATTAGTGTTTTTGTGTTGTTCTTGTGAAAAGGGTACTTAAAAAATTCAGGTAAAGTACAGATGTCTGTATGACATAAGAAGCTGTTTAAAAATTTATGATGTAAACTATGAGCAAAATGCTTATATAACAGTAATTTTTTAAGAAAGTGGTATACTTTCAAAGATAACTGTTATAATGTGATTATTAAATTTAATTGTTTAATAAATATCTCATGGCATCACAACTAAAAATATTAAGCATGAATGTAAGAGGCATGAGAGATTTCAACAAGAGAAGAGCTATTTTTAGTTGGTCTCGAAAACATGAAGCTAACATAGTTTAATTACAGGAAACATACAGCACAGAAAAGGATCATTACCTGTGGAAAAATAAATGGGTATGGGAAAGTCATCATTAGCCATGGTACAAACCATAGTAGAGGAGTGGCTTGTTTATTGTCTTATAAATTCCAATATAATATTATTGAAAGATTAAATGATAATGATGGAAGATTAAATATAATTAAATTAGAAATATGTGATACTTCATTTATATTCATAAATATATATTCTCCAAAAACAGAGAGATCACAAATATTGTTTTATAAAAAAATATATGAACACATTTTAAAAATGCAAGTGACACAAGATGATAATGTTATATTGGGAGGGGACATGAACTGTGTTCTTACAGGGATAGATAAAAAACGGGGACAAATGGTGCAGAAAACAAAAGTTATTAAAGAAATCATGAAGATAAAAACATTATTAAATGTAAAAGGTATATGGAGAATATCCAGAAAAAGAACAATACACATGGCGACAGAAGTAAAAAAACTATATAGTAGAATGGACTACTTTCTCATTTCCAGTCATTTACAAGATTATGTCCTAGATGTTAATATTATCCGGGCATTTAAGTCGGATCATTCAGGAATAACTATAACATTTAAGAAACCTTCAGAGGATATTAAAGGGAAGGGCGATTGGAAATTTAATAATCAACTTTTAGAGGGTAATAAATTAATTGTTTTATGCACAAACAGATTGATGAATGGCTAAAAGAAAAAAATGAATTTAATCCTAACAGTTTTTGGGAATTAATTAAGTACAGAATTAGAAGAAGAACCATTTATTTTTCTAAATGTAAAAATTAAGATACTAAAGAGAGGGAATTAGTTCTTATTCGTGAACTTCAAGCTTTGGAAGACAAAGAAGTTGAAAGGGAAAAGTATAAATTATTATATCAAGAATTACAAGAGCTTTATGATAAAAAAAGTACAGGGAATAATTGCAAGAGCTAAAATAAGAAGGGTCGAGTACGGTGAAAAAAAGTACAAAATACTTTTATAATTGAGAAAAAAGAAATTGAAATAAGAAACATGTTAAGCTTTTGGTTAACGATAATGGAAATTATGTAACAGGTATAACTTATATTTTAGCTGAAGAAAATAATTTTTTTTCATAACCTATACTCCACTCAAGTTAATGATTCAGGAAATCTCGAAACCAATTGTTTTTTAAATAATAAAACTATTCCTAGATTAACAAATGAAGATCAGGAGTTCTGTGAAGGCTATTTAACAGCTGAGGAATGTTTTAAAGTATTGAAAACATTTAAAAAGAACAAATCACCAGGGAACGATGGATTAACAGCAGAGTTCTAAAAAACCTTTTTGAATAAAATAGGATCTATAATTGTGCATAGTTTTAATTTTTCACTTGATCAGGGTAGGCTGACTCCATCACAGAGGCAGGCTGTAATTACATTAATTGAAAAGAAAGATAAAGATAGAACAAAATTGAAGAATTGGCGTCCTATTTCGTTATTAAACACCGATTATAAAAATAATGACAAAAGCCTTATCTTTTAGAGGTAAGCATGTTTTGTCAAAAATCATACATAGAAACCAATTTGGATATGTAAAAAATACACCAATGACAGAGGCAATAAGAACCATCTTAGATTCTTTATTTTATGTAGATAAATGTAAATTAAATGGTTTTAAATTTGAAAAAGCGTTCGATACAGTGGAATGGCAGTTTATTTTTGCAGCGCTAAAAAGATTTAATTTTGGTGAATCATTTATTAAATGGGTTAAAGTATTGTATAAAGATGTGTAAGCTTGTATCATGAAAAATGGACATTCTTCAGGATATTTTAAAATAGGAAGAGGAGTTAGACAAGAAGACCCCTTATCACCATATTTATTTATTATCTGTTTAGAAATAATTGCAGTTTAATTAGGAATCATCAAGACATTCATGGTATAAAGATTAAAAACAAGGAAGTTAAAAGTGGTTTTATATGCTGATGACACCACTGTTATCTTAAAAGATTTGGACTCGCTTAAAACTGTTTTAGATTTGTTCAGAGAGTTTACTAAATGTTCAGGTTTACACATTTATAATGCTAAAACTGAAACAATGTGGTTAAGAAAAAAACAAAGATAGCAATAGTAAACCTTTAGGGTTAGTGTGGTCAAAATGTGTGAAAGTGCTAGGCACATATATATCATATAATACAGAAATGAGTAATACATTAAATTTTGAAAATAAAATTAATAGCATATATCATATAACAAACATGTGGAAACAAAGAAATTTAACATTGCAAGGGCGAATTTTAATAGTTAAAACACTATGTTTTTCTAAACTCTCTCATCTCTTGGCAAATTTCAATATGCCGGAAACTTAAAAAAAGCGATTAAATAATATATTATGGTGTTTTATATGGAAGGGACAAAAAAAAAGGGAAGAGTTAAAAGAGATCTGCTGATAAACCATTTGAAAATAGGGGGCTGAATTGGTAAGTATTGATGGCTATATAAAAGCACAACAGATAATGTGGATTAAAAGATATTTAGATAAAACCAAAAAAGATTCGAAAGTGATTATAGACTCATTTTGTGATATATTTGGGACCACAAAATTATTGTTAGAGTGTAATTATACCAAAAACTGTCTAAAAGGTTCAATGCCAGATGTATACATAGATATGTTTATTGCATGGAAGCAAGTTCGTGTTCCAGAGTTATCTTATTGCATATGGAATAATAAGAATATTAAAATAAAATGCAAAGCGTTCTTCTGTAAGTCACTTTATCAGTCAGATTTAATATATGTAAAACAATTATTTGGTGTGAATGGGAATCCAGTCAGTTTGAAAGAGTGGGAAGAAAAAGGAGCAAAACAAAGAGACTATTTGGTTTATAGGTCAATAATTAATCAAAGTTAAATATTGAATCAATGGAGATATAATGGACAGTCGATTTTACAAAATCTATTTATTTGTTAAACAAGACAAGGGCTAATTGCAGTTGAAAATGTTATTGCAAAGCAGGTATATGATTATTTTATTAGTCTTGTTAAAACACAGGATTCAAGTACAAGGCAAAAGTTTAGTACTAAATATAATGTGATAGATGAAGAGTGGGGTCTTTTATATACCAATAGTCTAACATTATGTAAGGATAAGAAAGTGAGTGAGTTTCAGTTTAAAATACTCCATAATTATTTATATCTTAAAGAAAGATTATATAAGTTTGGTTTTACTGAAGACCCATATTGTAGGTTTTGCCATACAGAGGTAGAAAAGTATGAGCATTTCTTTTGTAATTGTTCTACTGTTAAACGGTTTTGGCAAGATATAAGCATTTTTTATGGTTTACCAATTGGTTTATTTACAAAAAGGAATATTATTTTAGGAATATCTTAAAAGAATATGATAATGGAAAATAAAATTCTTATACATGCAAAAGCTTTTATATATAGAACTAAAATTATGTTCAGATAAACCTTGAAAACTTAAAAAAATACATGGATTATCAAAGGAAGATTGAATGTACAGATAAGCCTGCAGAAAAAAAAATGGAAACTTTTGTGGCAAAATATCAGAAGGACAACGGAAACTTGATCCATTACTACACAATAGATAATTTGTATGACACAATATATTTGACATATAAAGGAAAACAAAAATATTTAGCTTCTTTAAATTAACATCATAAGTATTTCTAAAATAATGTATAGATGGAAAAGATGATAAATTGTTAGTCATACGGTACTTTGAACAAACAGGTCAATTTGTATTCATATATGTACTTTTTATATAGTACCCTTTTTGTATGTTCTTTTTGTATGTTGGTTTTGTTACTGTTTTGGTGTACTGTCTTGTTATCATGGGTGGTATTACTGTCTGTAATTTTTTGGGGTAATACAAAAATATGAGATGATGTAATCTTTAATTCTCTAATAAGATGATGAGTCAGTGTTTGCCATAAAAGGCTTTTGAGTTAGTTTTTGCTCTAAAGGGTTCAGACTTTTCTGTTCTAATGCCATTAAGTACAGTATAGACTAATGGGCTTAGTCCACTGCTGAGACTGAGAGAGAGAGAGCAGATTTATTAAAATCTGAGAACCAACCCCCCCCCACCCACCTCACATACACACAGTACAATGAACATCATTAATGTTCTAATGTAAATGTTTATGTTTTGCTTTTATCCAAACATCTTAAAGATAAACTTGATTCAATGATGCCACATTCAACTGTATCAGATATACCCTCTCTGCAAATGAGTTTAAAACAAACTCTACTATTGTTCATTTTCAATCAACTGTGAAATCTCTTTTGATTTAACTTTATAATTATTAAAGAAAAATATGTAATTATTAGAAGCTCCTGCATTGTGCCCATAAAAGTACACAGGTTTTTTAACTCCAGATGTGTGTATTGTGTTCATTTCTCAAATAACTATACTAAAAAAATTCGTGTTGCTGTATTTTTTAACAAAGTAGGTATTTATGAAAATATTCTCATGATCAGTTTCAGCTGAGCGCAAAGACCCATGGGTGCCTTGTTCTTGTAGGGTGGTGGGAGTACAATGGAAGTACTTGTAATTAGAAGCTTGTATTTGTGTAAAGATATATCATTATTTAGGTTAATTTACACTTAATTTGATTTCAGGTTCAGTTAGTTGTGGACATGCCTGGAGTGACCATCAAGGCAGCCTATTGTACATGTGCAAAGGGGTTAGGTGAGGGGTGTAGTCATGTGGCTGCACTCCTGTACCAGCTTGCAGACTACAAAGCCAGAGGACTCAGGGGTGTACCGTCCGATGTGGCCAAAACCTCAGTCTTACAAGAGTTCCATCAACCGAGGGGCCCCAAAGATATGTGGAGCTGCTGTCCAGGAACTTTGTGTGAAGGCATGCAGCAGTGATACACCTGACAGTAAAGGTAATGCCTTGTACAATCCCATCAGTGGGGGCATGCCTGACATGTCCTCTCTTGCAGATTCACTGGAGCAGGTTGCACCAAATTACCTGATTATACCAGCCCTCAGGAATTATCGGTCAACACCTATGGTTCATATCAAATTTGGGAGCTTCCCAAAAGGTTCTGCTGTAACCACACGACAGCAGTATAACTCTCTGTATTGTTTTAACATTCTTGATGGCGTGGATTTTCCAAAGCTCCCTCTTGCTAACAGGATGATCAACGACTTTAATATTGTTCTAACACAGCCAGAGAGTGTCATGCTAAATGATCTAGGGGTCACTGAAACACAAGCTCATGGTATCGAGATGGACACAAGACTACAGAGAGTGACACCAGTCTGTGGCATCAAATGAGATCCAACCGGATCACAGCTTCAAAGGCTCACCTTGTGTTCAGGAGACAGAAGAATTTTGATACACTAACATTACAATTAAAATCAGGCAGAAGGGTTCAGACTCAAGCCATGAGGGATGGCCTGGCAGATGAGCCCATACCTGCAGCAGGATATGTGAGGGCCCTGCAGCACACAGTCAACATTCTTCCATGTGGTATTATTGTTAGTACATGGGCATTTTGGTTAGCTGCGAGCCCTGACCGGAAAGTTTACACGCCCAGCAGAGCTCCTTCCTTTGGATTACTGGAAATTAAATGTCCACGATTTATGTCAGTTTTAGAGGTTAGTTACTTTAAATCAACATAAGGAGGTCTCCGGCTTGATAGAAAGCACGAGCATTATACTCAGGTACAAACCCAGTTAGCGGTCACTGGTCTGGAGTGGTGGAACTTTTTTGTTTGGTCTTATCTTAATATAAGCATGTACACAAAGGCACTGGAGTCCACATTTTAACTTGATTACTTGGTATTAACCGTGGCTGGATAACTGAAATACTCCTTGGAGTTGTTGTATTTTCCAGCTTGTAATTTAATCAGCATTGAACATGGTAAGCAAGTTATTTACAATTACATTCTACACTAAGTTAATTGGTCATGTAGGATTATGTAGTTCTGATAATGCATATACTTGATTTGATTCCATTACTTAATCAGTGGCCCTTTGAAGGTTGCAAGAATAACAGCCAGTGTCCACCGTTGGTTAATTGATCCCATAATTTTCAATGGAATCTCACTATCAAACATGTGGTTCTCCTTAACACGCCTTATAAAGCGTTCCACATGAATACTAAGACTAGCAATTTCTAATGATTGTGTGATGTCTGTAAGACTGAACTGACCTCTATCTTTAAGGAATGGAGGAATATTTAGAGAACACTGTTTTCCTTTCAGAAGGTCATGTACCAAAAAACCCTTATCAGCCATGATACTGTCACCTGGCTCTAATAGGTCCAGGAGCCCACATGTTTTAGTAATTTCTTTGTCTGATATACAGCCAGTATAGAGAGATGAAACAAATGTAACAGCACCATGGGGTTCAATCCCAATTAATGCTTTGTAGGTGGTATAGTTTTTATAATAAGAAAAAAAGCTGGGAGTTCAGCACAAGGGATGAGGGGTGCTGAGACCTTATCTCAGTGCAATCAATAACAACACGAGTGTTGCTATATTTAGCTTGAAACACATCTGGCATCATCTGCTGAATTTGACTCTTTGGTAACTAGATTGGCTGATTTGTTAAAAATACAAAATATTTAACCATATCACTTATTGTAAACAAACTGAAGTTTTCTGATGCGGTCCTGTCTTAATCTTTATTATTATTGATGGTGGCGCCACTCAACTTTTGTAATGGAACTCCTCTTTGGTAACACCTAAATATATGCCTATTTTGTGGGTTTACTGACTTCTCAACTATGAGGAACAATGCAAAGCGTGTCCTCAGGGGGGCATTTCCACATAAATCCAAACACAATAAATATTACTTCAAGCAATTTTCAGAAACTACATTAACATGAATGGGTAATTTCCAGTAAAATTTATCAATAACAATATGTATATATATGCACACTGCAAACATACCTACCCACATACAAACATTTCCCTTAAAAACCCATCTTTGTTAACCCTCTTCCAGCCCCCTTCCCTCCCTCCTGTCTCTCTCTTTCTCTCGCTTACACTTCTCTGTTGCAATAAAATGTGCTGAATAATTTATTTACAATATAACGAAAATGAGCTTGAAGATGTATATATTAGTTTTAAATTGGTTTGGATACTGGTAAAGATCAGGGATAATCTGACGTTTGTGGAGATCAAAGTCTGCAGGTTTGGGGCTATGAGTGATATTAAATGAAACGCTGAAACGATAGTGTCTTAATTGTAAAATTTAAATGTCTGCCTGGTCTCAAAGTTCAGAAAAAAACAACCACCAAAACAATTTTTATTGAAGACAGCTGAGGAACCAACACTATGGACTGAGGCCAGCAAATAATTCTTCTGAAGATCCACCTTGAGACAGGCATCATGCATAACTTTTTTTCAGGAAACTGAATTTTATAATACATACTGAGAACATAATTACCTTATCAAATGGCGATTGGTAGCTTTTCCTGAACGATGGGATGGCATTGGCTTCCAGGCAAATGCAGTTGGTATAGCCGTGGGTCTCAATGTTTTCCTCACTGGAGTCCACTTGAAGTCTTCATGGCAAAAGTGGCCTGAGCACACTACTGTGTTGCTTGTCACCTAAAAGAAGTAAAATGTGTATAACATAAATAAATTTTAAATATATCAAAGATATTTAAGCAACACTATCTTAACTAAGCTTTAGACCATACCTGCAATACATGTGTTCAATCCAGTAAATTAGCTGTTTAATTTCCATTGTATCGTAAATATGCAAACAAAAAATATTCATATGTTGAACTTCAGTGCTATCATTTTAGTGCATATGATAATATATATCATGGCCCACAACATTTGCCTAATTATTTTGCCTTATTATCATATTGCCTTATTATAACATATTTCAGTTATTTTAAAATAACACCAACATTCAGTTCAACAAATGACTAAAAATGAATCTTTATATAAAATCTCAAACTTTTTTACAGCAATTAATTACTTTTTTTTTTAATAAATATGTATATTGCCAAAAGGATATATATATACATATTAATATATATATATATATATATATATATATATATTTATTTATGATAAAAATGTTGTTAGTATTTTAAAATATGTCACAATGTTTTATTAATAGTGGATATAAACAATATAAATTTGATATACAATGAAAATAAGCCTAGTAGTATATTTAATATCTTTGGAGGGTTTGTAATATAACAAAATTATATTAATTAATATTGTTACTTATAAACAAAGATAAACGCATGTTTTACAAAAAGATGTGTTTCTAGGTTAAAAAAAATATCCTTATTCCAGAAAGATCTCAGCTGATCGCATATCTTTACAAGGCATATCACTTCATCTATTTGTTACAAGTAATCCTCAAAGGAGGGCATTATTTGCGGTAGCAGACTGTTTTGGCCCTCATGGCCTCAGTCTTTCCATTCATCTGCACAGAATTTTTCTATATACCAACTATTAAGGAGCATTTTAGTCTCCTGTCTATGAAACGCTTTGTACTACGGTGTAGACTTTGCTGACAACCGTGGTTAACAATAACAAAATTGACAGCTAGACACGTGCATTCGTTTATTTTGACTTTAAAAAACCCCCCTTTGTATAATAGGTCTCGCCCGATGTTATGTTCACAGTTCTTGAGGTTACATTCATCATTCCTTTCAAAATATTAACTTCTTGATACAAGTATATTTTCAGTTGCATTAAAAATAAGTTACGACCGCCCATAAATAAGAATTACCTTCCAAAAATTTACTTTGAAATGTAATTCATTCAGTGACAGTGAAACTACTACCTTAAAAAGCGCCCCTTCGTCCCGTGGAATGTTAACGACCCACGCTTTCATGGTTGTAGGATTTGTAAGAAACCTATGGTAGGTCTTCTTCTGGCCCTCAGCTGTCTTGAGCTATCACTTTTACAGTTTACGACCGTCATGCGGTTCCAGGCGAACCTGTTGATCGGCCATTTTGACATGCGAGTTTGTTTACGCGGTGCCACGCTTAGCCTCGCTTTGAATTTGTAAGGTAATGGCCTGCGTAAATTTTGAAAGACGTCTATGATGAGGCTAAATGGCCTGGATCATCATTTTAATCTTATCTCCGAGTATGGTGCTTTCTTCGGTTACCATTTAAGTCAGGGGTCAGAACATGATTGGTTTGAAAAAAAAAATTTATTCGAAAAACCTTTGGAAGGAGTAGGGGCCAAAATAGCGGTAGTGCCAAGAAATGGAAAGGAGCACATTATAGAAATTGTTCATGAGTTTTAGTTCCGGGGACCTCTTTCAATTAACAATACATATATTTAGAAGTATTATCGATTCAGACTCTCTTTCAATAAAATATTGAATTGAATCAATGCGATTTTCAACATACAGTTATTTTTTGCAGTATACAACCCATGCAAACTGCTTTCAAAGAAGTGAACAAAAATGAATAAATGTAAACAAAAAAAAACGATAAAAATTTAAGCAGATAAGTAAACAGGTCAATTAGAATGGAGCTCCCTTGCAAATTAAATATATGCTTGACTTTCGTCCCTTTAAAAAGGATTTTTTAGGACTGTGTATTATCATTATGTGTATATGTGTCTCTAAACTGGATCTCAAATACTTGATTCATAAATTTTACAACCCACAAAGCGACCTTGTGTTGCGTAATCAATCTAATTCGTTATAAAGGAAGAAACCACCTCATATCGGGCTCTTCCGTTGTTGCATTATGCTGCAGACTGAAAAACATTGAATTAAGCTGGAACGAGGTTTGTTATATAAATCAGAGAAGACCTGTTACACAGAATATACTAATATATGCGTTGTCTTAAGCGGGCAGTAAAACATTGTAATAAATAGTTTATATTACAAAAACAATTCTAGTTTTCGAATACCACATACCGCCTACCGTATACAATGCAGCCAGTAAAGGCAGTGGACAGTATCAACATTTTAGTTTGTTCTGGGTTCCTTAAGCTACCTCGGCCATGCACCCACTGGCGTGCGTATCTAATGGAAGAATTTCCATACAAATCCGGTCCTTATCACTTACATTTCATCTGCAGTTTTTGTCACAGCTTCCCTATATAATCAATCTGACTTCGGTATACTTCCTAGGGGCGAAGAAAAGCATACCAGGCCATAGAAAATATAATCTCATCCTTTTCATCATGATATACTAACTAATCTCTCTTAAAATGTCTAGGTTGGATCATTTAGTCTGCCATTTGCATAGCTGCTTATGATTTTTAAATATAATATTTAAATAAAGAACGGTTAGTATTTTAATAATGTTAATTATTTAATAATAAGGACTTCTTTGACACAATCTTGCACTCAGATAACCAAGACATCCTACAAAATATGTGAGCGCATCATCGAATTTTTTCTTCCGAAACCCTTGGATATAAAGCGAAACTAAAGAGTTGCATTGTTTAATTCTATATCGCAGCGGAGGCTTTGTATATACATCAATCAGATTGTTGTTGTTATCGGGTAAGTGTTACGCATAAGTATCACAGAGAACGCCCGATTCAGACCGATTGATTGAAGATTCATCATGTTCTTCTGGACACGTGAATTATTCTCAATACGTGTATTAATTATATCTACTGCTGAATAATCAATAAATTAGTGAAGTTATTAAGCGTAATTTAAAAATGACTGATATTGTGGATTCAATGAGAGCCTGATCACTGTTAGTGGCCAAATATGTTTTCCTGACTATATTAGGGGTATCTCCTATGTTTAAAAAGCTATAAGGGAAAAAGACGCGATTGCTCTTTTTCCATTTTGTTGGCCATCTTGGACACCACGTTTGATATATATTTTTTTAAATATTTTAATTCTCAATTATATTTATTCTCATTTTAACGGAAACATTAATCTTACTTTAATGCCCTCTGGCAACGTTAGTCTTAGTGTAACATTATTATGCGGCCATCTGGGATGCCCTCTTGTATTAACAGGTTACATCGTTAGATAGGAGTTTAAAACTCTGGCATTTAATACCATTAAGTGGATCTCACACCCCGTTTTAATTACGTGCAGAGACAACACAATTACAGCAACAATGTAAAACACTGACATAACCAATTAAAATAATAAACATATGTAATAACTATTAGTTCTTTTTAATACTTTATTTATAGTACTGTCATCAAAGCAACAATACAGGCGGAAATAAACAGTGATAAATCAAGCCTAGTAACAGAGAATGTCTTAAATAACATATGGGAATTCAAGTCATATTCAACCAAGTCAGTACCATGGGATAAATGTAAGGGGACGATTTTGACCCTTACAGCTGTCAAGAAAGGGGTAGCGACACCTTTATTATAGGGTCGTCATAATCCTAAAAGGTCTTTTAAAACATACAAATGGAGTGCGTGACCTTTTCCTAGAGAGTCTTGCCGCTGTCAGTTCATATTTTCTATTATGTTTACCCCTGATGATGCGCTTACATATTTTGTAGGATGTCTTTGTTAATGATAAGGACCGGATTTGTATGGAAAATCTTCCAGTAGATATTTCCTGAGCAGGGCTTGGTCTTTCCACATCTAAATTAAATTAGAAATATAGAATAGAGTTGGGTATTTGTGAAGTCTTTCCACATTAGCTTTCACTTTCGCAGAACTATTTCAACGATTATGTGTCACTGTCAGGAATGAATGGAAGACTTTAATTTTAATTTTTGTAGTTTCATGAACGGACTAGCCACATCCATGTCACATTTTTACCATTCTTGGCTTTTCTCAGGAAAAGATATAGGGCCCCGAACAATATTAGATCGACCAGGCTATCATTTAATCGAAATTATCAGCCATCTTTAAATTACACTCAATTACTTTGTTAATTTTTTTCAGAAGAATATAATTAATACACGGATTAATTCAGGGATAATTCAGGCGTCCAGAAGAATAGGATAACTCTTCAATGAGTCGGTCAGTATCGAGCATTCTCCATGATACATATGTATAAACATAAAAACCTGATTGATGTGTATACAAAGCTTCCACTTCGATAAAGATTGTGTTGGTTCATTGTGTGCAGTCATGCACAGGGTCCACAAGGGGAACTATAATAAACAAAATGTAACGGCAGGATATTCAGATTAGTATGACCATTGTGGCTTTACAAACACGTCAGGATTATATCCGCCATAGCTAACATGACCCTGGCCACTACGATGAGGTTCTAACTTAGAAACAAGGATATCAATGGTCCTGACACTACACGCCAATAACAGTATCCCTGTGTTATATCAGTGTTGTTTCTATATCAGCAATAAACTAATACGTCTCGGACCGGATGGTCTTTTCTGCTGAAATAAAAATAGAAATACTATCTGAATGTATACCTTCATTACTTAATTCCTTTGTTTTCGCTTATACACAGTATAATATCGCCCTTTGTGAAAGAATGTCTAAGCAAAATCTCGAAAACGCTATAAGAGCAGGAAGAGGCTACTCGTGGAAATACGAGTATGTAAGGTTGATTTAAATACATGAGTGTATGTCAGTGCAACAAGCGGGTACACACTGTCCCTTTGATTGCACTTCTTGACGACTAGCAGAGCTTAGATGCACATGAAATAGAATATTTCAATAAGGCGCAGACGGGTCATAAAGAAAATGTTCATCTCTTCATGTTAATTAATTATACAAATCACGTGTTTATAATAAAGTACATCCCATAGGTTTTCTTTTAATATATATATATTTTTTTAAAGTAAGATAAAAAAATCTGAGGGAAAAAACACAAATAAAGAAGACAAGTTGAATATATATTTTTACAGAAGAATATTTCCTCTGCCCAGAATAATCAGGTAACACATTTAAGGAATCTATCTCCTATTGGCAATGGGAGGCGCGAGACTGTAGCATCCGTTATAGCTGAACTCAGAATGTCTTAGCATCGTTCTTAATTTTCAGATTGGGCAACATTTGTTGCTAATCTTGTAAATTCTTTGATTGTATTCCTTCTGATCAACATACTTTAGCCCATGATTGTTTCGGTGAGAAGCCGCAATCTGAGCTATTGGGAAATCACCTGGTAATGACACTACGTAAGCCGTACACCTAGAAAACGTTAACCGGTGTCTGTCAAGCGGATAATTTCATTGAACTAAGACCCGGTCAGTTCTTTCTCGATTCTTTTTAAACACACAAAAGCAGATGATTTAGACATAGACACAAAGACACATTCCAGTGAAGGTCAATGGGTCGGTGAGCAATTATAGGCCTGAATACCGGCCAAGTGGAGCACATCAAAACAATTTGGTTAAAATTTTACTCAGGGACTTTAAGTTCCATTCTCAAGGACTCAAGGACTCATGGACAAAAGGATTAGCTATCAGTCTACTGTACAAGATAACACTTTCAGCATATGTACCTTAAACCCATGGTCAGTTTGCAACAAAGTAACATGTAACAGTGACTTTACCATGGATCAAAAGTTAGATTTACTTGCTTATACTGAAACATGGCTGACTGGGACTGATAAAAACAAGGTTGCTGCAAGTACCCTACATCCCCAAGGTTACGCAACCTAACATTAAACAAGACAAGGTAGAGGTGGGGATGTAGCCATTATAAATCGAAGCAGCCTGAACATCTCCTTAGCAAAACGAACAACGTGGAACTTAATGAATCAATGGAATGTATCCTGAAATAAGCCAGACGTGAAGGTGTATACAGACCACCGCCTTTAAAAAGAAACAAATTATCCATTAAACGTTAAATTGAAGAGATTTCAGACTACTTAAATCATTTAATGCTCCTGGTTTGCTTTTATTAGTCGGAGACTTCAATTTTCATGTGAATGACCACAACAATAAATAGGCCTTAGATTTTTGCAATCTGATCAATTCCTAAGGCCTGAAACAACATGTAAACCATAGTGCGCACTCTAATGGTCATGCATTGGACCTTTTCATTAAAAGGTCAGTCGCTGCCTGGTGCTGTCTACACATTCGGCTGACCACAGATTTCCGAACCATGATCCTGTATTCGTACAACTACCAACTGCAAAGCCCAAGCTTCCTAAGCATAACGTTTTGTACAGGAAAATCAAAAGTATTTACTTGGACTCTCATCAATAAAATCTCTTTCTAGATTCCAATTGTCAGAATTATCAGTAGCAGAGCTGGGGAACTTTACAATACAGACCTGGCGGGTATTCTTGATAAATTAGCACCAATCACAGCACGCATGGTAACATTGCGACCAGATGCGAAGTGATATAACAATGAAATTCGCGAGGCAAAACAGCGTCGTAGACAGGCAGTAAGGCTGAGGCGTAAAACTGATCTCACAATCCACAAATAGATGTTAATGGAACGCAGAGCTGAGATCAATGCTTAATAAAGAACAGGCCAAACTCACTTAATACAAATATTTGATTCTGGATATCTAAATTGGTGATACAAAAGGTAATTCGGCATCCTGAACATATCAACATATATCATAAACATTAAACACAGATCAAACTTTATACGAACACATCCCTGATAAAGTCTATTTCCTGGAAACTGTAATTTGTTAATTCCCCTACTGTATTGACATGCTTTATATTTAGATTTAAGTGTATAACAATAAGTTTAAGTTCACCTTTTATTAAACGTACAACAAACTCCTGTTCCCCTTTAATTTTGCGATTTTAACTAATGAGTGAACGTATATGTAACATAAACCATATATGTTCTTAATTGAAAATGAAGTTAAATCAGAGATACCACTTTAACCGCTTATATGAAAGTTTGAAAGTAAGAATATTTAATTCAGTGGGCCTTGTATGGGTCGCCAGGTAAAGGATGCGAATGGAGACCGTCACCGAAACCTTACCCCCCCCCCCCCCCCCCCGAGCAAGGATCTCCCCTTTTTTGGGACCAACTAAGTGATGTTGAAACCGAAGTCGTATCTTGTTCCGACCTGACGCATTTATCGCAAACCGGCCTGACGGTGCCCCGAATTAAAAAAAAATATTTCGGCTCGCTTCTGATAACAAAGTGATACGGGACGTGTAAATTCTATCTTAAATATCCTCAGCTGCTTTGTGGAAATTGTTGACTATTTCGACCACTAAATATCGGTCCCTTTCATTCAGTTATCCAGCTTGGGTCTATGAAGTTTGTAGTATTGGTAAAAATAGGATCTTTGATTTAAAAAAAACATCGATAACATATGAATAGATTAAATACCTGAAAAACGTATTCACTTACAAACGGTGTCTGATTGATTTATATATATATATATAAATATATATATATATATATACATACATATATATATATATATATATATATATATATAATATATCACTAATATACATATGTTTATCTTGCTTAAACATGTACAGAGCCAAAAACACAATATGCAGGAAGAGGAAAAGCAGAAACATTTTTAAACTTACCAAACAATCCGTAACGAAATTACATTTGAAATACACACAGAGAGTATGAATGATCCTGACAACTCATCTTGTCTTGAATTAAAGTTTTATGGTTTACAGCATAACATTTAATTGGATACTACTTAGACGGTAACTACTTCCTTGATCCTCTGAAGTATATTTCATTAATACCAACTAAATTTTGAGATACATAGAATTAAACGAGGGATTTTTTAGTTCTTTATATCCTAGGGTTTCGGGACAATGAAATTCGATGATGCCGTAGGATCTTTTGGTTTTGTATGTTTATGATTATGTCAAGTTAGTCCTTATGATATTATTAAAATACCAACATTTCTTTATTTTAATATTACGGATTCAAATGGCACTCTGCCGATGACTAACCAATGATGCAACTCAGACATTTCCAAGGTGTATCCTATTTTTATGACAGATGAATCAGTCTATCATTAACGAAAAGGATCAGATTATATTTGCTTTGGCGTAGTCTACTTTTCCCTAGCAAGTAAAACCAGACTAAGTTGATTATATATGGAAGTTGTGACAAGTATTGCTGAGGAAACGTCGTTAATGAGTACGTTGGTGAGGAAGCCCGGATATGAAAGGAAAATGTTGCAGTGGACATTTCCAAAGCAGAAAATAGAGGACCCACATCGAAAAGAAATTGGAGATTTGGAATAGAGTTAGGTCTTTGTGAAGTCTCCCCTCATTCCACTTCACTTAAGCATAAGCAGTTCACCGAACGTATGACTAGTTCCCTTTGTGGTTACGTGAACGGACTAGCTACATCTGTGTCACACTTTTATCGTTATTGGCTATTATCTTCGGATGACAGATGGGATTAAATGTTCGCTATTAGTTAGCCCTTAGTCTGGTTTTAATCGACTTGTAATGCGCCATGACTGCATTCAATGGAGGGTAAAGCGGTTTTCCATCTTTATCATTTGAGCAATTATTAGCTCAGCTGACTGAAAGTCATCTGAGCTATAGCGATCACTCTTTTTCCGTCGTCTGGCCGCCCGGCCGTCCGTTAACAGGGCACAAATCGTAACCGCTGGGCGGAAACCCCCCCCCCCAGAATAATAAAAAAAAAATACAAAAGCTCAAGTATCCTAATAACAACTTCATTGATCACCTCGATTTTTCGCATGAATATTTGTCATCAGTGTTCCATCAGTTCCTGCAAACTGTGGGCGCCACCTGTATTTTTTTTTTAATTTTTACAATTTGTTACCCTATTTTTGATACCTTCAAAGAAGCCATCATCTTTTCATTTGACATCCAGGAAGGTCCATGAAAAATCTCCTTTGAAACCTTAAATTAGGTCTCTGTTACCCATATTCTTCGAGCTGTTTGGCTCGTAGGTACCCCCTAGAATAATAACCGATTTGATACAAGAGAGCAAGTATCTGAATAACTAATGCATTGATCACCATGATTGTTTGATTTGACATCCAGGAAGGTCCATGAAAAATCTCCTAAAATTAGGTCCCTGTTACCCATATTCTTTGAGCTATGGGGGTCTTAAGTACCCCTTGAAAAATAACAGATTTGATACAAAAGCTCAAGTATCTGAATAACTAATGCATTGATCACCATGGTTCTTTGGATATGTATTTCCATAGAGTGTTTCATTAGTTAATGCAGACAGTTATTTTTTCAAATTTTTACACTTTCACACTTTTTGTTTCTATTTATGAGACCTTCAAATGAGGTGGTCATCTCTCCAAAAGCCCACTGTAACCCATTTCTGAGGACTATTCACAAAATTCATGATTTTTTGCACTCTGGCAGTCATTTTGCTCAATGATCAACATCCTATGCTTAGCGTCATAGCCCATTTAATGGTATTTTTCCAGGAAATGCAAATAAATGAGCAACAGGAAACTAGCAAAATAAAATGATAATAATAATAATAATAATAATAATAATAATAATAATGATAATAATAATTACGATAACAAATATATTCCTAATAATCACTCCAAAATCCGTCCGAAAGAAAGCCCATAAGCATCATATGGCCATGAGCCTCTATTGCCATAGGCTTATACAGCGAGTTTATTCTTATGTTTGTAATTTATTTTTACATCGGCATCTACTGAAGGTTTAAGTAACCTAAGAAATGGAATTTTAAATTATTTTACGTATCATAATAAATGTAAGGAAGCTTAACGTAATGGCTGTACATGCTGTGCCCTTTGGCGTACGGGGATCAGTAAATGAATCGAAAGAGGCCAATCAAATCCAGGGCAACCCCGGACACATTTCTCTGAAGCCAGTTTCTAATGATTGTTTTTGCCAAGGATATGAATTATTTATTTATTTACATATTAAATTACAAGTTACAAATAAAAGTCCATATTGAGGAACCATATCCCGACCAAAATATAGGAAAAATAGAATATTTTTTCACTTTTATCAGGCAAAAGAAAACATATTGCATTAAATTTAATAAATATTTCATCCAGAACTACTGATATCCAGCATCTGAGCCATGGAGAGAGCACCGATTAGTTAAAACAATAATATATACAAATCTTGCAAAATAAATAAGTATTTTTTAATTATTTTGAAGCTATGTCTGAACTGCTCCCTCGACCAGATTTTGGCAGTTCAAGCTTTTGTAATGGATGGTCCGGGCTTGAAGGCGAGTTGTCAGTGCAAACAAGTTACGCCAGTGTAGTGGGACAGGTGGAGGAAGCCGAGTAACCCGGAGAGAACGACGGACATTGGACGGACCACTACAACCCACTCTCATGGCAACACTTGTGTTCGACCCCGGGTCGTCAGCGTAGAGGGCCGGGCGTTTTACAACTCAGCCATCCAGGCCCCAAAATAAATTATTTAATAAAGTTTCAATTTAGCGCTTTAGGTGAAATCGCTCAAGTTACTGATGTTTAAAAAACAGGTCAGACATCCATGCAAGGTACGACAAAATAATAAATAGCCTGTTATTGATCTTGGTAAATAGACATCAAATATTTGCCGTTAAAGTGTTGAAGCTTGCGATCAATTTGACTTTTATATGGAAGACATCGTTGTTACCTTACAAGTGACATTCTTGAGAAACACCATATAAAACAATCCTATATGGCTTAGTAGGACACCGCCATTTGCAGATTTCTTCTGAAGAACTTCAAAAATTCCTTAAGTATATTTTGCAGTCCAGTCCAAGTCGGCTATCGGATCGTAAGGTCCTCAGAAAATACACCCCCTTGGCGTAGATCTTTATTAACTCCAAACTATTCAGAGCAATATGATCCCATTTTGTCTTGATGATAGGTCTCGATAGATATCTGTCAGTTTTCCAAGGAAATAGGCGAACAATTTGTTTCACAAGTAACGAGAACAACTTAGGAATTTAAATTATGTCGAAAACAAGTGACGCATTAACTGAACAGTTGTTTATTGATGAAATGTTCCATTTGTAATGTGCAGTTATCTCCTTTGCACTTCTGTACAGATATTAGTTTATTTTCTTTTCTTATCATCATATTACAATGGAGCAGTGCCAAACGTTTCTCCATTTTTCTGAATATGAACACTGTCAAATAATTAAATGAAACAATGTTTCAATGAAATACCCGAGACATAAACAGTATATGTTAGCTCCCCTCATAGTCTTTTCCATTGAATTACCTATGTATTCATATCAGGTAGATTTTATGTTACAAAACTGAAAATATCACCGCTTTCCTGTCAGTGCATTCAGATCGTTGGGTACAGCGAGTTTTTCTTATTCTCCACAAAGATTATTCCTGTATGAACAAACTGATAAATAGCAAAGGGGTCTTGTTCTTTAACTACGTGACTGAGTATTCTGGGCGAGCTAAACCAGCTTTATCTGTCCAAAACGTGTGTCCCTCAGCAAATCAGCTTTAAAATTTCCTCCTGCACCTTCGCTTTATGGGCTGCAACAGAATCAGAGATTTGCACGTCTACTAAATTGTGTCTCACGATTATTTAAATATACGGAAATAAAAATTAATATAATTTCAAGCTGTCAGGTGAACATCTCGTAACGTTCAGGGTCACATGCACCAAGTCTCGGGAGACCGAAAGTTTTTTTTCTAGCTTTTGAAAGGCAAATACTGTCTGTCGCGTAAGCTCCTCTAACTGTTCTTTAAACTGAAGTCATTCTACATGGTAGGTCCCTAGGTGTTTCAGTACTACACATGTGTTGCGCTTATTTCGTCCTTATCGTAAAATCAGCTACCTGAAGATTTCTGCATAGTACAGTACTATTGAGGAAAGATTGTTATTTGCAGTCATATAACATCTCCATTAACTGCATGTGATACGTTTCTTGATTTCTTCCAAACTGTTCATCAGTTCTTAGTTTGCTAACCGCTATAAAATATTTCATGCATCTTTAGCCATCTTTCAACGGCACAATCCAGATAATATAGCTCATCATCTAAATGAAGAACATGCTTTCGTTGCTAACACTTCTAGTACAACCGAGTAATAATGATATAATATATTTGGCATTAGTATCTTAATTAGAACATAGTTTTGCATTTTTATCCATGTATTATATAAACCATATCAGGTAAAGTGTGGTGATGCCGGGTGATAACAGAACAAGTGACCCATGAGTCAAGACTCCCATGTCTAACATGTAAAGAATTTGTTCTTGCACAGACAACTAATTAAAATAATGTAGGTAGCTCATCGTTCCTGCATATTAGCTTAAGTTCATTAAGACCCATGAGCACAACAAATCTGATGACAAGCCAACCAACCTTTCCTGAGGAATCTGGCAATTTGTGTGTATTTCGTATTATTTCTTTCGTGCTCAAATAACCCCGAAACTCTGAGAATATAGGTCAGTGACCCAATTTCAGGTTTCTGGGCAGAACTATTGAGGAACTCTCTGGATGTCAAGATACAGGGTCCAATGGTAATGATTTGTGCCCTACTTTGGTATAATTTTTTCAATTATTCTGGGGTGAATATAAGACCCCTAGCTCGGAGAATATGGGTAACAGAGACCTAATATAAGGTTTCCAAGGACACTTTTAATGGACCCCCCCCCCGATTTTAAGTTATAAGATTCTAGGTCCAATGGTTAGATTTGTGCCCTGCTTTGGTATCAACTGTTTATTGGCCCTATAGCTCAGAGAATGTGGATAAGAGAGACCTAATTTCACGTTTCAAAGGATATTTTTACGGACCTCCCTGGATTTTAAGTGAGAAGATTCTAGGACCAACGATAACAATTTGTGCCCTGTAAACGGACGAGCGTATCTTTAAAGGTTTAAAAAATTGAGAAAAATGTGTTAACATTCGAAAAAATCCAGGTGGCGTCACTAGTCTGCCAGAAACTGAAGAAACACTTCTTGATCAATATGCATGCAAAGAATCATGGTGACCAATGCATTAGTTGTCAGATACGCGACCTTTTGTATCAAACTTTTAATTATTATGGGAGTACTTCTGAGTCCCATTGCACAGAGAATATCAGTAACAGAGACCTAATTTCGGTCTGAACAGAAATTTTGAGGAACCCTCAGGATTTCAAGTTAGAAGATTCTAGATCCAATGATTCTGATTTGTACCCTGCTTTCGTATCAAATGTTTAATAATGGGGGGGGGGGGGGTACTATAAGCCCGACAGCTCAAAGAATATGAGAAACAGAGACCCTATTTTAGGTTTTCCAGGAGATTTTTATCGACCTTCCTGGATGTCAATTAAGAAGATTCTGGGTGCAGTTGTTATGTTGTGCCATGTAAATGAATGACTGTATCTTTATAGGTCTCAAAAATAGAGAAAATAATTGCTTAAATTCTAGAAAAAAATCCAGGTGGCGCTACTAGTCTGCAGGAACTGATGAAACACTCCATGGTGAATATGCATGCAAAGAATCATGGCGATCGATGCATTAGTTCTTCAAATACTAGAGCCGTTGTATCAAATTTTATTTATTCTGGGGGTTATTCATAGCAACAGAGCTCCGAGGATATGAGTAACCGAGACTTAAGTTCAGGTTTCCAAGGAGATTTTTCATGGACCTCCCAGCATGTAAAGTTAGCTGATTGTAGGTCAAGTGTGCTTGGTTAACGGACGCGCTGACGGACAGACGGACGGACGCCGGACAAAGAGTGATCGCTGTAGGTCAGATGACTTTCAGTGAGCTGAGCAAAAAATCGAGGTTGCTATTGCAACAAAATAGTTACCTGTAAAAGTTATTCACCAAATCTTTTAATAAAATATAGTAGATGTGGCTCACTCAATACGCATTTGGAAAATTGCGTCAGTTTGCATATATTGTTGACGTCGCATAAGTAACACAAAACAACACAATTGCTGAACCTCGACATGGCTCTCTAGGAGATAATCATTGGCACCTTATCAGTTGAAATAAATTTAGTTTTATCATGCTGTTTGTTATTTTAAAGTTTAATGAATATTGTTTATGTATGTGTATGTGTTTCCGTATATAGGCATACGTATGTTAGATAATGAGCCATGCTGAGCTATGTGACTTTAAATGTGAAATGTGAAGAGTGATCAGTGCTAAGGCTTAGAACTTAGCGTCCTGTGTTTGCCGTACACTTTTATCTTATCTTGTGATTGGCTTATATTAAAAAATAATGCGCGTGTCGCAGCCCTTACGCTTCATTACACTAGTGTACTTTTGACATGGGGTAGTTATGACATATGCTCATATAACGTAACATTACATTTATTTTGTGTCTGGTCATGACAGAATAAGCGCTGACACAAGTCTCGTCGGCATTTCCATGTTTGCAGTACAGCAGTAAATTAAACGATTTGTTTGGCGACCTTAATAAATATCAAATTTCCTCGGGAGACTCCTTGATAAAGAACGTCTTGTTTTTAATAATATTATCCGTACTTTTAGTAGCATCATAGAAACATGTATATTGGACCTCCGCGCAATGGGTATATATTTTTAAGAGACGCGATTACGGGTCACCAAGAAGTATATATCATTTAACTCTTCTGTTTCGGTAAGTACTAGTCATATTATCTCCCTCCAAAAATTTATCCACGTGCATGGCTTATTTTATATGTTTTAATATATGTATATTTTCTACCCCAAAAACATGTCTTATATATACGGAGTTAATTAATATAATAATTCATTTTACCTGTTTGTCTTTGTAGTTTATTCTGCGCTTAAGGGTGAGAGGATGAACAAAGCTGGTCCTTCATGTAAATTAGTTATTGCTTACCTCATTAGGTCACTTTTTTAAATACAAATAGTTAAGCACTTAGCAATCAGCAGTTAAATTCAGATTTTTTTGCGTTTCCTAATCTACCGACTTTAATCAGCTAAATGCGTCAAGGGAAAAATCATTTTTCTTGTGATATTTTTAACATGTTCCGGCAAACATGTATATTCATCACACACAAAAAGCATAACGGTAACTTTTTGGAGATATTGTTTAATATTGTTGAACTACAAGTTAACAGTGTTTAAAATTCAGAAAACATATCAGCTCCAAATGAAAAATAATACCATACGATAAAAACCATTTAAAGAGCAGTCCTTGTTCTGGCATTGGCAATGGATACAGAATGGTCCCAGACAAATCGGGGAAGAGGCCAATATTACACATAGTACTCGCGCAGAATACCACAGAATAGTGAACAAAGACTTCAGACTAACTCACGTAAAAAATGTATTACAGAACAGATAAATAATAGTCCTGACAAAGAATTTTGTAGAAAAGTTAAGAGAATGAAGCCATTTTACCAAAGCAGGCCTGTTTCTGATGTGATGGCTTAACGGTTAGAATCCCGGCCCTTCCCTCCGGTGGTGCGGATTCGTCAAGTCGGGGAGTGTTGTTAATGTGAATCTATGGCCCAGCGGTAAGATTCCCTGCTTTTCGCTCCGACGGTCCGGGTTCGATTCCCGGCGAAAGAAATCAGACACTTTTTATTCTTATACTACAACCCTTGTTCCCAAAGTTGGAATAAACTTAATACCATTGCTAATTAGCTAAGATACACAGTGTTCATAATATGTCAAACGGTGCACAAGTGTATAGTTGATTTGTTCATGCGTCAGATGATTTTGACAGGATTAATACTCCTAAGTTGTTCTATTTACTTATGAAACGCAATTGTTTTCTGTTCTCATTAGAATATTAGCAGATGTCTACCAAAGACCTGTTATTAAAACCATGGAATCAATAAACGTCTAGTGTGGCTGCGCCGGAATCTTGACAGCGCTACCATCAATATGATCTGAGTATAGGCACCAAACATGATGCGAAAGAGCCGTTTTAGATCTGTATAGATCAAATTTAGATAATCACATGACCCTTGGGGTGCAGATACCCCTAACTAGGATGGAGGTCGTTTGTCACCCTGGCGTCGGGAAGGAGAACTTTGTCTTCATATATATATATATATATATATATATATATATATATATATAATTCGTACGTACGAAGAAATGGAACATGAATACACAGAAAAGTCGGTTCACTGCCGATGGGAATCGAACCCATGACCTTATGATTGCCGGTTGCTTGCTCTATCCACTGAGCTACAGCAGATCCCCGACCCCTCTGTGTATTTGAACACTTTTACAGAACCAGCGAAGTGACGTCACGGTAGTCAGAGTACTACCCACTACATGTGTTGGGACAGCAACTTTGCTTACAGCAGGGAGAAATTGTGGCCTTATATGGAGTGCGGCATATAAAATATATAGAGATGAATGAATAGCCAACTTTTCTGTGTTTTAATGTTCCATTTATTATAAATATATATATATATATACATATATATATATATATATATATATATATATATATATATATATACGATTGAAAAGTGGTTTGTTGTAATCCTCGTATCATGGACATTAAGTATGGGTAAAATATTCATGGAAAAAAGTGTTTGTAGGAAAAATGTTTTGTTCATATGAATTAATTCCTTTGTGTGTCAAGTGGCTCTTGCCAAACACAAACAACATGAAAGCACGAACAATACAAACATGCGTGTTTGTATAAATTCAATTTATTTATGCTCTGAGACTAGTGTAGAAATTTAAAATATATGCCGCTTTGATATTAAATAAATTTGCATTTTCGCATGCATTATGCGTAATGTACTGCAGTGCTAATGTAAAAGAAAAGGTGAGGGTCGATAGATAAACTTCAAAAACAAAACCCCAAAACATATTATAAAAATCCTTAGTACATCCTTTAATGAAAAAAATGCGTGAGTGAAGCTGAGAGGGAGATTATACAATAAAATTATCCTTTTACGGCCTGCATGATGATAAGATACACGTGATCGAGTGCTGAATTAAAGGACAGAGAGGAACCTGTCAGGATCATATCCGCCGCTGTCAACAACATGAACCTTTCATCTGATTGAGTCATCATATATTACATCCTCCCAGATTGTGATTATGACACATACAGAGCTGTGTGGCTGGTAGCTTGAATTAACGACGTTCTGTAAAATGAGCTGTCTGATCATGGAGCCTTAGAAAATGATATGAAGGTACAGATTCAAGATTACTGATAACTAGTATTTTAATGTAAGGGGCAATTATGTTAGTGCCTGATGACAGCATTGATTACGTTTAATTTGAAACAAATTAACTGTTCTTAAATATAGCATAACCAAGTATCTTTCGACCTTACAGTGTTTAAAATGAATTAACATGAATATTCCTTTCGAAAAAAAGTAAAACAAAAAATAAACATATCTAAATATATACATTTAAACATTTTTCCTAATTCCTGGTCAGCTATTTTGCCTTTATTTCATTTTAGTTTTTCTCTGTTTGCCAAGTAACCTTGGTTGCTATTTCGAATTTTTTCATTGTTACCTTTATATTCAGGGAATTAGTGTACCATCCGTTCGACTTTCAATTAATATAACTGACACATGTGTGGTTTATATTACAACACTATTCTCATTAATTCATTGCAATACATCGGATCATTGGAGTAATATTTTATGATTGCATGTAGAATAATGGGGTAATACAAATTCTACAACATCCACACATTTTTGTTAAACGCTGCATTAGTATATCGATTGATGTCACTAACCCATTATTCAGTGGATCTTGTCGACCGCTAAAATTGCTATCCTTCGCTGCAATAAAGATCTTTCTACTTTCGGCATAGTATTAATCTTCAAACTTAACACGCAAATAAAGTTTCAGCTTGTACGAATCAATATTTCCACTTAAATATTAACTAAATAAACAATGGAATGAAAAAATGTCTTTTATCATTTGTATCAAAGCCTCACGTGTTTGAATATAACATGATTTAACATGTTGATAAGAAAATGTCAATGCATAACCGCATAATATGTTTTGCATATCAATGATTATAGAAAACTTTTTCTCAGAGGATAAGGATAAACTACCATCAAAATTATTGGAAAAGCCCTTCGTTTTCAAACAAAGACAAAATAAAAAGTAGCAGACTATGTTGTGAAACAAAGTCTCATCCCATCACCTTCCTTGTTCGGCACCTTCTTCTGTGAATATTTATGTTTGCTTCCACTTTCCAACCGAAGGTGTCAACAAAACATGCAGCAAGACAGGGAAACTTTTTACATGAGCCAAGACATAGGCCACCTGTATAATACTTAAGCAAAATCTCTTTGCGTGTGACGCTGCTCTAGTCAGTTACATCAAAGGGAGCCTTCATCGACTCATGGACCGATTTGCCTACACCTGCAGAGAGTATTCCTTGATTTCCATTATTAAGAATCCCGAAGTCATGGCTCAGGAAGTAAATACTCCGCCAACAACTGCCATCAATCATTCACAGTTAGTTGTGATCAATTCTGACAAGGACTTTGGTCTCACATACTCAACAATTTATCACCTGATGAATTAGACGACGGTGTGCCAAGTTGTTTTCTCAGTTATCTTCTATGTAGCAGTGGAAAATGGGACTAATGCACACGCCAAAAGACAAGTCTATAGTTTTTTTTTTATATGAGATGTTTGCGCAGATTATTAAGCTTCGAACGTAAAGAAAAGGTGACCATGTTGACCAAAAATGGTACGCTTACTATGTCATATGAAAGGCCGGGAAGGTCCAACGACTGCTCTAGGGACTGCAATTTACTGATCGCTTTCTACAGATAACAGAAAAAGTGCTTTGACCTAAAACGTCGCAGCTCATTGTTAACCCTGACGATCATTGGCAATGGCGATGGCTCTCCGTTGTTTGAACACAGAAAAGGAGTAAACAATAGACAATGCCCAATCATCTGCATTTTGCAAAGTATGACCTTCTTTTGAGTCCTGGTAAAGTGAGTTTTCTTCTCAAGGAAAATCATCTTCAAGCCAGATAGATTAGGCATTACTTTTATGTTTACCATGTCTCGAGCGCTACGAGATTAAACACTGCACCGGTACGAGATTAAAAACTGCTTCACAAATAATTCCTTACTTGATTTGGTATTTTATATTTCAATCATTCCGTAACTTTAAGATTTAATTTTTATAAAAGATAACATCAAAGAAATCAGATCTCCGTGCAGTGAAGCACTGACAAGAGAAAAACAAATAACGTGATAAATCATCTGATGATGTACCAGCTCCTAAGCACCCTGCAGGAAGGCGAGGCACCAGCAGTGTAGTATGATCCACACAGGTGCGTAATCTGAATCCCTTTTATTTGGTCGACACCAAAGTTGATAAGTTTTAATTTAATCTTTAATGGGCATAAACAAGATTTTTCTTTCTATTAGGAAGCAAATGAGGATTCCGTTCGAAACGTTTAAGCACGCGCCTGGAACCTTAATGCGGATCTAAAAGAAGCCTGTATGCGTGTGTGTGCGTGTGTGCGTGTGTATGTTAGTACGTGGGGTCGAATTTCTTCCGTAACATATAGTGAAAAGATCCACCATTCCTCTGGGATTTGTACTTGTTGAGAGGGAAACTGTGACTTTTCGTCTGATAACTTGCATGTATCTGGGAGACTTTTAAAGAAGCCTGTCTAAAAAAGTATTATTCTTCAGTTGCCGCAGGTCAGACCTTGATAATGACTGATGATTGACGACTGGGACTGAGACCTATCGGTACCATGTCTTTTCAGCTGGAGTACTGTATGTATTTATTGATTGATTGATCCGTGTTTTTTTTTTTTACATTTATTTTTTTCAAGCCATGGTAGCATGCCCTTGGAACATCAGCCCAACTCTTTGGCATTATCTTCTTGGCTAGTATTTTTATGAGACTTAATTTGCTCATTGACCGTGTTTCAAGAGATATATATGCCTTGTCAATAACTCCAATGATATAAATCAATTACGTTCCCTCAGAAAATCCTAACTATGCTGCTCTTGCAATATACAATGTTTAAATGATTATCAAATCAAGTGTGTCGCCGTAAACTACCTCTAAGTATTATACTTTTGTGCAATTTCAACTTCTTTTCTATCAATAGATACTGGATATTGACAGGTTGGTCTCTACCCAAAATAAATTATGGGATGTTATAGCAAATTATTATCTTGCACTAAGTTGCTACGTGCCCGATTCTTTTTCGATGTTATTGTAATTACAACTGGATATCAATCCAACAATTGCGGTATTATGCGTATACTTCAAAATAAGACATCCTTGTTTTGTAGCCCTGATATAATTATTAAACATTATGAAAGGAAATGGGAAAGAACACATCCATGTGGGTTCCTTGCCTTCAAAAATCGTTCTATCAATTGTGGATTATCTAAATATCTATATACAAGCAGGAGCATAAAAAAACTATCGTCTTCAGTCACGCATCCTTTTCTTTAATCAAATTGTTAATCATCCATATACTAGTATTCATCTGTAAGGTTCAAAGTACTCTAATTCACACCTCCTAAAACATTTCATAGCAGCTTGTGTAGAGCCACTGGCCTGTAATCGTTATGCAAGGGTAGGATTACCTTTATAAAGTATAGGTACTTTTTTCAGTTTTCCTTGAATCTAGGACACAATGATAATAAATTGCTGCTAATTGATTCTTCTGCACAGAGTTTCATATATATTATCGATTGTCGTTCATAATATCCAATGTCGTTTGCTTAATGAATACATTATGTGAACCGTCTTGACTCAGCAAAGATTAGAAACAAAGCGACCTTTCCATGTGCATGTGAATTGCGCGTTGAGGTCGTTTAAATGATGCCGGAGAATGGTATACAATCGGAGCTTCTCATAAACTACAATATTACATTATAACATGCAAAACTTAGTTTCTTGAAACATAAATCTTTTAATTGACGTGCTAGAAACACCGTCCATCGAACTGTCGCTTCTATCGTCAACATCTGACTTAAGAACAAATGGAGCAGTGGGAGACCGAAACACAGTGGCACCAAACCCAGAACAGACTCCCCACTCAGCTCGCTACGTACGGGCTTCTATTTCTGCATCGGCATTGTCAGCTACCAACGAGCAAGCAACAGACACAAGTAGCCTTCTTCTTTATCCAGAGTGTCTTAAAACTGAGTTTGTGACAGTACTTTATTTTTCAGTGAAATAGTCCACTGTGTCAAACACAGAATCATTCATTGAAAATAATGTTCATTCCGGACAATCTATTATCATTAAATGTATCAGTTAAATGGGAAAAAAATAATAAGAGGTTTCATCAAAATTTGTAAAAAAAAAAAAAGATATGCCGACTGCTAAATGTTTAAAGGCAATCCTGGGTCGGGTGACGTTCTATTCGGTTAAAAGGTGCTTGTTCACATTGTTATATGTATAAGGGCGATAGCATGTGTGAAGGTTTTTTAGCTCAATCTCTATGGCTTATTCGATCAGAATTTTATTAATGCCGGGTCTTTTTATTCCGTAGGAACATTTGCAATAAAGAAAGAATCCTAATAATTCATGATGAGGCAAAGTATATACACACTTTCTCTCATGAACCATGGTTATCCTAATGGTTATAGGATCTGGAAAACATTTCGTTACTTTGGAGTGTCTTTTTTTCAGACACAATGGGAAGGCTTGCACCTTGATGATGGCATTTTCCTTTATTTAACAGATAAACAAAATATATTATGCCAATTACCACAATGCGTAAAGGAAATTGTGGAGAAGCTTTTACACGTGGCGGGTGATTTTTCATAAGATTTCATTTTTTATATATGTGACGATAATATCTGAGTGAAACGATCTGTGCGGCGTGCATAATACTAAGAAAACATGGTCAGATGGCTATCTACAGACACTAACAGGAACCTGTCAGGATAATTTCCGCCGCTGCGAACAACATCAACCTTGCATGAGATTGAGTTATCGCATTTCACTGCCTAGTTTGTGTGAGTGACACGTATCGATACCCTGGCCAAACTTCCTTCCTTATAGACAGCTGGTTTGGCTTTCCCCATCAACATGAAAGAGCCATGTAACCGTCTAGACTGCACAGGTTCAATATAATCCCACTGTAAAACTTGCATTAGTGACTAATACTGATTTTCTTTTGATCAGATGTCTTAAGTTTACCACCGGCAGTGATGCTTTTAAATAGTATGCAAATGAGAGAAAGTAAAATCTCAAATACATCATCAGAACAATCATTGGCTTCTCGTGGGAACACGACATTTGTACAATGAAAGTTTTAAAATATATTAAAAAGAAATTCATTTTTAGGTTAGGAGTGTCGGATCACTACATTTAGGATCCCTATCTACTGTTTTCTGCAATGTTACTATGCTGTATATTTATTTCTGATCCGTGGTGCTGACTGGTATAATTTTGATGAAAGGCAAAATAAGGCCACTTTTCTTTAAGGGATCTCTGCAGAAAGAGTTTTTTGTCTGGATTTTAGTTACATAGGACTAGTGCTGTATTTTACTTATACTATAAATCCTGTATTGTTTTGGAATCACTAAGTACCATCAAAGGAATGTAGTTGAAACCTTTTATGGTGGCTAGCTCTTATCTTATTGGCAAATTTCAAATTTTCGAACAACTGACTCTTCCCTTTTAAATGTAGGTCCCTTGTGGTCGATTAGGAAAACCGATCTCGGTTATCGTGCTTTTCGCTAAAAAATTAGTCACATTCCTGCGACTTATATCGCAAGTGAATGTCTAGTTGTTGTTCTTTGATAATCAAACGATCACTTAAGCTTTGTTTTGGAAAATTAACGATTCATGAAATGTACTAAACTTCCAGTTCCCTTTAAATTACTTACTGATGGGAATATCTGTCGATTTAACTATCGTTTGAAATTGAAACATATAATAAGTAAAATGCTAATTAATGAAATAATGCCAGGGAAGATGCAACAATAATTTACCAAACACCTATGGCAATCACATGTTCTATTAGCTGCTAGTATTATGTGTAATTATTGTAATATCACAACATTATAAACCCAGAATCCAGGAGGCAGCAGAAGATTCCTGTCTTCATCAAGGGATATCAATGTCAAATAAATGCTGTATTTTTTAGACTGAAATCACATCATAAAACAATTCTTTGCGTCTCTCCTAAGTCCCTCATCACGTCATTAAATAAAGCTTCAAGCGAGATATAACAGTGCATCTTCCATGGCATACCCTAGTTTTCTATGCTACATATGTGTAAACATTACCAGAGTAAACAGTAATTTTTCAGTTCTAAGTTTCGGCAAGGTCTAAAAACGATACGGAATGACTCTGTAACTCGATAGAAAATTTAGGCACACGAGGCAGAAGGATCATCAAAATGCAACAGTGGCATATCACTAAATGCAATTCTCAATATATTAAATCATAAATGATCTTTTAGTTTATGTAATTGCGTCCTTGTCTGAATGTTGATTTATCTGATTCTTAACCTTAGTATCTGCATCTGCAGAGTCTCCATGCATGTCGGCTGTAGGCTACTTGACAAGTTGGTAGAGATCGCTTCCTTTTATGCGTTTTTTTTTATCCGGGTGCCACTGAGGGGTCCCGGGGTGACACCGAGTAACACCAAAGATGACTCGTACGCAATTAATAAACGCCTGTGGGGCACAGTCTTCTCATTAAACCATTCAAAATGTTTTGGCCGAAAGTCAAAATCCTTTTTTAATTAACACAAAATTAAATAAAAAATCAACGTTCACACATTATCATTGGTGGTTGGTTTATTTGAATAAAAGAAACATCTCTTTAAATAAAACGCTTCTAACCTTGGTATTGTTATAGAATAAGTGGAACGCTGGATACCGGTTCCGGTGATTCTCTTCTAACGTTGGGGTAGATGAACTGTTAATAAATCTTGATCGTTTACAAATGATGTCATATTTGTTATTAACTCAAATGACACCCCTTTTATTTAAAAATTCCAATTGATTTATACTAAAGAGATTCAGAGAAGACTTTAGAGCAAGTCCAAATGATGTCGAACCCGATGAACATTAAATCGCGGTATTAGATATTTCAAGTTGACAATATCGCCTTCAAATCTTTTAAGTATTGGTGTAGGTGTCTGGTTCCTGGTAAAATTAGCGCAGTAAATCTAGCCAGTATTAACACCAAACTTTGAACGAATTGCTATAGAAATTCCTTGTTAACCAAGCATTCTTATAAGGTGCACTGTTTGATATATCAAAAGTTCCAGGGTATCTTTCATTGGAGACATGGTTAATTTCAATTTAACTAACGCCATAGAAAGTGATCCTAAGAATTAATGCTTCCTAAATTTTAATAAAGGATATTATAATCAAGTATAACCGTTAATAAATTGGAGGTGGTAAGCGTCTATAAGAACAAAATTTCGAAATATTAAAATATTTTTTTTTGTTTATAAATTAAAAATTCAAAGTGTTTTATTATAATGTGGACAATTCGCTATTGATGACAGAAAATACGGAAACCCTTTAAGGCTCTAGGCACGTCCCAAACTGCATGTTTATAATATAAATATTGTTTTGGAATGTTACTATTTTCTTTTATTATAAAATAATTTAAACTAATTTGAAATAAAAAGTAATATAAAAATAGTATGTTACTCTCCTCTGATATACAATCATTTAGATTTCTTTTAAAATTTGGAATATAACTGAATGAAAAAATATTATCCCTGGATTATTTGATGATCATACCGTAAATAAGTACCGAAGAACACATAAACACTTTAACTTTTTAAAATAAAATCTTTTTTAATACTGAAAGTCTTTATGCATAAATATCGGCACATTAACATTAATTGGTTACCAGCCTTGGTATGTCACCGAAATTCAACATCCAGCCGTAATTATCACAAGCATTAAAAATTAATTTAAACAATAAACATTATTTATATGACATTATCTGTCTGATAAAGCAAATATTCTGAATCAAATCCCTTTACTATATTATGGGTGCAAGTGACATTTGATGCATCTAACAGGCATGTTCAGGAAAACAATATTTTTTTACAGTGAAACCATTTTTCTGATGCACTTTCCATAACAGGTTTTTTATTAAGTTACAAATATATATACATAAAGCGTAACATATGCCATACGGTATCTCAAATCCACATTTATTTAATAAATAATAGTGTCAAGACAAAATTTCGTAATTAGTCAAATAATGCGATCCCCTTTTTATTTGACCTGTCTTCTTTATTTTTTTTTTTGTTTTTTGGGTTTTTTTTGGTTTTTTTTTTTACACTTAGTTTATAAAATGTCCTGTATATTTATAAATAGAGTTTTCAAACCCACTTATGTTTGGTTTCTGCTTTTATCTCTACATAAAAACAATATTTTAAGTTATTAAAACAATATTGTATTGTCCATCTTTTTCATTAGATCCATATATTTGGTTGAGTGTATTTTTTTAAAATTTGATCTCTTATCTGTCTGATGAGGTGTCTGCTTACTAATTTTGTTAATTTCTTTTAATGCAATGTTCGGTTCATAAGTAGGCTCATTTCGAATGTGTTTCTGGTCAATTTGCAGTTCTAACAGTTTGATGTTCATTATTTTTACAAAGTTTCATGACTACTGATATTAGATTGTAACACTGAAAAATGTACACCTTGTAATCCTCTAAGTTTATATTGTATTAGACATATTGTATTTTCCGTAACCCATCTCTGTAAAAAGTGACAAAAAGTTTCATAATCCAACAGTTTATTCTTATTGTGCAACAGATCATGTTCTTTTACACTTAGGTCAGGATAGTAGTCAATCTTCACAAAGCACTAACTCTGCAATACTTCTCTGCAAAACTGTCCAATCGTTTTCAAAACTAATTGGTGGTTTTTTTAAGTAAAACAATTATTTTATCTCACTAAAAACTTTAGAAATTATAATTTAAAAATAATTCCAAAGGGATTTTCATAGTCTAATCTAATTAATAAAATATCTATTTATCCATGATATTCTTCTTGCTAAAAATATTGCCTGTAAATGTGGACCATGTAGTCCTCCCTTTTCAATTACTTGGATCAGCACAAATATTGTTTCCTTTCTCTCCCACCATTCCATAAACAACGAAAGATTTTGTTAAATCTATGAATATACTTCTCAGAAAGGCAGTTATTACTGAAATAATAGGTCAATTAAGAGATATTTTAGGTTTTAATTATCAGGATTTTTCTTTGTAAGGTTAAGATTTCTATGTTTCCAAAAGGTTAAAGTCTTTTCCATCTGTTTGAAATTATATTCAAATTTTAGTCGTTCATTTTCCTGTTTATTATAGGATATATATATATATATATATATATATATATATATATATATATATAAATATATATATATATATATTCAGGCCAAGTAATACCATATTTTTTCTTTAAACTATTTCTTAATTTTCCTAATTAAAACCTTCTGATTTTTTTCAGTTTAATATTAGCCCACTGATCTCTCCAAAGGTTTTAACACTGTTTAAGATATAAATTCCTAAGGTTTTCTCTGATATAATAGCTAAGGTGTAATCCTGCATATTGTTCGCATTTAATTTCTGCATCTCCGATTCTGATGATTTTATTATTAGCCCTCATATTAATTGATTATGTTTCGAATGGTAAGAATATAATGGTATTGTAACAGAGGGTTCCCTTGTTTAACTCCACTTATCACATTATAATAGCCAGATGTCCTTCCATTGTTTATCATGAAGCTGCATATATCCCTGTATAATAATTTGACCCATGATGAAAACTGCTCATCTTATTATTTTGAAGAGATTAAATTGTTTGATAATATTCCGTTGTTGTTAGTGGCTTGCATAGAGACTAATTTTCTTCAGCCGTTAAAATCATAATATCAGTATAACTTAAATACATTTTATTTTCTGTGTAGGACTTTTATTCTCTGATGTGTATATTTTTTAAAGAAATGTTCCACTAATATTCCATTAGTAATATAAATATATAAATATTCCATTTTGAATTATTGTAAAATCACCAAAATAGTATGTTTTTAGTTCTCTGACCCATTTTAACTGCAGATTTTTGTTCTAAATATAAAAAAAAGTATTTTTTGGGGCATAACAGATAATATCTTTAATTGCTGAGATTATATTTACTATTAATACAGTTATATTTCTATTTTATCAAATAAAAAAATAGCTACCCTTAAAATGTAGGTAGAATTAGTATTTGGGAATAATATGCTTGATCAGTAAGCACACTAATTTTCTAGACCGCAGAGAAAAATAACGTTTACTGTAACGTTTTCTGTTAATATGTGAAGAGAAATATCACTTTTATTGTGAAGTTTCCTATTAGTATGTGGCAACCTAAAAAATATCGGGGCTAATTTTCTCTCATGAGGACACCAGCATATGTTTAAATGAAAAACTTTTCTAATTTTTACCTTTTCAGTAGTACAAATTTATTATAGGTAAACATATATTTATTATTGAAGTATTTGATGTATTTGATAGATACATACATATATATATACATACATATATAATATGTAATTTTGCTGGTGCTATTGACTGCGCTGACGGTCTTACGCTCTTTTGCCAGACCAGGACAGGACAGGACTTCAAAAGATGGTTAAAGAATGTGAACGTTTTGCTAAAAAAATTATATATTATATAACCCAAAGAAACAAAATGTATTATTTTAGTGTGGGATATCAAGAAAGGCGAGATAAAATGGTTTTACATGGTATTTATTGAAAATGGCAGGACTCTACACAGTACCTGGGGAATATAATCCTCTGTCATATGACAATGACATCTTCAGTATAAGAGTCCAATTTATTGCAATCGTCAAAACTGTAATGGCAAATGTTGCATGCCTGTCTAGCAAGATTAAGAACAGGCTTTTCACGCTTACTGTTGTTCGTTTAATGACTGACACATCTGGTTTTAAAACATGACTTATAATTAGGCTTTAAGTCACCTATAGCAGTTAATTTAATATAATCATATTCATTTTTTATGGATTGTAGAAATAGTTATCATAAAAAAATCGCGACACTGTCCATGGATCATATGCTGTGGTTCAACCGTCTGTAGGACTAGGGGAACCCCGAGAAAACCATAGGCCTCGAACGGGCATCCAGAGCCCACTATCAAAGCCTCCAGTGTGATCAAACTCGGGTCTCCAGAGGCGAGAACCGAGCATTTCAACCCTCGACTATCTAGGCCACTAACCATATAACTGGAACAAGGGTATTGTGCATGGATTGGTGGCTGATAGATATAATTAGATAATCAGGATGACATAGAAATACATGGAAGGTAAGATGCGGGATTATGTATTATGTATGTTATATGTGTAAATTAGAAATAAAAAAATCCTCAAGAGGCACCTGGACATGATAACGACATCTTAAAATTTTTGATGTACTATCGGATTTAATTGCTTGCAAAGATAAAGTATGTACCTCATGTATTTTCTTGTTCAAACAAAGATTTGTTCTCAATTGGCTCATAAATTCGACATTGTTAGCCTTATTGTTAGAATTTGTCTGTCATATAAATATGTTGGATATGCCAAGTATAGATTTCCTGTTCTTGAACTAAACATGCCCAAGGTATTTTGCTATGTTGGAAGATTTCATACTACAGCTTGAATTCACAAATTAAAAAACAAATATTCTTGCAAATCATATATTGCAGTTGATTATCAGTTGATTATTAGGTATCAGGTAATAAAAACTCAGTCAATTTAAACATGTATGCAGTTTTCCTATCAAATGTGCCATATTATTTAGGTAGTAGTTTGCATATCAAACTATTTTAAGTCATATACACGTCAAAGTCGTAGGCTATCTATGAAAATGATACAGGGACATAATTATGATACACTTTACTTAGCCTTCCCATCAATCGTTCCCGTTCCCTTGTAATAATAGTATCTTAGATGTCCTCCTATGAAATGGGTACTGCTCTGGCAGCCCACACATTTTTTTATTCTACCGACAGTCACTATATATATATATATATATATATATATATATATATATATATACATATATATATATATATATATATATTGACAATATATATGATAATATATAAATATATATATATATATATTTATATATGATAAGAAATAAACAAATGTCCTAGTATTTACGCTAAATGTATATGAAACAGTTAGTTGGAGGGCATAACTTGGAGTATTTGTGGTCTGCTGAATGTTCCGTGCCTGTACCACAGGCATGTCGATTTTTACACCCTTTTTTCCTGACCAAGAATTAGTTTGCGTATCTTTCAAAGAGATTCAAATTCCCTTTCAGAGTCTATTCAACAAATGCCTAATCAACATTAAGAACTACAATGTAGTGCTGCATAATATGTTCATGGAACAAGGATTTCTGCCAGCCTCGATCATATCTTAATTATTAAAATATGAAAAGTATGGTGTAAAAAAAGACCCCGGTTATCTAGCTAAATTACTTAAATAATCGGAATCGGCTGTCACTCAAATGAAATATTTCTGACAAGAGAGTGAACTCTACTTACCCAGTAAGGTACACTAATGTCCCTATAACTTCTAGATAAATCTAATCAATCATACTTTTATGATAATTTTATTTGACAAAAGTCCAAAGGTTATATAATCACCAAAAAAGATAAGAAATTTCAACGTTCGAACATATCACTTTCTTTAAAAATGTGTCTAACCTTCGTATTCTTATAGACTTAGTCAAATGTTGGATACGACTAGTGTCAAAATAATTTATTATGCTTTGATTCAGAATAACATAAATTACTACATGTTTGCTTGGACAACTTGGAACGTAGGTTTATGGAAACTAAATGTTTTACTTCATGTTCGTTTCAGTACAGTCGTTATTTCATGTAATTTGGTTCTTGTTGGTCTTGGTCTAGACGGTTTCCCGAAATATCATTGTAAATAGCAGACTTCAAAGGGAACACATATGCTCACATAATTTTTCCCAGACTTTTGCCTCTGGAGGCGTATCCATTTTAGTATTCATGCATTGGACGACAGGCCAAATAATACTTTAAGGCTATAGGCCAGGATGTATGACGTGAGCAACAGTATATATGCTGGAAACGTGAAATTAAAGGCACAATCTCCTAGGTCAACGCGGTAAATGGTGAAGTCCTACAGTTTTTCGGTCCAGAGGACGGTCCGTGGTTATGTGTGAACTGATCAGCCGAGGGACGATTTCCTGGTGTATTGTATGTCAGAGTCTGCGGGCGACAAACGTAAACTCACTAACGCACTTGTGAGATGTGTTTGCAGAACGACTAATAATCAGCCGATGTATATCTGCCAAGTGAAGCTTAGCAAACAGACAAAGACCAAATATTGTTGTGTAAGCTGAAAAATTTGAGTACAGATTCTTGGATATACCCAGGGTGATTATGTCGGTATAGATATTGTCTGAGATGTGCTACAGAGAAGGCTGTGAGTCTATCTGTTAGTGATTAAGATAAACCAGTATTTCTAGTTGAAAGAATCTGTCAAGCCATAGATTTATTTTACGGTGATTCAGGACTGGGGGGGGGGGGGGTGAAAACCTAATTATCACGTGCGCGATTATCATGTGTCCAGCGGATGTGGTGTCAGGCGACCCTTTTGTGATTTGTGCTTAAGGCGAGTGTCAGGATTGATTAGGACTGTGATTTGTGTAACCATATGGAGACTATGGATTAGTAAACCTTGTTCATGGAACGCCTCTCCAGAGAATTGTAAGTTAAATTTTATTTTATTTTTTTTCACACGTCTTTTTCATCCTCTTGAGTGCATTTTAAAAATTCAGCCGATTTAGTTCACCGTTTAAAAGAACGTGAAAAATTCTTTCCTTCGGCGGTGCGACACTCAGGTTGGAACAATTCCACCAACAATGACAACCGATGGTTCGCAGTTACCAGGGTTTTTTTAACTAACTTTGGTTGTCGCATACTCAGAAATTGGTTTGCCAAGTTTTTTTCTCAGTTTCCTTCCATCAGACAGAGGAAAATGGACCACAAGTATATGCCAAGAGACGAGGTTAAACGTCTTTCATGGAAGATGGCTCTAATATTTGATCTGATTGCCTCTAAACAAATGCTAGGATTATGTGTAGGGTTATGTGTTATGTCCCATGGTGCTTTTCAAAGGATATATCTTTATTAACCGCCACTTTATTAACATTATTTGGAATGGTTAAAAATGGCTATTCTTACTTAAAGCAAGTTCAATGATTTCAGCACTCCTTTCTTTACCGCGTGGACCAATGGGCGTCCACTTCCAAAGGACATGTACACACCTACACCTTTTTTATCATTCACATGGAGGGCATAGTCTTTAAAAAGAGTGTCTCTCCTGGTCCTTTTTAATGCTGTGTTCACAGTATCACAACGTCCATACACTTCAAATACAACAAAATATCATGACTTGTCCATTACTTGTAACAACAGTTCATGACAGTTTTCTTATGACTGTGTATATGTATATGAATTTGTATATTTGTAAATGAAACGGGCCATGCAAATCATCAATTTGCAGACGCGAAATATAATAAAGGTACATGCACTATTCACACACTGTTGGCAAATTGACAATGGCTAACTGTTTTAAGAATAACGGTTTTTACAGTTGTAACATAAACTGTTTTTAATAAACAAGTACTCATGTTTATGCCGCCGGAAAACGCCTAAATTTCGTATTGTATCATAAAACTCTATTACCAGCACCTATCGTTTTTAATGTAAACATTCTAATAATCTTTTGACAGTTACTTTTCATTCTTTAATCTTTAAAAAAGGTTGACATTTTCAAAACGTACCAATAAAAATTATCGCAGCACAAAGCCTTGCCTGCCTGTAGCGTGACATGAACATCTAAATTTCAACCTATTGACAATAAATTCAATATTTTAACATTCAACAGATATACGTTTTTCTAAGTGTAACTAAATCTTTTATTGTAAACCAAGGGAAAATGCTTAAGTTTTCCTCGTTAGTGTGATTCTGCAATTATGTTACATCATGCTTACATTACCATAGCACCTGCCTGATTCAGATCTATGATTCATGTTCTGTTTGCTTGGTATCCCATAAACACCTTCATGCTAGTCTCTTGAACAGTTTGCATTTTGAAAAGATGTACTGCTGACTTAATATGATCCTGAAATATTTCTGTACAAGTAATCGCGGATGTGACTGTGAGAACAAAATTCGTTTTATCTTGATAAGGAAAGAAGCCATAAGATCATTTATAAGGTAAAATTTATGTAAGCAAATTATCTACAGCTTCCTTTAATTAAAATTTAACAACATTTATAGTTGTCAAATTTATATAAGCAAATTATATAGTATTTCTAATGAAATTGTTCATGTCAAATAATTACGGAACCCACCTGCTGAGTTAATAAGATTACGGGTGACCATTTACTTATGTTTTTTATAATAACCATTTATAAAATAAAATCAGTCTTCATATAACTTTCATAATTAGGAATCCGTTCACAGGCATTGGCTATACTTTATACACCTTTGCGTAAGTCATAGCCGAGTAATCGGGAAATGTTCTTACCTGATTGATATGTTCTCTTGTAATATTTATGCATTGGTACCGTCAACAAAATGTTGTGCAGACCGACTGATTGATACATTCCGGTATTTTTAAATCAGTTTCGGGTAATATATCTAATAAACTGAATATGTATACAGTTATCAGACAATGCCAATAAACAAGAGTGACTGAGATATTCAAAATGCCGACATTATCCGTTTTATTCTTATCTATAACTGGTTGAATACACAGTTTGCATAAAGGACTGTTCTTCAATCAGTACAACAAAGGTTCTGATGCAGACAATTCCTATTGGGGCCTTTTTATGTTACTAGTGTTAACTGAACTACTTAATATGGTCTACTTTTTTTTATGACCGGCATCAGCAAGTACACCAAATATTGAATCGATGGATCGATTCTTTCTTGCAGTAGATATGAGAGGCCCTTGGGAGAGAGAGCTTTGAATACAGTGATTATGATTGCACACTAATTCACAGCGTTGTCGGCTTCAAATGGCTGCATATGCCTATGGCTATAAGCTTCCTAGACCAACATGTATGGTTTATGTTTCATACACGTACACTCATTAGTAAATTAGAGGGGAATAATAGTTAATTGTAAAGGTTGAAGTAAGTACTTAAACTCATTTCTAGACATTCAAATTTAAATATTATATATGTCAATACTGTAGAGTAATTAAGAAATGTACAGTTTCCAGGAAATAGACTTTATCAGAGACGTGTCCATATAGAATGAATATGCTTGATCTGTGCTTAACGGTTATGCTATGTCAAGTAAGTTACTGGACAACATTTATGGTACATATTGTAACAACGTAGCAAGACTGGTTAAATTCCTAAATTTAACCTCATAAAAGGTGATTATTTTATGCAATAAAAGGTATACTTAATATTTAATATTGGGCGGATCTAAGGACTAGAGCACGTTTTGGGTCGCCGGTTGCTTTTTTTTCGGAAAAATATATTTTTTTCTTTTCAGTTAACTTGACAGGGTGTTTTGAAACTAACTCCTGCCCTGCCATAGGGCTTCCAGTCACTGTGCCCCAGCCCTCGAATGGGTCAGTCGACCAATAGACAGATACAAGTTGTTAATTAATGCATGCATGGGAAAAGTCCCTGCACGGGGCGGCCAGAGTTGACGGTCGACGTTTGAGAGCCTAATATAATTAGCTGAGCACACAACTGATACACGTTGGAGAGCAACCACAACTGTAATTACTGTTCAAACACATGTGATCTATTGAATGATCTGTTGGTCTCTTGTTTAGGTATTGTTGGCCTTTCTGTCTTTTGGCGTGTATATTATGTTGAAACTTAAAATTAAGTATGAAATCATGTTATTTCTACTATATTCCGAGCCTATAGAAAGATACGCAAAATCATTTCATAATAAATTACTTCCTAGCCCAATAACAACGTCTATTCATACAGTCAACATCGCAAAAACTAAATATTACAAGACAAATATCGAAAAATACAATTGACCCACGACGCAAATCTTGAACGCCACTTGGCAAAGTGCAGATGTTGAATGAACTAAAGTCTCTGCGGGCCGAACCTGATGAACCCTCGGGACTTTCTCGGAAGCTTTTATTTGTTGATTAATTAGTTATCATTTATTGATTACCAGTTAACAAATCTTGTTACAAGATAAATTCGGGCGCAATATGTAGTGTGCATGTGTATGCATTGTGTACGAATGTTAGAAATCATCCTCTCCCTGCTTCCCTCAACGACAAAAATCAAGACTTCAAGTAAATAGTAGGCCTATAGGTATGCGACATTTGTATGATGGTTGAAATTTAATTTTATTTTCAACTCCCGAACACTTATAAAGAGTGTAAACGGTGATCATAAATCAATCCTAACAGCCTCGTTCTCCTTAAATGGCCATATATGCTGTGGTTAATATGTCAATTTTTTAACGCCTAAACTCGAATGGAAGGATAAATTTAGGAAAACGCAAAAAATGAAATGATTTGTGAGATTTCAAACTTAAAATCTCTGTAAAATCAAAATTTCTAAACTTCACTCACAAACCAAAAATAACGCCTTGGAATGTTTTTTCTAAATTTATTAATATATAGCGATATTCTCTATCTGCTTTAATTGTGCGGTTTTATATATAAATTAATTTTAAAAAAAAGCTTCTAAATTCAAAACGTTTCCTCCAAAACACAGTTTATATTTGCAAGATTTTAGACATTCTTATTCGCTTTTAGAAAATGTATACTTAGAGGGGTCGTTAAGTATTAGATTGTTCAATGCAAAGGAAAAACCAGGATAAAAGTCAGGTCATGCGGGGGGAACTGTCCTGCTACCTTAATGTACTTAGATATGATATTTATTTTTTTTTTAATTTATTACTTTTTTACTGTTACCCTTTTGCTCAGTTTCAATAATTAAACTTTACACTTTTTATCGCGTCTTCAATTTATGTTTTATTATGCAGATTCAGGTCGAAAACTTAATAGAAAGTAATTTATATTTACATTGATTAGCTGTGATGTAGTGCACTTAATGTTAATGTTCGGCAAGACCATAATAGTGAAACCTCACCTAAACCAGGTTTACTGTACTTGATTAGGCTTATCTCTAAACTGTAGAATTTATTTTTTTATTCCGAATGCCTAACTGACCCCTGCTTTTTCAACCATGGACACCAGGATAATGATGAATGCGCAGCCCACCACTGTATAAAATTTAATGATATGATATGACTTTAGAGTGGTGACATTTTGACTAGGGCCATCGGTAACAAGTTTCATCTTTGCAAACTAAAATATCGACATTCAAGTAAAATTAGCCGATGAATATACTATTTCAATCAGGAAAATCTAGCATTAACTAGACTCCCACTGCTGACAGAACCTCAAGAATTGATGTTAACTTGATATTTGCAGAGTTCTGTTGATTATAAGTGCTGGGGGTAGCCATCCCGTTAGGATCTAGTGGTTCGAGATCAACAGCAGGCCTCTATTCATGATAGCGACACCTGGTATATTTGAAAGCTTTGATGTCAGTTGGTTGGTCCATGTATCCGTCAACTGCTCTTGTGTCTTTAGAAAAAAATCGAGTAAGAGCTGGCTGACCGAACCTATTTCAAAGAAACCATCAATAGACACCAATAAACGTTTTCAAGGTGCACGGCTTAGTTAGTGTCAGTAACATGTGAACCACGATGGCTCTGACGGCGGATTCACACCGATTAATCATGGTTTCTAGTAAGCCTATGAGCAGGAATACAATCGAACAATTTACCAAATCCGCTATCGCTATTACCAAAGATCAGTTATACAGGATGTAACAGTCTAGCACTCGTTCCCAATTGGAGGTAGATTCCTTACTGTTACCTGGATTATTCTGTGCAGAGATTTGTAAGGTGGGCATAAAAAGGGAAAATAAAATGATAGTATTGGCACAGATAAAGATACTGAAGAAGAGAAAGTCTTCTGTGAAAAAAACATGTCTTCTTTATTTATAAAAAAAAACTTTTTTCACATATTTTGATTTTACGTTAATTAAAAATTACTTATATTAAAAGAACCCTGGCCTGTTCTTTATCAGTTGCAGTAGTTATTACGAAGATTTGAACTTGGGATGGGTACAGAATTGACAAATGTTAACTAATGATTACTCCGCCCATCGGTTTTGCCAGGTGCATGAAAGACATTAGCTTTCAATCCATCCTGAATTTCGTTTCAGCAAAGTTCCATGATGCATAACCCGACTGTTGTCTTGACATAGTCACGACACTTGGAGCCCTATAAAGCTACATCTATAGAGCAAGATTAACCTTAGTCCGCTATCATGGTGTCCTGTGTAAGCTCTCAATTGGCTTTCAAATTCTACTCAGCTCTGCGCTTTCTGTAGGAAACAGTATTACATTTTGCCTTCAATCCATAAAACATTGACGTCACTGTTTGCGATTTTATATTCAATTATAATATATTACCATAGACTTTGACAGAACATGCAAATATTTCTTTTATTCAGATCGTGATCAGAATATCTCTTGGCATTATGTTGAATTATAGGTTGACAAACCCAGACTTTTTTATTTCAGTGATAAATCTAAGTGAAGGTTTTAGATTCAAACGTTAAAGAAAGAACTCTTTCTGTCAATGCGAGGGCTTTTCAGTTTGGTCAACACTGGGAAATCTGAGCAGTTACCCGGACATGTATGGTTTCAATGCATGCTGATCTCTATACCATTTTATAGGACAACATGTTGCCAATACTTCTTTAAACTGATATAGATTCCGTTAACAGACTAAAATTTGTCGTCGGAGCCTCCAAACCTTAGCTAGAATGCCCATATTAGTCATGTATTTAACATAGCTTCGATATGCAATCGTTGTATCTATCATATTGTCATGACGCCTCCAGAAATGATGATGTCGTACCCGTCAAATTAAAAAAAAAATCAATAATATACTAAAATAATTAAGATAGTAATAATAAAAAGATTAAGAATAATATGCTTGACAGACTTGCGGAAACAACTGAAAGTCTGTTTGCATTGGCTTGGGATGTTTGGTGCCCATAGGTGTATGTATCTGCTTTGTCAAATCATAATATAATCTTTAGAATATAAAGCCAATGTCGTAAGTATTGGGGTTTTGACGCTATACGGGTGGCACGTGTATTTGTCTTTGCCCCGTATTAGTCTCTGCAACTTGGCCAGGAAACCTGTTTACACACCTTTTGAGGAAGTATATGAATCTTAAAAGGACCTGAGTAAAAAATAAACATTGTCGTTCTTGGTACTATATGTTTGATAGATAAAGGCAGCAAAAGTACCATTTTTATCTTCTAACATAGTTTGAATATATAGTTAACAGTTTTAAATGTGCTACATACAGTTTATATGTGCTAATATAGATCTTATTATTTATTCGGTCGGTTCTCCTATGGGCTGTATAAATTCCTTCCATCAGGCAATTTGTGGCTTTGTATTATGGATTAAAATTCTGGTGACAAAAGCGTTCAAAAACGATGCAATCACAGGTAATATGTGATATAGGTCATCTTGTAAGGGTAAAGTGCCGAGATTAATCAGAAGTTAACCTTGACGACAGTGTTAAGATGGCTTATTAAACAGCTGGTATTCCAATATCAAAGAAATGAAAATAAACAAAACTACCCAAAGCTTACACGGTCACGATTGAGTATGCATATTCAATCTAGCCATTTATTCATTTTATTCTTATAAACTCAAAACATTTCGATTGTTATGTTAAAGGTAGGCTGTAAACTATAGCAATAGTATGGCCTACGTTCCCTCTTTGTAGGACCTCTATTAACACTAATAGTTTTTCAGATAGTGCCACTTTTTTAAAACATATGTAGTTATAATTGGTGCCGATGCTTCGAACCTGAGGATAACATCCATTTTTACGTCAGCAAAGCATAAACTAAAGCAGAAATCCCCTTAAAATTTAAGCTATTTTATTCAACTAAGTCAATCATTTTGGTGAAGTGCCAAAATTAATTTATTCAATGCCTGATTAAACAGTTTGCCTAAAATGTATTTAAAAAACAAAGAAAATATCCGTTTTAAACAGGTATACCATGTGTGTGTTTGACACAAAATTTATTCAGCCTAACCGTTACATTATAAAACAGGATAACGAATTCAAAGCCTGTACCAGGTAAAAATACAGTGTGATAATTAAATAACTAATTGAAATACATTTCATCCCTTGTAATTTAACCAAGTCAATAGAAGGTTTTTGTATATCAAATTTCTGCAAATGGTATGCAATTACAAGTACTAAAAAATATCATGGTTGATTGCCTGTATTGGAAATTATCCATTAACAAAGTTTTTTATATTATATAATTACATATCTCTATGATTAGTCTGTTATATTTAATTTTCAAGCCAGTATATTTACCATACCCTTTCTGTCCCTATTGCTAAGCATACTTTACCATTATTTGCTGAAATATATTCAAATACTGTTACAAAATTTACACATAACAACTGCCAACAACTTACATGTTCGTGCAATTTTGGTCATTTTGTCAGTTATATATGTAGTAAGCGTCATCTGACGCTTTTTTATGGATTGCGTCTGATTGTTACTGTAAACCGCCAGTTACAAAGTTATGCGTATGCATAACCTTCAAAAAATTAGATTTTATATTAAAGGATTCCGGCAGTTAGCTACTCTGACACCTATTCTTTTGTTTTTGCTGAAATATATTCAAATACTGTTATAAAATTTACACTTAACAACTGCCAACAACTGACATGTTCGTGCAATTTTGGTCATTTTGTCAGTTATATATGAAGTCAGCTTTATCTAATGCTTTTTTTATGGATTGCGTCTGATTGTTTCTGTACACCACCAGTCACAAAGTTATGCATATGCATAACCTTTAAACAACTAGATTTTTTATTATTTTAATCTCGAAATAGGTAAATGATAAAAATTTTTGCCAAATTAAAATAGAACTCTACAAGATATCGGCGCACACATTTGTCAGATATTGATTTTGTTTTTGCTTAATTAAATCAATTGTCAAATTGTCCATATTCTGCATGAAATTTGGAAAGAATTTGCAATACAATGTTTTGGAGGAGGTAAGTAGCAGAAAGTTACTTATCAGATCAGATTAATAAAACTCTCTGATTATGAGCAATTTCGGTGGAAATCCAGTTGACAATATATTTTTTAAATTAAATTTAAAACATAATGAGTCCATAGTGCAATCTGCAAAAAATGGAACCAATATGTAGTCAAACATCGTATCACCACACAATCTATCGGTGATACATGTGTGCAAACTTTACCAAAGTATACAGCAATCGGTAAATATGTTATCTGCTGATAACGGAACCTACCTATTTACCTCTCATTCTGTCAGTGTCTGCAAGGATTCTTGTTTGGTTTCATTGAAAAGTTCTTGAGTGATACCACGATTGTGTCGGAAGGGTCTCCACAACCCAGCATGTAGGTAGGTATGATGAAAGGCTTACGAACAAATGCATCGAGATATAAGGCTGGACTTACTCAGAATGTATTTTATTATACACTGCATTGTCAAATTTCCGGTACATCTCATCCTGTTTTTTTTAATACTGGATGGAACCAAAATAAAACAAAACTTCTTATAAATAGGGATGTCATTTTGAAGGCATCATGAAAAAGTAGCTATTTTATTAGACTTGTCACTTTATATTCATTAACAAAATAATAATATGGTCGTTGACATTTTTTCTCAAGTATTATATTCAACAATATGAATTAGTCTCTGACATTAGCGTCTAAATAAAAATCAATCTCAAATACGTTGTTGGAACAATGACTACCTATTCGTGGAAACATGACTAGATATGACACCTGGATATGTAAGCAAAAATTGCACCATTTATGCTGCAAGGATGTTCCCCAGAAACACAATACAGGTATCAGTTGTTTACATCAATATACATGAGCAGGCGCCAAACAGATAACACGCCCTCCACAACAAAGTATGTTTAATATAATTCGAAATGTAGATAAAGACGAAGTATAACAAATCAATTGGCCGGCAAATACTGTCTTCCTGTCAGTTAGATAAACTATGTATATAAAAAAGTTGAAGAAACCCTGAATTTGTTTCCAACATATGTTTTTACGCAATTGTATAAAGACTCATTATCTATGAGGATAACATATATTCTACTAAAAATGTAAAATGTATTTTTTTCTACAGGTATCAAGCAAAATATATAATCCGCTATATGCTTAGCATAAATTTGAGTTAAAATGGTATTTTGATTCAATGCACAAATAATAACTGAATAAATAGTACATAAAGACTTCTTTGGGAGGATAAAGTGACACGTCATCGTCAAAGCAGAAACACGTATAGAGAGAACTATACCAGTTATTCCATATATTTGTCATAATAATTATATTACCTACAACAAAACATATTTTGACTTAATTCACCCGAGAATGAAAACCACTTCGTAACTTAACACATTGACTAGATGCCCAATTGTTATATTGCGTTGCGTGTCCTACATTATTGATACTTTCAGAAGGGTTGTTTGGTTTTACCGGGTATTGTTGCTACCGGTAAATAATAAATCTTATAAAAGTTCAAAATTTTAAATGAGAATAATATTTTATTCATTCAGGGATATCAAGTGGGTTGAACTGACAGTCTTATGGCATGACTATCATGGCATGTATTGATGTACTGTTCTGTATGCTGACGAGAATCCAGGAGTACATTATGTGTGACCATTGCAGTGCTAGGGATGCAACAGATCGATTGAAATTATCGTGAGTGAAGCTCGGGAGCATATTTAATAAATTGGATGTATCCAATTTACATCCCCTAGTGCAATGACAGTAACATCCTAGTGGAACGAGCTACACGGCGTGCAATATGACAGGATAAAGCTATCATGTGGTCGACCAGCTGTGCAAATAGACTTACTCGAAAGCTTTATACCCACCATTCCCCAATAAAACCACCCTTTCATATGATTTATCGATTTAGTACCCCACCAATTGTGTCAATGACTCATAGAGCTCGTAGGTCTTATAGACTTCTTTATTAAAAATGCTGAACTAATCTCGTGAGTATTAAACAACAGTAAGAGGTCATACATTCAAGGTGTTTGATATAGCTTTTAATATGAAATGAAAATAGTACCTGATATATATCAAAATGATCTAATACCTCCATTTTGCCAAAATTCAGGCATGCTTTAATGTTTTTTCATAAATATCATCCAAACAAGAATTTCTTTCCCGTGTAATCACGACATTGGTTTGATGCTTTGTAATTTCTTAACAGGCATTATTCCCATTGACCACTAATCTGTGTTACCATTATTCACCTTATCATCACTACGGTCAATCTCTTAACCGCTTGGCGAAGTCTTACCCCTATCCCTGAAACACCTTCTTTCGATAGGATACTGTATTAAAGACATACTACGAATCTACAGGCTAAACACATATTTTCATTTAGTTAACAGATAGTTGTTTGTCTAGATATTAGTTTAACAAGTTTATTCAGATCACCTTTCTCTGTGTTTTTATTTTCATGTTGATATCATGTTTAACGATGGCCATCTCTGTATTCTAACATAGGCCATAGTTGGTACTACTTTGGTTTCTTTAACTAACTAATACCTTGTAAGAGGTATGTGATCAGTCAAAATGGTAAATTTTCTCCCACTCAAATACTCGTAAAATTTCTTTGTTCCAAATACCAAATAACCTTTTTCTAAACTGGATAAAGTTCTGGAAGCAAATGCAATTGGTTGATCCTTGCTATCACTGGTCGGATGCAACAGAACTGCGCCAACACCATGTGGTGATATATCACAGGCAAGTATTAGTTCTTCGTTTGGATCATAATGCACCAAGACCTTCTCAGCGTTCAACATCAATTTTGAAGTCTTGGACGCTTGTTCTTAAAACATGTCCAATTCCATTCCACTGCTCACCCTTTTCTTAGCAGTCTGTGCAATTTTCTAATACCGATGCTAGGTTAGGAAGAAATCTTACATAATAGTTCAGTATTCTCAGATTTTAACTCAGTGATATTGGCAGGACTCTGGACTTCTTGATCTGCTCTAACCTTTTCTTGCAAGGGGTGTAAACCTTCCTTGTCAATTTTGTAACCCAGATAACACACTTAAAGAACTTGGAAAACACATTTTTACGGACGAAGTCTTAGTCCTGGCTCTTATCTCTAGACGACAGTTTTGTGAGTTAAAACCGCCCTGTTCTGTTTTCCGAGTACACAAAGTGTCATCTAAATTGACAACACAAACCTGGAATATCACCTACTTGAAACTCCGAAGGGTAATCTTGATACAGTCCCTTTTGTGTATTGATAGTGACTAATTTCTTTGAGTCCTCATCCAGTGGGATCTGTAAATATGCCTGGCTCATATCCAGTTTAGTAAAGGTTACCCTCCTGCTAACTTGCTATAAAGCTCTCCTATTCGCGGTATTGGATAATTCTCTGTTTTTAGCAACTAGATTTACTGCGAGACGATAATCTCCGCATATTCTTACAGTGTTATTAGGTTTCAACAGCGGAGCTATGAGACAAGCCCATTCTGAGTATCACACTGGTTAAATTACACCCTCAGATTCTAGCCGATCTAATTAATAGGCAACTTTAGCCTTCAAGGAGAAAGGAACAACACGCAGCTTATGAAACCTCGGCGACTCGGCGATTTTATAACAGCCAAGTTCTGCCTTGAACACATCTGAGTTTCGAAACTAGGTCATGAACTTACTGATTACTTTAAGACACTGTCACAGAATATGTCAGGCCAGTTAAGCTTAATATGTTTAAACCAGTTTCTACCAATCAGACTTGGTCCCGAACTGTTTATTACCAATAAAGTCAAACGATTACTTTGATTCTCCTTATAAACTTGGACATGTATCTCACCCATAACTGGTATAGTTTCCTCAGTATAGGTCTTCAGTATTGCAGTATTGTAAGTTCAATTTATGGAAAGTTTCTGCGCTAATTACAGACACCGCAGCCCCTGAATCAACTTTCATATCTTGATCAATGTTGTGCATCTCCACATTCACCCGTATGCCACTGTTTACACCGGTTTTATTTCCCACATGGAACATAGTTTCCATATCATCTTGTTTGATAGACATATTAGACACTGTCTATTGTGTTTTCAAGTTAATTGCTTGAGCTCTACTAACTCCGCCTTTAGCACGGTTGGAGGCTTTCCTGGGTTTTCTACACATGGTTTTATATGACCACAAGCACTTCAGTTACAACATTCAGCCTCCCTAAATTTACATTTCCTTAAATCATGTAAGGCTCCACATCTCGAACACGTCTTGTTTCTCTGGCTTCTATGTGATACGGTTCCACATTTACATGGTTTGTTACAAGTTGTGAAGGTTATGGACATTACCAGTACTAACACTTGTTTCATCATCCCTCGCCCCAACCACAAACCTGTCACGAAGCATGTCTTCCAGGGCGTCGCCATATTGTCGGTCCTCAGTGATTCGCCTAAATTCTACTGCAAAACAGCAACAATTTCTCCCGGTTTTCAGTACCTGGAGTTTAACTTGTACCCTTCCATAATCACTGATGCCCCGGGGTGCTGCTTTACCGGTACAGTCAGTTGAAAAAAAATAGTTCTTCTATCAGGCTTCTCCGGTGAGAGAAAATTCCTGATAAGTCCATAAATCCCACCCCCCCCCCATTGTGCTAAAAAAATGGCGCGCTGCTTCACCTGGTTTGGTTTCAGTTTCTGTTACTTTTTTTAAATTATGATAGGGGACTGCTTTAATCTAAATAAAATAAACATATTGTTAATTATAGAATTTATTTGGAAAATATTGTAATAAAGTAAAACTCCAGGACATCATAAAGCCATTTTCTTAGACATATAATTTTACCATCATAAACAAAATAACAGCATAATCCTGGACATTTTATTTCAAATATGTTTTTGCAAATTTATTGAAGAAGTCCCTGACATTAACGGCTAAAGAATAATCTCTAAACTTTCAAAAAGGATGTTCACCAGAAAAACACAAAACTGGCACTAGCTGTTTGCACACATCTACCTAAGCGTGGGCCAAACTAAGTCACATCAAATACTCATTTCATCTGGACCAACGTGTAAATAAAGGCGATAAATTAAAATAAATTACCCAGCAAATACTCTTTTCCTCAATGAGTGAATGTTTTGTAAACAGCCACAAGTATAACCACTGAGATATACCATATCTATAAATGCATGTCTCAAACACTGTACGACATGTGATCTGTATCGGCAACCAGTCGATATATATCTAGAATATCATTCAGCAGCAGCCGTAATCCATATGTTCTCTTTGTGAATGGTATATATTTACTAAAATTGTAAAATGTATATCTTTATCTGCAATATCAGGTATCAAGCATAATATATAATCCTCCATATGCTCGGATTTAATTAAACCGAAAACGATTTATGTGTTCAATGCAGATGTACATCTTTGATTTTTAAAGAGTTTATCATCTCATGGTAGCTAGTTATGAGAGTAATAATGATAGAGTGCTGGTATTCAATATCTACATATGTAGCGTTTAAATTATACCAGGAGAGGCTTCAGATTTACCTCGTGTGGTGTTCTCCTACTGATGGCCCTGCCACTTCAGACTACTGATGAGGCGGTTGTAGACAGTGTATCAAAAACCTAACTGATGTATAAATATATCTCGAATTTTTCTTACCAACAGGCAATGCTTCGGTTTATGGTTGCGTTTTAGCTAATCCAATTCAGATATATATTTGATTTCTATGTTTAGAAAGTCCAAAGAAACATTTGTCTGGCATACATTTCCTATAGCAAAAAAATATCTTGTTATCCTAATACATTTGAGTGCGTTAAAACGAGCAAAGGACTAATTCTGCTTTGACATGCCGTTGTGACTTTTCTACACCCATCCGAAGTGATTATTCACTTGGTCTATCATGATTTAGAGTTACCATGTGAATTTAATAATCGCAAATAGAAGTTGTTTCCTTTCACTAATATTGAGGTGAGCTTTATTGAGATTTTATTTTTTTAGTTCTTGTTGATACTCTTCGACATTTGAGTTAATAAATGATGAAAATGTACGTCGACTTCCCAAACTCTTCTATTAATTCATTCCACTTCAGAAGCAGAATGTGATTTTTCAAATATCAGCAACGAAATACTGCCGGTGAATGTGCAACAATTGTTTTCAAAATTCTCTGTCTGCGTATTCGTCAACTTTTTATTTACAGCAAGGAATATGTTCAAGAATCTTATAGTTATTTCTCGACATTATGAAACCGTTAGGGGAGAGTAGAAAGTTCAAGTTTAGGGTAATGGTATATCAGTGCCACTGCTTTTCAATTAAATGCTGGCCTCTGTGATTGAGAAGTGTTTAAATTGAAATCATATCATATTTTTTTATTCTAAACTTCGGATTCACTCATCACATTATGAATTATAGCTTAAAGTAAAATACAACAAAGCTTTAATTTTGTCTTTCATGGAACACCCCGGTTATGAATGATACATATGTGCACCCCGGTTATGAATGATACATATGTGTTATCATTACCAAAGTACACAGCATAGATACGTTGTTCTCTTCAGAGCTATCTCCCTGATTATAGTGATTAATAAGATGCTTTATATTTTGCGCAGTCTGTGTCATTCATTAATAATTGTTCAGTTCATATCTGCCGTTTGTGTGGAATGATTACCGAAGGGTGACCGCCCCACGGCGTGAAGAATAGTATAATGAAAGTTTCTTTATTGTATCTTTGCGAATACTTTAACCCGGCCAGGGTTATATCAAGCATATGTAAACTGCAATATAACGGCTCGGCAATATAAATTAAAATTGTTTGGTCCGTCAAACTGGATTCTTCATTCTTCCCATTTGATTTATTTAAAATGAGTTATAACTTATGAAATTCAATTGAAGCTACTGTGATTAAGAAAGGTGAATGATTTTTTTTTTAAATATTTATTTCTTATTACATATTATTTGATATTAATTATTAATTATTAAGATTAATACATACTTACTGTAAAGTAAACACTTTCTTTGATGCCTGCATTGTAATGGTTTTTATGAGTTCTTTTTGTCCATCCTTTAAAGAGACCATACAATTCTAAAGATTTCCTATATTTGGTTTAAATTACAAAGATAAGTGAGCATACATTGGTGACTGCCGGATTGTAAATCCTTTCATTCACAACTCAACCTCGATTAATTTGATTCACAACAGGACCATCACTGACAGGGAAGGAAACCTGAGGAAGCCAAGTGGTTAAGGCACCCGACCGGAAATCGGAAGATCATAAGATCGTTTCCCATCGTCAGTAAAATGACTTTTCTGTGTACACCATTTCCGTATATATATATATATATATATATATATATATATATATATATTAAGCCCCATTAAAAAGGTTCATATTAAAGTAATTACCATTGGTGCGATGTACTGAGGTAATATTTGGTACAGGTAATATTTTGGTACCACGTTCAGCCAGTTGTGCGTAGGGACTGATTACAAAATCGAGAATGTATCTCTGACATTTCCCGAATCTGTTTTGTAGACAGACTGCTTATATAAATCACACCCTGTATATATATATATATATATATATATATATATATATATATATATATATATATATATATATATATATATATATATATATATATATATATATATATCATTAACCCTGACATCAACCCAATAACATGCCAGTAAATGTTGAATTACGTATTTATAAATACCTGTACAGATTCGTCCCGTCCCGCTCCAAATAACAGTACAACAAAGGCTATGATGAAGACACTTCATACTAAGTACCGTTCATAAGGTGTTCTTGACAAATTTAATATCAAACGATGGTCTTGTAAATTTTCTTGTGCAGCATACTTGTACGAGACTTATTTTACATTCAGTGTGATCAGGCAACATATAGTAGTGGTCTACAAAATGGATTTAAAGCTGAGTATAATAATACCAGTGTAAAGCTGCCTGGATACACCTATGATCATATATCCTCGTCAATGGCATGAAATGTTACCCATGTTGTTGCAAAAATGTAACTGTTTAATTATATTTTTTTAAATTGTAGGATATTATATTTTTGGTAAAGATTAAGTTATTTGAAATATTATATGACCAGACAAAAGACATCGCTGTTGTGTCAGGTGCCGTCGTCAGTACAAGACATGGTATATATTTATAACATTTTATACAGGAAATTTATATTTATAAATCATTTATTAAAGAAAACTAATATTCACAATGTAATGGGATACTGGGTTGATGTGAATTACACACTTTTTTTACACAGGCCTGTATCCCATTATGATAGCCAGGATTGTTCAGAATTAATCGGATTATTATGCTGTAGCAAATTAACATAATTAGATGTACAAGCCAAATATACTCTATGTATATACATTATTTCTCACAGAAAGCACACTGCAATAAAATGATTGAAGGTGGCGCCACCAGTTTTGTGTACGAGAAAACCATCAAAGATATATGGACATGCAAATTGTCAGGCAGCTGCTTTAAACCACTCTTCAGCTAGGTGCACAGATGCCTGAAAAAATTGTTGGTGGCGCCACAAGTCTTGTATACAACGAAACTATCCGAGATGTATCGGTATGCTTAATTTCAGGCTTATACGTCAAATCAATTCTGAGAAATACACAGTACCATACAGTGCATACATTATTTTAGGTGGCGCCACCAGTCTTGTAAATGACGAGGCTGTCCGATATGTATAGATATGCACAATTTCAGGCTGATATATCAAATCCCCCTGAGAAATAAGCAGGGACAAAACACTGTGCAAAAGTGAATGTAGTTGGCGGCACAACATCAAAGTTACATGGACCAGTTCATATGTCAGGACGATACATCAAACTTGTTTTGGTGTACTGGGCACATTGCAAATGCAGCTACTTTATGAGTAAAGCTATTTACAGATGCAGACACAATCTTGACCTGATGGTAAATCTGTTTACACATACTAAAAGAATTTGGCTAAACTGCTTTTCGTCAAGATGACATATTCATAAGATTTTTATCAAATTTTTATGAATAATAAAAGATGTAGTCTTTTCATTCTTAAATGTCCAATAATTCTGCCAACAATCATTTAAATAAACTTTTTGCACAAGCGGTATCGTGTTAAAACCATCTTCTTTTTAGATTTCCAGTTTCATCACATCTGAGTAAAGTTTTCTTCCAGATAGAATGTGTTTAGATGGGAGTTCATGTAAAAGCCTCTTTATAACCAACATATTAGCACGTAATTCATAATAAAGTTCACATGTGTATCTCTGGTTATTATGTATTGTCTTCAGACAGGACAAAGATTGGTATGTTTCAGCTATACATAACAACATAGTACTGAAACCTGGTGAGAAACTCACTAGTGTGACCATTTGGGAGAAGCAAAAATAAATACATACAATTAATATTACGACCACAGCTGGCATTGTATTCACATGTGGAGGCTACAGAGAGAAAAAAAAATAAAAAAAAGCTCAAATAGTTTACAATTTTGTATTTCCATGTTGTCGAACGATTTGAACACCAGTTGATGTATAGACAGCGTGATACTTACCTGAAATTTATCTGCAATAAATTTTGACAAGAGCAACACACATCGCATGTATGTTCAAGCTGATGTAGGATCTCATAGGTGTACGGCAATATTGATGTTTACTAAACAAAAAAGGCCTACTAAAGTGTTACCATAAAGTAATTATTAAGTCTATTTAGAGGGATATAATTATGATTTTTGGTGTCAATTGCTATAGTTTATGCAAAAAGTTGAAAAATATAATTTGCTTCTCGGTATTCTAAAATGAATTGAACTATGGTTGTAAAGCACTGACAAAATATATCCATATTCCCTTCCGAAGACTTAGACATATGAGAATTGTTCTTCAGACTAGTTACTGCAACAATGCACAGTCGATTCATTTTTTTATCTTTATAATACGTGAGATAATTAGATACCTTACAGTTATTGATGTGTTAGAACAATCTTGCAGTTATTGATGTGCTGGAACAGAATCAGAACATACGTATCTTATCTCCTGTGAGACTAATATATCTTTGGTTTACATCGAGCGTCCCCCCGAGTATGAGGCACCATAACCCTTGTTACAGGTGCTCTTTTTATTATGTGACACGGGCGTAACTCCTGTTGTGGCGCCCGTGTCTGGCCGCGTATTACATTCTATGTTTAATCCGTACTGGTTGAACTCTTGTTGTCATGTAAGCCTTGGGTTTTCACGCCTGGTCGTGGGTCATGTGATGACATTGGTGTAAGGGGATACACACGGCTATGTTTTCTCCATAATTCCTGAAATGCAAGATCTTATAGACTGTTCGAGAAGTGGAAAATTCTCGGCTTGAGGTGTGAAGGTATATAAAGGGGCAGTGCTTTAGAACGGGCAGGGCAGAGAGCAGAGAAGATTCCAGCGGATGCAGAAGCGTGTGTCAGATTCTAGGACCTTATCCGACGAATGCGGCAATTATACATTTTCAAAGACTTTCTCCTGGATTTTATGCATTTGGACTTCAGTATACTTTCAGGGTGTGGCAAGAACTTTCCACTGGACTGTCATTCTCCGGGAGTTTACATTTAAAGGACTTATCATTGTGTTGGTGTTGGTATCCAGGTACTGTGCGCATTGTTTTTCTATGTGATTGTATTGCCTTGTTGTTATACCGCTGTTTTACTGTATAATTATATTGATTTAGTGTATTGTATTGTTAGGGTTGTTTTAAGAATAAATTATAGTTATTTGTTAACAAAAACCACTGACTTCTTTATTCATTCCCCTAGACATTTCCCGCTGCCTTGTGTTACAGAATCTGATTTTTTTATCTCCGTTACAAAATTTGTGTTCATCACGCATACGTGGTCTGTTTATATTAGGTTCGTAACACCCTAACATACACTTTCAATGGTCAAGTTAAATTACTTCATTAAATATCACAATGGACTTTTGAGATAAGGCAATTTCTTTAAGATTATATACAGAATAACAAATTTAGTGTAAAGCAGTCTGAAAAAATTACATTTAGATGCAACCTCATGAATTAACTCATCTATATAAGTTGGTGGTGTTAACTTAAGCGTGTTGTTACTTTGTGCGTTCATACCAAATACATAGCATTCACACAGATTTCGCTTTGCCTTCTGAGTTTGGCAAAACCGAGTGACCAACTAAACCTGCCCTCACAAAACCTCGTGGCATAAAAACCTCACGTAACCGTGCATGATAAGGTTATGCTTCTAGACAACGCGTCTGCAGTTCCATTCTTTTCAGCTTGAACATGTTTTCTCGAACACACAAAGCCACATATAACACATGCTTTTAACCTGTTGATGCCCATGTTTAACTAATTTAGACTTTAGATGTACTGACGGCTCCGTTTCCTTTGTTTTCTGTCCTAAATCAATCATATTTGTATCATTCATATTGATTCTAAATTTCTTGCTCGTAGTGCCGTGTTAACGTCTTTGCATGATATTTACATATTATACAAATCCTTACCTTTTCCGAACGCATGCTGCATTGACCTAACGAAACAAAATAAGTGCCTTATACCAAGATAAGCAAGCGTACATTAGTAAACAATTATAAGATCATCCATCTGAAGAGAATATGCCAGGCTGCCAGATGTTTCCGCCTTCAGCGTTACCAATTATTAACTTCTTTCATTGATATATTATTAGCCGATTGCTGTGTACTAGGGTAACGTTTTGGCACAGGTACCATCGACGAAATGTTGTCGTGACCGATTGATTGAAAATATCCAGAATTTTTCAAATAAGGTTGTAGTAATACTGAAGGATCCCTCTACACCAGCTTACTTCAAATTGTGTTCAGACAGGGATCATTGATGGAAGTGTATGTTCTGCATATAAAATGCCCGCACTGCACTGAGGACTCTACTTCTATCAGTAAAACAAAGCCTAGAGGGCAGACAATTCTAAATGGAACCTTATCAAGATATTTGTATTACCTGAACTTTTAACTTCCGTCGACCTCCCTTTACAGATATTATACTATAGAACAGCAAACAGATATTTCCGGAGAGTTAGGTGCGGGAAGTTTAACCATGCGACACTGATAGTTATCAGCTTCAAACTGGATGTATAGGCCTTAAGTCATAAATCACCATGTCACTTGTTTATGGGTTCCGGAAATCTTACGTGATTTAAAACTCTACGTAATCATCATGACACATGCATATGGATAACTTTATGTTAACAGAACATTTAAACTGGTAAAATTGATACGTATGAAGAGGAAAACCCCATTCTAAATTAGCCGTCATGCAGGACTCACGGTGTATCTGAAATTATTGATAACCATAAGAGTCCCCCTAACCTAAATAGTGCGCCTTAACCCTAACTTCCTTGAACTTTACAATATCAAGTGCAAGGTTCGAAATTCGTTATTTTTGCCACAAGGCAAAGTATTGCTAGTGGGCATTTGTTTTACTTGCAATTTCAAACAGCAATTTTTCTTTAACATATTTTATTATATAGAGTTTTATAATTTTTTCTAATATTTATATTTAATAACCTGCTTAATCATGATCTTGACCTTGTATGGTATTGTAATGCATCTGTGGATTTATTTGTAGACAAATGAATCAGCCTCGGTTGCTTTTACAATAGCCTTAAGTTTAAGTGGTTTGTGTCACGGTTGTACAGAACAATGGTGACGTAACTAGCAAAGTCTTTCTAATGGCATAATGTGAAAAATTATTAGAAAATTGCTACAGTGATAGTAGAAAGCTTGCTACCATAATCGTGTTTTATATGCAGAACCATTCAATTACCTGAAAAATTTAATTGTGATTGAGACTATTGCAAATTCTTTAGATAAAACAGTTTAATAAATTTTAAATTTTTCCTCATAACTTTAGATAATTTAAACTTACATGGCTTTTGTTCACTTTTTATTCACATCGGGCTTTTACCCTGACATTCTAACATTTGATGTTACCCTTATATCGAAATAGCTGTTCGGTGATTGTTATCATTATTTATCATAAACATTTAAAACTTTGCTCGTATTGTGTCTCACACGATCGCATGGTTGGAGAAACATGTTGAGAAGCTGAGAGTATCCTCTACTGTTTAAGATGTTTGAACATGGAAACTGAAATGCTCCATTACCTTACAACTGATGCATATGACTGAATCAAGGGCAATTATTTTATGATGCGTGCAGATACTTATCCTGACGTTTGACATTTTATGAGGTAATAACTCAACCCCCTTTCTGCTGAATGAAGGTACTCCTATATTTTCAAGCTTCTGTGACTTGTCATATCTGCAGAAATTGTTGTTTGGTTGCCCAAGTTTTATTTACATATATCTTTGGTATAGTCAATATTGGCTTCTCATAATGCTTTGCATCTATCTAATTCAAATGTCCATTCTACAAAAAAAAACACTATAACACTATTTACCATAGTATATGGTGTCTTATACTGTTGCTGCAAGAGTTCTTTATCAGCTGGGTTTGTTGAAATCGAATGCTAGTGATATTATTGATTATACAAATACAAAGATTTAGGCCACATATGTAGGAGATAATACAAAGATTGAGTGCATTAAATCTGGGAATTGCTGCAAGGAAATACGCAAATACCCTTCTGCCTCTGAACAAATGTTACAAATTATACAACACGTACAGGAAAGGTTGTGTACGGTTAAACATTTTAGGTGATATCTAGTTTGACATTAATATTTGAAACCTGCAATAGCCGCTTTCATAAAATGCAGATGCGGAATGTATATTAAAGTTCTTAATCTATCCTTGACATGTACAGTGTCCATGTTAGGCAAGAGTGCTTTTGGTTGATTTATTACCATTATATGAAAATGCATTAATGCTACGATCTCCGGTAGGGATTTTTGTTTAATATAATATATCACACGATAATTTGTTCAAAATATGGTAATCAAAGTATACATTTTGTCGAGAGGTTCTTGCATGCCAGTGTAAGTACAATTATATATTATACTTGTCCAAAAACGGAGGAATAGGTTTTTGATTAGCTCATATGGAATACTTCTTTAATTAATATGGATGGGAAAGTAAGAATGTATAAAAATTGCAGGAATACACAGTGGCAGTGGCAGTTTGTTTGAGAAAAGAAATAAAACAAGGTGTGTGAGATTCACACAGAAATAAAAAGTCAACTGCACAGTAAGAATACATGAATACTTATGTATCTATTATGGAATAATATGTCATTCCCCTTCGGTGGAATTAGTTGATATTTGAAAGTAAATTAGAAATTACGCAAGATGATAAAATTGGAATATAATCAGCATTCCGAAAGTTTTATTAGTTATATACCGACTGATTTTCAATTGCACCAGATAGCTATTTTGCAAAATGGGCAAATGATCTGAATTGAAAAGGACACTGTGTTTTGCAACCCTTTGTAAAACTTGCGAAATTCTCAGACTGACTATTTGAGAATGTACGCAATGCACACATTTGGAGTTGCCCGTGCTGTTTTATGGACTACAGAAAAGATACCGGAGCCTTTCTTGATCACATATTTGTATATGCATCAGAATATCATCTGAGTGACTGTGATATGCATGTAAATTATAAAACAAAAAGGAAGAAAGTGGAGGCCAGTTTATCAAAGTATAATAAAACACATTTAATATTTTTTTTCAATATTTTAATAATTCTATTTTCACGGTTTATAAAATGTAAGTGCAACAGCAACTGTATTTAGGCATAAGAGTTTGTACTGCATTTGTATAATTTTCCATTATCAAATCAGGATAAGCAAATTCGGTACACACTGTACGGTGTAATTAATGAAAATTGTGGCCTGATTCCACTAAATTGTGGAATAAGGCAAAATGATGATATGCCTGAATTTCATTAAAGTTTGATTAATGAAAATATATTTCAATAAACAGGTAAGACCTTAGATCAGATGTCCTATAAAATAAATCAGTGGGTTGTAAATATGTCAAAGGTTACGGGGATCCTGTCATGTGACCAACAGAGGCGCCACATTGAATGTATAATCAAATAATAGACCAGTGTAGCGAAATGTCATGATTTACGAAGATTATTTTATGTATCATATTTTGATGTCAATTTTGGCCAAATGCATTTGTATTTGCATGTACATTTTGGACATTTACATTTGTATTTAAATGCGGGTATCTTGAAAGAACATTTCCATTTGCATTCATTTCCAAAGCTAATGTAGTGAATTTATATTTGCATTTGGAAAAAAACGCTTTGCATTTACATTTACAGTTGGAGTCAGATGTCATATATAAATTCTTTTAAATGGGGAAAAGCAGCGGTAATTTTAAATTTTCTACCAAGGGCCCAGTTGAGCATCAGAATGCATATGTGATTTTTTTGGGGGGATAATTTTTTGGTGGAGGTAACCGCCTCCATTTTTTATGCTGACTTATCTAATTCTTAACCTAAGTATGTACATCTGCAGAGTTTCCATTTCGGTTTGGGACTACTTAACAGGGCGGGTAGCACTCGCGTCCTATCATTTTTTTTTTTTATTTTGTATCCTGGTGTCACCCAAGCCCGGTGTCTACCGCACCTGTTGGTCCTGGGTGTGTAATCATCCCCATTGCTGGGTCATTACACCGAGGAACCCCACAAAGACGCACTCGTATGTGAGTGATGACTGGCAGTGAGGCACAGCCTTCCAATAAAGCCTGCAGATCGCTCATCCTGGGTAGGGCCGACCGTGAAAAACTTCACCGCCTCGGCTGATATTCGGACCCAGGATCTCCCGGCTTTGAGTCCTGCGCTCTACCCCTGAGCCATAGAAGCCGGTTTACATATCTGAATTGTTAGTATATCACCTAAAAGTATTCCTCATAAAATTATATACTCTCCTGTAATAGGTGAATAGAATTAATACACATTTATGTACATCTATACAGATCTCGTTTGATGTCAACTGAACCAATCCTGCCATTGAGCTTGCAACTTCCAGGTACATTTGATTTGCTCATAGGGGCCAAGCAAGGCTAGCCTGTTGGCACTCCAATTAGTGTGGGAGCATATGTCACCGAGTATTTTTTTTTTTTTTTTTTGTAAAAAGTTGACACCCTACATTTTTTTATCCTTTGGTCTAAACCTATGCAAAAAAATATTGTGCCCATTTTTCTAAAGGGGTTCGGTCATTTTTCCTTATCAATTTTTAGTTTAGAGCAAAAACTGAGGACCAATGTGTAATAATATGTATTTGAGAGGAAAATCTTTCAACATAACACCTCACAATGGCCAGTGTGGTACGTTAACTTTCAATAACTTGGACTAGATAAATTGCAAATTTCGAGACCATTCATAGAGCGCAAAACCTCCGCCAACACTTGGATCCACATCAACATACACCCAAATTTTAACAGACTATATAACCAGGAAAATATAATTAAATAATCAAATCAGTTGTTCCTAGGCCCAAGGTCCATGGTTCTACAAAATTTCATTGAAATCCATAGAAAATATGTGTTGAGACAATATAGATTCTGTTGTAATTTGCACAATGGGTAAGGCGGACCACTTGCTGATTTCAGGTAACCTGAATTGTATACACTATCGCTCCATGATCCCTGGATTTCACTGATGGATAAATATTTAGCCTTATTTACATAGAACATATGAAAATGACCCTGTTATACTTCCATTATGATTTTGCTATTTTGTCAATCCATTTTCCAATCATCACATCACTGACACCATTATCACGCTCTCGCAGATAGTGAATTCTTAGAAATCCATCTCTTTCGATTAGTTTATCCAAAAATATATACAATGGTTCTTAATGAATTTTAAGTATTCTTGTGAATATTTTGGGCATGAGTCAAGAGATTTATAAAAAAAGGTTTAGGCGGATTATTTATATTTTATACACAACAGGAAATAGGGACAACTTAGTCTGTATATTTAGTTCCAGATCCTCTCTCACATCGCACAGATCCATCCAAAGGTTTTAGGAGATGGTCACTAGTCCACAATTCACAATGTTACTAGGTTTTATTCAATTGTTGTAGCTAGTGTGTGGACGTGTTAACTAGCAAAAGAATGTACAATGCTGACCATCTAATGTCAACCAACTTCTTTGTGCGGGCAATAACATATTATTTAGGAACAAATACACCTTCTGTGGGGCAGCTGTTAGCATAAATCATTTTACTCTTTATTTATAATATTTTGTTAGCTGTTGACATCAGATAGTTCACAGTAGACAAATATGTACAAACATTCACCTTTAGGATGAGACGAAAAGAGCAGACAAGTATGACTTAATGAAAAGCATATTATTTTATATAAAAAAATGCATTGAGGAGACTGTCAGGGATAAACTTGTAGGATGTTTTTTGAAAATGTATCAAAATAAGGTTCTGTTGAAGAAAACAAAGGAAATTTCTTTTTAAATTAAATATTAAATTGAATCATAAGTCAGGAGTGTCACATTGAGTCATATCATAATTTCCTATACGTGTTTGTATATATTCTTCTATCTCATCCCCCGTAGGTAAGTTTGTAAATGATTTCCTTGGGCGGGATGATTTTTTTATATTTCAGGGAATATGAAATTGTAGGCATTTAGGCTATACCAGATTAAGAATCAAAATCTTAGCAGACACAAGACATAAACTGACATATAAAAACATAAGCTGTTCCATTCGTATGAGCAAGATTGGTACAGCATTCTTCCAAATCTTTCGTTTTGAAAACAGTATTTTATATACTATGAGTTGCAGCCGGGTTTTACTATCTGTTTAATGCAAGCTTAACTTTATATACATGTAAGAATGAAGATAAACTATTTTGACAATTTTTATTATATCAAATGAAATATGGGATGGCTATCACTTGATATGCTTTATTTGCTAGAGTCATTAAATACAGGGCATTTCAGATGCAGAAGCTGAATGTATTGGTTGGAGCCTAGTTTTGTTTTATATTTGATTTCCTGGTTTTATATTTGAAATCCTGGCGGATTTTATTCTGTCCATACCTTGATTTCCGATTCCTAAGGAATTATGCGCAGTTTGATAGCAATGTATTAATTGTCATTTCCAATTAATAAGCATTGAGTCAAATGCCCCATAATTTGTTACAACTCAAATGCTAAATTATTAGAAAATAAGTGTATATAAACCCATACGCGCACAACCTAAATGACTAAATATTACCGTTGATCTTAGTCAAAATTGATTTACACTTATCCGTACATTGCGTACATTGTAGCTGAATACATTTTTTTCATTCTAAACTCTCCCGACACTCGGACTTCAATCCACACGTATCTCCAGTTCACCTGTTTATTCGTTGTTTTGGTTTTGCATGTGAGTAGGCACAGCCCTGTGCGTTTGTTTACCATAACAAGACTGAATGGACAGAGGTCCTATCTTGCACATGCACAACTTCCAAACAAGGAGAAGTGACAGGTAAGGAGAAACACAGAAGAAATACCGGTTGGATGCTTGAAAAATCTTGATTTGTGAATTCACACGGTATAGCCACCAGTTGGCGCGTCCGCTATGTTTTTATTTTGCACCACTGATTTCGCCAGGTAAAAGCTTTTCACCACTTTTGTACAAGGGTGTACTTATATTTGTTAGATCTGAATGAAATATTGGCAGATATAATATTTTAAGGAGAAAGCTACTATATGCGTATATAGTGTGTGATACCATATGTGTATATTTAACATACCAGGTATGTGAATAGGTCTCTAATATAAACCCAAAATATAATTTCAGACAATCCCAAAATGTTCAGAGAAAACAATTTGTGCCTTTAGTATGTAAAGGCATTCCAAAAATAACCTTACTTATGCTCTTGTCCCTGTTTACGTTGTTTATGTTTCGGTCGCATTTCTATTTATTTTCTAAAACCATTTAAAAAAAAGCTGAAAGAAATGTCAAAACTGAATAAAACAAGGCCTACAGGCCTAATGCGAACCTATGTAGTTGGATATACACCAGGTATAATGCTTCAGTGCCGGATCATTACTTTTCAAATACATGTGTAACATGTATGTGAACAATGCAAGTACTAACAATTTTGAACAAGAAACAACTACATCTACCATCACGGCTGATTTTCTAGCATGGGTTGACATAACACAAAATTGATTATAGCTGGCACCACCAGTCTTGTATACAACGAAGCTAACCGAGATATGTACATATGCCCAATTTCAGACTGATATGGCAAACCCCTCTTGAAAATAAGCAGTGACATACACTGTGCAAAAATTGTTGTAGGTGGCGCCACCAGTCTTGCACATTATAAAGCTATCCGATTATATAAATATTCCCAATGTGCAAAAGTCATTGTAGGTGGCGACACCTGTCTTGTGAACGAGAAAGCCATTAAAGACGCATAGACAGGTCAAAATATCAGGCCATTATATCAAACTTTCCTTGAGGTTGATACATCGGGCTTAGCCCCAGGCTTAGCCCCAGGCAGTTGCCCCGATTGAACTGTGAGAGGTTGTTGGCTCAAGCTTCTCCACTGAGTGAACTCTTGATCTGCACCTGGATATACTGAGTGAACATTTGACCTGTACCTGCCTGCACTGAGTGAACTCTTGGCCTGCTGCATAATCTGACACAGTTGGCAGTCTGCCAAAGCTTTAAATAAAATGCAGCTACTGCACTGAGTAAACTCATGAGCTATACCTTGCTGCATTGAGTGAATCCTTGACGTGTTGCCTAATCTGATACAGTTGGCAGTGTGCCAAAGCTATCAATAGATCCAGGCTGAGTTTTAGCCTGTTGCCAAATCTGAAATAGATGGCAGTCTGCCAAGCTATTTATAGATACAGACACAATCTTGGCCTATTGGCAAATCTGTTTTCACCTACTGACAGGCTTTGGCTGAAATGCTTTTCTAAGCTGATGCTTTCATAAGTTTTTATAAAATTTTTTTAGAATATTAAAGGATGCAGTCCTTTAATTTTTAAAGGTCTAATAATTGTGCCATTTAAAGTCATTTAAGTAAATTGAAAAAAGGCCAACTGAGCTTTTCCACATAAAATGTAAGTTAATGCAGGTGGCGCCAAAAAACACTCAATCCCACAACATTTGATATGTGACAGATTTTTGCTTAAAACTGGATGCTAGCTCCTGCTATTCCTAAGAAATTATGGATTAATGTACTAATAAATGATGACCCCTGTACAGAAAAAGTCGATGCAGGTGGCGCTACCTATACTTCAATTTCAAGTATGACACATGTGACCAACATTTGCATAAAATTTCGTGATGATAGCTCCAGCCTTTTCTGAGATTGTAATTTTAGTATGCTTTTTGGACAGATGACTGAGTTTAAATTCCTGTAACTCGGCCAAAAATCACCAAACTTAAACCATTCGTACAAACTTGAGAGAGATTGTTCCAGGAATCAATTCTGTGGAATATTGGACAATATGGCTGAACAGATTCGGAGAAAAAGACTTTTAAAGGTTTTAAGCCTTTTCCCTATATAATCTAAGAAAATGCAGTTATCCAAAAAAAATAAGTTATTTAGATGACTAATTATTTGCATAAAATTTGGTGATGCTAACTCCTGCCGTTTTCAAGATAGTATGGGTTAACGTACAGACGACGGAGGACCGAGGACGCCAAACCATCGCATAAGCTCACAGGTTCGCTAAAAATTGGCACCATGTTTTACATGCTTCCTAGAGAGGTGAAGAACAAAAATGCATAGAGAGTCACTTTTTTTAAACAAAATTACCCTAGACGAACTTGCTACATATGCTCCTTCACTTAATTGTGTAATTCACATTTGTGAATAGTATAATTCACTTGCATTCATTTATTTTAGATAAACCACATCAGGTAAGTGTAACAAAATCCACCTATATTGTCTGTTCCACCAGAAGGTGCCCATTGAATTTCGGCGATTATTCTCTTACATCAAAATGTTATCACACAGTTTTACCCTAAAACTGATGAGGGAGAGACTAAAGGGCTAATGAGAGATGTAAAACTAAATAACTGAATCATTTATATATTGTGACCATGTTCTGAATCTTGTAGGCAAGTGACATGACGTCTGTCATGGGCTGGCAACCTCACATTGGCAATTACATATTTTGAATATTAATGACACTATAATCAACAAATCAGGAGCTATTATTTGTAGTTGTTTGAAAATGTGACCAGTGACCTTGACATTCACAAATGGGGTTGTAATGTTGTAAAAAAGATTGTTTACTGAATAAAAAAAATCCATAAACAGTTTGCACGGTATGGTTTTAATTTACTTATAGTAAACTCGCCCTGTGCTCCATTCCTTTATGTCAGTATACCATTTGGAAATATTCTATCAGCGTATGAAATATTGTCAAACATCAACAGTCATCCCACCGTGGAACAGACTATAGATAAAATGAATAGAGTTGATTATGACCTAAAATGTTTTGTTAATAATTTTAGTCTAAGTTTTCAAAAGAATGGATACAAAATTATATAAATGGTATAACAAAGTTTATACAGAAATAAAGTATACTTTTACTAAAACTTTTGCTTTTTAATGCCCAAAAATTAAGCATTTCCATTTGAAAATATTTAAATGCATTTGCATGCAAATACAATGAATAATGAAGCATTTGCATTTGAAAATATATAAAAGCATTTGTATTTTTGCTTTAAAATGCAATGACTGGTAAAGTAATATATCTTTTCCATAAACATTTAATGCATAAGACCGTTTGTGAACCCAACTCTGGTTGTTATATGTTTATAGGGTAAAAAACATATTTGTCATTATTTAATGCATCAGACCGCATTTGAACCCAACAATCCATATTTGTCATTAATTATGACGTCATGTACACTGAAAAAAATAGGAACCCTGTCCAATAGCAGATCCAGGTCTGGAGCCAATCCCCATTCATTGTAAGCCGACGATAACAAAACATAAAACTTTGCAATACCAAACCGTATAAAACTACCTAGTGGTCTTAATACACGATAATGGTATTATGTGGATATGCCGCCCATTAATGGGACGACAACTTCATATATGGCTGTTGACGTAATCTAGTTGACGTGTTTTTCAGTTGATCGTAAAGTTTCATACAGAGAAATATTGTGGAAATTATAAAAAAAAAATTGTAAAATAAGAAGAGTTCTTGAACTTTACAAAAGGAAGTGTTCATTTTTTAATAAAATACACAGATGATAATTATTTAAAAAATAAGGCTTAAATGATGCAAAGTGCTGTATCTATATTTTATTTTTAATGAATAATAAGGATAAATTTAATACAATATTGATTTAATTTGACTGAAACCCTATGTGACACTTGAAAACTCTTAATTATTGGGTAGGCTGTATAGAGATAGACTGATTATGGAATGATGTGCTTACTTTTCTCTAGGGCCTCAGCTATATATAGACTTAAACAACTATGAAACAAAAATATTCCAACTGTTAGTGATGTCGCTCTTATGCAGATTTTACGTATTGCAATGTTGGCACAAAGATAGAGCTTTTTAATGAAAACATTCAGTGATTCAAATTTAATGGGAAAACTTTATAGAAATGAAATCATGTCATTAAATGTTAATGGTCTTTCTTCATCAAGAGAAGGAGACACCTTTTATATTGGTTAAACCAGGGATCCACTATAGATAGACTCCTTATGGAAACTCACAGCAGCAAGACCACAGAGAAATTATGGCTTGCTGAATGGGATGATAACGCGTACTTTAGGTACGGGGAAAGCAACTCCGGAGGAATTCGTTATGGTGTACAACAAAGCCAATTCATACAAAACTGATGAAGATGTTAGATATATCATAATGGATATATCCCTAGGTAATATAAAGCTAACACTGATAAATATTTATGGCATGAATAAATAGACTATGTTTGAAAATATGTCACAGATTGACAATCCTCATTTAATTGTGGGTTGGAATTGAAATTTTGTCATAGATCCTAAAGAACACAGATAAGGGGGACTTCGAAGTACATTTATAAAATCCCAGGAAACACTAACAAGGCCTACAGGACTAATGCGAATCTATGTTATGGGATATACATTAGGTATAATGGTTCCATGCTGGACCGTTACTATTCAAGTACATGTGTGGCATATGGCATATGTATATGTATAATGTAAGTACAGAACATTTTGCACCCGAATATATGCACCAATTACACAAACGTCACTGCTTAAATACTGGCATGGGCGCACACAACAAATAAGAAGGATTGTGATAGGAAAACAAGTCTTGTGTACGAGAAAGCCATCAAAGATGTATAGACATGCTCAATTTCAGGCATATAACCACTCTTCAGCTATGTGATGCATGAAACAATTGTGGGTGGCGCGATAGTCTATATACAACAAAACTGTCCGAGATGTATCGACAGGTATATATCCCTATTGAAAAAAGCAGGGACATACACTGTTCAAGAATTGTTGTAGGTGGCGCCACCAATCTTGAATACGACGAAGCAATCCGACATCTATAAATATGCACAATTTCAGGCTGATATATTTAAGGCTCCTGAGAAATATGCAGGGACATACACAGTGCAAAAGTCATTGCAGGTGTCAAAACCAGTCTTGTGAACGGGAAAGTCATTAAAGACGCATGGACAGTTCAAATGGCAGGCCAATAAATGAAACTTCTCTTGAGTCAGGTGAATTGGGCTGACCAATCTTAGGTAAGAAAGGCAGTTGCTCCGAAGGAACTATAACAAATTGCTAGCTGCAGCCACTGCACTGAGGAAACTTTTGACCTGCACCTGGCAGCACTGAGTAAACTCTTGACCTGTACCTGGCTTCAATATAAATAAATCTAGACTGTCCTTTGGCATGTTGCAAAAAATGAAATAGTTGACAGTTTGCCAAGCTTTTTATAGATACAGACACAATCTTGGCCTGTTGGTAAATCTGTTCACACTTACTGAAAGACTGTTGACTGTCCCTATTTTCGCCCACAAGCATAACAGTATAACATTAAAACGTAACGATTATTTAACAAAGAGTTATATTAGTCTCTCCGATCTTTTACGGTTGTTGGAACAGTTATGTGCTGCCGAAAAGTGTTTCTGCTTGGCGAAGACCAAACCGGCTAAACATCCTTCTTGCCACAGAGGGGAATGCGGTCGAGCCTCTCCATTTGGGAAATATGGAGTGCCCCCCATTATCATATTACCCTATTTGGTCTAAGGTTATTAGCCTGTTTTTGTCATATAACGGTTAGGTCAAATAATTTTGTATCCATGTCATTAAAAAATACAAACGATATACCGGATATCCCCGTTATTAATATACATATATTAGAGAGAAACTCCATAATCAGACATTGAGTAAAATACAGTGAAACTCCTACTTGCGGACAGCTTAGTAAGGTGGACAACTCATCAATGCGGACACTAAATCTCAGTCCCTTCAAATTTGCATCTTTATTATGTGTCTCGTAAACACAGTAAAGCGGACAACTCACCCTCCGGACAACGGAAGAACTTCTCCGTCTCGCATGCGTATCCAGTACCTATTACGACCCTCCGAAGTGGACAGACACATTCCAAGTTCTATTTTTTTCATATGTCTGCTGGGAGATTACATGCGAATATACAGTCGAAATCGTTGTTATTTCTAGAAATGTGTAGATTTTACAATCATTACTTTATTAAGTTTGGCCGGTCAATCAAAAAAAAAACTAAGCTTTCAAACAGCATTTCGTTTGACAAGACCACCATCACAGACTAAAGTTTGGGCGTCCAGCCGGCGAGCTAAGTTCGGTACAGTTTGCACTTTGTTATGGTGAATGCCTAGTGAAGACTGTCCTTTAACAAATAATCATGTTGTCCGGAAGCAGTCAATGATCATTCTCAAATATACCTAGTGCATCCATCCATGAACTATGCATAATTAGAAAATGATCATGGTACGTAAAAGTTAAACAGCCTAGATTAGTATGTGAGGCCTAGCTGATGAAGTTGAAAGAAAGTATTTGTTTTGCCTTTTTTATGTTTATTTTATAAATTACAAATGCCTATTTTAGCTATTTTGAAAAAGATTTGAATAAAATTTATGTATTTCAAAATAAGCTTAAACAAAATCAAAACAGAGGATATCAATGACAATTAATATGCCGAACTCCTCTAAACAAGACAACTCACTTATACAGACAAAATCCTCCAGTCCCTTGAGTGTCCGGCTTAGAGGAGTTTAACTGTATTTAAAACATTTCACGAAACAACTGACTGAGTAAGGTTTTTAATGAAATAATAAAACAAGGAATTACGTGTAATGACTTGTATTACGACCCCTTTTCATATTATTTTACGTTTTACTTCCATGACAATGATTGATTACTTCAGCTTTTAGGCCACGGCACCCATAAGAACTACAAACGTTACAGATTCTACAGAGTTTAATGTAAGCCACGTACATTTGTAAGTGTAAGCACTTCAGATGTTTACAATAATAAGAAAATGATCTATTTTAATCACACCATTCCTAACAAACCACAATAACACTTTACATTAGCTTAAAAGTACTTACTACTTAGAACTACATTTTTACCCAGATCACAGGCGCTTTAATCCCTATTTATAATAGTATTCATATCTCCAATGTTCTTATAAATACTACGAAAGAATCAGGTCAAACGACCTAATAATAAAACGGTCCTACCGAGTTATCACTTGTTATATGACAAGGTAGGCAAAAAACCCAAATGTGTCATCACTTGCCTGTCAACGAAGGCTGCTTCCGCCGTGTCTGTATATAAAACGGTGAATCCGCGGAGAGGTGGAGAATGCGAGGAGAATTTGAGGAGAGTTTTTATATGCAATGATTACACATTAAAACAAGTGCAAGATGTAATCATGACATAGTCGCCAGCGGTTGCCAAGAACCGTGACCTTGCCCTTGGACCGATCAAGGCCAAAAACAATAGGCTCCGAGGGATACCCATTTAACACTTCACCTATAAGTTTCAAAGCGACTGATGCAAAATTGCGCCCTGTAGCGTGCGGACAAACAAACAAACAAACAAACAAACAAACAAACTAGACGACCATAGGTCGAGAGCTTGCCGGACTTAAATGACAGACAGATGGACAAACAGGACAAACTGACGATTTTCTATCAATTGAATGACTTTTAAAGCGATTGATTGAACGTTTGGCCTGTTGAACGACATATATCACACAAAAGAACATGAAATCAGACATAGCTCAAAACAGACAAATATACTGACACACCTGAGATAACAGACTACAAGTGAAGGTAGAGTTTATAATGTCGGAGATATGGCCAAAAAATGATATGGTGTGGAGGCTCTACCGCAGCATCCCCTAGCGGCCATATCCCAAAAATTAAAAATTTCTTTTGAGATATTATTGTAAGAAATGTCCCAAGATGTATATATTATTGTAAGAGATGTTCCAATTCCAAAAGGATTCCCTTCAAAACTGTGGCCTGAAGATTGCTTACTGTAAGACGCAAGATCCAGCAATCAGGCGAAAATGAGGATCCCTGACAAACAGACAGACATACTGAAAAACTGTGGCCTGAAGATTGCTAACTGTAAGACGCAAGATCCAGCAAGCAGGTGAAATAGAGGATCACTGACAAACAGACAGACATACTGAAAAAGTGACACAAGAATAAGACCAGATGACTAACTCAGATTATGGAGAAGATTCAAAGGAAGACAATAAGTCATAGTGTTTGTAATTGAAGTTTATAGTTTTGTAGATATGGCAAAGAAATATATATAGGGGAGAGGCGAGTGCAACGCCTCCCTTTTGGCAATATCCAGAAAATGAATAATCTGTTATTGTAAGATCATGACGCTCAGCTGCCAAGCATGACCTGCCACATCATGGGCTGAGATTCACAACTTCCAGTCACATTTTGAAGAACCAATTTGCCAATATGTTGAAATGTTCTACGACAACAGAAATATACATCACCTATGTCTGGTTAAAACACAGTGACTTGATGGTCTAAGGAAAAATGAATGATTGTTAAGCTATCAGTAACTATTCCCATAGCTTGCTTGATACCTGTTAGTCTCAAAAGAAACACCACAAAGGGCAAATATAAGATCAAAATATATAGCAAAAATCAAGGAAATCCATGCAAGAATTATTGAGAAACGGGTGCTTATAAATATGAAGTTTGAATCTAATTGAGTGATGCATAGATGTGGCATATGTGAAAGACTGAAGGTTTGGGTTGAACAGTTTCACTTGCAAAATGTTCACAACTATTTAGAATAATTAAGTAATGTGTCCTTGACCTTTGACCTTTTGAACTCGACATCGATAGGCTTCTTCCCCTATTGGTAGGTAAGCCATATATGACAAATGGAAGGTATAGATTGAAAAGTTTCCTGAAAATGACTCCACACAAAAAGTGGGTGCAGTGAACTTGACCTTTGACCTCAAAATCAACAGGTCTTTTCCCCTGTTGGCAGAGAAGCGATATCAGTGCTGGGAAGTTTGGAATGAAATGTCTAGCTTGAAATGTTTTCACAACCTTTTAAAAAAATTGGATCCTGTGACCCTGATCTTTGATCTTGTGACCTAAAAATCTATAGGATTCTTCTCCCTCTTAGTAGGTGAAATATATGTAAACGTTCAAAGAATTGGGATGAAAGATTTGGCTTAAAATGCATCCACAGGCATTAAATAAAGGGACTCCTGTGACCTTGACCGTTGACCTGTTGACTTCAAAATAATTATGGTTCTTCCCCTGTTGGTAGATGAGCTGTATGTGAAAGATGGAAGGATTTGGATGAAAATTTTAGCTGAAAGAATTATTTATGGGGGGTGCATACACACCCTGTAACTTCGAGAATATAGGTCAGTGACCTAATTTCAGGTTTGCAAGGAGATCATTTTAGAACCTCTAAGACTACATAGAGTTCATGACCCTAGCCCGTACAGTTACGATTTGTGCCCTGCTAACAGACGGACGGCCGGTCAGCAGGATGGACAGATGGAAGGACGACGGACAAAGACCCATCGCTATAGCCCAGCATGACTGAAAGTCAGCTGAGCTAAAAATGATCCTTTCAAAACGGTGGCCTGTAGAATGCTATCAGTGAGACTCAAGAACCAAAAAAGCCGGCGAATTTGAGGACAACTGACAAACAAACAGACAAACTTACAAAGGGACACAAGATAGAGACAAGATGACTTAATCAGGTTATGGAGAAGACTCAGAGGAAGAAAATAAGCTATAGTTTATGTAATTGAGGCTTATAATTTTGGAGATATGGCCAAATAATGATATACTGGATATGTTCGATTGCAGCGCCCTCTAGTGGACATATCCTGAAGACGACAAATGCGTTTCGTGATATTAGTGTATGACATAAGATGTAATAGTTTCAAAAGGATTCGTCCACATATCTGACTTGTTGATTGCTATATCTAAAGTGCAAAAACTAGCAAGCAGGCGAATATGAGGATAAATGACAAACAGACAGACATACTGACAAAGTGACACTAGATGGAGACCAGGTGACTTGACCATGTTTTGAAGAAGACCAAGAGAAAGAAAATAAGCTATAGTTTGTGTAATATAGGTTTACTCTTACGGAAATATGTTCAAAAACTGATTTATTTGGAAGGGTCAAGTGCAGCGCCCCCTAGCAGCCATATCTGGAAAATGAAAAATAATATTTGAGATATTAGTATAATACATAAGATGAAGGAACAAACATACACGGGTGACCAACATGCTTTCGAAAATTGAAGATTTCCGGCAAGTAATAAAGTCTGGACTGTGCCTCAACATGTATGATAATAGATAGGGCCCGGAAAGGCCGACACGCACCGCTGCACACGCCGGCTGCCCACCGTAAGGACCCTGTCGCCACTTGCGGCAATTGCACGTGTCTCCGTGGTATGTATCAGTTTCAAAAGGATGCCTGCATATCTGTGGCCTATAGGGCATGTCACCGTGAAATCGCGAAATCTCATTCGACGAGAAACGGTGCGAGATTTTGCAAGATTTTTGGTTGGATCACCGAGAACTCACCAAGGGCTACAAGATGCAAAAATTTTGACCTCTCTAGCATAAAAACTGACAGAGTTAGAAGCTGAAAACTGCATATGTTCAAAATTCAAAGGTTTTACCACAAAAATAGAGAAATCTGGCAATAGCGCACTTTGGCACCTATGCGCAAAAATAAGCCCATGGACCCTAGTTTAAGGTGCTGTGATGGAAATGGCCCAATGTTTAATAGTTCTGGAGGTATAGCACCAAAACAAATTTTCATGTTTTTTCATCTGCAACGCCCCCTGGCGGCCATTTCCAAAATCTGAAAAACCCGTTTCGAGATATTCTTATGTTACATAAAATATCTCAGAATCAGTAAAATTGCTGCAAATTTGAAAAATATCACGAAATTCCATGATTTCTCCCCAAAATTGCGTAACCATGGTAACAGCGAAATCAGGCAATTTTGCAGTGTTGGAAGTGGCCATGCAGTGGCAAATAAAACGGGCTACAGATTAGGTGCCTACGGCTATTTTTGACGAAGGTATGAAGAAAAAACCGTTTTTGAGCTTTTTGGTGACCCTGACCTTGACCCTTGACCGATCATGACCAAAAACAATAGGCTCCGAGAAGAACCGGTTATACACTCTATCTATAAGTTTCAGGACGATTGGTGCAAAATTGTGGCCTGTAGAGCGGGGACATACAGACAAACAAACAAACAGAACTGATCAACATACTTGTCGAAATCTCTGATTCCGGCAAGCAATAAACTATAACGCGACAGAAATGGCAAACCGGCCCGCAAAGAGTGCCTTTGGTCACTTATTTTATACGGCGAACGCTATAATTTTTGCAGTCACGGGAAAGCGTGTCTGTCTTTCATACTAAAACGCGTGCATGCATGCGTGACGGCATATGTATTTGTGCATGCGGGTTTTAATTTTTACAAAGTTGCTAAAATTTGTGGGGACCGTGTATGATTAAACAAAAGAGGTCATGGGCAGAAAGGCCATGAAACGCTTATTCATATGGTGTACAGTTTATGTACCTAAAATGTGTAGTTTTGGAGATATGGTTAAACAATGATAGTAGGTACGGGGTGGCAGTGTAGCGCCCCCTAGCGGTAATTTTCCAAAAACTGAACAATTGTTTTCGAGATATTAGTGTATGACGTAACATGTATCAGTTTCAAAAGGATGCCTGCATATCTGTGGCCTATAGGGCATGTCACCGTGAAATCGCGAAATCTCATTCGACGAGAAACGGTGCGAGATTTTGCAAGATTTTTGGTTGGATCACCGAGAACTCACCAAGGGCTACAAGATGCAAAAATTTTGACCTCTCTAGCATAAAAACTGACAGAGTTAGAAGCTGAAAACTGCATATTTTCAAAATTCAAAGGTTTTACCCCAAAAATAGAGAAATCTGGCAATAGCGCACTTTGGCACCTATGCGCAAAAATAAGCCCATGGACCCTAGTTTAAGGTGCTGTGATGGAAATGGCCCAATGTTTAAAAGTTCTGGAGGTATAGCACCAAAACAAATTTTCATGTTTTTTCATCTGCAACGCCCCCTGGCGGCCATTTCCAAAATCTGAAAAACCCGTTTCGAGATATTCTTATGTTACATAAAATATCTCAGAATCAGTAAAATTGCTGCAAATTTGAAAAATATCACGAAATTCCATGATTTCTCCCCAAAATTGCGTAACCATGGTAACAGCGAAATCAGGCAATTTTGCAGTGTTGGAAGTGGCCATGCAGTGGCAAATAAAACGGGCTACAGATTAGGTGCCTACGGCTATTTTTGACGAAGGTATGAAGAAAAAACCGTTTTTGAGCTTTTTGGTGACCCTGACCTTGACCCTTGACCGATCATGACCAAAAACAATAGGCTCCGAGAAGAACCGGTTATACACTCTATCTATAAGTTTCAGGACGATTGGTGCAAAATTGTGGCCTGTAGAGCGGGGACATACAGACAAACAAACAAACAGAACTGATCAACATACTTGTCGAAATCTCTGATTCCGGCAAGCAATAAACTATAACGCGACAGAAATGGCAAACCGGCCCGCAAAGAGTGCCTGTGGTCACTTATTTTATACGGCGAACGCTATAATTTTTGCAGTCACGGGAAAGCGTGTCTGTCTTTCATACTAAAACGCGTGCATGCATGCGTGACGGCATATGTATTTGTGCATGCGGGTTTTAATTTTTACAAAGTTGCTAAAATTTGTGGGGACCGTGTATGATTAAACAAAAGAGGTCATGGGCAGAAAGGCCATGAAACGCTTATTCATATGGTGTACAGTTTATGTACCTAAAATGTGTAGTTTTGGAGATATGGTTAAACAATGATAGTAGGTACGGGGTGGCAGTGTAGCGCCCCCTAGCGGTAATTTTCCAAAAACTGAACAATTGTTTTCGAGATATTAGTGTATGACGTAACATGTATCAGTTTCAAAAGGATGCCTGCATATCTGTGGCCTATAGGGCATGTCACCGTGAAATCGCGAAATCTCATTCGACGAGAAACGGTGCGAGATTTTGCAAGATTTTTGGTTGGATCACCGAGAACTCACCAAGGGCTACAAGATGCAAAAATTTTGACCTCTCTAGCATAAAAACTGACAGAGTTAGAAGCTGAAAACTGCATATTTTCAAAATTCAAAGGTTTTACCCCAAAAATAGAGAAATCTGGCAATAGCGCACTTTGGCACCTATGCGCAAAAATAAGCCCATGGACCCTAGTTTAAGGTGCTGTGATGGAAATGGCCCAATGTTTAAAAGTTCTGGAGGTATAGCACCAAAACAAATTTTCATGTTTTTTCATCTGCAACGCCCCCTGGCGGCCATTTCCAAAATCTGAAAAACCCGTTTCGAGATATTCTTATGTTACATAAAATATCTCAGAATCAGTAAAATTGCTGCAAATTTGAAAAATATCACGAAATTCCATGATTTCTCCCCAAAATTGCGTAACCATGGTAACAGCGAAATCAGGCAATTTTGCAGTGTTGGAAGTGGCCATGCAGTGGCAAATAAAACGGGCTACAGATTAGGTGCCTACGGCTATTTTTGACGAAGGTATGAAGAAAAAACCGTTTTTGAGCTTTTTGGTGACCCTGACCTTGACCCTTGACCGATCATGACCAAAAACAATAGGCTCCGAGAAGAACCGGTTATACACTCTATCTATAAGTTTCAGGACGATTGGTGCAAAATTGTGGCCTGTAGAGCGGGGACATACAGACAAACAAACAAACAGAACTGATCAACATACTTGTCGAAATCTCTGATTCCGGCAAGCAATAAACTATAACGCGACAGAAATGGCAAACCGGCCCGCAAAGAGTGCCTGTGGTCACTTATTTTATACGGCGAACGCTATAATTTTTGCAGTCACGGGAAAGCGTGTCTGTCTTTCATACTAAAACGCGTGCATGCATGCGTGACGGCATATGTATTTGTGCATGCGGGTTTTAATTTTTACAAAGTTGCTAAAATTTGTGGGGACCGTGTATGATTAAACAAAAGAGGTCATGGGCAGAAAGGCCATGAAACCTTTATTCATATGGTGTACAGTTTATGTACCTAAAATGTGTAGTTTTGAAGATATGGTTAAACAATGATAGTAGGTACGGGGTGGCAGTGCAGCGCCCCCTAGCGGTAATTTTCCAAAAACTGAACAATTGTTTTCGAGATATTAGTGTATGACGTAACATGTATCAGTTTCAAAAGGATGCCTGCATATCTGTGGCCTATAGGGCATGTCACCGTGAAATCGCGAAATCTCATTCGACGAGAAACGGTGCGAGATTTTGCAAGATTTTTGGTTGGATCACCGAGAACTCACCAAGGGCTGCAAGATGCAAAAATTTTGACCTCTCTAGCATAAAAACTGACAGAGTTAGAAGCTGAAAACTGCATATTTTCAAAATTCAAAGGTTTTACCCCAAAAATAGAGAAATCTGGCAATAGCGCACTTTGGCACCTATGCGCAAAAATAAGCCCATGGACCCTAGTTTAAGGTGCTGTGATGGAAATGGCCCAATGTTTAATAGTTCTGGAGGTATAGCACCAAAACAAATTTTCATGTTTTTTCATCTGCAACGCCCCCTGGCGGCCATTTCCAAAATCTGAAAAACCCGTTTCGAGATATTCTTATGTTACATAAAATATCTCAGAATCAGTAAAATTGCTGCAAATTTGAAAAATATCACGAAATTCCATGATTTCTCCCCAAAATTGCGTAACCATGGTAACAGCGAAATCAGGCAATTTTGCAGTGTTGGAAGTGGCCATGCAGTGGCAAATAAAACGGGCTACAGATTAGGTGCCTACGGCTATTTTTGACGAAGGTATGAAGAAAAAACCGTTTTTGAGCTTTTTGGTGACCCTGACCTTGACCCTTGACCGATCATGACCAAAAACAATAGGCTCCGAGAAGAACCGGTTATACACTCTATCTATAAGTTTCAGGACGATTGGTGCAAAATTGTGGCCTGTAGAGCGGGGACATACAGACAAACAAACAAACAGAACTGATCAACATACTTGTCGAAATCTCTGATTCCGGCAAGCAACAAACAGACACGACGATTAGCCTATAGTCGCCAGACCTAGGCTGGCGACTATAATAACTTAAAATGTCCAACTTTATTACTCTTGACATATTTGTTCACTGTTAAATGACCGAAATAATTTAAAATCTGCACATTCTCGTAAAATTAAGCTCTCTCTGTTGTTTAGGCAAGCAGGTTCTTATGATTTTATTTGTGCCATGCCAGAGACAACGAATTGCGTCAGGCGATTGTGTGCCAATTGCGATTGCAAATGCAGTTAAATTTTGTTTCAATCCAGAAATTAAACGAATTCAACATTTTAACCAGGAATTAATGCAAAAACACAGTTTCTTTTTTTAGTTCAGGCATTTCCTAGAGCAAAACTTTCTCCCAGAATACCAAAGCATATTTATAATGCGACTTCAAGTTAGGAGATGTATTCGGAGACATGATTGGATGTGATAAAAAAATGTAATAAGTGGTTTCATTAAAATGTGCATTTGTCTTTAAAATAACTAAAACAATTATTGAAATGGTTTTATGAAGACTGTACAAATAAGTTATTGTATTATTTATATATGTATGTGTACATTGTGCTATATTTTTAATTTTATTTTTATTTTTAATTATACTCTGTATTGTTATGGTCAGAAAGAAACGTGTGGTGTATTTTGTACAAAATTAGAAAAAAATATAATTCTTTAACTGTGTTCACAATACATATTTACTATTTTTTTCTTTTATTTTATTTAATCCTATTGCGTTTTTGATTCATTAACTAACTTTTATAAAATTTTGTGCATGTTAATTGGTCCAGATACAGAGTGTTTTTATCTATCAATAAATGTAGGTAAAAACATGATTTTTTTATTATATTTTATATATATATCGTTCTCCACCTGTAAATTAGCATGGTTTTGTTATGGTTTGCACAATAAACTGTTGAAACATTATATGTTTAATAAACTGTTAAACATTAAGTGTTTTCCGGTTTTACGTCTTAAGATCTGTCAGTGTCAGCTGGTGATTCAGATGGGTTTCATATTTTGTGTAACGCATTCACTCGGCAGTGAGTCTCTATCTCTCCACGGATTCTCCGTGTTTTAGACGGACCCGCTTCCGCCACCGTTTGGAATGGACGACGTCGAAATTCAGACATCACTGCAAAAGGTTATCCAGGCAGCTTGTATTGGTGGTTGAAAACAATGGAACTTGGATAGATTTGATTTTGTAACTCCCGTAGTATTGAACTATGATATAGATAACGCATACAAGGAATATAAAGCGAGGTGGAGAACGTAACTTTCCTCATTATCACTCGAAAGTTTTTTGGCCGAGTTACCTACCTTGTGTCATAATACAACTAAGTTATAGATTCAAAGATCATAGAAACGGATTACCAATTTATCCGGCTTGGGTTTCGAACTTAATTGGTACAATAAAGATGGGGTAATGGATATATATGGCGGTCCAAAATCTGAAAATGTACTTTTCTCCGATAAACAACACTTTTAATAACAAATATGGTGATTATGGTAACATATAAACAACCATCCAAGAAATTCTTTGGTTGTATGATCCTATATACCACGGCATATAATTAAAAAAAAATTGAATTTTAAATACAATATTATATACGTTCATCGTTAACAGTCCCAAAATAGTACATCAGTAACTGATGTATGCAGGTCAAAGGTAATTAATTATTTATGGTATCGACGTGTAACTCGTTGTTGTATAACATTTGTGTGTCTGTTGAATGCAACCAGTAGAGAGCAAACCAGTAGAGAGCACGAGCATTTTCTTACTGTACTGCCTGGGTCTGCAAATACCTCCTGAGCCTCAGTCGATACATATATAAATTTGAAGATAACCCTAACATTTATAGGTTGACTGACTATCCAAGGGATGCAATCTTTGCATACCCATGTACAAGTGAAGTTTTGTCAATAAGGATTGCGAGCTATTTTTGTTTTCCTACATGAATAAGGCAAATTTTTCTTTATACACATGAAAACTACTTAGTATACATAGGGGATTATAGGCATTACAGCTGGTGTCTCAATGTGTACGAAATAAAGAAACCGCGATCGACAAAAATTAAACGTCATCTCAATTAACTCAATTTACTCAGAAGAAATGAAACTACAACTGATAATGCACCTTCTTTCACTAATACTTTGAATTGCTTATATCACCTGTCATTTTCTTATCCTCACATAGTTTTTATAGGCAGTTTCTTTACAATTGAAAAATAGACCAAGCACAAAGAATTATTATTCACGACAACATAAATTATTGACCTAATTTTTATTTATAAATTTCCAATTTTACGTAGTAAACTTTATTCTCATAAACAATTTCTCTTAATATCCAGGATAAATTTCGGGTATACAGTCAATGCATGTTGAGAATAAAATAACACTCAACAAGTCATTCGGATTAGGCGGAACAGCGGTTAATCAGGATAAGTTACCAATAATAATAATTATAATACTAATATTTACCGACTAGCCCGGAAGAAAATCCATAGGCTTCCCCATAGTATGAACTTGTAATATGCCCATAGGCGTATGCAGCTAGTTTAACCTTATAACAATATGACCAGTATCGCATAGTTACTTGACTTTCAGAAAAACGAAAAGTATTTAAAGAAATTAGGCATATACTGGGACGATCGCCCACGTGGGTAGGTTGTTCACATTTAAGGGAGCGCATCACGTGCCTGTAAGTTGTTTCAAGCCGAATTATATGATTTTATTTCTAAATATATAGCAGAGTGTAATTTCTTGTCTGTTGTGGGCGACTTTAAAACTTGTGATTATTAATTTTCAAATAGGTCCGCCGTGGATAATTCATTCAAGGTGTGATTTTTTCAATGTATCCTAAAAAAACATAATAATTATGAGCTTCAGAGTTACAAGTTGTTGTCTGGATCCTATCCCTATGAGCTTCCTAAAAGGAATTGTGGATATACTTTGCCCCATTGTGACAAGAATTATTGAATTTCTTTCTTTATTAACTTTGTTCCAAATGAATTAGAAAAAGAGAGCTTTTAATAAATATTTTTACTCTTAAGCTGAAAAGAAACATGTTATTTCCTTTAAGAATGTATGCTCTGTACAAGATATGTGAAAAGTAGTTGTTAAAAATGGAACTGCTCAAGCAAGGATAGCCTCTTAACATTAATGCAGTCGGCACAACGACCTTTCCATTTAACTGAAGCCTCTCTATAAATTTTGCATATGACTGTCAAATTACAATAGATAGGCCGGAATGGATATCATTTTATTGACAAAAGTAAAACCAGATTCGTTTCCTTTGATGCCAAGCGGACTTTCATTCCAGCGTAGTTACCATGAAAATATGTTTGTTACCTTATTACATAATGAGTACACCCAATTTGTCTTTGTGATAATTCTCTTTGTGAAATATAAACACGGTACGCTCTTTGTTTTGTTTTTTAACTTCGTTTGAAGTGTGCATCTGTGAGCATTCAACCAGTTTTATTTCAAGGCAGTCATTCGGAGTTTTACCTGTCGCCGCGAACCGAGATTTAAGAAATTAAGTTTTGGGAAGGGGGCTTCTCCTGTCTGTTGCATGCTCTGTGGTGACTGAGAGTGCCAGTGAAAGAAAACACCGAAATGGTAGTGAGCACCGGGTTTGTTGCCATTGTGTATCTGTAACTTCTCTTCTTACGTATTTTCCCAAGGCTGGTGTTCTCGAAGGAAAGGAACAACTAGGCGGATGGAGCATCGCTAGGTACCTCAGACAGTGGCTTGTGTTTCCCACTGTACTTCTAGAAGCCCCACTGGTCTTTCTGCCATATTGCCATATTTACTGTCCTCCGTTTTTTGCGATTTTAGAGTGTTAAATAGTTCTTTGTTTTCATCAATTAATTTTTGCCCTGTTTAAGAAATATTTCAAGTCAGGGTGTGATGGAGTTTTGTGTGTTTGTTTTAAAGTATTCGCAAACAGATATACAGGAATACTCTGCTGTAGCAGCGACTATGTCGTCAGACCGTAATAGAGGTTTAGTCTGTCCTGTTTTTGTTTTCAGTTTAGAAAAAGAGAAAATTTTGAGATGTTTTCGTGTTTAAGCTGGTACATGCAGAGGTAAGATTTCTCTAGCTATTACTTCATTTTGGTTTTTTTTTTTGTTTTCTTTATTTATACACTAACTCTTATTTTCAATTTGTGATATGTATTGGTAACTGTTGAATATTTTTAGGTAGATGTATAGAACTTACATGTTCACACAGTATTTAAAAAAGATATATGCATATGTCATTGTTTGCATTTATTTTTATAATTGTTAATTTGTATAAATTCACTGTCAATTCTATTTTATATTAATTGTTTAATTTAGTATTTAGACAATACATACATTCATGAGAAACCTTTGCAAGATTCAGTTTATTTTTATTATTATTTTAGTTCTCTGTGCTTATATTATGCCTGTTTATTTAACTGTCTGCATTCAGATCATTTCATTAAGTTATTTATTCAGAATTTGAATTATATTTAATTATGTAGGGACTTGGAGGCTCTGTGGAGGCCATTTTTTCCTAAATAAAGTTGTTCTCTTCTGTTCTGTCTAAGCTGTTAATATATTCTCATCACTGAGATTGCTTTTGTGCAAGTCTTGTTCAACCTACTAACATATTACTCTATATGGTACTTGGTGGTGACACTTTAGACCATAAATCGGACATTATGTGTGCAACAAGACTTAGGCGACAATTTCGTGACAATTGAGAGAGCAAATTTCAACAATTACATTGATTCATTAAAATATATATACTGAAAAGTCTGTAGAAAAATATGCCTTATGTTATAGTCTATTAACTGTGCTTCAGTGTTCAAACGATATTCTATATTGGCGAAATAAAATGGATTTCTATTAACTCGCGCTGTATATCGGTGATATAGGTAAGCTGTACAGTGACGCCGTCTAGTTACGGGTTGCGACATCAAGGATTGATCTCAGCCCAGGCTGTATTTTAGGCTGACAATAATTTCGTGACTACCTGAGTACCAAAATTGTTAATATATTGTTCTTTCTGTTGATGTTAGTATTTGCTGGTCCTTGTATGAAAATATAACACGTAAGATGATTGGTTGTGAAGATGACATGACATGGTAGCCCTATTATCTCTCACATAGCAATACGCGTCCAGAGATCCATACTCTCTAATAAAGGAAGTTAGATAAGCCATGGGCTATTGGCCAGTGTGGTTAAAAAGGCAACATGGCGGCAAGCAGTTAAAGGTAGTACAGGATGAATTTATTTTCTTCATACTCATGTTTAACATGAACATCAACATCTGTATTTGGCACTTGTTTTCTCGTGGTGCATGTTCATCCTTTTAATAGATGCTATGTCAAAAAATAAACAACATTTCCCCAGCCTTTCTATATTGCAATCTTGACGGACCCTGATATTATTCAGTGAACCTGGCAGCGAAAATCAAGCAACAAGCCCCAACTGTTTAAAGTGAAATAAACATATTTGAAATGTACATTTGCAGCATTCCTTCTCCCTGAGCGTGACTGAAATGGACAAGCGTCTCCGCCATGACGTCGACCAGTACTTTGAAACACAGCGAATAGCACACAGCCGGTAGCCAGGCTAATAAAACACATTACTAGTGACCAAATGAAAGCGGCCACCTTCATTTTGATTATACTGTAGAAACCCAAAGAAACGCTTTTCATATCGTGATCTGAAAATAAATTAATTTTTTTTTTAAATACCATGCGAATCTCACTTAAATTCAACCCCCCCAAACCTGACGTTCGCTTAACATTCTAGCTGTCATTCCTCATAATAATTTGTACTGAACACGGTCAAACTAATATAAGAGTTGGTTCCGCAACAGAACTGGTATGGACACACAAAGAATAAATAGAAAATTCCAGGTCAGCAGGTGGAAATGAATTACATTATTATCCTTTAAATTGTTTACTAGAGTCCGTGCTGCGAGCCACGTTTGAAATGACTATGAATTCTAAATGTGCATATACCGATCCCACTTTGAATCATGTAAAAATAAATAAAATATGGCCCATTGAAGCTGTGATTGACAGCTTGACTCCCATATAAAATTCTCATAAATACACATAGGCGAGTACTGCAAGCCGCCATCATGCTTTTTTTGCCTCACACTGGCAAAACCGGAAATGACATTTTTCAACCTAGAGCCTAATTGTTAAAGAGTTTACCAGAAATAACGATCTCCGGACACGGATATTGGCACTTTGAACTGTGGTTTCGCGTATCTGTGTTTCCATGGACCGGTAGCAGTGGATATTTCAAAAGTTGTTAAGGAGTTTGCACTCAGAAAATCCAGAAAGATGGTTCTCAGCCCATGACATCCTAAATGACTGACATCCTATATCATCAAGAAGACTCACGAAGATTGAGGATAAACAATCAGCATCTACAACAATAAATAAAACATTCTATAGTATATAAATATAAACTGTTTGCTAAAATATTTCTCAAATTTCAATGTGAACATAGAGAGTACAATTCCTAATATCAATAGTTTGATATCGAAAGACTTGGGGGGCTTCCGTGGATCCTTGCAGTGGGAGGAGGTGGTTGCTTAGTTCAGCAACGGATCCAGAATTTAAAGAACAGGGGGCGCTTTTATACTGCGTTAGCGATTAAAGGGTATTCAGATAAAAAGTTTCTAAAGTGTGCAGATAATTCGTTTTGTTTTGTATAAATATATATATATATATAAATGTATATATATATATATATATATATATATATATATATATATATATATATAATATATCCCTACGTAATATATTAATTATGAAATAATATATATATACATGTGTATATGTATATTATCATTATTGTTATTATTATTACTTTTATTATTATCATCATCATCAGATTATTATTATTATTACTAATGTATTTTCAGCCTATGAAAAATATAAATGATTGGGGGGGGGGGGGGGGGTCGGGGCTGGATTAATGATCGGCCCTAGCATGGCACTGTGCCAAAGTCTGGAAAAGGTAGTAAGCTATTATTCTGGATTATTTATTTAGTCAAATAAAAGTGAGCTGTATCAGTTTCACTGGACTCAGCTTAAAAAGTTACCCAGGAACAATACCATAATTTATTATAGTCACAGTGACAATTTGAAGTGCCGGTACTGTGAAAGGGTCTAGATTCTTTGCAGGGACTGACTGACCAAATTTAGCCAGCAAGGCTGATTCAAATGTAAGATAGTACATTTTTGTCGCCGACCCACCAAATGCACTTTGGATGGATTATTTGATATGTGTCTGTAAAAAAAGCCCTGATAATCTCTAATATTTCATTTAATTCAGGGTTGCTTCAGAATTACCAGGGTGGAAATTCCCGAGTGGTAATTTCTGGGAATTCCCGCCCTGGGAAATACTCCCTTTTGGGAATTACTCAGAATCACTCATCTTACTGGGAAATAAATTTATCTGTTTATTTCAGCATTGGTAAAACAGTTTCAACACATTCAATACAATCGAATAGATTTAAAAGCATGTCTGCTGTCTTTGTATAATGTAGTCAGTTTGTAACATGCATATTTATTCGTCCTTTAAACAAAGCAGAGCTAACAAGTAATTCCTACATAACATAGTAGGTAATCAGAGCATGTATATTTTGGGATACATCTGACCTTCAGCTGACCTTCAGCTCCCTAGTTTTGTTTGAATTAAAAAAATTGAAGAAAGTGCTGGAAAAAATATTCAGATTCTTATAACTCCATGCTGTCAGATCTGATTTTATTAACTTCATTAAGAATTATTTACATCTAAATTATACTTCATCAGTCATATCTTTTTTGGTGATAATCAATGTAACTGATGCTAAGGTTATGGTTATGTGGTGCATCATACTTCTAGATACTGCCCACTTTGTCAATTCAAGTATGCTTTCAAAAGTATTAAGATAACTGAAGTCTGGTACCACAATAACATTTACTTGTTTAGATAATCTTTTTAGATAACCATAATTGCAGGTGAAGTATACATGATCACCAGTACACCTTCAGCTGATGCTTGCCCCTTATTTAATGAGGTGTCAGGGACCCTCTGTGGTGCCCACATAAGTGATACGTTGGTTTCTTCTGCCATAATTGCCACATATATGGTGTGAATGAGGCTGTTGATAAAGACAAATTTAGAAAACAGACAGGGGGAATTACCTGCATAGAAAAAATAAATTTTAGACAATCTATAAAAACTTCTTGGGGAGCTGTGGAAGCTGTGATTATTATTACTATTCTTATAGGATTAATAGTTGCTTTCTGTAGTTTTTTGGGGTATATTTCATAGATCAGTATCATTCCCAGCAGAGTTGAGGCGAGTAGAATGTCACAGTACTTGAATACAGGAACGAGTTTTTGACAGTTAACCGAGTACAAGTACAGGCATGCCCTCGTGTACTCGAGTACAAGTACTCATGATTTGTACTCTGTACGATTACAGAGGACATGAGTTTATTTCCTCAAAAGTACTCAAATCTTTTATTGCCAAAAACTCATTTTTTTTTGTTCTGTATCAATACCACAATGTACACAATGTTTATTATTCATTACATTTTTTTAACTGTATATTCTTACCATAAATACAAAATAAACTCTGGCATAAGTCCACGATTTTGTTCAATACATCCACTTATGATGTATCATTGTATAATTATTTACAGAATTTAGAGCTTTGAGAATTTGCTCAATCAAGGAAATATTAACTCCGTTTACAGAGTTCTGAGGATATTATCTCAAGTAAATATTTTTAATATTAATTTAAGAAGCAGATAATAATATTCAATAAATATGCTTCGCAAAACCTGATTTCAGCAGTCCTGACACGTTTTAGTGACAGTATACACACGTTCCTTGATTTTAAATTAGGCCTATGTTTTACGTTTATACCAGATGGCAAATAAGTAACCAAACTAGAGTTCCAATGCATAAATTTGCTTTGTAAGTGTATTTGCAAATTAATACTGTAATTAATTTAGTTAATTTACTACAAGCGAAAACTGCACGAATTTGAGGAAGTACTTGAAATCTACTCATGAGTATTTAAGTACTTTGGGCCAGTACTTGAGTACGGGCACAAGTACTTTGAATTTTTTAAGCTGAATACGAGTACGATTACAAGTACAGATAAAAGTGTATTTAAGTACGAGTACGAGTTCAAGTACTGAGTACATGTACTCACCTCAACCCCGATTCCCAGTATTTCCCAGGATATCACGGGAAATACCACTGCCCTTCCAAATAAGCTTTTTCCTGGTAAGTTATGGTTAACTAATAGTAGTTTATATTCATTGGTCTAATACACGAAATCCTTTAATAAAGCAGAAAAAGTACACAATGGCATGATATATACAGTAAAACACTCACTACTGTAAACAATATAGCCAGTGTCTTTGACCCAAATAGTTATTAAGTGAAGTAAAAGGCACTTCATGTTGCTATATGTTATTTAAACATAAGATGCTTATAAAATGCAGCTAAACTTTGATGCTCCAATGTACACAGAACTGACAACACGACTCCTTTTCCAGAAAATAAAATTGTATTGTGTACAAACAACACATATCTGTACATAGGAAGTTGGCCAATCATAAACTGGTGACTCCACCTAAATTTGCATTACATACATAACTCCTGAAATCCTGAAATTATGGATGTGCATTCATATATCTTTGATGGGTTTCTTGTACACAAGACTGGTTGAGCCAACTACATGTGGTGCACATCCAGTGTCATCCATGCTAGTATCTCACGAGTGATAAATTTGCAATTGGTGCTTGTACTCAAATTCAATTTTTTTGGTACTTGCATTGCACATATACATGTCACGTATGTACTTGTAAAGTAAATCAGCATCTTATCAAGCATAATACCTCATGTATATATATATATATATATCATTGTACAGCTTCGCATTAGGCTTGTGAACCTTGTTGATATGACAAAATAAGGGATGTAAATTAAACTGAGAAATATTAATGTACGAAACTTCTATTAAATTGTGTTTAGAGGAATTATCTAGAATAGGTAATCTTTTGGCATCATGGACTTTTATGTGATTTCATCTTATTTTTATAATTCAGTTAAAATAATCTATAATAAATATAATAAAGAAATAATACAATGTATGTGAATGCATAATTTGACATGGCTTTTGCTAATCTATATGTAAAAGATATGTTTAAGGTTAGATTTCATTTTTTATTCTTGCTAATTCATAAAATTTGTAATCTTTAAATAATAAATATGATGAAATAAATCAGGATAGAATGCACACATGCATTCCTAATTCTTCGGCCCATATATGTATGCTAAAAGGGGGGTTAAATATAGATCATTATTTGCATGTCTAAACAAAAAGCGAAATAAAGTGATCAGCTCTGTCTGTCCATCTGTAAATATTCCATAATGCTAATATCAAATGGCTGTAGCATTAGCATTTACATTTTCAAGTTTTACAATATAACAAAACATTTCTTTTCTGCGAGCCAGGTTTTTTTTATATTTTTCTGTCAGAGGCAAATTCCGTTGAAAACCGTGACCCACTGGACCCTAGCTAAGCTTTTATTGAAAAAAATTATATGTAAACAATTTTAAATGGATATTGTATATTGTAAATAATGTCATTTGTTATCAACTTGTGTAATACACAAGGTTTCTTAAAATATTTTCACAGTTTAGCATTAAATCTTTTAGTAAAGCACAACCCTTAATTTCCATAACTAATTTGGCATAGATATTTTACGAATAAAACAAGGGCTTCCCGTGTTTAATGACTGCCAATCCAGGGACACTGGGTTCCCAGGCCCCTCCTGCTTTGTATTCAATATATTTGGGAAAAAAAGCATATGGGGAACTTCCCTAGACACTGTAGTAAGAATAAGGGTCAGTAAGGAGTCTATGAACTGTTTTTTTAATGAAAAAGAAAATTATTTTTTGTACCTCTGTAGAACATCTAGTGGTTCACTGGGTTTCTTTGTACTTCATTTATTGTTGGTATTTCCCTAATGACAGTGGAACAGTCTGGCCATAACATCCAAAGCAGCCTGACATGACAAAAAATTTAGACTAATCCCCCATCCTACACACTCCCCCCCCCAAAAAAAAAAAATCTTCCAATATGACCAGTCATGCGTCAAAGTAACTGATGCACTGTAGCAACTGGGTTACCTGAACCTGGTCTGATGAAGGGGTATACTCTTTATGATGGGAATCTGAGATAGTAGTTTATTAATAATTTTAGCTTTGATTTTTTTCGACATGCATGATAAAAACTCACAACACCATATGTGGTCAGCCAACATACATTTTGTAATAATGAATGGCCTAACTACTATAATTGAAATAAGACAATTAAGACTTTGGCATGATTCGACATTTATTTACTTATTCCAAAATAATAAAGTTCATATATGCACCATATTATTTTATTGCCAAGTCACATGATTGGTTCTCTGGGTGAGTTTACCCGTTAATTCATTGAAGGGATTATTTCCAAGGTCATGAATTCCTTGGAATTTCCACCAGGAAATCCAATGGTTGGGAATTCCCAGACAATCTCGTCCCAAGATTTTGATTGATTTTCTGTGTAATAATTTGTTATCATTGTCTCACAAGATCCTGTGATTTAGTGGAAGTGTTCTTTGATTTCCTTAGCAGACGTTTATTGTTGCCACATATGTACAGCAAAAGAAAATTCTTTTCATGATTTGAAATGTCATTTGATGTAAATAAACATAATTTGGTTCATATCCTTCTGATTTTCTTCACAATACTGACATCTACATGCAAGGAAAAAGCTTGATCAATACACCCTAGATGGGTTTTCATGGTAATTTGTAATCCAGGCCTTTTTCACTGTACAGGTCAAATATGCTACACAAACAGTTAAACCCTTGTTATATGAAGCATTCGGAAATATTTGTTATGAGTTTTTTTTTGGTAGATTTCGGTTAACTGAAAAGCGCAACTGTTGTTGATGACATATATGGCAATATTGTTGTTTCCGCCAAAACAATGTTTTAGACCGGGTTCCGCCGCCGCGGTTTGACCTATCCTGAAATTATGCATGTGTATAGATCTATCATGACTATTTATCATACGCAAGCTGGTGGTGCAACCTGCAACCATTTTTGCACAGCGTCCATCTGTTTGTCTGTGGTGAGATACATCACTCATATCAAGGCAGTGGTTTGACTAAGCTGCATAAAGTTTGCTCATGTATGTACATCTTGGATAAGTTTCTGTATTTTTGGCAGGTGGCGCCACCTACATTTATCTTTACGGCTCAGTGATGCATGCTAATATCTCCAAACTGATAAGACGTATCGGCCAGAAATTTTGCATGAATATAGATCTTACATAGGTTTTTATCATACGCAAAACTGCAACCATTTTTGCACAGCGTCCCTCTGTTTGTCTGCCTTCGAATAATATCACGTAAATCTCGGCTGTGGTTTTACTTATCTGCCTACAATTTGGCATGCATATACATCTTGTGGAGCTCTCTGGATTTTATGCCAGGTGGCGCTACCTTCTTACACATTTCGGCTGCAGACATCCATGTTAATATCTCAGGACTGGTTTGACGTATCGGCCTGATATTTTGCGTGAGTTTAGATCTTACAAGCTCTACAGCTTATACAGCTTATATTGGTGGCCCAACTTACAACCATTTTTGCATGGTTTCCATCTATTCATCTGCCTAGGGTCAAAATCACTCATATCTCAGCAGTGGTTTGAATTATCCACCTTAAATTTTTAATATGTATACATCTATGATAGCTTTCTTTTATAAATATCAGTTAGCGCCACCTTCAATTTATACATGGCAGACATTCATGCTAATATGCAACACATCTCACTCTATTTCCCTTGCCACTCAATCCATTCCTCACTCACCCGTCCCAGTCTGATTTCGGTGGATACACAAAGTCACGTGTCGACTACCCGGTTTCTAGTTTTTTTTTATCTGATTACGGCAGCGTGGACTATATTATAATTATAAGGGGAAAAGCTTAGTGCAGCCACCAGTCTGCATAGGAACAATGTCTGAAAGGCCTTTAACAAGTTTCTGACCAGTGCCTTCACTCATTGCATCTGCTAGCTGTAGATTTTTTTAGCATTTTTCACATTTTTGTTGCTGAATTTTTTAGCTCGGCTGACTAAAAGTCACCTGATGTATAGAGATGTCACTCTGTCCATTGGCGGCACAAATTGTAACTGCTGAGGGAAAAACCAGGGAGGTCAATCACAAAAAAAATCTTTGGAAACTTGAAATTAAGTGACTGCGACCTATATCCCATGAGCTATATGGCTTACAAAGTACCCCCCCCCCCCCCGAGCCGAAAATTCATAATGCTGATTCAAACCGGTTTCTGTGGCTCAGGGATTGATCACAGGACTCAGAGCTGACAGGTCCTGAGTTCACATATGTGAGATATTCACAGTCGGCCCAAACTCTCCAAAGGGTGAACGCTTTGCAGGCTTAACGGGAAAGCTGTACCCCACAGACGTGTATCACTTACAAACGAGTACATTTTCTGGACTAATTGGGAGGTTCCCCGGTGTTATGACCAAGCAATGGGTATGAATACACACCCAAGACCTACAGGTGCAGTTGACACTGGGGCTCGATGACATCAGGATATAAAATAAAATGACAGGAAGCAAATGCTACCACCCTGTAACGTCGTCCCAAACCAAAATGACATTCTGCAGATGTAAATACTTAGGTTTAAGAATTGGGTAAGTCAGCAATTAAAAATGGATGTGGTTACCTCCACCAAAAAAAAAATATTAAAAAAAAATAAAATGTTGATGCCAAATCCCTCGTATCTTGTTATTTAATGCATAAATCTTGCCTGAAATATTGACCATGACTAGCTTTGTCACTTACTGAAAACTGGTGAGGCTACCTGTATTGTTTTTCTATATTTTCAATATTTTTATTTTTATTTTGAGACCGTCAAATTACAGCGATCATGTCAGTTTCTCAGCTGTGGTTTCATCCAGTGTCCTGAAACCTGGTGAGTTTATTGATCATAAGTGGGTGCCCTGTAGCAATCACCCTGTCCGTCCGTCTGTTTGTCTTTCAATCTGTCCGCAAATCCACAAATTTACTTCAATATAATAAATCTAGTTTAGATAGACTTAAGGATTTTAAACTTGAGTATATATGACCCATCGCTAAAACAAGAACCCTTTTGATATTAGGGTTATGAAGTCAGAGAAGGGTCAGAGTCAAGGTCAAATGACTACTAATTTAAAATAATTGTGGATGCATTTTAAGCCAAACGTTTCTTCTTTCATCCAAAACTTTACATCTCGCACAAATAGCTGACCGGCCTATGGGGGTAGAACCCAATTGATTTTAGGTTCACCAGGTTAATATGGAAGATTAACATTGGTTTATCTGTTGTTAATATTAAGGGAGTTGCACATAGGCATAGTTACATCGTTTAAAATCAAAGGCAGCATATTTTAGTTATGGCAACGAACGCCAGGGTACGTGGCGCAAACTCTAACTCTGAGAGTCCGGGGGGGGGGGAGGGGGGGGTTTAGGGCAATATATGGCCTACTAATACTAGGATTTTTATCTCCATTATTGTAGGCCAATATTTCATTGCTATATTCCATATCATGTATAGGTGCTGCCTGTAATGTGTGTGTGCACACTCAGTCAAAAACCTTGGAAAATCTGAATGCCCTCGTGCCCATTCCGGTTCGTAAATGTGAAAATCCTGTTTGTTAATTCTAAAAAAAATGAAAAACTATCAGAGAAACTTATTAACCATTGAAAGAAGAATTATTAGCACTTATCTAAGCTTATGAATCCGTTGGTGGTTTATACCGATCACAATCCAATGTTCGTGAACAAAATGAAGAACTAGGACAGAAGATTATTTAGTTGGAGTTTGTTGTAGTATGATATCATATTGTAACACGTTAGAGGCAGGGATAACGTCATAGCTGATACATTGGCCAGATATTATTAATTGGGGTGAATTTGTATTAATGATGAATTGTTTGAGATAGATAAAGGTGTTTGCGAATAAGTGCAGTAGCTATAGTGCGGTGAAAGATATTAATATGAATTGTTGAGAAATTGCAGGTAAAAAAAGTTTGTGTCAATTGCATTTTTTCTCGATGGTTTTGTATGACCTGCGTGTGTATTATCACAGTAATGTTTAAAGGAATGAGTAATTATTAGCGTACAATCGCAGTATTTGAGATATGATTATGTTGTTGATGAACAAGAATAATTTAACAAACTTAATTATACGTGTATCTTATTGAACCCTTTTCCCTAAGTGATAAACAGAGTCATCTAAAGGCTCACGTGTCTTAAGGTCACAAAATTTACTTATATGGATGTCACAAAATTTTCTTTTAAGGGTAATGCGTTGTGTGATTACTGTGGCTAGGTAAGTGACGGCAGGGACCTACAGATAATCGGTCAAGAGAGTGCCAGAAGCCGATCGATCGGCAGATGGTGAAGCATAACACCCTGCATTCCTTGGTGCTAAAGAAGCCCTCATGTCCGTGCTTTGTACTAGGAGATATGATGTTTATAACTTTTTACATGCCTAAGTATGCTCGGGGCACGTCGCCCATGTGTCGGGCGGGCATCGACAGACAAATTACCCATCGACCGAAACTAGGAAGGTGCTAACATCTCTCATCCGTACACTTTGCCTGAATATACCTATATACTGTTATACGAATATATACTTATTGACTGCGTTTCTAAAGTTTTAAAGAAAATGACTTGGCTAGAAATACCTGTATCTGAAAAATTTTCAACCAATCTGTAATCACTGACAATATCAAAATATTCGTTTACTGTTAATTTTTAATTAAATCTGTTCCAAATTACCCAGGGACACACATGCACCCACAAAGCACCATTGATGCCGGTAAACATATAGTGCCACTGGGGCTGTCATGCGCTGCTTGACAAAAAAGTAAAGATGCTAAGCTCAGCTGATTCATGTGCATCGCTGGGAAAGACGCACACATCTTAATGTTGGCAGTCATACAAAATGACTGTGATTCCAATTGTAGAAAATTAATTTTTCCTGTTGGTGTAGAATTAATACTGACACTAAAAATTATGTTTTATGGAGGGGGATATCTGTCAAACAATGATGCACTCTTTCGAAAGTATATTCACTTTGACTTTTTTTCATCTTTAAAATCACCTTAAATACCCGTTGTAATTTCATGGTGGGGAGTTCATCTGATAATTACCGAGCTTCAAAACTGTCGCCTAATTTTCAGTGAGTCCTTTTTGTCCTTAGCTCCCCAAAGAGCTATTAAAATACTGACGAGGCTCGTCTGAGGGAATAATGCCTGGCCGAAGCTCGACCAACATACTCGGTACGGGCTTGTTGACGTGATGTAACTGCATATAGCTTAAATTTTATGCATAATATATAGCCTACTTTCGCCGCAACATACGACTGCTGCATATGAATGATCATACTTCTGTGTTATGGGAGTGTGACGTAGGCGCTTGTTTTAGGGGTATGGGGTCTTTGGCTGAATTTTGTCTAATTTATTAAAAATGTGGGATAATTTTACTAATTTTGTGCTAAATTTAATGATATTGGTTCTGGGGAGTTTTACGTAATTTAATGAGAGATTTTTTAAATTATTTTTAGTAGTTTTTTTTTAATAATTTACAAAAATGCTGACCATCGTGGAGCGAATTTTCAGGGATTTGCCGGAAGGGGGGATTGTCAGTGGGCAGCCAATCAGAGAGCGCTAATGAGAATAATCAATACTGGGTACTGCTGCTTGTCCGTAAATGTGGAATCCTTTGGTCCGGGCCACTTGTGATTTGAATTTTGATGCCGGCAGTGATTTTTTATATTATTTTGAGTGAATGGCATGCCTACTCTACGGATATGCTGTTTGTGTGCGATAAGCTTTCGAGTTTCACTGTGAGTGTGTTAAATTCAGTGTTTGCGAGTGCCGAATGGACCACTTGACCTTGATCTGTCAAAAGTGACAAGCTGGAGTGTATGTTGGACGTGAATTTCGTGTTTACACTGGCTCCAGGCCATGTTAACATAGGCGTTTTATTGTGGTTCTTTGTGGATTAATTACTTGTTTTTTTTTTATTTTTGGGACGGGGTTCGCTTGTGTTTCTCTGTCCCTATTAAGTGCTCCCCTTGCCTAGAATGTGCGTATTTATTATAATTAGTAATGTGTATTTTGGTTGTATTTTATTCATTAACTTTGATATGATAGTGGTACTTAATGCCTTTATCTGTTTCATGTTTATTTCATTTTATTCTAGATATGTTGTTGAGACTTGAAGGCGCTCCTCGAAAAAAAAACTGCGTTGCCCCTATATTTCACGTGTTTTTATCGTAATGATTTGTTTCGTGTGTTGTCGTTGTCTTGTTTTTTTCATGAAACATTGAAGTATTTGTTGTTGAGATTTTTATTTATATTTTTATTGGGAAGTTATTGATACGTTATGATCCTACTGACGAGTAATCTCATATCGTATGTGTTATGTATTTTATGCTCTGTTTTAAGGTTTGTTTGTAAAGCGTGTCATGTTTATTTTATCCTAGACACGTTGTTGACATGGGAAGGTGCTCCTGGAAGAAATCAGCGTCACCCAACTTATGTCTATAGTACGTGTGTTATTTATTAGAATGGGTTTTCTATTGAGTTGTATTTATCTCTGATTGTTTTATGTTTTAAATGTGTTTTGAGTATGTGACTGTTTTGCTAACAAAGATGATCTTTATGGTAATGGTTTTGTAATTTTATTTGTTTAAATAAAAATAAATTTCCCATTATACTTGTTTCTTTATCTACATGTTTGTGTGTATTTTTTTTCTTGTTGGTATAAATAGGGGATATTAATGAAACAATTTATAGATACTTAAACATTTACTTTTTTCATCTATATATATTAGTAGTCTTGAAATTCCAGTGATTTTTGAATAAGTGTATCATCTCTATCTGAATGTTATTTTTTTAAGCTTTAATTTCAAGTTTAGATGGACAAAAGCATCGGATTTTATATACTCTGACTTTTCTATAAATCTATGTGGTAGTTTCATTAACAGTGCTATTTATACTTAATTAGTATATTCACAGAGACAGGGCGATGTGTGGTGAATGATTGCTGTTTAAATATCTTGAGCTCCCACTTGATATGCATCAGGAGGTATAGCCTCTCCATTGGTGGTTATCGTGGCCAGGAGGTCAGAGATGAAAAATCTTACTCCAAGATGGTGTCAATAGGAGAAGCCAACTGCTGGGCTGAGCACTGAACCCAGGGGGTTCCCTGCCTCTAATGTTTTTTCTTTAGCGAGGGTGCCTTTAATTTTAACTTTAAATATTCTGTTTCTTAGGAATTAAGAGAAAATTCTAATTAGATTGTTTGTGCTTTCATGTTTTAAATAACACCATATGCAGTCGAATACTTTTTCAACATCGGGAAATGTGCCAAGCACATATTTGCTGCGTTTGAATCCGGATGTAATAGATTGGCTGAGTCTACATATATGGTCAGTTGTAGATCTGACGGGCCAAAATCTGGACTGATCTTGATTAAAAAACGGTCCGCATAGCTCAGGCGGTCTATTGTCTAGGAATGTGAATATTATAAAAGCCGAAAGGTTGTTTGTTTATCTGTTGTTTTTGCCTGGATTAGGTAGCATAGTTACCAGGCCTTTATCCAATTTAAGGGGAAAATACCCCCATGTTATGCACAAGGTGTTTAATTTAGCCAAACGTTCTAAGCAGCTGTCGAGTATTTGTTTTAAAGATTCCCTAACTATGTTGAGACTTCCCTTTTCGCTTTCGACAGAGCCCGCTGTACTTTGACTAATGTAGAGGGTCTGACCGCAAGGTCTTTTTAGTCAGTGATCGGGATTTCAAGAGGTATACGTCCATCGTAAAAAAAGGTCACTCTGCATGTAAAGCTGCATAGACCAAAATGCTCGCGCTAAAGCATAATAGATGGACAGTCAATGAACAAAATAATATGTCCGCAGCACAGAAAAGGGCTTACGCTCTCACCCGGCAGTGTACAGGAATATACATACATTTCGTATACATTCACAAACAAATGTACAGAGATGCATTTTGTCTGCCACAAACCACTTAGTGAAAAATTATAATGGAACAGTATAACAAAACTTTCCAGGAAAGCTAATTATCAGGCGGAGGGTGAGGGTAGCAGTCGTCTTTCTTAGTAAATTTGATACAATCAAGAGACTGCACACACCACAGCTGCATAAAAGTTATATAAATTGACCGGGTTGGGTAAAACAAATGAACTGGGTACTTTCTCGGGGTGCTTTTCTATAAACAAAGAGCACAGCATTGAGGTATCTGTCCCAGTCCCTCGGAGTTCAGAACGGATGGTTGTTCAGCAAAGAGTTTTAATGTGGAATGGAAAATCTCAATGAGCCAAATACACATGGGATGATACGTGGTAGTATACAGTTGTCTGTTAGACAACAAACGACTCACCTCTCGCATGGTGGCCGACGTGAACGGTGTGCCCATGTCACTCAACACTTCTAATGGGATTCCTATTCTTGAATAAATGCCAACAAGTGCCTCGGTTATGATTTTTAAGAATCAATGTTAGGCAACGCCATATCCTCGGTGTACCAAGTGGCATAGTCAATGAGGGTAAGTAGGTATTTTTTTATCCTTGACTGATACAGGTTTTATTTGGCCTATGAGATCAAAATTAACCCTATGGAAAGGTTCTTCTTTGAGGTTAACATTGTCTAGTGACACCTTTGTGACTTTGCCCTTAGAAAGAGTCCAACAAATTTAAAAGATACTTTGTTGGATGAGCTGACAATCCATGATTAGCCAATTTGAATATATCGGCCCTATATTTTGAGGGCACAACTACCTGTGGCCGTGGCTTATCAGTGGCTAATCTGCCAGAGGCAACCCTAAAAAGGTTATTGTTTTTCACGTGGAACTTGATACCAACCTTCCTGTGGAAGCCTAGCTTTCTGCCATAAGTGAGCTAAGCTGTTATCTTCTGTCTATGCAGCTAAGAAATCAGAGGGAGTTAACTTTTAACTTCAAGATCCACAACAGGTTTTTCTTTTTAGATTTTGCTGTCCTAGTCTCCACATGCGGACTGTCATCAGGTACGGGCTTATCTTTGCCAAGAATCGATGGTCGCCATGTTGGTTCGGGATCATTGACATCTCTAGCACCACGTATGTTTCCTATGACGTTGTCATACACTGGCTTTGCTATACAGAGTGCTTCTACCACTCCAAGGTAATATGGTGAAGGTTTTTCAGCTGAGCCAAGTGGAATTCAAGGACGGTGCCCTCAATCAAGACACGTGTCTGTTTATTACCAGAAAAATGGTTCAACTAATTCCATTCTTACAACATCGTTGGTGCACCTTGAATCACAAAGCACAGTCACCTGTTTGTTGTATAATTAGCCGTCACTCGTTGACGTCCTACATGCGTGACCTTGGAGGATCTTATATGTAACTTCCTGACATGATTAACTAAGAATATCAAGTTTATGCTCACACTGGGGAGTTACGCGACCCTTTACAATCATTACACTTACCTTGAAGGACATCCTTCCTCTATGAACTTCAAGACTGCTTTGGCTACCCTGTCAGCTATTGTGTCGTGTTTTTTTTTTTTACCTTGTGTATTGTCTGTTTCTATGCTTGAGCAAGTGAACACTATTTTCCAGAAAAAAAAAATTTCTCTCAGGACAATCACGAGCATAGTGCCCCGAACGTTTACAACAGTGACAAGTGAGCTCAGAGTTATCTTTAACGGAATGGGTGACTAACCTGATGTAGGATGACTGCGCAAGTATTCTAACTTAGATTGTTGCCTTTAAAGTGACTCTGATTCTGCCCATGCCCCATAGATTGTGAGTGTGATACCCATCAGCCTCATTCGAACGCTCAGCCAATTCTGTAATAGTGTCTCAACTAGTACATTTTCTTTCTCTGAGAAATACTGATATTTCTTTGCAACAGCAGGTGATAAACGGTTTCCTTCGAATCAAATCTCTCATTTGATGATATATGAGGTGGATGCCTGCAATATTCCCCAGTTGTCATATAATCCTCGTAATCGCGATGCAAATTGGCTAGATGCCTCATTCCTTTTCGGAAAGCAAAACTATGCAAAACCGCTAATTTCAATTTATCATAGAAAGGGATCTGAGTGTAGACGTCTAACTACTTTCCCCTTAGCAAGGCACTAAGTATCATGGCCCATTCATCTTTTGCGAAACGTTTGAGATAAAAGTCCAAAAGATTCTCATCAAATGGCGGATTTTCTGAGAGATAAAGGTGCTAATTGTTGATCTTTCCGATTGTTCACATCATTGGGTGCTTTGTCAGGCATTTGTTTCTTTATCTGTAACATTTTATTATCATGTTTACGGTCAGCTACCTCTTCCTGGCGTATCGCGTCTTGACGCGCGTTTAATTAAGTGTTCCTTGCGTTCAGCTTTATCTCATACTATTTTCTCTAAGCTAACGGGTTCAGTTTCAACAAACTTTTGCAAATCAGAACCTTAATACCCAGGCTATTAACCTAGGTCAACGAGTTCTATTAAGTGTTCCATTTATAAATGTCACGAACCGCGGTGTGGTGCAAACTCCCGTTACACCCAGAAAATAAAACATAAAAACAGATGTGTATCACCGTTACAATATCTGCCCCTACTCCTAGATACACCACCCATAGCCAGGTTCATTTGAAACATTAAGAGAATGCGAAAGAAAAGTCCAGCACTCTCATACACGCATGAACAAACAACTATGACTTAATATCTGTAACAAACTTTTGTATTGAATATGTACAGTGAATGTCATTTCAATAATTTCTTGGCTGTTAGCTTGACCAGGAGCTGCTACAGGTACAATGCTTACTGACAGGGGGGCCGTCCAAAGGTGCAATATTTGAAGACAAAAAAACCCATGTTTAATATTTACTGTTCTCAACCATGCTTTCCCAAGATGAAAGTGTCACAAGCAGGGTACTATATTTACAAAGGAAAACAGGAAATATTATTAGGCCAATAAAAGGATTGACTTTAAGACCAAATAAATTCACAGGGCATGTCATAAGTTAATGAAAGAATTATAGTAATAATGAAATACAATAATATCCAGTCAAGCTCTTTACTGCGGCTGCAAAACAGTGTCTCTACAATGCAATAAGGAAAATTGTAACAGCCTCACCAATATCGCATCAGAGTTTGAAGAATGTTGTCATAGGTTTGAAGTGGTGGAAGTCAGTTTTCATGGATTCCGCCATTCACAGATCACAGGGATACTTCCGATGTCTTTATCCAATGTTTTGTAGCTTTGGTTAGGTCATGCAAACCGAAATATTATATGTAACTTCAGTGACATGCTACTGAATAGTTTTAGTAGAGATTTGGTTATCATTGTTCATTGTTCATTAAGCAAGATGTCCTCTGACTTTCACAGGGTTTATCTATGCACCTGATGCACCAAGACACAAAATACATTACAGCTTCGCTTTGAGTTGTGTGGTTACTGGAGCATAAGAAAGGACTTGTGGAAGGAAGAATGAGAACTTCTTGCTTAGCAGAAAATAGAAAGAAGGGGACAACAATTTTAACTAAATTTATACACAGTACATTAAAAAGCTATTAACATCACATTGACAACTGCACTCAGACTAAACATGAAAACTGAGCAGGGATTTATGGTTAGAAGACTACTTGCACGGGGAAAGAAAATGACAGGGACAGAAAACTGAATCACCTGTAAATGCATTAATAACTATGGGTTTCAGCTGTCAACCTGCGACACCCATCCATGACATGTGGTTTTCTCCGGATTCTCCAATTTCCTTTACCACTACTAAACGACAGCATCTGAGCCATGGAGAGAGCCCCGATTAGTTATAATAACAATTTATACAACTCATGGAAAATAAATGTTTGTAAACTTTATATTAAGGCAATATGTAATTCAAAGTCTGAATTATATAATAAACCTTTCAATTGACATGTTTAAACAACCAGTTTTGACATCTATAAAAGGAATAACAATAATTGTAAATAGCCTGTTCTAAATCTTGTTAGACAGACATTCAAATTTTTTTATTAAAGTTATGAAGCACGCAATAAAATTTTCTCCTAATGGAAGACATCGTGGTGATCATGCAAGTGTCAAGTGATTATATTGCATATACATATTAAGCCGGGCTCACACTACAGACTTAAGTCAGCCAACACCTTTTTTCATGTAGAAATCTGCTTGTATGAAAGAGTCACAGGATGGGCATGTGATACTTTCCCTAGGGTCGGGGGGGGGATAGAGCTTGGTCCTATTCTCAACAATTCAACTGCTTACACATTAGGCCTTAATGAGGTTTTAATGAGTTACAAGGCATAGATTTACTGTGTGTACAACTAAAAAGGGAAGATCAGAGCCATAACTGTGAAATTAGAGGTAATATTACGACCAACATTTTGTATTTTCAAAGTCTTTGGCATTATTTTATTTATCTTTGATATATGATATCGTTCCTATAAATTCAGGATCAGATTGAAATAACTTTACTTACGTTTATTTCTGTAAGATCTGTAAGGAATAAAAAATTAGAGAGGTACAGTTAAAAACGATCACTGAAAAAAATTAATGCTAAGTTGCATTTTATTGCTCTCTATGAGAAAAACTGTGTATGAATAGATAAATATTTAAATAGAGCTAAATATCTACATTAACAACTGTATAATTCCATTAATTTAGAAAATCCTGGTTAACATTTTTGGATACAGTTCTGTAAAAAAAAGTGTAATTCTCATTAATTCAGTATTCCATTACATTGCAAATGTTATTTTGTTAATAAGTGATTTATAAATATAAATGTCCTATATACAATTATCTTTATACTATTTCACCTATTCAGATCATTACACTGCCATTCACACTCTAAGTTATTTTAAAATGTTTACTTGTGCCCAGATTAATTTACATATTTTATTCGTTCTATTTACTTACTTCAAGTTTAGCTCGTACAAAATGTTATATACACATGCATGTCAACTGACACAAATCTGCAGTCTGAACACTCTATCAACAGACTCTTTGTGTGACCACTAGCCGGGGTCTGCAAGCACATATCTGAAGTGTGAGTCCATCTTTTCTTGAGTTTCCTTTATAAAAAGCATATTGCAATGCAGCAGTGCCACATGTATCTCTATTTTTCTGAATATGAACAATGTCAAGTTGTTCAACGAAATAATTTGTCAATGAAATACCCCTTAAATTATCAGTACAGGTTAGGTAACCTCATAGTTTTTAACTACATAAGCTAGGATATAGATATAAGATCATTAAACCGAAATATATAAATGGATATATGTATATAAATACATTTGTATATATATATATATATATATATATATATATATATCACCAGAATTATTTTTTTGTTATAAATTTATATCGATTGTGTGCATGGATTCCAGGATCCCATCCGAAGAGGCATTAAGCAAATCAACCTGATTCCTTCTGATGACACATCACCATTAAGTATAATCATTATTTTATATCACTCTTTTATTTGATAAGCACAATTACAAAATTAATTTCAAAACTGTGATAAGCGGTATTCCAAGGGAGATATATAATATCTACATGACTATGACATGACATCTGTAAATGTCACCTGAGCAAATGATGTTAACAAGAGCGGAAGTTTCCTCTCAATCTGTACCATGCAAGTTTGATTAGGCAATGCTTGCGGGCTTTCCAAGAAAAATATAGATTATGATAAGAAGAAGGTTTTCAGGTATCTTATATAAATGTTATACCTATAATAGTGAAGATATTCGCATAATAAATTTTGGTTGCTTGCTGAAGCGTTCTTAGTGTGTCAATGAATTCTTCGTTACGATCAAATTTGACGAAAAGCATACAGCAGCTGCACACAAAACTAATTCAAAACTAATCATTAAGTGGCAGTTGGAGAGATACGGAAGTGTTAATGGAATATGTAGGCATCAAATGATAAAAAATAGGCTATTCCATACCTCCAAACGCGCTATCTTAAAATGAATTATATATCTACAACTGATTAGAGTCGCAGTTATGCCAATACAATGGCATGATATAATGCCTCCGGTGAAACAGTTAAAAAACGTTAGTGCAACAGACGTGCACACACTGTCCCCTTGGTTGCACTTTTAGAATTCTAGCCGGGATTTGGTGCTGATGAAATATAATATTTCTATAAGGCGCAGATCGATCACAAAGAAAAAGTTAATCTATTCGTGTTACTTAATTATACAAATCTTGTGTTTAAATTAACGATCAACCTAGTAGTTTTCTGTTAATATAAGTAATATCTTTAGTTAAAGTTAAACCAAAATCTATGAGTTACTCTTTCTTTAAAAATAAAGAAGACATGTTGAATTATTTTTCCACAAAAGACTCTCGGTTCTTCATTATCTGTGTCAATACTATCATTTTCTTTTTCATTTTTTGTGCACACCTGACAAATCTCCTCTGCACAAAATTATCCGGGCAACACATTTAAGGATTCTATATCAAGTTGGCAATGGGCGCGAGACTATTGCATCCGTCGCTGGTCCAAGAATGTCTGAGCATCATTATTGACTGTCAGATTGAAAAACACATGTTGCGGTGTTGGTAAATTCCATGATTGTGTTCCTTCTCATTAGCATACTCGAAACAATGATTATTCTGTGCCATTCTTTCTAAAGGCATAAGCGCAGATGATGGAGACATACATCCTTGTCCGATATTTAACCTGATATATTATAAACGTTAAGCACAGATAACAGATTTATTCTATATGGACACGTCCCTGATCAAGTCCATTTCCTCGAAATTGTATATTTCTAATTTCTCTACTCTATTGACATATATGATTTTTAAAGTTGAATGTATAGCAAGAAGATTAAGTTCACACTTTTTAACTTGTACATTAAACACATATTCCCCTCTAATTTTACGAGTTTCATTAATGTTTGTACGTGTATGAAACATAAATCATATATGTACTTACTAAATAAAAAATGAAATCAAATACCATAGACCACTTTAATAATTTATATTAAAGTTTGAAAAGAATTTTGAATTCAGGATCTCCCCTTTTTTTGGAACCGATTAAGTCATGTTGAAACCGAAGTCGTTCACTTTTGTTATCCCGACCAAACCCTTTCTAGCATTTATCGCAGACCGGCCTGACGCTGTCACGAATTCACCGCTGAACGTTTTGACCCCGCCTGCCTTCAGATAACGGACCGTGTAGATTTTATTTTGGATATACTCAGCCGTTTCGTAGAAAACTGTTGCGACCACTTTAGAATCCCCTTTATACCCACCCGAAATAACAAGACTGAAAAATCGCTGTGATAGAAAAAATTAAGTTAAAAAAATCAAAGTAATAAAATCTATCAATTTATAAGGAGAAATATATCTTAACCAGCGGTTGCATGAACAAGCTGATGATTTTAGCAGTAGCATAACACGGGTGGTCCACCTTCTTTGCATTGGTACCATGCAGACAATGTAGATAGGTTTTATTCATTACTTGCTAATATAAATATATCTAAATTTACATTGACTTTCATTTGTATGTCTGTTCCAGGAGCACCAAAAGAGACCGTGGCTGATTCCCTGTGGCCATTAGATTTAGCAAACATCAGACTTGAACGACTATAGTCTGCTTTCTAAACCGGACTACCCACACTATAGCTCATCTGGACTGGGCTGAAAGACCCTCACCGTACATTGTGTTGTCCAGTCCCAGAGGTACATTCAGGATAAAGAACTGTGACCCCCTGATCCCACCAGAAAACACCAACTACTGCCTACTACCTGTCTGGGATGTCTGTCCTGTCTATCTGCATTGATTGGCCAACATGCTTAGAAAAACATGCCTCATATTAACTTAATGCCACGTCGTTCAAGTACATATTCACTTTAGTTGTAGGGAATGAAGACCATTCTTCAGGATATCTGCACAGTTGCAGCGTCCAGTACAATTGAAAAATACGGACAAATTTACAGGGCATATATAGGGGATAGCTCGCTTTTATATTAATCGAGCGAGATCATGTATACTTAATTAATAGAAGTCCTATAATCAACCATAGTTCGTCAGAAACGTCGGGTTTACATTTTCTCATATTCACACCAGTTTTCTTTTTTAAATTTTCGCACCATCTCCTTTTCGCCTGCAGAATAATCTAAACAGGAATTATTATCGGCGGAATCATTTCAATTGAAAACGTTTCTTTCTGCATTATGATGACAACGTACTGTTGTCCTATTCATACACTATTTAAACATGTAACCATTTACAAAATTGGACGGTTTAATATTTCATTATTACAATTTATCAATTTCTTCACAATTATCATTTACATAATATTGCCAAAGTGTCATAGCTGTCAAATTAATATAAGCAAATTATCAACAGTTTTATTTAAAGGGAACTGTTCATATCAATTGATAGCTCAAGCCACCTGCTGTGTTGATAAGCTTGCGAGTGAATATTCATTTTGTTGTTATAATTACCATATATATATAAAATATCACTCTTCATATAACTTTCATTAGTACGAAGTTTTTTCGATGGACAATAATGAACTTCATTCACAAGCATGAACTACACTTGATTAATATTCAGCGTAAATGCTAGCCGTGAAATCGGGTAGTATTTTTCGCAAATGTACCATCGACGAAATGTTGTGCAGACCGATTGATTGAAACATTCTTGCATTTTCAAATCAGTTATATATTTTAAACACCGTACATGTATACCTTCATCTGACAACAACACTAAACGAGAGTCTCTTTGGTATTTAAGATGCAGAAACTATCCGTTTTATTCTTATCAGTATAAGTGAATTCACAATATTGAACAGAGAACTGTTCTTTAATCAGTATAACAAAGATTCTGATACAGACAATTCTTATTGGGAACTTTTCACGTTATAAGTGTTACTTGAGCTACCGGCATCAGCAAATACACAAACTATTGAATAGCATATGGATGGATACTTTCTCGAAGTAGATATAAAGCCCCTTAGAAGGAAAAGCTTTGCACATTATGATTCTGATTTAACACTGTGATTCACATCTTTGTCGGCTTCAGCTGGCTGCATATGCCTATGGTTATAAATTTCCGTGGTGTATTTGGTTATTGGTTTACTGCCAGGGAGTGATAAAAAACAAAGTCCTATAATAATCATTTGTCTGGTTAGTGGGTGATGCCTTCAAGTGTTAATATCGGTACTCGGATATGCCTATCGTAGATGCATCTCCAGTGTGTTGAAGATACCTTTTTGATACCCTGGAGCAGGTCTGAAATAAACGTGATTGCAATATAAACGGGTCCTTTTGTTATTCTCATAAAATGCATGGGCTCAAAGTTAGTTGAAACATGGTGATTCGTAACACTGACATTAGAGTGAAATATAAAGAGAAGTTGCACAACAGATAAAACTTATCGAGAACACAGTAGAGGTACATCTTGTTAAATTTCCATTACCGTATAATCAAATCGATCCCTCTTTTTAATTTTTTATAATACTTTCCATTGGAATTATTACTTGTACACTAAATATAGGATACTGAATACCGGGATATTAACAGCTTAACCACTTTAGTTCTTCTGATGATACCATATACACTTAAAATACCACAATTTTTTAATCGACCAATGCATGCGTATTCTATACGCCCTTCGTCTACCGACTAACGAATGTTATGTAATGTGATGATTGATATTCCATTTTATACACTTGTATTCTTTGGTTCTTAATTGCTTAAGCGACCGTGCGTAATCGCCTGAGAGTAAGTTAATTAATGCACTAAGCATCTAATGAGCCAGTGTAAACATTTTGGTGCTAATATTGATAATATTAATGTAGACTTAGATAATATCGTGCGCTTTAAATTTTGTGTTAGTTAACACACCAAGAAATGATACCCTCACTTGATCACAGGAAAAAGGAAAGGAGATCCTTCTTAAGAAGGCTTCTATTGTTTATTTAACCCAAATAAAACGCGGGACAATAGGTTCATTTTGCTTTCAACATAACAACTATTTGGACATTTAAAATATAGAGATCAATTTAATTGGCGGACTAGACGGAAATTATAATCTTTTGAAAAGTAGCATACAAGAGTTCTGTGATTCTCATTTATATACAAACACAGTAGGCAATGTTGTCTCATTGTTATGTATGTAGTGCATATTTCCAAGAGCGTTCTTAAGAAAATGTAACATTTCCAATTTACCGTTATGTAAAATACCTTTCGTTTTTCTTTCAGCATAACTAACAAGCGAAATTCAGTAATCACTGGTAGGATAGTAAAATTGTTTGCACCTGAATTCGCAACTGGAGAGAGTACCATTGCCTCCATTTTAATAGAGTACAGTGATTAGCCTATAGACTAACTGTTTACATCCGACTGATTTTCTTCAAAGCTGCTTTGTAATACTTGATGTTTCTTTCGGTTTTTGCCGTCTTTCTGTTTTTTTTTTCTATGAAACGACATAAATGTATCACATTTCCTTCTCTGTAAGATCCCTTTCCTTCACATCATGAATGTACGCCTTACATTAAAATTAACCAACATTCATGAAACAAATAATCAATAATGAGAGGTTGGTATTCGGTGGATGACTACTGCATAATTGAAGATCCTTTTTTAGTTCAATATTTGTAAATCTTGATTTCTATCAATTTTTTATGTAGTTACGCTTTTAACTAATCACTTTGATTTTTAGGGCCCTGTATGCGAGATAAAAAATCGAGGTAAATACACCCTAGAACCTTCGAATTCCTAGGCTATCTTCGTTTATCATCAAACATGTCCATCAGATATATTGAATCGTTACCTCTTTATCCTTCAGCAAGTGCTTGCATATTTTCATGCCCTATTTGTTTTGTCTAACTGCGATAGAATGTTCTTGATCTTTGTTTAGTTAAACTGGTGGTAGAGTTTTCCTAAATTCGAATACATCTTACTGGTTCTTACGATTAGAAAGGAGAGAATCATAGCTTAATAATCACATTCTTAGCTTATTTAAGCCAAGCCGATCAAAGCGTACGAAACCATTTATATCATGTCTGATTCTGCTTATCTATCCTCTGACTCCTGTGGTGCATTGCCGTTTTCCAGCTCTAATTTAGCAGAAAACATAATTCGTTTTTGTTTCCTTCCTTACCATAAACTTAAGATTATAAAGTTAATACAGCTTTTGGTCAACTGCTCATTAACAAAACAAGGATTCTAAATGTAAGAAGTGTTGGCTCAAACACAAAACGAATTGTAAGAACAGTATTATTAGGAATGTTATTGCAAACTTACAACACATTCAGTCTTTTAGACATGTGCTTATCATACCTTCAACACACACCAATATGCATAACAACGCATACGTTTAAACACAATATACAATATACGGGTGGAGGTAAATGCTTTGGGAATATGTTTCAATGTCACTATTTATTATAGTTGTATTAGTTTCCAATCGGTAAACAAGTCTTCTGAAATAAAGTACTGGTCGACCCATCAATATATTGAACAGAGCCAGACCGAAGATATTTATGTTTCATGTCAATCATTACCGGAATATGACAGGTTTGCATGGGTAAAAGGAAAAAAAATCTCAATGGTGGAAACATGACTTTACAAATTTACAATAGCTGCATGACAAGAGGTACGTTGTTCGTACTGACAATCGTATGACATGAGTCCAACAATATTATTTATAACGTGGCATGATACGTGGGCCGGACATTATTTTTATGTGTTTGTCCGTAGATTTAGTTAATCCCTTTTTATATGCTATGTAATGTATTAACCATTAACGTAATGATTTAAGTTCCACAATGCGTGAGTAAAACGGAGGAGCAGCTCCTACAGATGGAATGCGTTCTGTCATATTATTCAGCGCAATGAGGAGTGATAAAGGATACTACCAGGAACCTATCAAGATTATATCCGCTGTTATGAACAACATCAACCTTGCACGAGGTTGAGTCATCGCATTACAGCCTCCCAGTTTGTGTGGGTGACACATAAAGAACCTTGAAGTTGATAGCCTGCCCAAACTTCCCTTTTTATAAAACAGCTGCCTGGAATATTCAAATGCACATGAAACAGTCATATAACCGTATAAATTGCACAGATTTCAGATGATTCAATTGTAAAACTCGCACTAGCAATCCCTATTGATTATCTATGAACTAATGCCTCGAGTTTCAAATAATCTTTGTCCCTGTGTATGCTGAGAGAAAGTAAAATCTCAAATACGTCATTCGAACAACTGTATACCTGTGGAAACACGACGTTTGTTTGATTTTTTTTTAAAAATCACTCTGACCTTAGGAGGCTTGGTTCACCACAGGTAAGATCATAGTCTACCATATAATGTAATGTTACCATTCTGTAAATCCCTTTCCGTTTCTTGTTGATTACTGGAATAATCGTGTTTAAACGAGAAAAATAATGCCATTTTTCTCCCAGTGAACTCGGTAGAAAGGTTTGTCTAGATGATAATTACTTGGTAGTGTTGTATTACTTTATCCCTGCACTATAAATCTTGTATTGTAATTGAATCCATAAAAATTATCAGAGGGATGAAGTTCAAAGCAGTTTCGATGGCTAGCTTTAATAATGGACACATAGCATTAATATTTCTAAACACTAACTCTTACATATAATGTAGGTCACTATTAGTTGATTACAAAATTATATCGAGGTTATCTTACTTTTCGCTAAAACAATAAGTCACACACCTGCAAATACTAACGTAAGTAAGGTCGAGTCTTGTTTCATTAATTCAACAATGCCAAACAGACAATCTAGCTACCAGCCTCTCCTTTCTTTTTTTTAACTAAACTGTGACAATTAATAATAAGATATTTGAGTATTACATTTCGTAAGGCAATCCCTGGGCTTCTTTCTGTAGATTCATTGATGCATCTATGAATAAGGTTCTTCATAAAAAGCGCTTGTTTAGAATATATAACTGTTCGTTTTAAATAAGATGGGAGGAACACATTTTTTAGTTAAAAACACAATTTGCAAAATGCGTTTTTTTGCTGAGTCCGTTGGTATCTATTTTTGTGATATTTAAACAGGACTATCTGTCTTAGACAATATAAGCAGAACATGAAAACAGAGAAAGTTGCACAAAAAGATTTTATCGATCAGAAAATTACGTAAAAACGACACAAACATAAATATACTTCAACGTTTTGCATACAAGTATTCACCAAGCTCACAGAACACAGAAAGACGAACACGACGACATTCATTTAATATATGGAATAAAAATCAGTAATGTCGTACAATTATGAAGGTCTAGTTTTTTTGTCATCCAGTCCGAAGAACCAATTGAGTACGGCGTTGGTTCTTCTCCATTGGTTATATTTGGTTTTTTTGCGGATTGTTGTGTTGATGCCGTCAAGGCTATCCTAGCTGTCAGGTCCCATTGCGGACTAAGTTGGATTTAGCAAACGGTATATGCTACTATTATCGGAATTTTCTTTATTGTCGGAACATCTGTTTGTCTGCACTAAAGAAACTGCAGCCTTCGGTATGATATACATCAGACATGATAATCACTGAGCAATCTTTCAGTTTTAATCATTCTTTTCATCTCATTTTATTTTCATAATAGAATTTTTTAGTTCTAAATTAAAACCAATAACCTGACCTGCTTTTTATCTTATCCGTTATATTTTCTCTTTGTTCTTAATGGTCAGATCCCCATCCGCCATATCAAAGTATAAGATATTACATTTGGACTATCGAAGAACAGTATAAATCAATAGTTCCCTATCCATCTTAATTTATGTAAGTTTCCATAGGTATATACACTGCTGCTTTTTATGCTACCCTAAGTTAAAATACTAGTTTTATCATTTCCCGAAGACTGCTGGCGCGCTCTATATATTTTCTTTTTCCACGCATGTTTACCACCGTTATTAGACTGCCAAATTACAATAAGGAGTCAGTTTCTCAAATGTGGTTCCATATACTGTTCAACCGGTGTCTGAGCCACTGGCCGCTGATCTTAAGCAAAGTAGGGTTATTTTGTTTAAGGTATAGTTACTATTTCTGATGTTTTTCTATAAAACTGGCACAGTTCTCTATCCATGTAAAACGTCATGAGACAAGAATTCGACGGAATTTTGCTCGGGAGTGAGATATTGGAAGGTGTAGGAACCATTCATCAACAAGTTGTTTACTTATTGCTACTACTAGTTCAACAAAGTCGTCTTTCTCTGTATAATAATTCCAAGTGTTTCCATGTAATGTTCATGTTTCGTTTGTCATTTGATGGTAGGTCAGTGATAAAAATGTTATTTTTTTTTATTAATTAAAAATAATAAGAACGACTACCTATTGGAAACAATACTATATATCATTCTGGGGTTTGTAAACCAAAATATCTTTTGCTGAAAAAAAAGAGTTTGCAGAAGCATGTTAACCAAAAAAAAAAGAAAATGGCTGTGATTGAGGAGTCCAAAACTGATAACTCACTCCTTACCACAAAATCAAATTTCATACAAGATGTAACTATGATCAATTATCCAACAACTAATATTTCACTGTCACTTTCAAACATTAATGATGATGAATAACAGATGAATAAGCCAACATTTAAGAATTTTTTGTCAGTTCAAATATATGTAATGCTGTCTCTTATTCACCTATAACCAATTATACACACCTGGTTGGGAGACTCAATACCAAAGATAACACAACATTACATCTGCAACTCGACCAATACATATAAGCAAAAAATCCGTGCAATATGGTCGCAAAGCAAGGGACTGATTTAATAATTATTACAGGGGTGCCTCTTATGACAATAACAGTTGAAGAAATCGTAACAAATATAAAGCAACCAATGGTAAAGACTTGAAATAACAAGCGAAATTGAGTCAAATATCTATCGCCGATCATTATGAGGTAGCTACGTATACTTTAACCAAACCAACGGGATCACATGATATAAAAGTATGCTTAAATACAAAATAATCGCTATCATTTTGCCTAATTTTTGCATGTGTGTATTTTCATAAACTTTCGTTTGATATTTAGAACTGGTGCCTTACTCACTTGATGGCAAATTGTTTTAAAATTCATGTTGTTTTTATGATAAGAGTTAAGTTGAAGAATTTTACAAACCACAATTCTCCACCCTAACAAATTAATTTCAATTTTTACGATCATTATATTCATCTAACAAACTAATCTTTATTTTATTTAATAGTCCTACTGTGTCAGGTCTTCGACGAAGAGTATTTGACCTCCCAGGGCTAGCGTTGCTTTTGCCACCAACAATTTTCATTTCTATCTTACTTTTTATCTAGCTTTTGGATAATATGTCTCAAATATTGACAGTGTTCTATTCTTTGTGAATTTTTCCTCGAATTTCTTTTTTTTCATATATACTAACATTTTTCTTGTCAAAAATAATGTATTCTGCAGCCTCTTTGCAATTTTCAGTCCAGCTTTCCTCCCTAACACTACGTATCCGATGATTCCTCTCACACTTCATCTTCTATCTTATTAAGTTCACCGGTGAAAAGATCATTCAATTATACAATAATCTTGTCCCTTTTCCCATTTCCTTTCCTCAACTGTGAAACCTCTTTCTTTAAATCCGTTACCTTTTTATGCTCCTTATGTTTATATGTCCGTAGTCTCTCGGTTCTCTGCCTCACGGTAGCAAAAATGGATTCTATGTCCGTTTGAGGCGTTTCGTTTGTTTATTTTCCACTGTAGATATTTACAATGTAGGACATATATTAATATATTAAGCTAACTTGATTCTTTTCCTGTGCATAATGGGTTTTCCTCACAATATGTTTCACCTATGCCATTGCATCCTGGATATGACACTGCCCTTCTTTTTTTAAGTGCTTTGAAGGTTTTCGCCCGCCTCAAAATATTTTCTGCACTTTTTTCCGTATATATCAATGGTAACGCAAGTGTTATCACTATGCTTTGATTTTCTAGTACGGGTATTTATCATTACGGTCACAGACATTTAACAGTGATACTTGTCAGCGGAGCTCCTCATAACACATCTTCCCCGAGCAACAATGACAATGGCAATCCTGTGTTACATCATTCACTTGATAAATGTTTAAATAAAATATGACATTTATTCACTTTCGTTTTTGTGTGGGAAGATCCATCGTAAAGAAACAATCCGGGACACTTCTTATACTGAATGTTGTATTCCTGTTAATTTTGACTCAATTGCGCAAGCCAGGGAAGCCTGCGGGGGGGGGGGGGGGGGGGGGGGTCTTCCATCGAAACCATCAGCTCTGAAGTCTTCTGTGTTTGACACAACCTTAACATTTGATATAACATATTTTTAGGTGATAAATGATCAAGATTGATGCTGGAGTGAGCGAAGCAAATCAGAATACAATTTGGCTCATTATATGAATCCGTCCTATACACTTACTTTTCATCTAGCAAAAGAGGATGAAGTTACTCTTTACAAAACAGTTAATGAATATTTTTACAAAAAATATTGATTCAGAGAATTAAAATAGCTAATGTTAGATTGTTTAGATTATTTAGTAGAAACAACCTAGTTTGGTGTCCTGTTTAATAATATTTGAACATTATAAAAGTCAATCGCTCAATGAAAAAAGGGGATCTAGTTTTAAGAAATTCTGTCCATTTATTTTCATAAACAATGGCTAAAACACCCATCAGTTTGGAGGAACAGTTAGTTTATGCATATCATTGTAAACAAACACAATGTTTAATCTTGATTTTTTTTATAAATTTACTTAGTGTAACTTTAATATACACTGTGTAAATGGTGTTTATCCTATACAAATAAGTATAAAATCAATACACCAAACTTATCAACATGGGAAGAGGCAAAATACATGGAAAAAAGTTTCAGTATCGATATTTAACAATTGCAATAGATTCCGATCTAAGGAATAAAGCATTGATCAACTAGCCAATATAATGACCAGAGCCAGATCAGAAGTTGCAATCATACCATGAATGTTATGGGGTTGCTTGGGTAAAACTAAAGAAAAGTCTTGTCATTGTTTGCTCGATAATAGCGGATATAAATGCATGACATTTGAAAAACTCTGAGGCAAAATTGGGTTGGTTGAAATGTCAGTCACATGAAAGTGGATCCAACAAAGGTACTATGGTCGTCGAAAAATGCTTGTCCAGCCCTTCCAAACATGATATGTCATTTATGCATTAAAAAATGCGATTTTCCTTTATGTAATCTCTGCAGAAAGAGTGAAATGTCTAGATGTTAGTTTCATACCTAGTGCTCTATTTTTCTTGAATTTTATCCTTCCATCATAAAGCTTTGTGTTGTACTTGGCTCCCTAAGCATTATCAGATGGATGATGTTGCAATCACCTTGATGGCTAGTTCTTATGTAATGGACAAATAGCATTCATATTTTATAGACGCAAACGCTAACCTATACTGTAGGAGCCTTGCGGTTAATTGCAAAATTATATCGATGATGTCATTATATTTGCTGATGCAATGACACGCAGGTCAATGTCAAGTTTTTTTACTATAAAAAAATCCGTTAATTCAGCATAAAAAATGGACAATTTAGCTACTAGTCTCTTCTTTTTCTGAAACGTGACCATGAATATTGAGATACCCAGTGTCCCATTTCCTTAAGAAACCCCTGGGATTTGCTCCGTCTATCATGGTTAAGGTTCATCATGGACTGAGCTTGTCTAGAAAATCTAAATGCTTGTTTTTAATACAGAAAGGTTGAATATTTCTGATGTATTGAGCAAAAAAGCAAGAAGAAAGTTTTGCTGAGTCCATTGTAGCCCAAGGTACCCAGTTTATCAAACTTAAAGAGGACTGGCAACGGCATCTGAGAAAACATTATCAGAACATGAAAACATTTAAGATTAACATTTTCTCTGTCTATGACGGGTATACATGTATTTATCAGCAATTTTTCGTAAGAAATCTTTTAAATGTATTAATAATACTCTCAGCAGTAGGAGTAGTACTTTCTGGGCATGAAATTGAATAATTTGTAATTCATCAGTGCGCTTGATAACTCGATATCAGGAAAGGTGTGGAGAGCGTGGTAACATCCACGGCTCCCGTCCTTTGCCTTAAAATAAATTCATGACCCGCTTTACTATGTGAAATTTATCCCGTGTAGGAGTTTTCCTTAGAATCATACGAAAGCGAGGACAAAGTTTTATATTTGGGCGTATTTTGGCAACTTACTTTAGGCAAACCCGCTGGTGAGACCGAGGTGTGTCAGATCGCACCTTAGGTATGAACTTGTCATAGCGAGGTGTGAAGTCGTTCAGGTTTATTGCCCCGCGAGGACTGCCTGTTGCGCAATCAACAACAAAGGGCGCGTGCCACATGACTGACACACATATCGGCAGAGTGATCAGAAAGCGGTTGCAAATTCTCAGTATGTCTTATTTGGAGTTATTTTACGTTTATTATTTATTTATATATAGCAATATATATATATATATATATATATATATATATATATATACATGTGTAAATACCATCGCCAACAAGTGCATGTAAATTGTAAAATTCTGAAAGTAAACTCTGACGATCACTTGCGGGAACATGTTAGCCCTCTAGGGCTAGGCTGTACCGGCAATCCAGACTACATTTTGAAATTCACCATAGTTAGACCCGACCTATGACTTTCAGACAATTGATATTATAGTATTATACCATAAACCGCAGAGTTGATCATATTAGGACTCACTTTGATCACTCGCAATTTTTTTATAATTCATGACAATAATTTGACAATATGCTATCGCCTCTATTTATAATCAAGTATGATGTGTGTAATATAAGATAATACAGTTTTTTTTTTTTAATTATATTGATTAGTAAAATCAGTTATAAGAGGCAAAATGTATATTTTGCACAAAAAATACAAGTTTACAAGTGAAGGAAAATAAAAGCAGAAAATGGCTTTGAACTCGCGCGGTGTTCCATTGTGCATTACTGACCAACTACCTTACCTCTGAGCCAATTTGCCAGACGTTTATTTGGAACGTTTTTAGCAACCATAAACGTGTTCCGCCAGATCGAGAAAGTGACATCGGTATTTGATCATACATGATTATAACTGTGAAATTTTATAAATATCCATCTATTATTTCCACTTATATATCATAGGTTGATCCGAGTGTGTACATGAGCCGCTATTCCGTTAGCCGCTGGACTGTCAAGGTCCTGGTGTACTGAAAACATATTCTATATATTATATGTATATTATTATTATTATTATTATTATTATTATTATTATTATTATTATTATTATTATGCAACAATTGTATAGTGCCCTAATCTAAAAATAATTAGCTGCAGACCGCTTTTCATAAAATATATGAAAACATTGAAAAGTTGACAGCATGCAGGGTTAAAAAGAAAGGAGCCTTAAAATAACGCTACACTACAGATTAAACGTCTGTTTAAAAAGATATGTCTTGAGTTGTTTCTTAAAAGTGGGAATAGAGCTAGCATTCCTGATGCTGGCAGGTTAACCGTTCAAGAGTTTCGGGTCGTAACAACTAAAACACTTATCACCATAAGTCTCAGTCATACACCCTCGTGTGACTAAAAACTGTGAGGTAGAAGACCTTACTGTCCGAGGTGCAGTTCTGAGCCGTTATAGGTCACGAATGTATCCAGGTGCCACTTTTTCAAAGCTTTGAAAACAAGTAAAAGTACATTGAAATAAATACGCTGTGAAGCAATATCAGTACTGGAGTTATGTGGTCAAATGTCTGTGTTTTGGGTATGATTCGCGCCGCAGAATTCTGTACCCGTTGGAGTTTTAGTAGCAAGTAGTCCGGAGCGTTGCAGATAAGGGAATTAGCATAATCGATGCGAGAAACCACTAAACCATGTGCAAGTGTTTTTGTAGCCTCAGTAGAAAGATATTGTCTAATTTTGTTAATCGTTCTGAGATGCATAAATTATATCCGACAGACTGGGTCGATGTGATTGCTCAACGACATCACATTTGACAGCTTTACACCGAGATTGCGTATTACCGTTTCGGACTGACAAATTCGTCCAAAACTGGACGTCTTTCAGGAGCTGTAGTTTCGCCTTAGGTTAAAATAATAGAATGTCTTCAGTTTTACTGTCATTTAACATTAGCATGTTGTGTGACATCCAGATACGTACTTCAGATATGCACTTGTGGAGTTTGGCGAGCGATTCAGAGGGTTGGTCTGGGCGAAAGGAAAGGTAAAATAGAGTGTCATCTGCGTAATAGTGGTAGTTGACACCATAATGCTGAATAAGTGGTTGAGTGTAGATGGAGACACGTTGTGGCCCGACGCATGAGCCCTGAGGGACGAGAGGGCAGGGGTTTCTCATCAGACACAGCATCATTTATTTCAACAGCTTGGTAGCAGCCACTAAGGTAAGACTGAAACACTCAGTACCCTTCGAATTGATGTCACAGACATGCTGTAACCTATCTAGGAGGATACGGTGGTCCAATGCATCAAAGGCTGCAGATAAGTCTAAAAGAACCAAAATTACTGGCAAACCCTTTTCAAGCATATTCTTGCTGCTTTCTGGACCTTGAGAAGGGCTGTCTCTGTGGAATGAAAGGCTCGGTACGCTGGCTGAAAATGGTCGCACACCCTGGCTTCAGCAAGATGCTTCTGTAGTTGGTCCAAGACAGCTTTCTCGATCAATTTGGAGACAAAACTGAGATTTGATACAGTCCTGTAGATACTGAGAGACTCTTAATCAAGATCTTGTTTCTTAATGAGAGGATGCATGCTTGAAGGCTGTTGGAAAAACTGACGTTGACAGCGAGGAATTGACAATCGCTGTAATAATTGGCAGTAATTCCTTAGTGCACTGCTTCACTAATCATGTTGGCAATGGATCAAGGGTTGACGTTTCTGTTTTGCGTTTCTAATCAATTTGTGTATGAAGTTAGTGTTTACAGTACTGAATTTGCCAATTTTTTTAGTGCTTACCGGCGGAAAGAAAGTGTCGCATACAGAGCGTGATGTCAGTTGTTTTTTGTGAATCTTTTCTACTTTGGCAATGACATCATCAGCTGTGCCACTGGGAAATACTGTACCAAAATCTTCACCCATCAATTTCTTGGCCAGTTTATACAGAGCACCTTGGTCTTTACCACACTGCGGTACTTTGGAAGAAAAATAATCTCGTCTCCGGACACGCAGGAGATTTCTTATCATTGAAATCCTGAATCAACCAAAAAAATAATCTGTACAACTATCTACAAACCCCCAAATGAATAGGTAGGAGGTTGGGGAGTTTTAAAGGACTACCTATTTGATCTTAATTCAATACCGATAATGAATTATATCATTCAAGAGCATGGCCCAACTCAGCATGTTAGGGAACCAACACGGATAAGTGATAAAGTAAAACCCTACTTTTTGTAATAATAACACACTTTAATGATCTGGTATCTGGTAATGATATGGTACATTTCCTAAACATTACAGTAACCATAATGCAGTATTCAGGAAATTATATTGGATCAAACCGTATCAAGCAAACTATCTTTTAACAGTTTGAAAATATAAAGAGGGAAATTATACTAAAATGAAAGACATATTCAAGAAAACAAGCAGGGATAATATTGTAGTTAAAGATTAAGAAATTAACACCGCCTACGAAATATATACATCCATATTCCTCTGTATATCAGAACAATGCAAAATAAATACAAAACAAAACTGTCAATAAAGAATGGTTCACTCCTGAACTAAAATTAATAAAACGCAAGTGTTGAAGAATCAAATCTTATGCAAAGAGAACTAAAAAGTAAATCATTGGGAATTATACAAAAATACTCGGAACAAATTTAATGCTGAGGTCAGAAAAGCCAATGGTTGGTAAATATTCTTTAAAACTAGCAAATGATCTGAATGAAAATCTTCAAAACAAGACATAGGGGGGGGGACCATAGATTGCTTTATGAAAGGAACAACACGTAAGACACTACCACCGCTGGACAGAGGAAAGTGATCATATGTTACATAACAAAAAGAAAAAGCAGAACTGCTAAACAACCTATTTATACAACAAACAATACTAAACTACAATTGCAACTATGTTCCCTTAACACCAAGAAAATGAAATAACAAATTAGAAGAGGTACAATTTGAAATAAGTGATATTGGATCATTTATTTAAATATATATATTTATATGAATATATTTATTTAAATCCCTAGACACATGTAAATATAAGGGACCAGATGATATATATCTGTTTATTCTAAAAATATGTCAAAGGAACTATCCTATCTTATCAAAACAATCGCAGAACTTTCATTTCATTCAGGAAAACTACTAAACTATGGAAAAAAGGCAAATGTCACACCTATCTTTAAAAGTGGTAATCCCTATACTTGTCTAGGTATCAGTTCTGTTACCAGTGTTGCCTTTAGACCATATGTCAACTTTCCTAGATTTCTAACGATCACAACACATTCCGTATACTGCTTAACATTATAAAGTCAAAGCTCTTATAAAGACTGTCCGTTCGTCATACAAGGACATTTCTATCAGTCTGTTTTTAGTGAGTGTTATGGTTATCATGTTAGGAATTAACGAGTCTGAGAACCAACGGGGAATATTAAATGGATGATTTTAATGCATTTCTACCATCATCTATGCTGGACAATCGACTTCATCATATCAAAATCTCGAGCAAGCAACCCGACACGCTAGATTTCCCTAAAGAATAAGTGAGGTAAGGTCTCTCTATCCTATCCGCTCCCATGTCCCCAATTTTACACATAACTCTCGTTATAAGTGGTTCAAATTTTCAAGAATAAAAAAGTTCATTGTGTGTTAATTTATATATGTGCAGATTCATATTCTTACTAACGGAGTGGTCCATATGGTGTGGTATTGGTCTGGTAATGGTTGAATCACTTCAGCTACTGTCGAAGGGGAGGGCTGGAGTTGTGATAGATGATGTATCAATAACTGAACTCATATGATATATACATTTATACATATGTCTCCCAGGGTGTTTAGGAACCCGTTATCATATATACACTTATATGCCTGATTTATTTTTGTATCCACATTTATTACCTTGATAAACCATGGAGATACGATTAGATGTAGTAGACTGGGATCGATGTCCAGCATCAAATGGAGCCACAGCCCAGTCCCTGAGGTTTTATTGCAGCTGCTTATTAGGGATGCCCATCGTACTAGCGGTCCGTTCTTATCGCGACACCTAGTAAATATCTGTCAGAAGAATTACTGCGTCCGATGATGCTTGTGGCAACTATTCCTAAGCATTTTCTTGCTGCGTGATCTGCATGAATTTGTCATAAAATGTTATGCATGCTGAAGTTAAAATTTAATATATGTCCATTTTCTACTAAAAAGACACATTTATGCAGAGTGAGCGACGATAGATTCCTTCATCTTCTATCTTATTAAGTTCACCGGTGAAAAGATCATTCAATTATACAATAATCTTGTCCCTTTTCCCATTTCCTTTCCTCAACTGTGAAACCTCTTTCTTTAAATCCGTTACCTTTTTATGCTCCTTATGTTTATATGTCCGTAGTCTCTCGGTTCTCTGCCTCACGGTAGCAAAAATGGATTCTATGTCCGTTTGAGGCGTTTCGTTTGTTTATTTTCCACTGTAGATATTTACAATGTAGGACATATATTAATATATTAAGCTAACTTGATTCTTTTCCTGTGCATAATGGGTTTTCCTCACAATATGTTTCACCTATGCCATTGCATCCTGGATATGACACTGCCCTTCTTTTTTGAAGTGCTTTGAAGGTTTTCGCCCGCCTCAAAATATTTTCTGCACTTTTTTCCGTATATATCAATGGTAACGCAAGTGTTATCACTATGCTTTGATTTTCTAGAACGGGTATTTATCATTACGGTCACAGACATTTAACAGTGATACTTGTCAGCGGAGCTCCTCATAACACATCTTCCCCGAGCAACAATGACAATGGCAATCCTGTGTTACATCATTCACTTGATAAATGTTTAAATAAAATATGACATTTATTCACTTTCGTTTTTGTGTGGGAAGATCCATCGTAAAGAAACAATCCGGGACACTTCTTATACTGAATGTTGTATTCCTGTTAATTTTGACTCAATTGCGCAAGCCAGGGAAGCCTGCGGGGGGGGGGGTCTTCCATCGAAACCATCAGCTCTGAAGTCTTCTGTGTTTGACACAACCTTAACATTTGATATAACATATTTTTAGGTGATAAATGATCAAGATTGATGCTGGAGTGAGCGAAGCAAATCAGAATACAATTTGGCTCATTATATGAATCCGTCCTATACACTTACTTTTCATCTAGCAAAACAGGATGAAGTTACTCTTTACAAAACAGTTAATGAATATTTTTACAAAAAATATTGATTCAGAGAATTAAAATAGCTAATGTTAGATTGTTTAGATTATTTAGTAGAAACAACCTAGTTTGGTGTCCTGTTTAATAATATTTGAACATTATAAAAGTCAATCGCTCAATGAAAAAAGGGGATCTAGTTTTAAGAAATTCTGTCCATTTATTTTCATAAACAATGGCTAAAACACCCATCAGTTTGGAGGAACAGTTAGTTTATGCATATCATTGTAAACAAACACAATGTTTAATCTTGATTTTTTTTATAAATTTACTTAGTGTAACTTTAATATACACTGTGTAAATGGTGTTTATCCTATACAAATAAGTATAAAATCAATACACCAAACTTATCAACATGGGAAGAGGCAAAATACATGGAAAAAAGTTTCAGTATCGATATTTAACAATTGCAATAGATTCCGATCTAAGGAATAAAGCATTGATCAACTAGCCAATATAATGACCAGAGCCAGATCAGAAGTTGCAATCATACCATGAATGTTATGGGGTTGCTTGGGTAAAACTAAAGAAAAGTCTTGTCATTGTTTGCTCGATAATAGCGGATATAAATGCATGACATTTGAAAAACTCTGAGGCAAAATTGGGTTGGTTGAAATATCAGTCACATGAAAGTGGATCCAACAAAGGTACTATGGTCGTCGAAAAATGCTTGTCCAGCCCTTCCAAACATGATATGTCATTTATGCATTAAAAAATGCGATTTTCCTTTATGTAATCTCTGCAGAAAGAGTGAAATGTCTAGATGTTAGTTTCATACCTAGTGCTCTATTTTTCTTGAATTTTATCCTTCCATCATAAAGCTTTGTGTTGTACTTGGCTCCCTAAGCATTATCAGATGGATGATGTTGCAATCACCTTGATGGCTAGTTCTTATGTAATGGACAAATAGCATTCATATTTTATAGACGCAAACGCTAACCTATACTGTAGGAGCCTTGCGGTTAATTGCAAAATTATATCGATGATGTCATTATATTTGCTGATGCAATGACACGCAGGTCAATGTCAAGTTTTTTTACTATAAAAAAATCCGTTAATTCAGCATAAAAAAATGGACAATTTAGCTACTAGTCTCTTCTTTTTCTGAAACGTGACCATGAATATTGAGATACCCAGTGTCCCATTTCCTTAAGAAACCCCTGGGATTTGCTCCGTCTATCATGGTTAAGGTTCATCATGGACTGAGCTTGTCTAGAAAATCTAAATGCTTGTTTTTAATACAGAAAGGTTGAATATTTCTGATGTATTGAGCAAAAAAGCAAGAAGAAAGTTTTGCTGAGTCCATTGTAGCCCAAGGTACCCAGTTTATCAAACTTAAAGAGGACTGGCAACGGCATCTGAGAAAACATTATCAGAACATGAAAACATTTAAGATTAACATTTTCTCTGTCTATGACGGGTATACATGTATTTATCAGCAATTTTTCGTAAGAAATCTTTTAAATGTATTAATAATACTCTCAGCAGTAGGAGTAGTACTTTCTGGGCATGAAATTGAATAATTTGTAATTCATCAGTGCGCTTGATAACTCGATATCAGGAAAGGTGTGGAGAGCGTGGTAACATCCACGGCTCCCGTCCTTTGCCTTAAAATAAATTCATGACCCGCTTTACTATGTGAAATTTATCCCGTGTAGGAGTTTTCCTTAGAATCATACGAAAGCGAGGACAAAGTTTTATATTTGGGCGTATTTTGGCAACTTACTTTAGGCAAACCCGCTGGTGAGACCGAGGTGTGTCAGATCGCACCTTAGGTATGAACTTGTCATAGCGAGGTGTGAAGTCGTTCAGGTTTATTGCCCCGCGAGGACTGCCTGTTGCGCAATCAACAACAAAGGGCGCGTGCCACATGACTGACACACATATCGGCAGAGTGATCAGAAAGCGGTTGCAAATTCTCAGTATGTCTTATTTGGAGTTATTTTACGTTTATTATTTATTTATATATAGCAATATATATATATATATATATATATATATATATATATATACATGTGTAAATACCATCGCCAACAAGTGCATGTAAATTGTAAAATTCTGAAAGTAAACTCTGACGATCACTTGCGGGAACATGTTAGCCCTCTAGGGCTAGGCTGTACCGGCAATCCAGACTACATTTTGAAATTCACCATAGTTAGACCCGACCTATGACTTTCAGACAATTGATATTATAGTATTATACCATAAACCGCAGAGTTGATCATATTAGGACTCACTTTGATCACTCGCAATTTTTTTATAATTCATGACAATAATTTGACAATATGCTATCGCCTCTATTTATAATCAAGTATGATGTGTGTAATATAAGATAATACAGTTTTTTTTTTTAATTATATTGATTAGTAAAATCAGTTATAAGAGGCAAAATGTATATTTTGCACAAAAAATACAAGTTTACAAGTGAAGGAAAATAAAAGCAGAAAATGGCTTTGAACTCGCGCGGTGTTCCATTGTGCATTACTGACCAACTACCTTACCTCTGAGCCAATTTGCCAGACGTTTATTTGGAACGTTTTTAGCAACCATAAACGTGTTCCGCCAGATCGAGAAAGTGACATCGGTATTTGATCATACATGATTATAACTGTGAAATTTTATAAATATCCATCTATTATTTCCACTTATATATCATAGGTTGATCCGAGTGTGTACATGAGCCGCTATTCCGTTAGCCGCTGGACTGTCAAGGTCCTGGTGTACTGAAAACATATTCTATATATTATATGTATATTATTATTATTATTATTATTATTATTATTATTATTATTATTATTATTATTATTATGCAACAATTGTATAGCGCCCTAATCTAAAAATAATTAGCTGCAGACCGCTTTTCATAAAATATATGAAAACATTGAAAAGTTGACAGCATGCAGGGTTAAAAAGAAAGGAGCCTTAAAATAACGCTACACTACAGATTAAACGTCTGTTTAAAAAGATATGTCTTGAGTTGTTTCTTAAAAGTGGGAATAGAGCTAGCATTCCTGATGCTGGCAGGTTAACCGTTCAAGAGTTTCGGGTCGTAACAACTAAAACACTTATCACCATAAGTCTCAGTCATACATCCTCGTGTGACTAAAAACTGTGAGGTAGAAGACCTTACTGTCCGAGGTGCAGTTCTGAGCCGTTATAGGTCACGAATGTATCCAGGTGCCACTTTTTCAAAGCTTTGAAAACAAGTAAAAGTACATTGAAATAAATACGCTGTGAAGCAATATCAGTACTGGAGTTATGTGGTCAAATGTCTGTGTTTTGGGTATGATTCGCGCCGCAGAATTCTGTACCCGTTGGAGTTTTAGTAGCAAGTAGTACGGAGCGTTGCAGATAAGGGAATTAGCATAATCGATGCGAGAAACCACTAAACCATGTGCAAGTGTTTTTGTAGCCTCAGTAGAAAGATATTGTCTAATTTTGTTAATCGTTCTGAGATGCATAAATTATATCCGACAGACTGGGTCGATGTGATTGCTCAACGACATCACATTTGACAGCTTTACACCGAGATTGCGTATTACCGTTTCGGACTGACAAATTCGTCCAAAACTGGACGTCTTTCAGGAGCTGTAGTTTCGCCTTAGGTTAAAATAATAGAATGTCTTCAGTTTTACTGTCATTTAACATTAGCATGTTGTGTGACATCCAGATACGTACTTCAGATATGCACTTGTGGAGTTTGGCGAGCGATTCAGAGGGTTGGTCTGGGCGAAAGGAAAGGTAAAATAGAGTGTCATCTGCGTAATAGTGGTAGTTGACACCATAATGCTGAATAAGTGGTTGAGTGTAGATGGAGACACGTTGTGGCCCGACGCATGAGCCCTGAGGGACGAGAGGGCAGGGGTTTCTCATCAGACACAGCATCATTTATTTCAACAGCTTGGTAGCAGCCACTAAGGTAAGACTGAAACACTCAGTACCCTTCGAATTGATGTCACAGACATGCTGTAACCTATCTAGGAGGATACGGTGGTCCAATGCATCAAAGGCTGCAGATAAGTCTAAAAGAACCAAAATTACTGGCAAACCCTTTTCAAGCATATTCTTGCTGCTTTCTGGACCTTGAGAAGGGCTGTCTCTGTGGAATGAAAGGCTCGGTACGCTGGCTGAAAATGGTCGCACACCCTGGCTTCAGCAAGATGCTTCTGTAGTTGGTCCAAGACAGCTTTCTCGATCAATTTGGAGACAAAACTGAGATTTGATACAGTCCTGTAGATACTGAGAGACTCTTAATCAAGATCTTGTTTCTTAATGAGAGGATGCATGCTTGAAGGCTGTTGGAAAAACTGACGTTGACAGCGAGGAATTGACAATCGCTGTAATAATTGGCAGTAATTCCTTAGTGCACTGCTTCACTAATCATGTTGGCAATGGATCAAGGGTTGACGTTTCTGTTTTGCGTTTCTAATCAATTTGTGTATGAAGTTAGTGTTTACAGTACTGAATTTGCCAATTTTTTTAATTGCTTACCGGCGGAAAGAAAGTGTCGCATACAGAGCGTGATGTCAGTTGTTTTTTGTGAATCTTTTCTACTTTGGCAATGACATCATCAGCTGTGCCACTGGGAAATACTGTACCAAAATCTTCACCCATCAATTTCTTGGCCAGTTTATACAGAGCACCTTGGTCTTTACCACACTGCGGTACTTTGGAAGAAAAATAATCTCGTCTCCGGACACGCAGGAGATTTCTTATCATTGAAATCCTGAATCAACCAAAAAAATAATCTGTACAACTATCTACAAACCCCCAAATGAATAGGTAGGAGGTTGGGGAGTTTTAAAGGACTACCTATTTGATCTTAATTCAATACCGATAATGAATTATATCATTCAAGAGCATGGCCCAACTCAGCATGTTAGGGAACCAACACGGATAAGTGATAAAGTAAAACCCTACTTTTTGTAATAATAACACACTTTAATGATCTGGTATCTGGTAATGATATGGTACATTTCCTAAACATTACAGTAACCATAATGCAGTATTCAGGAAATTATATTGGATCAAACCGTATCAAGCAAACTATCTTTTAACAGTTTGAAAATATAAAGAGGGAAATTATACTAAAATGAAAGACATATTCAAGAAAACAAGCAGGGATAATATTGTAGTTAAAGATTAAGAAATTAACACCGCCTACGAAATATATACATCCATATTCCTCTGTATATCAGAACAATGCAAAATAAATACAAAACAAAACTGTCAATAAAGAATGGTTCACTCCTGAACTAAAATTAATAAAACGCAAGTGTTGAAGAATCAAATCTTATGCAAAGAGAACTAAAAAGTAAATCATTGGGAATTATACAAAAATACTCGGAACAAATTTAATGCTGAGGTCAGAAAAGCCAATGGTTGGTAAATATTCTTTAAAACTAGCAAATGATCTGAATGAAAATCTTCAAAACAAGACATAGGGGGGGGGGACCATAGATTGCTTTATGAAAGGAACAACACGTAAGACACTACCACCGCTGGACAGAGGAAAGTGATCATATGTTACATAACAAAAAGAAAAAGCAGAACTGCTAAACAACCTATTTATACAACAAACAATACTAAACTACAATTGCAACTATGTTCCCTTAACACCAAGAAAATGAAATAACAAATTAGAAGAGGTACAATTTGAAATAAGTGATATTGGATCATTTATTTAAATATATATATTTATATGAATATATTTATTTAAATCCCTAGACACATGTAAATATAAGGGACCAGATGATATATATCTGTTTATTCTAAAAATATGTCAAAGGAACTATCCTATCTTATCAAAACAATCGCAGAACTTTCATTTCATTCAGGAAAACTACTAAACTATGGAAAAAAGGCAAATGTCACACCTATCTTTAAAAGTGGTAATCCCTATACTTGTCTAGGTATCAGTTCTGTTACCAGTGTTGCCTTTAGACCATATGTCAACTTTCCTAGATTTCTAACGATCACAACACATTCCGTATACTGCTTAACATTATAAAGTCAAAGCTCTTATAAAGACTGTCCGTTCGTCATACAAGGACATTTCTATCAGTCTGTTTTTAGTGAGTGTTATGGTTATCATGTTAGGAATTAACGAGTCTGAGAACCAACGGGGAATATTAAATGGATGATTTTAATGCATTTCTACCATCATCTATGCTGGACAATCGACTTCATCATATCAAAATCTCGAGCAAGCAACCCGACACGCTAGATTTCCCTAAAGAATAAGTGAGGTAAGGTCTCTCTATCCTATCCGCTCCCATGTCCCCAATTTTACACATAACTCTCGTTATAAGTGGTTCAAATTTTCAAGAATAAAAAAGTTCATTGTGTGTTAATTTATATATGTGCAGATTCATATTCTTACTAACGGAGTGGTCCATATGGTGTGGTATTGGTCTGGTAATGGTTGAATCACTTCAGCTACTGTCGAAGGGGAGGGCTGGAGTTGTGATAGATGATGTATCAATAACTGAACTCATATGATATATACATTTATACATATGTCTCCCAGGGTGTTTAGGAACCCGTTATCATATATACACTTATATGCCTGATTTATTTTTGTATCCACATTTATTACCTTGATAAACCATGGAGATACGATTAGATGTAGTAGACTGGGATCGATGTCCAGCATCAAATGGAGCCACAGCCCAGTCCCTGAGGTTTTATTGCAGCTGCTTATTAGGGATGCCCATCGTACTAGCGGTCCGTTCTTATCGCGACACCTAGTAAATGTCTGTCAGAAGAATTACTGCGTCCGATGATGCTTGTGGCAACTATTCCTAAGCATTTTCTTGCTGCGTGATCTGCATGAATTTGTCATAAAATGTTATGCATGCTGAAGTTAAAATTTAATATATGTCCATTTTCTACTAAAAAGACACATTTATGCAGAGTGAGCGACGATAGATTCCTTATATACCAGTAACTATGTTGTACGATTTTGGAGTCCCACGGCATTCAATCCCGGCTGGATCAAATCGAAGAATTTGACTATTACTAGGTATAATTTTACTTATAAATGACTTCACCGTGCATATAGACTGTTATTTCTTTTTTTTTTTTTTTGTTTAACTGCAAGGATCAGGTCGTTCCCATACGGGGGTCGGTTCCCATAAATGGTCGGTCCTGGGTGAGAAATGAGTTGGCGTGATCTTAGAATTACTTAATTACGAATTACGCGGGACGATTGTTCGAAACACCTCGAATACGGCCCAGGCCCTCCGAGTGGGCTGGCAGCAGTGGGTGTTCCAGGTATTCCTACCTTATCAAGATCGCAAGCCACATTGGATGCATTTTGCGAGCCCAGTGCTTACTCCATCTTATCGTATTCGGATGGTTAAACTGATAGATCTGGTTTAATACGCTAAAACGAACATTGGCGGCCCTCTACATTATGCATACCGTAATGTTCGCATGGATGGGTCTAAAGGCTGTCCAGAGCATGATTTGTTGGTTACTTTTTAAATATTCATTAGACATATGATGACAAGAATATCATAAGAAGGAAACGATATGTTGGTTATAACTGCATATATTGGTATATTAAAAATATACCGATTATTAGTTATGATGTATCTTCAGATGTCTCTTATGACTGCATTCTTTTGATACTGGCTTTAATATATATATATATATATATATATATATATATATATATATATATATATATATATATATATATTCTAGATATTATGTAGATCAACCTTCCTTTAAGTGATGCAATAGGGGATCATTAAACATAAGGGGGACCACATATGGTCCCCCTAATATTTGAACAATTTTTAGTGATATAACATTTACTTTTATCAATTTTCAACAGCAACCATTATGTCTATATATATATATATATATATATATATATATATATATATATATATATATATATATATATATATATATATATACACAATTTCCATTTCTTGTATTGTACAGGAACTGGTTCTTTAGAAAACTTCCGTGTCAAAGGAAAACACATCATTGTATCATCACATGTATTTACGCAGGTTCATTTTTTTTATTAAGTATACTGACAGGTTTTTATTTTTTACTAATGGTATCGTTTTCATAGGACTTGCGTATTCATCATTTACAAATATGAGGTTATAGGCACTGTCCAGTCATACACAAAAAATAATTGCATGAGATGATGGAAAGGTCGCTCTGTTACACGGAAACAAATAAAACCTACAGACGGGTCTACTAGAATAGAATTCTATAACAAAATACTAAGAATTTCTTTACTTGTATCATTTATATATCAGTTATCCTGTTATGTACACGCTACATTTCCATGTATGCATGATCATCTACTCCCGTTACTTTACAGACTTAATATTGACTTAATATTATCCTATGTAGTTGATCATCTCCTTCCCAGTGATCAATACTGTCCATGGTAACAACATAGCCTCCACCACCAGCCCAGTTAATAATTAGTGAAACTGACTCGCCCTTTGCTAGCTTATCACATACAATTTGCTTGTAATCCTTGGTCAAGATTCAGTAAATGTGGTTCAACCACAAAAGGGACAAACTACTTTCTAGATCTTAATCATGATGTTTGTTTGGTATACATTCACAGAACTGGCATTCGGTGAGTAGTTATGGGTTGTTTTATTCAAATAACGTACATAGGAGAAGAGTTAATATGGGTCTTAAGCTTTCTTCTTATCCTCGTTGTACGTGTGCAATGTGGATGTATATTAACCGTTTCGTAAAGACCTCAGACACAAAACAGGATCTAAAGCGCTGATAACTCAAGCATACTGTTAAACCGTACTGAACCCGAACTAGGAAATCGTGACGTGGAGGGAATTTGAATATTCTTTCAAACGACCATATACATAAAGATCATTATGATTAATAACATATTGCTCTTTATGGATCTTTTATATTTTTCATGCAGCTGATTAACTTTTTATTGATGATAATAATTTTAGAACTTCCATATATAATGTATTAATGATAACACAACAATACAAGTGTCAAGTGAGGGTCTTTTAAATAATAACACTATTATGCATCCTTATACAAAAGGTGTGAATATATATGTCAAAGTTCTTGTTTTGGATCATGCTCCCGTTTATCAAATTCCCGTTTATTCATCAAGGAATATTCTCAAATGTACAATCATTTATGCATGTATGAATCTTGGAATATGTACCGAATAAGTAAATGCAAACACGGTTTTGGAAAAATCCATCAACAGGGACATACAACATAGCGGAACCTTGCATTCGTTAATGTGTTTTGACAATATAGCGCACACTTTAATCCCCACCTAATTAAAGTTCTTTGGTAAGAGATAATAAGATAATTAACTGAATTAATATGATAATGACTTTAGCTTTTATTGACCTTGGCTTTCATTGGACCTAGATTTTCGCAGGCTATTACCTCTGGGCGGACGACTTGAGGACCAGATGGATTTCCTGGACTCCTAGTCAGACGGACCACTTTCCTGATGAAAACTGTATCAGCTGACAGTTAACTTCCTCTGGGCTGTACCGCCTATAATTTACGACATGAACCACTGGGACGAGGGCAACTGCAATCAGAGATTATCAATCACATGCAAATTTTTAACAGTCAACGTTCAAACAAGACAAAGTCGAAGGTGAAGAGAAAGTTATCATACACCCTGGATTTGTCTACCCATCTGGTTTTATCAATAAGTTTTCATCGTAACTTAAGGCCTGGAAACCTCTTTTCTTCAAGAATTATGTTAGTGCAGTATCCTCCGACTTTACAACAGCTCTCAACTGCTCCCTATATTGTGCTGAAGACCCAGTCACACAGTCATGAACTAATCTTCGGAGGGTGAAATCGACGTCATCCAATCTGGTTTTTATCCAGTTCGATAGCCAGTTAATTCGGCGGTTTTTTCCAGGTCCTTTAGGATTAAGTACTGGCTTATTACCGGTTTTAATCTGGTAAAATGTCGAAATACACACGGCAATGCAGATATCTCTTTCAAATCAAACTGGTTTTGCCAAAGTAAGATGCCGGGAAAAAAGTGTCAGGTCGCTTTTATCATGAAGAGTCCTTGAATTTTCTTGAGCTAGCCTAAAGCACTCTTAGCCATTCTTTACCTTACCATGCTTCATCTTTGGACCCTCCGTAATATATAACCGGTCTGATTTCGGGTTTCCTCCGTGGCAGACCCTAGGAGACCTGGGCGCGAACAGTTCTTTTGACCAAGGATAATATCCAAGGATGAAGCCGGAAGTCTAAGGTCAAATGCCACATTCAAAACATTCGGAGCCTATAACTGGACTGTACAAGATGGTTTTGCTTTTTACACACTGAGCATGACCGGAGATTGAACCGTGAATAGTCCAAGAATAGAGACCGGATGATCAGTCCCTCACTTGGTCATATATGGGTTGGTACTAACAGAATTTGAATACGTGTAATTTCAGCTCCCGTTACCTATCCGAAATGTATATCTATAGATTGAAACGTTATCATGAAGATGATATAACTATTATCAGTACTCTCCTAGTCACAAGACTATTAATCATATCTCTAAACCTTCTTCGATCCTCATGCTTTTTTTCCTTTACAGCATATTATATACGACTATAATGTAATTGAACGGCTCTTTTGAAGGGTCAATAAAAGTTCTTTTTGATAATGTGGTCATTTTGGTAAAATTCCAATATATGTCAGTGTTATGAAACGTATATAAGGCAGTGTTCCTATGACTATATTTCAAATTCATTCCATTATTTGCCTTTAAGGTAATCGATTGTGTTCGGAAAATGGAGATGACTACAAATCAGATCAATGAACCAAATTTATTGATTGGCTCGAATAGATGATGTCGCTATAATATAGATCTAAGACCCTGTTGTTGAATAATTTGTGATCTTTAAATTATGTCTCGGAGATAAAGTCGGGACGCGAGGTAAGAATATATCAAAGCAGTGCCCCCTTTCGACCAGCTAATAAACAAATTTTGACAAGTCTTAGCGCTTTATGTATCTGTCACAAAATTTTGTATGATAAGATAATTGCATAAATGTTTGTGACATAGGTTTACTGCTACATTGTAAATAATTGGACGTGCATTCAATAAATTACCCTGGCACCGGTATGTATGGTTCAGTTGTACTTTCCAGGGTTCATACAGCTTAATATGGGGCTTCCCTGTACAGTTATTTTGGTTTGAGCGGGTCTATTCAGCATGTGGATCCCTTGCCCAGTCATCTGTATCACTTTAATTGGTCCTGTAAGGCCATTCAGTATGAAGCTATTTTAGGCTGTAGATTTCAGAGGTTGTATTTTTAACTTGATATTCAGGTTTTGCTGTTTTAGTTGGTCTTGCCAAGGCACCCTGGCCACTGCTGGGAAAGTCAGTTGGCGTGAGGCTCTCTCCTAGGAGGGACGCGCTTGATACCTGCAGGGCAGAATGAACATTTATAATATAGGCCTGGTGGCTTGTTAATTTGATGTAGGGGATAACCAGCGACCTGCCTTGAGTTTTAATTCTCAAGCACCATGTACAGTGTACATGGACATCGTATAAACACTTTATAAACGTGGGACTATATACGTGGGACTATATACTAATATATTCAGAAGTTCTCATTTGAGATCTGTTTGCCGGTATACACAAGTGCCTGGTTGTGGCTGCCTAGCATTCCCTGAGGACGAACATGCCAAGAAGGGTGTGGCTATCAATGGTTCACCGACAACCCCCAGGGGCGGATTCTGTGGAGGTCCATTAGAGGGCATAGCAGAGGGCACCATTCAGCACAGGGCCAGTGGTTAACCTGGTGAGTACCTAACCAAATCAGCAGAACCTCATAAAACGCAGCCTTATATCCTTTACCTATCTTGATTCTTATCTAAATAACCGAGTAAAGTTATATTATATTCAAAGGGGTATGAGCCCATCAATCCAGTAGACTTATATTAGGAGGGGTTTTTTTTTGCATTATGTTTCTTAATGTGAAATGTTGAGACCAGGAAATTTCCTAGGGTTGTATGTATTGGAGCGGCTATGTAAAGTATTAGGGCTGGCAAGTTTTTAATAACCTTCAAGGGAGAAAAGGCTGGCTATGTTCTAGGGGTTAAACTTGCCTGATACTTTTGGGAATATTTTCATTTTTCTTTTTGTTTCAGGTGTTGCTTCACCTTTTACCGGTCGAGGGGTATTATATCCGGATACTGTTGGACATTGGCCGTGCCGGAGACCTTTGATATTCCATTTTTTAGTTTGTGTACAGTATTAATAAACTAGTATTAAGTATCATTCTGGCTTGTTTCTTTGCTGAAATATCCATGCTGATATGAGAGGGCGGGTAATGTTGGTTTGGGCCATAAAATCCCCTTTTTTATAATCATATAACTCAATCTTACGACCAAATTGGTCTAATTCTATGTCTAATATTAAAAGAACCTGAAGTCCGGAAATGATCTAGATAAGGCTGGATCCTATCCGTGACAGTATCATTCTTTCTAATATCCAAGGAAAACCATTCGGTCGATTAAGGAAAACCACGGAGCCTCCTTTCAGGTTACCGGCGTTAACTTTACCTGAAGGATGTTATAGTAGACGCTCATTCTGTCACAATTATATGATGTACTCAGTGAGATTATGCTCATCACATTTTTAAATGATTCCATAACGTCTGGAGATATTATAAGCAGCAATAGATTGTCTCAAACGCCCTGAAAATCATACCATATACAGTGAAACTCCTTCCAGCGGAAAACTCAGTATGGCGGACAAATAAAAGGGGGGAAACTAAATGTTAGTCCCTTCAAATTTGCCTATATATTATGTTTAACATAAACTCAATCAAGCGGACAACTCACTTTTCCAAACAACGGACAAAATTTTCCCGTCCCGTTTCCAAGTTTATCACATACTACGGCCACCTAAAATGGACAGACATCGCGAGTTATTTTTTTTTTTTGTTCATATATCTGAAAGAAGATGGCCCTCCAACGTCTTAACCTAGTATGACCTGCGTTGGTCACAGAGACAGCTCGGGAACGGTCGCGAATTGGTGATCCTTGAATATATACAGTCGAAATTGATGTTTTACTCTTTTAATGTAAGGTATCAAAAACATTTCATAATTAAGATTGGCCTGTCAACCTGAAAAAAAAAGTTTTCAAACAGCTTTCATTCGACAAGACTACCATCAAAGACTACGATCGTACTTTGTGATCGGCGTCCGGCCGGGGAGCCTTGATAAGTCAGCGACAGTTTGCACTTTGTTGAGGTGAATGCGTGGTAAAGAGTCACTCACAAAGTTTTTTAATTAACTAACTAGCGATTTTTGTATCATTATTTTGATAAATTACAATCTGGTTGACTATCGTAGTTTAAACTACAGACCCCATGCAAAGGCATTTGATAAGGGATTTTCTTGTTTTTTTCGAAACAGTCATGCCATACTTAAAAGGAAGCTTTGTTTTCATATGGAGCCTATATAAAGTGAACTTTCAAACAGACAATCGTTCCACTTTTGCACGTTTTATGAGCATAAAGACCAGGGCTTATAGTTTTGTTCTTCATAACTATCCTTTATCATGCTTTCCGGACGCTGTCAATAATATTTTTTTTAATTTCTAATAAAGCGTTCAATTAATTAAAACAGAGGACATCAGTAAATGCAATGCGCAATCTGCTTAACTCCTCTAAACTGGACCGCTCACTAATACGGGCAAAATCCTTCGGTCCCCTGAGTGTGCGACTTAGAGGAGTTTCACTGTATGCTGTTCTTGGCTAGTATCCTGAAACCACATGGCATTATTGACATACAGTTTGTAACTGGTCTAAAGCGCCAAGCAATCAGTTTCACTTTAAAGGAATCGAGATGTATTTCGAACAACAATCGTTATCCCATACATGTATACAGGGTTTTTTTAAGCAGACGTTACAATTTAAAATGCAACGCATTTAGGACAAAACGATATATTATTCACATGATACAAAGCCCTTTGTCAAACCTTATTCATTTTAAGGGTGATATACTGACAAATACTTCTTTGTAAGCCTAATGTCAACTTCATTCTTGGTATACCGCACTCAACTGTACATATACCAGTAGTTAGTATTCGTCAGTCGTTCAAGCCGTTGGAGGCGTGAGACTGCTTGTTCATCTGTCCATCTGAACCACTTGGGACTTGGTCCCTATTATCATTTGACTATCTTTAGGATATATGTTTTGACTTGTTGCTTACATGTATTATTTTGTGCTTTTGGTATTATAATATAGCCTGGAGGCAGATATCAGAATCAATTATTTTTAAGTATATTTGTCTGTTTTTTATCTTATTTTACGTTACCTAATGTGACATTTTGCTTGTAATTGTGTCTTTGCATATGAAATGGTCATGCGGTACTTTGTCGCAGCCTTTCCTATCATAAAGACCAGATTCAAATATATCGGGAATCATTGGAATCAGTTTATCTTCATGGATGAGGGATGGGATGACTCGCAGGCGTTGGAGAATAAACAAGATATAAATATATATATATATATATATATATATATATATATATATATATATATATTAGGTATTATGTTCCAGTAGATGTTAATTCTTATCCAGGTTAAGATTTATAATATGTCATTGTAAACTCAAAAATGGATTAAAAATCTGTAATTATGCTACTGATAATATTAATATATATACTATTATTCCCTGAATATCAGAGGAAATGATTACACTGACCATTCCCCATTGCAAAATAGGGGAGATATATACCGCCTTCCTCCTGTTATGTCAAAATACCTTATTTGTAAGTACATTTTGTCGTTTTTAATTGTTATTTTCATGTAATATAATGGTCGGGTCTGCATTTAAACAAATGTAGAATAGATTGTCATATTCCTCACAGGCGTCACAAAATATATATTATATTTTGATACGTGTATAATGATAATGTAAAAGGCCATTTTATTTTTTTTCTGCTCATGCTGCATCTACTTGACCAAGTTGTATTCCAACTAAATAACCGGATTTTATGGTTTGCAATATAGGATCCCTCAAAATTCAAATACATTCATTTTCACTTAGATTACTCATCTATATAATAATCTTCTCGTCGCCAGGCTTGGGATGTCCAGGTCTTTTGCTGTATCCGCTATAAAGGAGGAAGGATGTTTTAAATCAGTCTGTAATCACAACAAATGTCCCTTGGTACATATGCTTAAACATTACCCGAGTACACAAAATATGAGCTCTCGTTGTTAGAAAAGTTCCGCTTTGATGATATGGAAAGCAAACCTCTGTACTTGAAAATAAAAATTGAGCCTGGGAAATGTTCATGGTGTACATAATGTCTGAAGGATAAGACCTAGAGAATGGCATGTAAGACGATACTAAAGACATATACACATCTTCTATTAATGGCAGAAAGATCCCGTCAGGATTATATCCGTTCCTGTGAACAACATTATTAAATTCAACATGTATTAACCATTCCCAGTGTGTCTTGGTTGCAATTATAAATTAAAACAATATTTTATGTCCCATGACGTCTTTATATTAGTAGCTTGTTTAGTTCATGACAGTATTAGTTATATGATAAAATATACGGTGGTCTTGATGTGTAAAGTTACGGGATTCCTTCCAGATGTATTATAGTGACAGACAGGAATACAATTGTTGTTTTTTATTTTCAGGTTTTGGAACCAGGAATTCAAATTTAGCTATGATGTTTATTAGATAAATTTTTCTTGGTTATGTAAACAATAAGCTTTCTTGTGTGTGCTATATCAGACCCTGAATCAGTAGTTTATCTGCCGCATCAATACGTTGAAAATATGCAACCTGAGAAGCCAAAGATCTCTTCTCGAACTTCTTTTCAACGCGCAATGAACATATTATATTCTACGTCATTTGGAGTTTAGGGTATTATATCCGTTTTCTCCTCTTTTTTGTCATTCATAATTTGAAATTCAAAAGCAAAGAAACAATATGTCCTGCTGTTGGTTTGAGATAATAACATTCTTCATTTATTTGAAATTTGAGGGAGTATTGGTATATTGTGTAGATTTGTCTTAACTAAGAAATCCACATAGCTCAATGACATGTCCTTCTACTTACTATTCAAACCATTGTGAAAGATACTTCAATTCCTCCTAAATATAAATACGCAAATGATCTTCTATGAAATGAAGTGGTTACGGACAACCAGCGCTCATAAAAACGATTGCTTATCAAACTAATTCTGAACCACGACAGTTTATCTTTAATTAATACAGCGTCTGTCATTATATTTCCGTCATTATAATAATCTGAGGATACCAGTTATTATATGGATGGATGTGATAATTATCTCTCGAACACGTGTGCGTATATCTGTCTGAGAAAGATTGGATCACATGAAATGTCGTCATTAAACCTAACCAAATATGAATTGTTTTGCAAATATAGTTTCTTTTCCAATCTGTAAGTGGGTCATGTAGAGCCATTGGTGCTTTTTAATTGAATTTATACATGTGGCTCCGGTATTTTGAATACCAGAGAAATACTAAGGATAAGTTCATTGAGTTTCAAACAAATTTTTACAGATTTACAGAATATTTTGTACCCACAAGTGTTCAGTTGGCATAATATGGTGATCCTGAAAATTGTAGCAATGGTTCCTAATACATCCGCGACTGTTTATATATGTTGACACGGGTTCGATCCCCGTGATATCTATTATTGTGAACTATAATTGTATCTATGATACGGAACGCCAATACCTGTGCCACGGAGAGTGCCGTGATTAGTTAAAACAACATTTAGTACAATACATGTTATAAAATTAAGTTTATAAAATTTATATTAAGTGTCATTATTGACTAAAAGTCTGAATATATTATATATAATCAGTCGCTCAACAGACTTATGTTTTAACAACCAGGTATGACACCCATTGAAAGAACAACAATAATTGGAAATAGCCTGTTCTTAATCTTGTTAGACAGGTAAAATATGCCAATTAAGTGTTGAAGCTTATAAAAAACTTAGCTCTCTTATACGGATGACATTTTCGTTATCTTGCAAGTGTCATGTGTATGTTGCCCAAGTACTGAAGAGTCCTGTTATTCTATATAAACACCATATAAAACAATCGTAAATGTTTTTTAGGATACACATTTAATACACAAATAATACATTTTATTTGGGTTATATAACATACGAACTTCTTCAAAACGTTTACATTCTTTAACGATCTTTAGTAGTCCAGTCCTAGTAGGGCGTCAGAGCGTAAGATCATCAGGAAACAGCACTGGGCAGCACAATATTTTCGAATATAACTTCCTGTTCCCTTACTTGTGAGACATTTTTACAGTCCATCCATATCAAATTTTAACAGACTGGAGACAATACACCCTCTCAATTAACGTAGACCGTTATTAGCTCAAAACTATTCAGATCAGCATTATCCCCTTTTGTGTTAATAATAGGTTTCCCGTAGATATCTACAAGTATTCTAATGACAACAAGTGAAAGATTTCGTTTCACAAGTCACTGGAAAATCTCGGAAATATTAATTCTGTCGAAAACACGGGACGCTTCAACAAAACAATTGTACACAGATGAACCGTTCTATATGTAACGTGCAGTTATCTCCTTAACGATACTGAATAGAATCTGACTGCCGGTTGTGTTCCGCTGTCAGCGTAACCATTTCTTTACGTCTTAAATTTGTATATTATTATCCGATTGGTAATGTTTGGGCACGGGTACCAACGACGAAATGTTGTCTTGATCGATTGATTGAAAATATCCAGATCTTTCCGAATCTGTTTATAGTAATACTGATATATCCCTCTGCACCAGCTTTCGTCATGAATCTTATTCAGATAGGAATCAATGATGGAAATGTATGTTCTGCATATAAAATGCCCGCATCGCAGTTAGGACTCTAACTCTATCAGTAAAACAAAGGTTATGAGGCAGACAATTCCAAATGGAACCTAATCATGTTACTAGTGTTATCTAAGCTGGTTACTGCCGTCGACATCTCGTTACAGGTATTATGAAATTGGACAGCAACGGGATGAATATTTCCGGAGAGTTTACTACAGGAAGCTTAAATGATGCGACTCTGATAGTAATCAGCTTCAAACTGGCTGTATACGCCTATAATCATAAATCTTCGTGTCATTTCTATTTTTGGTTTCGGGGAATCTGATGTAATATAAAAACTTTCCTGAATCATTGTGGCACATGCAAATGGATAATTTATGTTCCAAGAACATCTTAACTGGTAAAATTGGTACGTGTGAAGAAGAAGACGCAATAATCCCAATCCTAAAGCAGCCGTTACGCAGGACACACAGAGTATCTGAAATTATTAATCCAACGAACCCTAATGGAACGCTTATGATACACTGGCATGATATCCGAAGGTTTATGATAACCCAATAAGAACACGCCTAATATCAATGGTACTGGAATACTAACAGTACATCAAAGAAAACATTTATGATAGTGGCACGCAGAGTTGCAGAATGCTAATTTCTTAAGAATTATAAGAATCTCAGAGATGACCTTTTCCCCGGAATAAGTTGAAATCTCTGAAAAATATAAATCATGATGTTTCCTACTTCCTTCCTTTCCAAGTGTCGTTTATATCTTCTCCTGTTTCATCTGTTGGTTACAGAAGTTCAAAGAGACGTTTACAGCATAATGTGCGAAAGGTTTTGCATATATGTTCCTTCTAAATGTGTTTCTTTACATTATCTCGAGTTTCAAGTCACTATCGAGATTTAAAAGTGATGTTAACATTATCTTGTTGTACAGGTTCTGTAACGCAAGTTGTGGGTTCAGATGTGGTCAACAGCAAAAACATTGTGTAACTAAGGAAACACAGTTTTTTTTTTTTTTTTGCTTATTGAGTAACTCTTTGTGCCATTTTTACCTTAAGCCTTATACTAAAAACAAACATCTTCATCATTCTAAAGGACATAAAATGATTAATTGTTTTGCAGAGTTCAGCATGAAGAACGAAAACTACATGTATAACAATTCAAGGGTGCAAGAAAAGAGCGATAGCAGAACAAAATAGATATTTAAATTTATTTGACAATGATACATCTTCACGATAGTACATATAAAAAGTGTACCTGGATGTGCGTTTAACATAACAGCAGATCAAATCATGGAAAAATATGTCTGAATAAATGAAGATTAAACATGCCTCAATATATCTTTCTCGCTTCATGAAGAAGACAATATGTTTGTAAAAGCAATGTTTGATATTGAAGAAGGCGTGGGTCTCTCCATGTACTTAACTCCTTAATGCAAATTACAGCATCGGAACCGGGAATGATGCAGTTGATAATGAACACATATGTTACCTTCGTATTACAACAGTTCATTACTGTTCATTTATATTGAATCATCAAGAAAAGGCAGGCAATAACATTACAACATCCGGCGCATCTGTGAAATGTCCACTATGCACTTTTATTTAAAATTGTCTTGTTATAATATAAACAATATAAAGAAGAGTTTCAAATTTTTTTTTCAGTATTTTTTTTAAATATACTCACGGTTTATTTTCTAAACACTGTATTAATTGTGTAATCTATCATCTGGTGTTGTACATAAAGGATGTGTGTCCCTGGAATGCTGGAAATTTAAAATCCATCTTTCTTTTCTTTTGTATTACTTTTATTATCGCAATTTTGTGTTTCCATTTTCACCAGAGGAGACTTCTCCACATGAGCGCTTTATGTTTTATTTAATAGCACAACGTTGTTTTATACAGAAACGGTCCTGAGTAGACCGGTGGAGAAGAAGCCAGTGGAACAGCTGTTGACTGGGCCGCATCTCCATTCTGTTGAACGGAATAAATTGGCCGCCCAGTTCAGATTGCCCATAACCTTCGCAGCATCTCGGGTAGACACGGGCGCCGACGTAAGGTGCGGTACACTATTTACCTTATTTTCTCCGCAGTGGAAATGGGGAGCGTAGAATATTTCCGAGCTAGATCTAATTGCATCCCAAGAAAGTACCTCCCTGGACGGTTCCAGACAGGATTTCTCTAAATTGTGTAGAAAACGGAGCGACCGAACTGAGCGGACAACGAATTTTCTCTGTTGAAGCTGGACAGGCCAGTCCCGATGATAGATGAGCCAGTCATCAAGATACGGTATCACCGAAATGGCCTGAGATCTGAGTAAAGCGCTGTCATTTCTACCAGCTGCAAACAAAATCCAGGGTGCCAAACGCAGACTGAATGGTTGTGCCTGAAATTGTAAAATCCGCTTACTGTACGCAAATCGCAGAAACGGTTGTGCGCCCGGTGAATTGGTACAAGAAAGTACTCGTCATTTAGGTCTAGAGTAAAGGCCCAATCGCCCTGACGTACCTGCGTAGCACCGAATTGAAGTTGTGCATAAAGAAGTGAGGCGCCTCTACTCGGCGAATCAGGACATTTAAGTCTTTGATCGGTCACCAATTGCCATATTCCTATTTCATGAAATTAAAACCCGGTAACCTGGGATCGGCTAACCTTATTGCTAGCTTTTCGTGAATACTCGAAATCTTTCTTTAGTGCTTCCCGTCTCTCCGGATCCGTAGGGAAAGGGGCGAAGCGAGGTTCCGTCCTGCGTGGAAGCGGTAGGGAAACATAAATAACCCGTGCCGAATGGCCGAATGGTTGCAAGTTATGTGTTGCCACCCCTCCGAATGAAAACTAAAGCTGCGGGCCTGGCCTTAATCTCAGGATTTCGGGGTTTGACCCCGACCTCCCTGCCAGTGCGGTCGAGCACCGCGGTTTCCCCCAGGGCGAAAGTATATACATAATAAAAACGAGAACACATACACCTAATGCACCTCCGGCAAGAGTGAGATAGTTATCAGTTTATCACAAGGTATGCCTGCACCGTAGGCAAACGGTCAGCGTTAAACAAATAACCTTGCCGGATCCGAGGCTACCAGGCCGTGACGGACAAGGGCCCGGCTATTCCTCGGATCTCAAGTTTCCACACCCAGAAAAAATAAACCCTCACTTGAACAAAGACAAAAAAAAAAAAAAGTAGACCGTTCTTATTTATTTTTTTTATTCAACCCAGTATTAATCTGCATAGTCCGTACACCGCGGAAGGGGCGGTAAGAGAATAGGTTAATTCGGCAACATAACAACTATTTTTAGATTAAAAAATAGAGATCAGTTTAAATGGCCGTATAGACCAAAACTTTTATCCTCTGAAAAGTAGCGGGTCATCATTTGCATACCAGAGTTATTTGATGCATATTTACGGCTCATTTATCAACAACCACAGTTGGTAATTATCTGGAGAAGAATCGCCGGTCCCATTAATGGCTAATTTTGTGTGGAGTGCATGTTTGGAGAGCGTGCTTCTTTAGTTGCACTTATGAAGAGAAAAAAACATTAAACCTTGTCCAGACCAAAATACAGGAAAAATAAAATATTTTTCACTTTTATCAGGCATAACAGAAAATATTGCATTAAATATAATAAATATTTCCTCCAGTACTTCTCATCTGCATCGCCTGAGCCATGGAGAGAGCACCGATTGGTTAAAACAATAATGTATACAATTCCTGTAAAATAAATACGTATTTTTATTTTTTATTATTCAACTAGCCGAAGCGATGTCTGCACACCTCCCTCGACCAGACGTTTGACAGTTCAATTTTTGTAATGGAAGGTCCGGGCTTGAAAGTGAGTTTACAGTGGATACAATTTACGCCAGTGTAGCTGGAGAGGTGGAGGAAGCCGAGTAACCCTTAGAGAACCACCGACCTTGGACGGACCACTACAACCCACTCTCATGGCAACACCTTGGTTCAACCCCGGGTCGTCAGCGGAGCTGGCCGGGCGTTTTACCGCTCGTTTCGTCCAGGCCTTAAAATAAATTCTATGTTCTAACTTGAGACACAGAAGCCGATTGGTCGCAATTAGTAAATTTAGTATCAGCTCTCTGGTCTAATAATCTAACTTTGATAAATAGGTCACTGCCACCATTATTAATCATTTCCGCACATCGTTATTTACGTAGGCTCGTCTCATGTCTTTGGCATCGTTTCACTATCCTGTGGTAGTTTGCACGGATTTAACGTCTAAAAACAGGATCATCCCTGGTATTGGGGCCACCAGTCTGTATACAGAGCCGATGCTAGTATTGGGACTGTTCTTTAAATAGTTTAATAAGTTCCAAGCAATATACAGGTTGCTATAATAAAAGGAAGTGTCTTGTTTGACAGTTACATAACAGTTATGTCTTTCGCATTGTAAATTTCGATTATTAGCCGAAGCGTACTTAGGGTGTCAATAAATTCCTCATTTTCAACAAGAGAGTGACCGGCGATACAATATGAGTATTCTTTCACAGGGATGACCATAAAGTGTATCTCTAGGACTGACAATTTATTCCTGAAACATTTGAAAATATAACTCTTCTGTATAGAAGCCAGTACCGAGTCTTGCTCCCCCTATTCAAACACATCTTCTGTAAAAATATTAAATCTGCCCAATGTGTATCAATTAGATTTTTAAACATATAATACGTATTCACATCATTAATTACATCTGTAGTGTTGTATAATATATATTTTAAGTTTGTAAGATTATTGGGTGGAAAATCAATAAAATCAATGTTTATTCTCATATGCTGATGTCTTCCTTCGAGACTCTCTTCGCAGAGAGATTTTTCTGCACCAATTCCCGTCCGCCAAAGTACAGCATTCAGTACACTTCTCTTAACCATATACGAGTTCTATAGGACTCATCATCAGATACTTGAACAATAGTCTTTGTTCATACTCTTGTGATCTTTCGTCCTGAATATATTCCTTTAGTTCACTATTATCTACGTCTTTACTGACTCCATTCACAAATAATTGACAGTTCTTGGACAACGTTTTATCGCGTGACGGTTTCCCTTACCGATGACTGTATGCCTGTTGCACCTGCACGTCGTTTTTATGTTACAAAACTAAAAATATCACCACTTTTCTGTCAGTGTGCATTCAGATCGTTCGGAAGAGCGTCTTTATCTTATTCTCCACAGAGATTATTCCTGTATGAACAAACTGTTGAAAAGTAAAGGGGTTCTTTAACTACGAGACTGATTATTCTGAGCGAGCTAAACCAGCCTTTTCTGTCCAAAACGTGTGCATGAGCAAATCACCTTTAAAATTTCCTCCTGCCCATTCGCGTTATGGGCTGCAACAGAATCAGAGATTTGCTCTCCTACTAAAATTAAGTGTCTGGTCTAATTTAATTATTATGTAAACAATTGATATAAATTCAATATGTCAGGTGAAAATCTTGACAAACGTTCATGGTCACATTCACCAAGTCTGTTCTTGAAACTGAAGTCATTCTACATGGTAGGTCTCTAAGTGTTTCAGTACTACAAATGTGCTGCGCTTATTTCGTCTTTCTCGTACAATCTGCTACCTGAAGATTTCTGCATGGTACAGTACTTATGAGGACAGATTATTATTTACAGTTATATAAAATCTCCATCAACTGCATGTGCTTCGCTTCTTGATTTCCTCGAAACTGTTAATTTTTTTCATTATTTTTTTTATTAATTCTTAGGTTGCTCAGCGCTATGAATTATTTTATATATCTTTAACCATCTTTCAACGGCACAATCCAGATAATATAGCTCATCATCTAAGTGAAGAATATGCTTACGAAGCTTACACTTCGAGCACAACCGAGAAATAATTTTATAATATATTTGGCATTAATATCTTGATTAGAACATATTTTTTTGCATTATTCTCCATGTATTATATAAACAATCTCAGGTAAAATGTGGTGATGCCGGGCGATAATAGAACAACTAACCCATGATTCATGATGCTCAACCAACTGACATGTTAACAATATGTCCTTGCACAGGCAACTTATTAAGATAATGTAGGTGGCATTATCGTTCATGCATATAAGCTTTAGTTAATTAAATCTGATCACAGTCCAACCAATCTTTCCTGAGGAATCTGGCAATTTGTGTGTATTTTGTATTATTTCTTAGGAGCTCAAATAAACCCGACCTCTGAGAATATAGGTCACAGTGACCCAATTTCAGGTTTCTGGGGAGAACTATTAAGGAACTCCCTGGATGTCAAGATACTGGGTCCAATGGTATTGATTTGTGCCCAACTTTGGTATCAAATTTTCAATTATTCTGGGCTTTATATATGCTCCATAGTTCGGAGAATAGGGATAACAGAGAACTAATTTCAGGTGTCCAAGGAGACTTTTCATGGACCCCCCCCCCCCTTCGGCATTTTAAGTTAGAAGATTCTGGGTCCAATGGTTATGATTTGTGCCCTGCTTTGGTATCTACTTTTCAATTTAACAGTTAACAGAGACCTAATTTCAGGTTTACAGGAATATTTTTACGGACCTCCCTGGTTGTAAGTTCAGAAGATTCTTGGACCAAGGGTTACGATTTGTGCCCTTTAAATGGACTACTGTATCTTTGAAGGTTTAAAACATTTAGAAAAAAATTGTTAAAATATAAAAAAAAATCCAGGTGGCGCCACAAGTTTGGCAGGAACTGACGAAACACTCCTTGATGAATATGCATGCAAAGATTCATGGCGATCGATGCATTAGTTGTTCAGTTACTAGAGCCTTTGTATCAAATATTAGTTATTCGGGGGGGGGGGTACTTCTCAGTCCCATAGTTCAGAGGAGATTTTTTCATGGACCTCACAGCATGTGAAGTTAGAAGATTCCAGGTCCAGCGGTTATGATTTGTGCCTGGTAAACGGACGCGCGGACAGACAGACGGACGGACACCGGACAAAATGTGGTGGCTTTAGGTCAGATGACTTTCAGTCTTTGCTATTGCAACGAAATAGTTTCCTGTAAAAGTTATTCACCAGATTCTTTTTAAAATATAGTAGATGTGGCTCACTCAATACACATTTTGAAGATCGCGTCAGTGTGCATATATTACTGACGTCGAATATGTAACACAAAGCAACACAATTGCTGAACCTCGACGTGGCGCTCTAAGAGCTAATCATTGGCACCTTAAAAGTTGTAATAAGGTACGTTTCAAACATGTTGTTTGTTATTTGAATGTTAAATAAATATTGTTCCTGCTTAAGAATATGTATGTGTATGTGTTTCCGTATAAAGGCAGCCGTAAGTTTTATTGTAAAAAAGGAAAAGAGCCAGGCTGAGCTATGTGACTTTGCATGTGAAATATGAAGAGTGATCACTGCTAATGCTTAGTGCAAACGGCCTGTGTTTGCTGTATACTTTTATCTTTTCTGGTGATAGGCTTATATTTAAAAAAATGCGTGTATCCCAGCCCTTATCCTTTATTACACTAGTGATATATGCTCATATAACTTAACATTATATTTATTTTGAGTCTGGTCATGACGGAATAAGCACTGACATGTACTTCACAAGTCTCGTCGGCATTTCCTTGTTTACAGTACAGCAGTAAGTTAAAAGCCAAGAAGTAATAAGGAAGGCAAGAAAAGTACCCCGCAGGCTGGCAATATGGACAATTTTTTTAACAAAGACAGTAAAAATACAGGAGGGACTAATTATTCGGGATATGAGCGAAGAACAAGTAAAGAACACAACAGAAATGGCGCACAGAACAGTTCAAACAAATTAACTGTTTAAAGATATAGCACTCTCAAGTATCTCTCGACCTTACGATGTTTAACATATAAATATTGTTTACATGAATTTTCCTTTAAAAAATAAGTAAAAGAAAAAAATTAACATATCTGAATATATACATTAAAGCATTGTTTCTTTATTCCTGGTCAGCTATATTGCCTTGATTTCATCTATTTTTCCATTGTTACCTTTATATTCAGGGAATTAATGTACTATACGGTCATATTTCTGTAGTGCATTGCTGTATCCCTGGCTATGATTTAGTTAATTATACATAATTCATCTTTACTCTCTACCCATAAACCTTTATGTATTGTATCGTATTCTTTAAGTTATTCCATTAAACACGGTACAGCTAATCAGTACGACTGTGTTCCAGAAAAATTAACGTATCCTGATAAAATACGATGCGGGGAGCACGTGAAAGTTAATAGTACCCAGGAAAATATACGCAGTCTACCATAGAGATAATTATACCTTTAAGAAAATGCACGTGCTATTCATGGAATCAGAAAAAAAGGTTAAAACGGGCCTGGCATATACGCGGCAGGCAGATTAGATGATTCGAATCCGGTTCCACACTATTCAGTTGTTGTTGGTAAGAACCGTTTTAAGATTACTGATTGACAACTGCGACTTTGACATATGGGTACGAGGTCTTTTCAGCTGACTACTGAATGTATTGATTGCTATCGGTGTTTTTGTTTAAATTAAATTGTTCAAGCAATGATAGCATGTTAGACGCTTCTATACATCAGCCCACCTCTATAATATACAGTTATATATATATATATATATATATATATATATATGTATATATATATATTTATATATATACATATATATATATTTATAATTATATATATATATCACATTAGCTTCTTGCCTAGAACTTCCATTAAAACTTCATTTGTTCATTGACCTTTGTTCAAGAGAAACATACGGCTTGTAAATAATTCCAGCAAATGCATGCAACCATTTTCAAAAGAAAACTGCCTTTACAAAACTAAAATTACACACAGATTATTTTAACCTGCTTCCTTCTGTTTCACATCAGCCGGTTGGAACATTTCGTAGCTGCTTCGATAAACAAAAAAGCTGCTACCTATGTTCGTGAAATATACAACCATATGGCCAGACTGACGTCATGATATAAAACAGAGATTATTATAATGAGAAAAACGTTTGAACCAAATAATTAAGGTTGCTGGGGGACTGTGTGGCTTGTAACATTATCACACAAAACCGCCTTCAAAGCTTCATCCCCTAACACATGTACTCAAAGTGCTTACTGTCCGTTAAGAACTACAAAACAAGGAAAAAGGGTTCTCACTGCTGCTTTGAATCAGAACTGAACCACTACACAACAATCGCCTGTCACCCTAAATTTGCGTTATTTCTGAATATTTCTTACGACTTCCCTTACGATTATCGATGGTCAGTGTGATGTAAAAGGCATTACGACAGTCTTTATGTCTTTGGGTTCATCCAACTGATCATTTTGAGTCATGTGCAAAAAAAATTTTTACTTTTTGTCCATCTCTCGGTCTCTGTCTGTCTGTCTGTCTGTCTGTCGGTCTCTTTATCTCTTTCTCTCTCTCTATATATATATAATGTTTAATTGATTTATATACATTTTGCGTCTTCCTTTTAAAAAATGGTCATAACTTTTCCACCAAGTTCAGTAAGTTTACAGAATTTCCAGTAGATATTTTCATGAAGTTAAAATGAGTTTCCGATTTAAGCGATAATCGAAAAATGTTAATAGTATGGCCGTCGCCCAATTTTTGCCGCGCGTCCATCTACGAAAGTCGGAAGGGCCGTGCTACCATAGATTGCCGTGCAGTGTAACCTCCCCTTTAGACCTGCTGCCGAGCCAGTTTATTGGGCCCAGTCGGCACATCCACAACACAACTTGTACATCCATACACGTATATGCCTCTATAGTAGATCTTTTGTTATAAACATGCTGCTCATTTTTTATACTTCCAAAATTGGAGGATGATGGATACATTTTTCATTTTTTAAAGATTTTATTCCACAACAAGCAAAGTATCCGACCCTTGAAAACTGTCCCTCATATGGTAGCAGTTGTCTAACAATAAGTGTTCCATTCTCTTGAACATAAGATACAGCAAACTATATTATACATCACTACTAGTTTGTAGGCGAACATGACTTTGACCTTGGTATGTGTCTAGCTATCCGTCCTGAATATACTCTTGTCTTTTGGACAGGGGGTCCACATTCCTAGATATAATTGCATATAACCATTTTTGTTATTTATGGAGATAAACCTTCCAAATTGCCAGACAAAAATGCAAGGACATGTTAATCGGGATTTATAATTTACCATTTTGGATTCTGGGTATCACATTTATCATTCACGATTCTGGGACACAGGCGGGAAAGGATAATATATAATTTTCCTGCATTTCTGCATTAATCTGTGCGTGGATGGGCGACTTTATCTCATCAAAACCAGAGCAAGCAAACCAACATACCAGACGTCAACTATTTGGGAGGATTGGTCTCTCCAAAATCACCGCTTTCCCAATGTTGTATATAACTCTCTTAATAAGTAGTTCAAATTTTCAAAATTTAAACAAATTTCCTAAATGTGAAAATTTTAATAAGTGCATGTTAATGGTCTTTCTTATAGAGTGCTCCTCTCTTTGTGGTATTGTTCCTGATGGCTAATGATAAGGGGCACTATAGTGGTAGTTCATGCTATACAAGTAAGTGAACTTATATCAAATAAAAGGTTGTTAGCTACTAGTAACGGATACTTTTTTTATTATTTCAAAAATATACAATCACACACAAACATACACATATATGCAGTAAAAATTCGCCTTACTGCCATCTTGGTTTTCTCTTCAAACACTTAGACGACCATCTCGAAAATGGCCCACTTTATTGATGTTCTCTTGGGGTCGTCAATTTGAGATTTTAGTGCACTTTTATTGTATGCTTATAGATTATATCAACACATTTTCCTTTACAGACATAGTCTAGCCAAATTGTATATCTTTGATAGACCGATAAATCTGGGTACAAGAAAAGAACATCAAAAGTTATCTATTTTAGACACACCGTGTTCTTTTCATGGGCGGGTCTAAAAGGCTGATCTGAGGATGTTGTTTTCATTTTTATAACTATGTAGTTAACTAATGACGGGAGTCATTCAAAAATGAAAGGTTAATTTGGAAGTAAAATTGATTACTATTGTTTCAGATTTCTGTAGAATGCTCCCGTGGCAATACTATATAAGGGTCAAATTACCGTAATGACAATGGGTTTATACAGCAAGAGGTCCAATTTTCAAATATACTAACATGTTTGTTTAACTAATGGTAGGTATGTAATAGAACCCGCCTATACATCGTGTAAAATATGAAATAATCGACGTTGGCCAGTCATAAAAAATAAATATCATATGAATATCTTAAAATGGCCTTCCTCTTACACGAAAATAAACAAAACTATAAACATTGGAAAATGATTCTATAATAAAGTAACAAGTTTTCTTTTACTTGTACCAGGGGTTGGTATCCTGGTATTAACAAGGTACATTTTTATGGATACATGATCATCTACTCACGTTCCCAATAGAATAAATATTCTCGTATGTGGTTAGTTACCTCTTTCCAAGTGATCGATATGGCGTATGTTATCAATAAAATACCCTCAACAATCAGCTCAGACTACATTTAATGGAACAGACTCGTCCTTTGCCATCATATTATGTAAAAGCTTTGCTTCCTGGTCCTTTCTTGCACAAGGTTCAGTTTAATATGGTTCACTCACAAAGGAGACGAAGTCATTTCGAGATCTTGCTAATGTTGTTTGTTATAAATACATGCACAGAATCGGCGTTCGGTAAGTAGTCACAGTTTGTTTTATTCAAATGACGGACATACAAACAGAATTAATGTTGGGTCTTTTTTCTTGTCCTCTTTGCGGGTTTGCAATAAAATATTGTTTACTTGAAATCTATGGTTAAAATTTAAATTTACATGAGGACGTATATTTCATTCGCAAACATTGCAGCACATGGTTATCAATATGATAAATCAAATGTATGCCGTTTTCTCAAGAATGAAGCTATTTGGACTTCCACAAGACCGTAAGGGTGATTTCCATGCATATAAGTCAAATTCACAGGTCATTGAACTGGAACCTAAACTAGAAAATACTGCGATACCAGATTCTAACCGAAAATATGATGGGTTCACGCTCTGCTCCTTAAAGGCTTCTATGCAGACCACACAATGTTCCATATTTGGTTCACTTCGAATATAAGCCTAAAGGGATCTATCAACAGGCCACCTCTATAACATGTACATGAAGTTTACATAAAGTTTTTGCCAATATTTCAAACCCGTTTGCTTACTACTGTACAAATGGGGATATAAACTTGCATTTGGGCGACCAGAGGCACAAATCATAAATTTATCTCACACACGCTACTTGGTAGCCGTACCGCGCGTTTTCATGGTTTAATTATTTCCAGCTTACAGAAAGCTTCTTATTCATATTTCTTCTCCTTGTTTGGGTATTGTCGCGCATGCGCAAGATAGTATCTCTTTGGTAAAGAGACACACGTGCACTGTGCTTTCTTACATATAAAACCATTGAATAAAAGATGATTGTAAGTGCTTGTATTTCCATATGGATTTTAGGATCAATATTCGCTTTGAAACGTTTGTACAGTGAACAGCGTGAGTTAAAACACATATTGCAAATGTTTATGTACCTTTTTATAACTTTCCATGAATTTTAAATGTAAGAGATGAGTACAAAAATAAGCTATTTTTTGTCATTGTTGGATTGACATAAGGGGCAAGGGTACATATGTTTGAAGAAATTATTGGACTAAACAATTTATTTAAGAAAAATTCCCGCAAAATTTAGTTTGTTTGTCCGCCATTCTAGTTTAATAAATCAGACTTTCAAAACAATTTTATTGTTAAATTTCTCTTTTTCGTAGAGTATTTGGTTTGGTAAACCTTTGTCTTTTATGGTTGTAGATTGTCCTGCGGGGTGGCATAAATATGAAACAGAATGCCTGTACCTGAACACAAGGTGTCTCACATGGAGAGATGCCATTGAAACCTGCACTGACCATGATGCCACCTTGGTGAAGGCAAACACACTAGAGAAGACAAACGACATTTGGCAGAGTACGTAGCAAGAGATATCATATTAAACCTTTATATATATATATATATATATATATATATATATATATATATATATATATATATATAAATCCAATTTTGCCTCAACTTAAAATCACACAACCAGGTCGAATGTACAGATGAGTTAATGTGTCAGCCTCTTTGTGTTAATGTGTCAGCCTCTTTGTAACATGCAGGAATTCATGTATCTCTGTTATATTTCTGCACTGCATAACCGCACAGTAGCGAAACTTGAAGAGAAACTCACAGTATGACCACTTGAAAGAAACATAAATAAATACATAGAATTGACATTAAGTGTAGGGTGTATTGCTGTTTACTAAACAAAAAATTAGTGAAAGGCAAAGCCTACTGAATTGTTGTAAAAGGAACTATTATCGCTCATCACTCGTACGAAAATAACTGTGCATTCCTCGGGTACATGTTATATGGTGTATGTTTTAATGGCGTAAGAATCAGGAAAAGAAAAATAAAATCTAACCTCAAATACAAAGTTTATCATTCTCCTACCAGTTATATAGGACTGGTGTGAATATGCATCGTACTGTCAGGTGAAATATATTTTGATACAGTGAAGAGAAAGTGTCTTGAATAAAAAAGACGTCTGAAAGGAGGGTGTGCGTTCAACCCACTTCGCGCATGTGTGTGTGCTTGTTCACAAAATGACTCACGCAATAATGGTCGGAATCGAGTGAAATTATCAGGGCATCTCGAGAATGGGCTAATAAAGAATAGATTAGATTTTGCTCTAGATTCGATACATGATGCACGAATGAATCTGGGAGTATAGGTCGAATAAGTGAACGCAAACACCGTTTTGGGAGCATCTCACAAAAGAAAAAAAAAACGACATAGCTAGGCTTGCAATCCATAGCATTTTGTTTTGACAACCTAGTTCATACGTTAATCCCTATGTATACTGCAAGTTCTTAAGTAAAAGTCATAAAAAATAACTAAATCAATAAGATCATGACCATGACTTTTATTGACACTGAACTTCCTTGGTCCTCGGTTTTAGCTGGAGATTTTCGCTGGGCAGACGGTTCAAGGACTAGATGGACCAACTGGATTCCGGATCAACCGGACCACTTTCTTGACCATCACTGCATCATCCTGACAGTCGATTATCACTGGGCTGTACCACCTGTTATTTACGACTTGTACCACTGGGACGAGGGCAACTGCAATCAGAGATTACAATTCATTTGTGAAATTTCATACTTTGGTAAGTTCTTTTCTTACAATCAACGTTCAAACAAGACAAGACTGCACAGCGAGTAAATTTAAAATAAACAGAGCTGGATTTGTCTGTTAAACTCACTTCTGTGGCTCAGGGGTGGAGCAAAAGACTCAAAGCCAGGAGATCATGATTTCGAGTATCAGACTAGGCAATGAGATTCTTCACTGTCTATCCCCATCCAGTGTGAGCACCCAGTAGGCTTTCATGGGAATGTCCTGCCCAACGGTCAGTCTTCATTCGCTAAAGAGTGCACCTTTAAGGGGTTTGATCTAGCAATGGGAAAGATAACAGACCCAGGGCCCTCAGGTGCAGTAGTCAGTGGTAGCCTGGTTAACATCAGGATATAAAATGAAGGAAAACGTGATATGCTCTGTCACTTAGTCCCAAACCAGAATGGAATTCTGATGAACATAAACTTTGTTAAGCTAGCATAACAAAAATAAGAAACAAATCACGGTTTGCATATACTAAAATAAAAAACAATGACTTAAAAATAGTACGAAAATAGTAGGTTGTAATAATATTCGAAGACAAACGTAATGTTTGGGTGCTACTTTGTATCCGTTCTAGGTAATTTTTCAAGAAGTGGAGAGTGGCGCCTAACTGAATCCGAGACGAGAATTGCCCAACCTAGTTTAGACTCGTATGTCCAGCGCTCGCTGCATTCATGTATTCGTATCGGTGAGCAGAAGCCGAATGCCACGATGATTAATTTTCGTCGCGGGTTTGGAGAGTGTCTCTGCTTTGACGAGTCAGCTGTGCAAATGAACAACAGATCCAACGAAACAAACTGGGAAATGTTCACTTTATATGATTGGAATTTTTAAGCTACCCAGTTAATGTTTATACTGACTCATAGCTCACATAAGCGAATCCAGAGAGGAGCACAAGGGGCACGAGCCTTCCTCTTAGCTTTTATAATTTTATCAATTTATTTATTTAATTGTTTGCTGTCTCACATATTATATCGGGCCTTTCATCTAAATTCACCATGGATGAAACCAGAGGTAATATTTAACTCAAGCTGACCCCTTTCCTTATTTTCTCACAGTAACCCCACTCTTTTGTTCCATAGGCCCAAAGCAAAAAAAAAAAATTATGGAAACGCCCCTTGGTATATGGACGGCCAGACCTTAGCCTGCATTACCCTTTCCGAGTTGAAATACTACATCCCCTATGCTATTGATAACTATTGCGTTTAGATAAAGGTCAACACATTTAAAGTAAATCACTAGTTTGCCCAGACGAATTAAAACAAAAATAAAGCATATGTTTTGGTCAGTTTACTTGCATACAGCATATAGTTTACAGTATTTTGGAAATATTTCTATGAGTTTTATATAGATACATATTTCGGCAAGTTCCTACTTTAAAGGGCATATTCTTTCTGGCCAACTTCTAACCCATTGTGTGAATAGTGCACTAGTAAACTGAATACATTACAGGGGAATATAGGTGTTAGAAGGCATACTTACATAAAAACAGCGCACTTGGAAGTACGAAGCTGAAGCTCTTTTAGCACCATCTTTTAGCAGTTTGTTGGGTCCGTATATAAGGTTTTCACAAATTTAGTTTATTGAATGATAGTGATATAGTTTTATAAAGACTGGGATTCCAGTAAATTTTATGTTCGGATGTGGTGGAAAAGTAGTCCCTTGCTTATTCAAAATAGCAGAGGATATTGAATGGATTTGATTGGATTTGTATTTGATTTATGAGGATATTGAATGGATTTGAATGGATTTGGAATTGATTTATGAGGGGTGGGGTGAAACCTACCATAGAAATTATTAGATATTTCGTCAACAAATGAAATGTTATTGAAAATGGTTAATTTTCATTCAGTTGTGAGTATCTCTATTGTCGAATCTTCTTTTTCCAATTTTATACAACAGCAACTTTGCCTGCCGCTTTGCTTCAAGAATATAAATTTAGAAGTCTTTAAAAATGTTTGTCGAATGTGTAAATATTTAGTGTACCTCGACTATGGTGTAAACTTGTGTTTGTTGTTATTATTTTCTTACACATATCCATTGTTCAATCCTTAGGAGTAGGAGTAACCTGGTAAAGTGTGTTTTACAGGTCTTTCAATGTAGTAAATTCAGCGAGTTTAATCAAGTTATCGTATTCACTGATTTAAATTTTTAATTTATCTGAAATTCAATTGCCCATTTATTGCAGATTTTCCTTCATAAATGCTACCAATTAAGGTCACAAAGGAGACTGAACATATAACCTTGTTATTTTTGTATTAACCATTCGATCCTCCTTTTGTATAAAGATCACTGCCTTCAGGCAGCTGTGCCCAAGCTGCAGTAAACTTCTGGATCCGCAACTGCTTCTTTCTATGAACGGTGCGCCCATATTTCGACATCTCCAGGTTAAACTCATATCATTTAAATTAAAGCAAATATTCAAGACTTCTCTCTTTCAACTAAGCTCCTTGTGTGAAGCGGCATATACATAACGCCGCAAAGGTCATGAGAGACCTAATTATATTTATATTTATATTGTTACGGAACCTAATATCAACATATGTGTGATCGGAAGCGGTAAGCTTCCGGAACTAACTCATAACCTTTTAGGATTAACCGTTTAACCAGGTTATAGTCAGCATCTTCTTCTGAAAGCTCTGTATAAATTTCTCTAGCCTTGCCAGTTAATACACTTTGTTACAGCATAGTCCAATTTTCCTTAGGCCATTTTAAATTTTCAGCTACCTTCTCAAAGTGTAAGAAATATTTATCAACCTATTTTTCTTGAAAAGGTGGGACAATTCTTATGTGTTGAGTAACATCAAAACTGTTTTTTTTTATGTTTCAACTTTACTCTCTTCAATTAAACCTTTGCTAACAAGATCTTGCATGATTTTAGCAATGGTATCAGGCTTTCTCATAGCTTTTTTCACACTTAGCCCTAAGTGTTGTAATAAAGTTGTAACAAACGCAACAACTGTTCCTTTGTCAACTGTTCAAGTTGATCAGGGCCCGGATCGTCAACAAATGTCTCAGGTTTGAAATCTGCCATATTAAGGTGTCGAAACAATAACAAAACACCACTGAGATAAATCCTGTAAACAATGTACAGTAAACAAAATGTAATCTTGTAAACAATGTATGATAAAACAATGTGTCCAGGTCAAGGCCTAATAAATTAACAAAACTATTAAGCTTCCCAGACGAGCCCCCAGTTTTATGTTACGTAACCTAATATCAACAGATCACATATGTGTTATGGACATAAATTTTGTCAAAAGGATATAAAAAATCAGATTCTGTAACACCAGGCAGCGTGAAATATCTGAGGAATGAATAAAGAAGTCAACAAGAAGTGTTTTTTTGTCAACAAATAACTATAATTTATCCATAAAACAACCCTAATATTACAATACACCAAATCAATACAATTATACAGTATAACAGCAGTATAACAATAAATCAATACAATCACACAGTAAAATAAACAAAGAGCACAGTATCTGAATACCACGACTGTCACAACGACAAGTCCTTTAAAATGTATAAGCCGGCGAACAGTACACACGAATTCTCTCGGAAAATAACAGTTCAATGTAAATCTCTTGTAACAATCCAGAAAGTAAACTTGAGGCAGGCAGCATTTAATTGTATAGAGTTAGTAATAATAGAATCCCTGAAATTACTAAATAATCGGACAGGTCACACTGACATACACACGTCTGTGTCCGCTGGAACATTCTCTCACCTCTCTCTCGGCTCTAAAACACACCCCCTTTATATAACTTTACACCTCAAGCCGAGAATATTCCATTTCTCGAACCATCTAAAGAATGTAACACGGTATAGACGTTCAAAGAACATACTAGAAAAACGAACGCCGTGTCTCAACATATTAGGGTTCACACGTGAGCTCGCCCCGGCTCGGTCGGTCGAGAAAGTCCAAAGCTAGCATGACAACGAGAGTTCAACTAGAACGGATTAAACTGAGGTGCAACACGCGGCCAGACGCGGGTTCTACATCACGAGTTATGCCCGTGTCACACAATAAAAAGGGCACCTGTGATATATATATATATTCTTTGAAGAAATTTCGGTCAATTTTGTTAAAGTCGAACTATTGCTGGGTTCATAAAACGTATAAATAAATGTTTCTTATTCGTTCCTGTGACTGGGTTTGTAGATGAAATAATGATGAAAAAGCCACAAATCAGTTGACCAAATATATTATTTGACTCGAATCGGCAATGTCGCATATATGTGATATGTAGATTTTATTCTCCAAGGAAATATATTGGTGGGTGGCTCACAAAAACCCTTGACACCTACTTTCGGGTTGCTGGCTTTCAGTTGTACCTGAAAAACTGACGGTTAACCACTTTCCTGGATCCGCTTTTCATGTTGTAGATTTGAGTTTCGCGGATGTCAATAAATGTCAGTCTGATATCACATACTTATATATATACTTATACATATACTTTCACTATTAACAGATAATAAATGTATAATGACCAAAAACTATGTTTTATTTAAAATGTTTTTTTAGAATTGCGGTAATATTAAAAAATTATTCAAATGTACATTACTGATGTTGGACAGTTTAGGAACAGAGACCATGCACCATTAAAGCCTTTCAACAGGCCGTTCCCTTCCTTGGACACACGTATTAACAATTTAAATCACTTCTTTCCCTCGAGGAATTTAACAAAAACCAACTGAACTGCACAGTTAGGCCAAATTGTCACAACCGAAACATTACAATTTTATTAAATTTCTATCGTTCATATGCCTCAAAAATAAGAAATGCCAATTAATATTTTTTAAATAAAAATATTTTACACATCACCCTCCATACGGGCGTTAACTTTCCAGCCGGTTTTGCACCTCGACCCCCCCCCCCCCCCAAAGCAAACAAACACACACACATGTAAACACACAGCAGATTAACATAAAATTATCTGCCAACTTTCAAAACGGCAGGCATAAACACTTATAGATTAGTCTTTCATAACATAATGTATCAGAAAAAAGATATTCTATACATCAAATCAGAATTCCTAACAGTAATATAGTTGTATTTATTAACTGATGATACACAAATACTGATATTTTCTTGATAGAATAATTTTATACATCAAATGATTTACTGAAACTGATCATACACTAAACTAAATTAAGTGCATGACACTATATAAGAGAACAGAACATAATGTAAAATCGACTTACAACTGAAGTAGATTTGACAAAGATAAGTTGTCAACATAATACTTGATAAAAGTAAACCAAGAACTGCAATGAAGATAAATTATGAATGTATCATGCATATATGAATGTATAATGTATCATTTTGCAACGTCATTGATAGAAATAAAATGTACTTTTGATGCTTTTAGGTATTATAAACATATTAGGGTATGACCTTTGTATGAAATTTGAGGGGAAAATATGTGTTGATGAAGTTAAAGGGTTCATTAAAGATCATATATTTGTTCAAATTTGACCTTGAAAAACAAGGTCAGAGTCGCTGTTGGTCTCATTCGGTAACCATCTGGCATCTATCATATTGATTTTTAGAAAAAAATGCATCCAACCACTTTTTTCAACCAAATTTGGATATATTTAAGGGGAAGGACACTCCCAACCCACAACCCATTTTTGCATGTGCACAATATAAAAGAAATCTGTCCCTTAGTTTTTACGTATAAAGCTCACACTACTGTTAAGTGAAAATGTTTGGGGTATTAACACGACCGAAAACAAGAAACGGTTTAGAAGTGGCGCCACCAGTCCTCCATACTAAATTAAGCTACCCACGATCTTTGATCAACCTTCGATCGTTAGACCAATCTTGTCTGATATATTTTAAATCTGTGTGATGTGATATACACAAAAATTGACATATTCAGGGTCAATTTCAGTCCTATTGTAAAAGGTTGGCCTCATCTTAAATAGACTTCGTCCTTTCAGCCATACCTATGCACATGTATAGTTTGATAAATATCTGTGAAATATTTCGTTCAAGAAAACTGCGGCGGCGGTGGCGGGATTATGCTAAAACAGTAAAACATAAATAGAACAACATACGATATCACATGCAAACGTTTGGCAACTTATCATCTTTTTAGTCACATATAAAAATTATTTTGAGGTTGTACTTTTTAAGAAATATTTTGGGCGAGATATGTAGTATTGCAAATTATTTCGTTGAACGATTAAGACGATATAAGCATGAATTATTTTTCTGCTTTTGTTGATTTCAAAGGATGAGATAATTAAGGTGGGGGATGTATAAGAAGGCTACTCAGCTACAGACCTGTACTATGCTATCATAATTATTTATTCATAATTTTCTTTAATTATTTATCTCTAGAATATATATACTATAACTTATATACTTTTATACTTGTTTTTATTCTTGATAATGGGTAATTGGGCAAAATACATTCCCTGTCTACAAACAAAAAGAAATAATTGAACTGATAGAACGAAACGAGGCAGTAAGAACGTTAGCAAAATATATTGCTACATGAAAAAATGGCGTAAACCACTCCCTCCAGTTCTGTCTGTTTGGTTACGTATGTAGTTTAGAAATATTTGGACAAAGCCATTTATATAAAAGTATTATAATGTTGGGATCTGTTCGGTTTAATAGCCAACTTAAGTTGTCAATAAAATGTTTTGTTCCAGGCAATCTGGATGATGAAGAGTATGTACTTTCGTGTTGTACCCAAACATCAACTACAAAGTGCGGTTAATTATTATACAAGTTGTGTATGCCTTGAGGTCGTCATCTGTAAACACGTGACTCACGTGACTCATAAGTCATGACCACTAGAAATGAGAACCTTAGATGAGGAACTAACACTATATAATCACATACTCAGTTTTAACTGCTGGTAGACACTTTATTTCCAATCACCTCTGATTCCACTGAAAGAAAATTAGATTTATATTATTTTTAATTTTATAATACAGTTTATTTTTAATTTTATGTTATACAGCTTAATGTAAGTTATGTAAGACAGGTATTTATTTCAAATTTAATTATTCATTAAAAATTGAAATAAGCATATCCAATGTCATAGTAAATCTTGCCATACATCATTGAATTGTTATGTTATTGTTTGCCAACTCAATTTAATTAATAATAATGACAAATATTACAAAATATTGATTTGATTTGACTCAGACCCTTCTATATTAGCGGGTCCATATTAAAACAAAATTGATTTGTCATTACAAGTACTGAATGTCATATAAAAAAAGGTTCAGCTATAGTAACAGGAATTACCACCAATTTTTTTTCTTTAATTATATGTAAAACTGCTGGTAAGAATGTCTTCAGGCAATTTTTATTAAACAGTACCTTTTGAATAATAATAAATAATAATAGTTATTAAAGAAAATAATTAAATAGCACCATATATGAGAAGCCTTTCGGTCCGGACTACAGTACTACATCACTGTGTAAGACCCATAAATGAAACTAGAAACCATTCGACACCCCATATATATGTACATCCCTATCCCTTCGGATAGCCAGATCCACAATATTACCCGGATGCAGATCAGATTATTCCCCATTCTGACATTAAATTGCGCAAAGCATATTTTTCCTTGATCACATTACTATAAATGAAACAATTCTCTTCACAGTTATTTTATAATTAATTTAGGACAAAGCATTTCAGCATTTCTACTCTTACATTTTCAAAACAACTATTATATTCCGGGGGTAGGTCCCTTGCCCCCCGGGTGGGGGGGGGGGGCAAGGCCCTTTTTCTTTTCTAGAATGTTGATTTAATTTCAACTAAGGGTCAACTAATTTGTTGTTTTAAAATATAACACCGATTCGTTTTCTAAGTGTAACATAATCTTTTATTGTAAACCATGAAAATATTTTTGTTGGATTTTGCAATTGTGCTACATTAAGCTATATTACCACAGAAAACTTTATGAAAGAATTTATTTTTTATTTCGCATGGTTTCCCAGAAACAATTTCAAGCCATCTCTTGGAGCAGTTTGTACTTTGAACAGATGTTTTGCTGATTGGATAAATAAACAATTGTTCATGGATATGACTGTGACAAAAATGGGTAATTTACCTTGATAAGGAAATTCCAGTTAACATTTAGGTTAATCAACTGTAATGGTAGAATATGTAAAAAAATATACTACCATAAACAAGATTTAGATCATACTGAAAGATATCTCACACTTCCTGATACCTTATGATTATTAAAATGTAACCAAGGATATTTTCATCAATATGAATCACCATTAAGTATATTCCACACTACACCCATTCAATATTTTAATTGCAATGTGCATTTGGAATAACACCAGCTTTACTTAAAGAAATGTTACCGTCTTATCAATTCATACCAACAATGATATTTTTTTCAAATGTTGCGATCGCTGACAATTATATTCGCCAGATGAGCGTATTCGATTTTGTCGTCTTACAGATGTACATGTTTGTATGAACTGACTTGATTGATATATTAATAAATACAACAATATATATGATTGATAATATATAGTTTGTATACCAAAGCAATGTGTGTATTTTTTTTTTAAAAAAACTTCATTGAAACACTGTACACTTATTTGCCAAACTTGAAGATAACATATATGTTATATTATGATGATGTTATATTCTTCAATAAATAACAACTATCACCGTAAATATTTAACAAATATGGGTGTTTAATTAATGGGAAGGTATGCTTTTATTGATGTCTACACGTTCAAGACACAATAAAGGTGAACAGATGGTTCAAAGTTATTTGGTATTTCTCACTTGTTAGTTTGGTCTTGACTTAAAAATCATGTTAATACGGTGTAGTAGTGTTTTGTAGTGAGTTTAGAAAGGAATAACCACTCGTATCATTCATGGCTAATTTGTACCATACAACGACCTTAGTTCATAAGTGGTTACGTATTGACAGGATCAACGTATTTTGTCCTTGTTGTGTGACCATAGGCGTATGCAGCCACTTGGAGCTGATAAAGTTGTAAATAGCTTCATGGATTATGGCTTAAAATCTGGTTTATTGCACTGTAACAAGTAGTCGTAACGATTGAAAACGAAAAAAATAGCCGTCGGCTGAATGTCGTCTTTGTAAACAATGTTCAGTTCCATATGACATCAATTATGAGAACATTTGAATATAACAAGACTAATATTGTCAACACCGTGACCTTACTTGTATCAATATATAAAACATGATTATGAAGTTTTATATCCACTATTGAGTATGTTTATATATGTATGAATATATATATATATATATATATATATATATATATATATATATATATATATATTAACTTAAAAGTAGACCGGGGTTTCCGTTAACAATATACCTTATTGATGTCCTTGGAGATTAAAAACAATATTAAAAAATAGTAGAAAATAAGTGTTTAAATAGTTTAAACGATGGCCGACAGTTGGCACTGGTTTGAAGTGTCAGTTTCTTCTCTAACATCGTAGCTTGACCTCCAAGGCATGAATAATCACATAATGACAATCTACATTTCTCCGACATCGCCGGTTCGAGCGAAATAATAAATTTGGTCAACTTATTTGTGATTTCTTTATCTCTCTATTTAATTTAATATCAGCTAACATTGGACGTTAATTTTAATTGGAATTAGTGAGAAAACTGCTTATTTTTACGTTTAAGAAACCTAGCAAATACAGATAATTTTTTAAATTGATATATTACTATATATATTATATTTATATTATTTGATTATTAGTTTTGTGATTAAGAACAGTAATAATACGTATAATCAATAACGGTATAAGGATTTAGGACACTCCCCAAGGATAATTAATATAGTATTTGGATCGGTGTATGTTGATGTCAAGGGCGGTTGAAAAAATCTTTGGTCCTAAACTCTCCACATGTGATAGAAACAGGTGATTTTATCATGTGATGCGCATATCCCTTACCTAATATATATATATATATAGATATATATATATATATATATATATAGAGAGAGAGAGAGAGAGAGAGAGAGAGAGAGAAAGAGAGAGATGAATGAATAGCCATGCTGGTTCGTTGTACGAAGGAATGGAACATGAATACACAGAAAAGTCGGTTCACTGCCGATGGGAGTGAACCGACTTTTCTGTGTATTCATGTTCCATTATATATATATAAAGTTAAGGGTAGTAGCTTTTTGTGTCCGGAGATGTCGTTGGGCCAATCCGAAGCACGGAAGAACATCCCGCATATTGGACACATATGACCGATGATTACTGTTGAGGAATCTGCCATCTTCGCCTTGCGGACCTCACGTTTCCTCATAGACTCCGCCAGTCGTGCTACGTCAGTGTCTTCTTTACCTTTGTGTGCAGTTGCATGCTTCACTTTTTGATCCTGCGATGCTTTGAGACTGTCCTTGTTGCGACTCCACTGACTGCCGATGGATCTTTTATCAGACACCAGTTTACCATACCCTGACCGTATCAAGGATCCTTCATTTAAGTAAATATGCATACATAACATATACTGCATTCAAGGTAAAATTAAGGCAAACATATATCCATAGCAGCCTAGAAATAAATTTTCTTTAAATCTTTAGTCTTAATTCCCCATAGTGCAACGAGATATCTGAACTATTTCGGCAATTTACCTACCATGAAGACATTACATTCCTGTATTATCATCATGCCATAATTGGGCGATCTTTGTTCTTTCCTTTTTGTTTATTGTGTACCTCTTACATTTGAGGTAACCAATGAATGGTCAAATATTAAACAATTATATTTGCAAAGCTAGTTAATTTGGTTTACATAGGTGACAAGACCACATTATGTTAAGTATGCAGAGAGTGGCGATTGACCTGAATGTGTGTATAAACTTGGCAGCGTAATACTTGTACTGACAAGGATAATAAATGAAAAATAAACAAAACTGGAACGAGATGTCAGAAATTAATTTAGACAAAAAGCGATCCTTTTAATATCTCGGAAAGAGTAAATAATTGAGAAATATTTCGGACCCAGTGCAGAAATGTATACGTCAAGACGAGTAAATCATTTCAATGTCAGTCAATATTAGAATATTATTTTCTCAAAAGTAATCACGGCAACGTTCCAGTTAATATTAAAATCCTCATTTCAAAGGAAATAATTGAGAAATATTTCGGACCCAGTGCAGAAATGTATACGTCAAGACGAGTAAATCCTTTCGATGTCAGTCAATATTAGAATATTATTTTCTCACAAGTAATCACGGCAACGTTCCAGTTAATATTAAAATCCTCATTTCAAAATAAACAAAAATAAACACAGCAACCGGTAGCATTTTTATTCACATATGACATATATTTAAGATCAAATATTAGATGAAAATTTAGTCAGATACTTGGGTCCGATGTGTGGCCGCAGCCGGTCCTCCTGGGCCTGACCCCCTCTGGGGCGGACAACCCGCTAAAACGTACAAACCGTCCGGTCCCGTGACTGTCCACCCAAGAATGGTTTCACTGTACATTATAACTAACCCATAAATATCAAAATTATACTACAACTAGTGTAATAAATTGTAAGTGCTTGGATTCACGCATTTTTTCTGGAAATAAGCCCATCACTAGAAGGGATATAGGCATACGGCAAACAGTACTGGCAGTTTGTAATTTCTAAGCACTGATCTTTTTCGAAAATTCATATGCAAAGGCACATAGCTCAGAATGGCTCGTTGCTCTTTTATACAATTAAACTTACGGCTGCATATATACCGACGCACATACACATACATATGTTCTTTATCTGGAGCAATATTCATTTAACATTCAAACATCATGGATGAAACTAACTTTATCAAAATTAATAAGGTGCCAAAGAATAGCTCTTAGAGTGCAATGTCTATGTGTAGCAACTGTGTTACATTGTGTTACAATTAACGACGCCACCAATATATGCAAACTGACGTGGTCTTACGACTGCGCATTGAATGAGTCACATCCACAGTATTTTTTTTCTATTATCGCCCGGCATCACCACACTTAATCTAATGTAGTTTATGTAATACATGGAGACAAATGATACAAATATTTTCTAATTAAGATACTTATACCAACTATATTATAATTATTCCTCGGTTGTGCTCGGAGTGTAAACAACGTAAAATAATTTTCGTTTAAATGATGAGCTATATTATCTGGACTGTGTCGTTGAAAAATTGGCTATAGATATATATAAAATATTTCACAGCGGCAGTCAACAGAATAATTTAAACAATAATTAACAGTTGGGAGGAAATCAAGAAGCGATAAACATGCAGTTTATTTAGATCAAATAAATTTATATGACAGTAAATAACAATATGCATTAATAAGTGCTGTAATATGCTTCAGAATACAGCAGATTTTACGAAATTAGCACAACACATTGGTAGTACAGGGATGCTGGTGAGCTACCTTTTAGGGTGATTTCAGTTTCAAGAGCAGCCGCGGGAGCTTTTACAGCAGACATAGTATTAGCCTTTTTAAAAGCTAGACCACTGTCTCTTTTGGTACCTTGAGATTTGAAGCTTATGACCATGAACGTTTGCCAAGGTTTCCATCTGGCAGTTAGAACATATATAATTTTTTATAAAATAAATAAACTAGACCAGAAAGCAGTAGAAGAGCAACCTTCTCAATAAGTTACAGTCCTTTATGTGAATATACGGCAGGAACTTTTTAAGTCTGATTGGCTCACAGACGCTGGCTGGGGATAGAAAGAGCTGGTTCAGACAAGCCACCTGATGTGACCAAAAGTGAAACCTCCCCCAAAATAATCAGTCACGTGTTTAGAGAACAACACCCCTTTAATATTTATCGGATTTTATACAGATATAATCTCTGTAGAGAATAAGATAAACTCTGTCCCAAACTGGCCTGAATGCACACTTCAAGGAAAGCGATTATATTCTCAGTTTTTGTAACATAAACAACGAAGGCAGATAAGACAAGCAGGAATACAGTTATCTGTAAGAAAAACAATGACAGGATAAAAGGCGGTCCAAGGATTGTCAATTATTTAGGAAAGGCATAGATGATAGTGAATTAAAGGAATATATTTATGACGAAGGATCAACTAAGTATTAACAATGAGTATTGTTCAAGTATCTGATGATGATTATCTACAGAATTCGTATAAGGCTAAGACAAGTGTACTGAATGCGGTGGAAATGGTGCAAAAATTCTTTCTATTAATAGAGTCTCGAAAGAAGTAAACCAACATTAATATTATTGATATACCATAGAATAATTTAACAAACTTAACAATTTTTATTACATAACCCTACAATAAAAATAAATAAATTAATCATATGATTACGAATTGTATATAAAAAAAAATTAAGATTTAATATTAATACAGAAGACGTGGTTGACTCGATACTAGCTTCCATATATAATAGTTATATTTTTATAATGTTTCAATACAAATTGATTGTTCTAGAGCTACACTTTATGGTCGGTCATGTGAAAACGTACCAATACTGTGTCGCAAGTCACTCTCTTGATGCCAATGAGGAATTTATTGAAAACCTAAGTACGCTTTGGCAAACAATCGAAATTTACAATGCAAATGGCATTGTTAATAATTTTTGTAACAGTAAAACAAGATAGTTGATTTTTTTTCTGAAATAAATCTTTATCTTGCTTGAAGCATGCCGCAGGAATTGCTGACCATAACTACAAGAATTATGAGGGATAGGAACTTTTGATCACTTCATTTGCTAAGGTAATATATACAGATCAATAAGTCGTGTAGATATTATAGATTTCCAAAGGAATACCTCTAATTATGATTATGAACATATGAAATTCTGATGTAAATTAATGCTTGAAAATTAATGTTATTGTGTCGCCAAAAGGGATCAGGGTGATCAGATTAATGCTTCTGAGGAAGCGACCCTGGAAAACATGATATAAATTTATAACAAAAATCATATTTTTGGCGATATTAAAAAATGTTCTTACAATACCCCTTCATTATGACCTAAGCAAATAATATATAGATAAGCTCTATGCAGTAATTGTTGTGTTTAACAAATTATAAGTGGTTACCAATCGGTAAAGATTCGAGTTCAAAATGAAAATAATTACAATAACGGTCAGAGCAGGTAAACCATTTAAGAAACAGTCCCTGTGCTGGCATTGGCTATGGATACAGATTGTTCGCCCAAGGACCAGGTATGTTCCTTACATTAGACGTTTGAATCGTGCAAACTACCACTGAATAGTGAAACGCTTCCAGAGACATGAGACTAGCCTACACAAATAACGATTGTCGGAAATGATAAATAATGGTCGTGACAGTTACCTATCAACCAAAGTTTAGAAAATCTAGTCGGATGGCTTTTTATTGAACAGAAATGTTACCTATACAGAAATTGCGAATCTAACGGCTTCTGTACTCAAGTTAGAGCACAGGACTCAGAACCGTGGTATTTTGAGTTCGAATCGCAGACGAGGAGGTGAGATTTTTTAACGGTAGGCCCGCACCCAGGGTAAGGTCTGCAGGCTTCATCGGAAGGCCCTGCAAAACGTTTGTATGTTTCACTCACAAATGAGTGCACATTTCGAAACGCACACATATATATTTTGATTTTATTTCTGTTTTATGATAGAAAATGAACATGTTCTAGCTCATATGAATAGTTAGGTTATTATATCGCAAAAGACTATGAGGGGAGCTAAAATGTCCTGATAATTCGAGGGGTATTTCATTGAAACATTGTTTCAAGAGGTTACTTGACATTGTTCATATTCAGTAAAATGGAGATACGTTTGGCACTGCTCCATTGTAATAAGCTTATAAGAAAGGCCACTCTACTAATATGGGCGCCGTAGTCCTAAGGAAATACAGTACATTAAACATGAAACAGTTTATTAGTGTCCAATTTTTCTATACATGCGTCACGTGATTTCGACAGAATAAATATTACTAAGTTGTTCCCGGGATTCTGAAACTATATGCTACGCCTGTTGTCATTAGAATCACAGATGGCAGATATCTATCGGATACTTATCATCAAGACAAAATGGGATGATGTTGATCTGAATAGTTTGGAGTTTATATTTTCAAGGGGATGTATTGTCTCCCTTCTGTTGATATGAAAGGGCTGTAAAAACGTCTCTCAAATAAGGGTGCAGGACCTTATATTGGAACCAATTGTGCTGGTATTGTTTCTGACGATCTTACACTCTGATACCCAACTAGAAATGGACAGCAAAAAATGTAAAAATTGGGGTATCTTAAAAGGTCATATATGGTGTTTTATATATAGTGTTTATCTAGAAGGTCAGGGGAATATAAACACCTTACGCAAGATAACAAAGATGTCTTCCTTAAAACAGCCAAATTTATTGCAAATTTCACACTTTCATAGCAAATTTTGGATGTCTGTTTACCATGATTAACAACAGGCTATTTACTATTATTGTTGATCCTTATATCTTATAAGCATCAAAGGTAAATGTCAAACGCTGGTTCCGAAATCTAATATATATATATATATATATATATATATATATATATATATATATATATATATATATATATATCACCTTTATTCCCGTCTATCACTGTAGAAGTTAGGAAACTGAATTATTTTATCAGCTTTACATCTGGGAGGAACACCCTAACATTACAAATCAAGATTATATTTATGCTTTAATAGCATCAGTGTTCTCCATCTATTACTGTCAAAGATCAAACAGGCAATTATTATAAAGTCTTGTCAATGAATTATACTATCCTTTTAAATCTGAATTATTACAAAATAAACACTGGTATAATGGTGCTAGTGGATGATCGACAATGTTGTTAACAGTGGCAGATATCAACCTGACGGGTTCATTCTTGAATTAAAGTTGTACCATGTCTATAGTGTCATCATACACGCAGTACCATAGCTCTTTCCCTTTAGACATTATGTACAGTATTATGGCCTAGTATGTCACATGAAAGTTTTATAATAGGATAATTAAGCATAGTAACTTGCAAATGATGACTCGAATTAAAAGCACAACACGTGACTGTATCAGAGAAAAAAAATAAGTTTCCTACTACACTTTCCTTAGCGTTCTGCACAAACGTTCCCGATCAATTATATTAAAGTCTCTTGGAGGTTAGGGTTAGTAGTCATCTTTCAGGAAAGACTTCATTTGACGGTCGGTTGTCCATGTTACATCCGCCTTGTTCTCCGACTGGCCCACATTTTTCACTGTGTCGTCCACATTATGCGTCCTTCAGTGGGTATACCCGTCTTGACACCAACAAAGTATACACACAAATACAAAAACTTATTTTAATTGCTTCATACAATACTTATTATAAATTTCACAACCGATTTTAAATAATGATTTATTCCCAAAGAACCATTTTTTGTATCTTTGCAAAGACGCCCTCCATAATTGCATTTCGTGGAATAATCAACAAATACCTATCAATACTAATAAATAAAGTACTGCTGCTTTTTTCATTTTGTTCATGCAACAAAGGAATATTGATAGCCATGATCTTTACCTATTAACTACTAAAACGAAAAAAATGTTGTGTAAAGGACACGTCGCTAATCTGGTTAAAAAATACTGAATTAATCAGAGACGGCCGTCCCTCAAAAAATGGAATTATGTCGCAAGAGGCACTAAACAGGTTACATAGACCTACGTAGGTTCGAAAATTATGTTAGATTCTGATATAACATAAATGTATTCTAAGTACAAGCAACCCCTATACTGTTATCCTCTTGACCCCATATCCTGCTGCCCCATTGCTGCCATGGCCAGTTCAAGTAATTTATAATTATCAATGCAGATGGCATCTGTGTGTTCATGTCCTCATTATCTCTTAGTGATACTGGGGCCCCTTGAGAAGAAAAGTAAACTATTTGCACCCCACTGAAGAAGCCAGTATATGAATTATAAAATAATCACTGTGTATAGTTAACTACGTTATATCATATACCTTTTCATATCTACATGGTACACTGGAGTCAGTTCTGTGCCTTTTTATATCTTCTAAATAAATTATATTGACATTATCGACATCGACCAAAAAATAGCACTAGCCTAATATCCTATGTAGGCAAACAAAAGGAACCAGCCCACATATATTTAGTTTTTCATCCAGTTATACTTTGAAATAAAATATAAAGCGCAGGTTGATCAAGTCATGTTGAATAATGAAATTAATTATTGACATATTAATATACATAAATATGTGAAATGAACTCGCGTAGGCTCTTGGTTCTTTGCTCCCTAATTCTTTATTTAATCCTGATCAGCAGCTTTCAAGTCACAAATGGTCACACCTATAGTGTGCAATGGAAATTTATAACAGGCATTCTTTAGGGAAAACATACATTTTTGGGTAACCGACGTATCATGTAGGCGTCTTTATCATGGGGGGACTGGATGTCACTAAATGGATCGTGTCGTTTGGTTTAATTATGTTTTATTTTCACTTCTCGGGTTAGCTGTATCTTTGTAGGTGTCCAAGTAGGTCAGGGACGCCGTTGAGATAATTGTTTTTAGAGATAATGTGGAATTTAAAAGCGGTCACCGGGTGCAAGGTAGGCCATAGAACTGCTTGCTTTGTTTCCAGCCTATTTAGTATTCATGAATATGGGTGGACCATAGTAGATAAACAGGCCTAGGCTTTGTATAAAACTTTGTATTAGAAACAAACCAGCTGTTTGTTAATGTCTTACAAGTGATGCCAGGCAGTGTCCAGAGAGATCCTGCCAGCCGGTGTTTAAAGAAGTGCTGCTAGCCAGTGTACAGAGAAGTACTGCTGGACTGTGTCCTGAGAGGTCCTGCCAGCCTGTAAGGAACGTAGGGCCACTGATTTTTATATATACTATCCTCACTCTCTGCATATTTCATTCTGATTATATAATATATAAAGTGTAGTTGTTAATGTTAATTGTTGATTCAAGTGTCAGACCTGAGATATACCTTAGCTGAGTTGCCGGTTAATTACACAATGACTGTAATTGCTTAGACCTGATTACATAGACACTCTTTTCAGTCTGATTGCACTTTTATTCGGCTCCTACGCACACCTTTGTTTAATGGAAGCTTTTGTGACACTTCAAGTAAATCACTGATTGGTTAACTCATTGTGTGGGAATCTTGCTGGGAGACATTTTATGTGTTGAGAGTCAGAAAGAAACTGGTGGCCAAGCTCTGACCATGGGCTTGGCAGCCCCTCTGCTGTATATAGTTGAAATAAAGAATTTTATACATCCACTCAGAGACTTGCAAGTTTGTCGCCAATGCATCCTGACTATTATCTCTACAAGCCGGTGTCCAGAAATGTGCTGCCAGCCGGTGTCTATAGAGATGGAACCTAATACTTAAAACTGAAATGTGTTTCACATATACCAGATATTATTTTCAGAATATCTTTCTCATTTATCATATATTCCCAGAGTAAAGTCTCAATAAACCCCCATTCCTGTAAAAATAAGTAAAAATAAAAGTCGACCAGATTTAACCATCTTTCCTTGAACTGTGACCATGGAGATCAAAAGACTCCTTTGCAACCGGGGCATTTGAAACCTTGGATCTTAGTCATACTTTCTAGTGCGGTTGCCAGCCATGATTAAACAATACCATTGGGGGGGGGGGGGAGGGGGGGTCCCCGCCGATCATCTTTTATGTAAGAGATCTTTTTTTTTAATGGAATAGAAAACTATTTTCAAAATGGGGTTCTCTTGTTTATTGGCCCTCTTAGCAGTAATAGGTTGATTGTTGCACAAAACTGGTGTTGCCACATATTTTGCATCAGATTGAAAAAAACAATCGAATGCCATACTTGCATGAGCACAATAACTTAAATATAAAGTTAAATAGCAATCACTAGAACAATTTATTATACACGGATTGTACAACTAGTAACTAATGCAGGGCACTCTCCATGGCTCGGATCTTGGCGTTCGGTGGTCGTTAAGGGTGGTAGAAACCGGAGGACTCACAGAAAACCACCGATCTTGAAGGGGCAACTATAACCCAATCTCATAGCCATCCTAAGAATCGAACCCGGGTCGCCAGCGGAGAGGGCTATTGATCCAACACCGGCCTTGAAATTTGACTAGCCTTTAATCGAGACCACTAAATATTGTCATTCTTGTCAGTACCGCCTTCCTATTCCCAGGGCCAACCAGCCACGCAGCATCCCCCTAAGCACTAGGGGTTTTCCTCCATCTGCTTATTTTCAGACTGTCATTGTAACCCGGAGGAATACTTTCACGACAGTAAGCCCCATTTCTCAAATTGTATTGCTTTCCTACTAGATGGTATTTAAAACGGGTTCAATGTGATCGATTATCTACAACTGAGGCATGTCAAAACGAACATTCACAAGTCTCCGACAACTTGTCTACCCAAAATGCGGTCGAAAGACATCCTTAGAGGGAAAGAAGAGGGCCACCACTGTGTGTGTGATCCGAAATCTAAACCTATTATCCGTAGTCCTCTAGCCGCTGTGCCAAAGCCGGACAACGATGACGTTAGAAAAATTCATGACTGTAGTCTCCCTCATGGTATGTCAGTAAACGACTATTGTACCGAGGTGTACCCCTACGTGTGATGAAAACCGGATACTTCATGGGTAAATTTGACAAAGAAATGCTTACCGCTCCCTTCCTTATCCATCCAAGTGGTTAACAAGCCAAGGGGGTTAAATATAAATTTCACAAGAGTAACTCCTACACCAATTTATATGACACACATTTACCTTTTGAAAGTAGAATAATCCCCGGAATTGTTCATGGGTGAACACAATCAGTGTAACGGTTAATGGTTAACATGAGTTTTAACTCGATAGTGGTCTACCTGGATTATTTCTTTATAGTGGCACCGTCACAGTCATTTTAATATTAATTATGACGTGCAAAGCACAAGATACAGTTTATAACGAATTGTTTTATTAATGCTATTAAGCATTGTTTGTTAAAATTATTAACATTCACTTTGCTGCTCTGATATCTCTGCATGGTGGCACTTGTGGGATCAACACATGAAAGGTGTATTTGTTTGAATCAAGTCAACATACAATCGACAAAATAAAATCCATAAGCCTGATATTATCACGAAGCCTTTATTTCAGAGAAAATACATCTGTTTCATTTAATTCATCCGAGGCTACATAAATGCACATACTTATTCACGGCAGGTGTACAGTATGTTTTCTTTAAAGGGCGTTTCCATGTGCGAATTACCAACTTGGGTGTTTCCATGTGTCCTTCCATGGATATGAGTGTTTGCGTATACGGTCGGCGTGGTCTTTTTTTGGAAGGCCTGCTCGATCCTCTGTACAATTATATTAGTCTGCCAGTTCACGCATAAACGCATATACGCGCACATGGAAAAACATCTTTTTACCCCATCGTGCTTCGCAGACACCTTGACTATCGTAACTAAGTATCTATCATGAAGACGGTAAACTTCTGTATTATCACCGTGTAACCAATGGGCGATCTTTTAACTTTTCTTTTATTAATGTGAACCTCCCTCATTCAAGGTGATCATTGAATGGTCAAATATCATGAAACATTTATTTTATAAAGCTTAAATGCCCTCACTATATATGTGGTTGGCAACAATGATAGTCTTAAGTGATGAAAAACAGCATTCATATTTATGATTCATCTTTAAATAAGAGTTTAAGTTTTGCAAGCATTATTTGGTGTCAAAGAAGTAAAATGAATCTTTCAAACTACATGTAGTTAGTTTTTAATAGGACCAAGGACTATCATATTTAGGACTTCAAGCAATCATAGAAGGCGTTCGTGACATTTCTATCTGCTGCAGCCTCAGGATCTGCTGCCATGTCCATCCAGCACTGGCCTTTTATGCTAAACAGGATAGCCTGATAATCTGTTTAGCATTGTGCGTCCTTTTCAAAACTGTGGCCTTGTCATTCACTTAGCCCAGGTGGTTCCGGTATAGCCGATCTAGTACGTCCGGTGCAGCTCTATCATTCTTATTGAACCGGTCCCTGCATTACGCTTGGTAATTCCCAGGATGTCTGCTACAACATGGGGGTACATTATCTTAGTGCCCTCAATTGGCTCTGAACGGCACGCGTTGGGTACCTTGTGTAAGATAACACGTTTTCTTTCAGTAAAACTAACATCCGCAATCCATGTTTCTCCACTAGTGGGGTGGCAAAGTGCCTACGCATGACTTCACAACCGGGGAGAGTACCATTGCCTCCTTATTTTTAATGAAAAACAGTCAAATAAACCATCATTCCAACTGTTCACAACTTATGCATAGCTTTCTTTAAAGCTGCTGTGTAATAATTAATAATCTTTCAGTCTTTGCCGTTTTGATATCCCTTTTTTTCTATGAAACAATAGAAATGTGTCCCTCTTCGTTTTCTGCAAGATCGTTTCTTCCTATTTTTGGTAGGATTTCACATCTTATTGTCCCATATTCCAGTTCATGACTGGACCCATTACATTTAAAAAATTCAACATACACGAATAATTAAATTATGAATGAGAGAGGTTGGTATTCGGTGGATGACTACTGCATAACTGGAAATTCTTTTTAATTTCGATATTTATAAAATTTGTTTTCTATCATTACTTAATTTAGTTTCGCTTTTAGACTGATCACTTTGATATTTTGTTCCAATGTTTCCGCAAAAAAATAATTTGTACCTGAGAACCTTCCTATTTCTTTGTTTTCTTTGATTATCACCAAATTCGCATCCCCATCCGTCAGATTGATTGATTCGTTTGCCTTTCAAGCTTCATATATTCTCATAACTAACTCTGTTATGTTGAACTGGCGATAGAGTTTTCCTGATTAGAATACATCTTACTGGTTCTTAAGATGAGAAAGGAGTGTATTATATCATCAAAGGGCCTGGCATATACGCGGCAGGCAAACTAAATAGGAAACGAATATCATTAGCTTTCGTGGCGGCTAGGAGATTAGGACAGCAACTGTCCTACGGTGCTTAGGTGCACAATTATAACAATTTATAAAACAATAAAGGCGACGTGCCTCTCAACCCACTGTCTGGAATAACATTGAGACGGTTACAGCTATATTTACGATTTTAATAAAATGAGTAATGTTTGGGCACGAAAACCACGAGCGGCTGGGGTTGTTAACTGACTGATTCAAATAAATGTTAGATCATATATGGTAGTGTATTACATAATCCAAGGTTGAAACATCACATAATTGTTCAATGTTTTCCTATCCCATAACCTTTCAAAGATTAAAATCTTCCATTTATAATTTCGCACATATTAGCCATGGCTGAGCAAAATCATTTACTTGTAAACACTGTGAATTGTTTTGTATATCAGTAAAACAAAAAGCATATGACGTACTATTCGTTTTTCCAGTCCCTTTATTATCTAATACATAGAATGACTAACCGCTAGCCATGAGTCATACCGAGACAGAAATATGTAACTAATTGCAAAAAAAAACGTTTTGTTAAAATGTAGGTAATAGCAAGGTTCACTATTGAAGTATTCCTGAAAGTATCTGCTTGGCGCAGTGGTCGCAACAGGGCACCATAATAATATTTTGGTCACGATATGAATAAATTACCGATCATATATAGGTTCTCTTCATCGCTTTATTCCTAGTCTGTCGAAATGCTTCCTTTGGATGGGTATACTTGGCCAGACTATAGATGAAATGATCTTTAGCACAAATGGTATCTTAGTGATCCCATTGCAGAAATATCAATCTTAATGTTGGAAAAACACTTTTTCATTTATATCATGTTTCTTTAAAAAAAAACACCTGTTCCGTCCTCATAACTATGCACTACACCTTAAAATGATATCAGCATGGGTTAAGCATATCATGGCTATGTCAATACACCTTATTATTATCCTAAATGCATTTCATTCCATAAGCAGTAATAAAGACATATCCACTCTTTTATATGTAAATAATTAATGTGGCCGTAGATCTTAGGACACATGTACCTTTAATGGTGAATCCTTTGCAGACTGCTTCGAATAATTTCGGACTTTTAGTAGCTTAGTGGTAGATCACGACATCGGATTTTGGAAAGTCAGGATTTCGAATCCGGTTCCGCTCATTTCAGTTGTTGTTGGTAAGACACATGTATTGATTGCAGTCGGTGTTTAAGCTTAAATTTATTTGTTAAAGGCATGCTAGCACGTTGGACGACCAGGAAACATCAGCCCACCCCCTAATATACAATGATATATATACATATATATATATATATATATATATATATATATATATAAATAAATATATATATATATATATATTTCGCATTATCTTCTTGCCTAGTATTTTTATTAAAAAATAAGTTGTTCATTGACCTTAGTTCAAGAGAAACATATACCTTGTTAATAACCCTAGCAAATGGATGCAACCATTGTCATAAGAAACTGCCTTTACATAACTGAAAATTAAACATTTTTTTTTTTTTATGTATTCTTCCTTCTGCATCGCATTTACCGGTTGGAACATTTCGTAGCTGCTCCGATATACAAGAAAGCTGCTATGTTCGTGAAATATACAACCACATCGCCAGACCCACGTCATGATTTAAAATAGAGATTAATTAGAGTGAGGACAAAGTTTGAACCAAATAATGAAGGTTGCTGGAGGGAGGGTGTGGCTTGTAATGTTATCATACAAAACCGCCTCAAAATCTTCATCCCCTGAGACTTGTATCAAAGTGCTTCTTATTTAATAACTACTACAAAACAAGGTTAGAGGGTTCTCACTGCTGTTTAGAATCAGAGTCGAACCATAACCTCGGGTACACTACACAACAATCGCTTGTCGCCCAAAATTTGCGTCATGTCTGAATGATTCTTACGACTTTCCTTATAGGCTAAGAGCAAGGACCTGTAAAAAAAGAGAATGTACAACCCACACTATATCCAAGGTTTGATGCAATAGGAAGTTAGTATGGACCCCCTGGAACATCACAAGGTAGATAGTAGAGTTGAATTGTGGTATCACTTTTATGATACAACATAATATAATGGGCAGTACCGCGACCCATAAATTGGTCACAATTAATAGGTAGGGGAAGCTAATTAGGGATTTTCTTATCCATTATTCACTCAAAAGACATTAGTATGGTATCGATTTATAGCCAAAATGTGTCACTGAGAAATGATGTATAATTATTGTTTTCTACCAATGCCCTCATGTGACTTTGGGGTTCAAAGTCAGAGAATTATTAAAAATTTGACATTTTGTACCATGTGTTATTACTGTTGGTTAAGAGTTGTTCTTATTCCTGTTCTTATTTTAGTTTAATGCCATTTGTTTTCTTATTTTTTGGTGAAACTGCAGGCTTTTAGTACCACAACTATTAAATACTAAACTAAAATTACACTACCTTGTATTGCTTATCCTGATATGATTCTTGTGTAATTTATATGTACACTAACACGTATTCATGTAACATATAGCAGGCGGATACATGACACTCTTGATTTATATCCGAGCTTTATCATTTTTTATGATTGAGATGTTTTAATTATAAAAGGCCCTGCTTATATTCCATTTTTAGTACAGAACAGAACAGAACTTTATTCAGGAAAAATGGCCACAGGGCCTACAGTTCCCAACATGATTGAGAAATTCAAGTTCTTATTTAACAACTGAATGAAAATGATCTGAATACAGTCAGTTAAATGAACAAACTTAATATAAACACAGAGAACTAAATAAAGCAGAATTCTTAAAGCAGAATAGACCGTGAATGCAAACAAAATGACAATTATCAAAATAAATGCTGACAATAACATATGCATATATTTTCTTTAAATAAACTGTGCGCACATGTAAGTTCTACACATGTTATCTGCCTGAAAATATTTAACATTTACCAGTATATATATAAAATTATTGAATATAATAGAAAATGTGTAAACAAATAAACAAAACATGTATTCATGTAACATATAGTAGGCGGATACATGACACTCTAGATTAATATCCGAGCTTTATCATTTTTTTATGATTGAGATGTTTTAATTATAATAGGCCCTGCTTATATTCCCTAATTAGCTTCCCCTACCCACTATATAATACAGTATTTATATATTCAGCAGAATTCTTGAATTTAAAGTGCAGACTTTTAAACATTAAACAGAGATAATTTGACGCTAGAATATATGTAATCCGAATATTTTTATATGAGTATTTATTTAATTACTGACTTTATAACTAAATAGTTGCTTCCCTCTTCCGAAAGGCATGGTAAGTGTATGCTGCTAATTTACAAATCTCGATTTTATTGTCAGACTGAAGTATATGTAAAAAAATTTCAATTGATGCATTACGACATTTTTTCTTCAAATATGTTTCTCTTAAATCATCATACATTAAACATCTTAACAAAAAGTGATATTCATCTTCTACCTCATTTATACCATAGTTAATACAATACTTACATAATCTCTCTTCTTTATCCATATTACTGTGTCTACCCTTCTCTATTAGCAAGTTATGATTTGAGCATCTTAATTGAGCTAATGCTTGTCTATATTTTTTATTTGGTACACAAATAAGATATTTCTCTAAAGTAATAATTGATTTAAAACTGCTATATAGTTCCAATTTACTCCTTTTCTGAACATCACTATACCAGTTTTGCACAACCATATCCCTTATTCTTAATTTTAATCCTTGTATAAATAAATTTGAGTCCCTTACATCTTGTGCCATCCATACATATCCAAATCTTGCACTAAAAAGTATATGTTTTATTTGTGTTGCCCATGTTATCTTTCCCTTTTCATCCATTTTATACAACATATTGTAAATGTGCTTTGGGTACCTCGAATCTGAATATCTGATCAATTAAACCCAGTACTGAATACATTTGATTACTTGATTAACATACGATGGATATCTACCACATTCCCCTAATACAGCTAAATTAGATGTAGATGAACTTAATTTCATGACATATTTACAAAATTTATACTGAACTCTTTCTATAATCTCACTCCTCTCATAACCCCATAATTCAGACCCATACAACAATATTGGTTTAATTAAACAATCAAACAAATAAAATAATTGTTTCATTGTTAAGTGACTACATTTTCTATGAAATGTTTTAATAATACCAAATGCTCTCTCTGTCTGTTGTACCTGTTGTTGCTGAGTTTTGTACCATGTTAATTTCATTGTAAAATATATACCCAGATATTTATAAAATGGCACAATTTCAATTTTTCTATTATTATAATACCATGTTTCAACTTTTACCGGAGGTCCACCATGCCTGAACACCATTATCTTTGTCTTATCAACATTAACCCTCATACCATATTTCAAACAATAATTATATAACTGATTAATTTGATCTTGTAATCTCCCTACTGTATCACTAAATAAACTAGATCATCTGCATACATTAACATGTTCAGATTTGTTAGATTTTCATTTATAAAGATTCCCTGACAATCTGCATCATTAAATTGTGTATGAAACTCATTTATAAAAATAGAAAACAACAATGGACTCACCATACATCCTTGACGTGTCCCATTATTACACCTGAAATAATTAGTTAATCCATAATCTGACAGAACACATGATTTCATGTTACTATACATAGATTGTAATACCTTTAATATTTTCCCTCTTATACTAGATTTAATTAGTGTATACCATAATAAATCATGCTGTGTACAATCAAACGCTGTTGTAAAATCTATATATATACAATAAAACCTTTCTTTTTCAACAAGTATTTCTGTATAGCCCCCATCAGAGTAAAAGCATTGTCCACTGTCATATGTTCTTTCCTATATCCACCTTGTACATCTGACAAGACACATTTATCTTCCACATGCAGCTGTAGTTTATTATTTGATATTTTTGTAAAAAGTTTATTAATGGTATTTAGAAGAGAGATTCCTCTATAGTTTTGGGGATTTGTTGTTGGGCCCTTTTTATGAATAGGGTATATTATAGCTTCACACCACTCCGATAGAAAAACAACTTTATCAAGGATACTATTAAATAACTGTAGGATATATTCTGACAAATTAATGAATGTCTGTTTCAATATTTCAACTGTTATTCCATCTGGGCCTGGCGATTTTCCATTTTTCATTTGATTAAGTGCTTGTTTAACTTCATCCATTGTTATTTTACTATTTAATTCATCATCTTCCCAATTACAGTGACTTTCCTGTTTCAAGAAGTCACTGACGTATTGTTTAAACTGTATATCAACTTCAGTCTTTGAATTATTCAGTAGTGTCATAAAATGCTCATACCAGTTTCAGGGTTTAATTTCTGTAGCTCTATGTTTTCTGTTAATCATTTTTTTAGGTTCTTCCACATAGTATTCATGTCTGATGCACTTAATACTTTGTTCGCCTCATCAGCTAATCTCTTCTCTTTCTTTACCTTACAGATTTTTTTAAATTTTGATTTTGCATGCTTATAATTGTTAAGGTCAGTTATTACATTGGATTTTCTATATCTGTTTAGTGCTAAGTATTTATTATTTTTTATCAATTCACATTCCGCATCCCACAATCTGGTTGTAATACTTTTCTATTATCAAAATTCTTTACTTTACACTTTGTTGAGAGTCTCTGAAGAATCATTGTGAATATTGTACCTGCTTTATCAGGATTTGTTACTAGCTATTCCTTAAATGAATGTAATAATTGTACACCTACACCTTGTTGTAATTCTGAACATATTTTATCCAAATCCATTGTAGAAATATTATATTTTTTCCATTTCCTTAATTCAGTAAATTTTGGTAATGCCTCCTCACTCCTTTCTTCCATTGTGTCAACAGTAAGTATACATCTTACAGGAAAGTGGTCAGAGATATCACAATTCAAAACCTTAAAATTTTGTATTAAACTAAATATCTGGCTACTAACTATTACATAGTCAACCACACTGCAACCACTGTGTGTTATACAAGTGAATTCACCCGGTATCTCTGGACTCACCCTACCATTCAGTATAAATAAATCTGTTTCACAACATAAATGCTGTAAAGTATATCCAAATTTGTTGGTTACACAATCTTTTGATATTCTTGGTACATTACATGTAATGCCCGATACAGAGGTATCCACCCCAAGGTATTCCAATGAATCATTTTCAATTATATCTGTTAACTTTCCAGTTCTGGCATTAAAGTCTCCCATAATGATAAAATCTAAATCACCATATTCTGTAATAGTTTCTGTTAATATGTTTTCTAGTCTAATGATCCCATCACTTTCTGTCTCGTTTTCATAAAAGGTAGAACCCATTGGGGCAATATAACAACATACTATAGCCAAATGAGCCAACACACCCAACGTACCTTCATTTATAATCAAAATAATAATATCTGTGTATTTAATAACCTTCCTAATCACAACATCAGTGGTTTTGTGAACATATACCAAAACCCCACCTCTACCCAGCTGCCCCCTTGCTTTACCATATCCGTTATAATCTGTAAAAGCATGTATATAGTTACATCATCATTTGCCCAGGTTCCTGTAATACCTATTATATTACTCTCATGTACTAGTTTTCTAACGTCACTTGTGTCTAGTTTATTTTTAAGTCCATAAGCATTCCATGATACCAGAGATATACATCCTTTTGTATTCATAATGTGACTATTAGTAAAAACAGTATTATGGGTCAAATGTGAGTCATTAGTAAAGGTGCACCTTACCTCTGGCTGTTGTGCAGGAGCTCCATTTTTAGTTTGTGTAGTTGGGAGGTTAGGTATTAGAAGGTCAGTCTCCAAAGGTGAACCTGTAACAGAGAACAGATTAATTTGATCAGGATTTTCACATGAATTTAGTTTACTAAGACCCCGGCCTATTTCCTAGAATCTCGCCCTAACTGGCTTTATGTTCTCACTGGTATTGTCCCATACATACGTTTGGCCAGCTATGACCAGCTTGTCAAAATAAAGGCATGCTGATTTGCTATTTTCCCTGGCCTTTAACATATGTGGTATTAAGTTACTTCTAACTTTCCTCACTGCTTCACTATAATCGTTTATCACTTCTGATTCCCTTAAATGCTCCCTAGCCTTTTCCATTACAATTTCTTTCTCTTTGTACCGAGTAAACTTTACAATAACAGGCCTAGGTTTACCTCTCCTATTTTTAACAGTTAGCCTATGTGCTCTATCTATGCCTAGTTTATCGTCTGTATCACAGTCAATTTTCAGCTTTTCTTTCACAACTTTTCTAATTTTCTCCTCGCAGTCTTTCCAAGTTTCCTTCCCCTCGCTCTCTGGAATTCCATGAAAAATCACGTTCTGCCTTCTTGATTGGTCCCCAAGCTGATTACATTTTCTACGAAGGTCTTTGTTTTCTTGTTCCAGTTCCGTCACTCTCTCAACAACATTCTGCAGCCTAGACTCCAGGGTTTTGATATGTCGAGCAAGTTCTGACAGTTGCTTTTGCCCATTTGTCAGACCTGTTGGGTATATACCAATAGGGTCTCCCTCACTGGCAGTGGTTGTCATTTGGGATGGGGTATGTGGCTGACTACCCTTACTGCTACTGACCGGTGTTGAAGTAAAACTTGAGTCAGCAACAGTTGTCCCCTCTTGCATTTGCAACAAGTTTAGACTGTAATCTAGTCCTTGTGTTTGGGGGTCCTTGTCTATAACCTTGCCCTTGTCTTTGTTTACTGGTCTTGTTAGGGCTGGTAGTAGGTCCGGGATTCAGCTCTACATCCCCCGCTAGCACCAAAAGTATACTTATCAGTACCAAGCACCTGACAGTTTGCCGGAGAAGTCCGTTGTTACATGGAGAGTCTCCGGTTGCCATGCGGGGCCTCTCATACCCGGAGTAAAAGTTCCTATTCTGGCCCTCCAGGCCTCTACACTGATACCCATTTCAGTGTTTATGCGATATACAGCACTAATGAATGTTCATTTATCATGTGACACGTATCTTAATCTTCCACTTGCCTTAGGTATAAAATATTTCCTATTCAGTTCTCTGCTTGTGGAAAGCACGTCCAACCGCTTCAGGTCTCTGTTACCCCTTTTTCGTACATGTATGGCCCTCCTTGCCCACTGGATTGAATAAATTGTGACAAAGCGGTTAGAACTCAGAAGTCAAATGAAATGTCATCTCAAAGGAGGAACTGGAAAATAACTAGGCGCTAGACCTACAAATTAATAAAGAAAAATTATCTATGTACATTGATTTGTTTAGTACCTAGAAATGCTCACAGTTCACAGTTTCTTTTATTCAAATGACGGACATACAAGAAGAATCAATGTAGGGTCTTTTTTCGTATCCTCTTTGCGTGTTTGCAATAAAATATTGTTTACTTGCAATCTATGGTTAAAATTTAAATTTACATGAGGGCATATATTTCATTCGCAAACATTGCAGCGCACGGTTTTTAATATGATACCATATTCTAACCGAAAATATGACACGTGTTCACGCTCTGCTCCTTAAAGGCTTCTAGAGTGACCCCACAATATTTCATATTTGGTTCACTTGGAATATAAGCCTAAAGGGATCTATCCACATGCCATCTCTGTAACATGTAAATGAAGTTCTACATGAAGTTTTGGCCATTATTTTAAATCAGTTTCCTTACTACTGTACACATGTGGATATACCCTTGTATTAGGGCGACCAGTGGCACAAATCATAAATTTAGCGCACACGCTTCCTGGCTGCCGTACCGCGCATTTCTTAATTATTTCCAGCTTCCAAAAATGGTTTAATTATTTCCAGCTTCCAAAAAGCTTCTACTTTCTTTTTACTTCTCCTTGTTTGGTATGTTGACGCGCATGCGCAATATAGTATCTCTAGTCTTGCTTTGGTAAAGATACCACGGGCACTGTGCTTTCTTACTTTTAAAACCGTTGCATAAAAGAGGTTGTAGGTAAGTGCGTGTATTGCCATATGGATTTTAGGATCAATATGCGCAATGAAACCTTTGTAGGCAGTCAAATGAAATAACAGCGTGAGTTAAAACACATATGGCAAATGTTTTTGTCCCTTTAAATAACTTTCGATGGAGTTGAACTGAAAGAGATGTTAGAAGTAAGTTGCTGTCAATTTTTTGTCTTTGCTTGATGGACAAAAAAGGACAAGGCTACATATGTTTGAAAAAATTGTTGGATTAAACAATTTATTTAAGAAATATTACAGCAAACTTAAGTTTGCTTTTCCGCCATTCTGGTTTAATAAATCAGACTTTCACAACAATTATCATGATAAATTCCTCGTTTTTGTAGTGTCTGTGGTTTGGTAAAACTTTATTTTTATGGTGGTAGATTACCCTGCAGGATGGCATTAATATCACAGTGAATGTCTGTACCTGAACACAACGTATCTCACATGGAAAGATGCCATGGAAACCTGCACTGACCATGGCGCCACCTTGGTGAAGGCAAACACACTTGAGAAGACAAATTACCTGCGTTATGAATACCCAGCTTTATCAGCTCCCTTCAGGTCGGGCGGAAACGCATAGTACGTAGCAAGAGATATCGTATTAAAACCTTTATATATATATAACTAGTATATATATATATATATATATATATATATATATATATATATATAATTCCAATTTTGCCTCAACTTAAAATTCCACAACCTACTCGAATGAACAGCTCGAAGTGTAGGGTTAATGTGTCAGCCTCATTGTGTTAATGTATCAGCCTCATTGTAACTTGCAGGTATTCATGTATCTCTGCCTATGTTTTGTCTTCAGACAGTATACAGATTGATATGTTTCTGCACTGCATAACAGCACAGTACCGAAACGTACTGAGAAACTCACAGTGTGACCATTTGAAAGAAACATAAATGAACAGATAGAACTGAAATAAGATGTAGGGTTATATTGCTTTTTACTACACACAAGAAAATGGGAGACAGGCCAAGCGTACTGAAGTGTTGTAAAAGTAACTATTACCGCTCTACAGTCGTACGAAAACAACTGAGCATTCCTCAGGTACACGTTATTTTGTATATGTATAATGGCGTAAGAATCAGGACAAGAAAAATAAAATCTAATCTCAAACATCATGTTTGTCATTCTCCTACCAGTTATATAGGACAGGTATGAATATGCATCGTTCTTTCAGGTGAATTTTATTCTGATTCAGTGAAAAGAAAGTGTCTTGAATAAAATGTACTTCTGACAGGAGGGTGTCCGTTCAACCCATTTCGCGAATATGTGTGTGCTTGTTTACAAAATAACTCACGCGATCATGATCGAAATCGAGTGAAATTATCCGGGCATCTGGAGAATGGGCCATTGAAAAATAGACTAGATTTTGTTCTACATGATCCGGAATCATCGTAATTTCTGTATAATCCCCTCTGCACGAATGAATCTGGGAGTATAGGCCGAATAAGTGAACGCAACCACCGTTTTGGGAGCCACCCACAAAATAGACAAACAACATAGCCAGGCTTGCAATCCATAGAATTTTATTTTGACAATCTTGTTCATACTTTAATCCGGATGTATACTGCAAGTGCTTTTGTAAAAGTCATAAAAGTAAATAACTAAAACAATAAGATCATTACCATGACCTTTATTGACACTGAATTTCATTGGTCCTCGATTTTAGCTGGAGATTTTTGCCTGGCAGACGTCTCGAGGACCAGATGGACCAACTAGATTCCGGATCAACCGGACCACTTTCCTGACCATCACTGTATCATCCTGACAGTCGACTACCACTGGGCTGTACCAACTGTTATTTACGACTTGTTCCACTGTGACGAAGGCAACTGCAATCAGATATTTCAATTCATTTGTGAAATTTCCTACTTTGGTAAGTCCTTTTTACAATCAACGTTTAAACCAAACAAGACTGTACTGAGAGTAAAAAATAATAAAACAACTATGGATGTGTCTGCCAAACTCACTTCTGTGGCTTAGGGGTAGAGCAAAAGACCCAAAACCGGGGGATAATGATTTCGAGTATAAGGCCAGGCAATGAGATCATCCCAACCCAGTGTGAGCGCTCTGTGGGCTTCATGGGAAGGTTCCACCCAACGGCCGGGCTTCACTCGCAAAAGAGTACGCCTTTCAGGGGTTCCTCTATGGTATGAACAAGCAATGGAAACATTTACACACCAAAGCACTCTTGAATGGAATGAATGGAATTCTGATGTACATATTCATAGTAATCTAGCATAATAAAAAAAACAGGAAAAATCCCAGCCTGCATGTACTAAATTAAAAACAACGCAAAAAAATAGTATGAAAATGGTTGTTTGTAATAATATTCATTTAAAATGTGATGTTTGAGTGCCACTTTGAATCCGTTCCAGGTAATTTTAAAGAAATAGAGAGTGGCGTCTCACAGAATCCGAGACAAGAATTGTCCAATCTAACATAGACTCGTCTGTCCAGCGCTCGTTGTTTTCATGTATCCTATCTTTGAGCAGAAGCCGAATGCCACGGTGATAAATTTTCGTCGCAGGTTTGTAGAGTGTCTCTGCTTTGACGTTTCAGCTGTGCAAGTGAACAACAGAACCAACGAAGCCATATAGGAAGTGTTCCCTTAATATGACTAGAATTGTTAAACTACCAAGTTGATGTTTATACTGACCCATACCTCACATACGCGAATGCAGAGTGGAAAACAAGGGGCACGTGCCCCCGCTCCCCCCCCCCCCCCCTTCATGATTATATTAATTTTTGCTGTCTATTTCATCCGGACTTTCATCTAAATTCACCATGGATGTAACCAAAGGTAATTTTTATCTCAAACAGACCCCTTTCTTATTTTCTTACAGTAACCCCACTCTTTTTTTCAATAGGTCCTAAGCAAAGGAAGTGATTGGAAACGCCCCTTGGTATACGAACGGCAAGACCTAACGTGCATTACCCTATACCTTTCTAAACCTATACCGTTTAAATAAATGTCAACACATTTAAAGTAAATCACCTGTATGCCCAGATGAAGTAAAACAAAAATAAGGTATACCTTTTGGTCAGTTTTCTTTCATTCACCATATAGTTTACAGTAATCAGTAAAATATTCTCATTTTTATATTTTATATAGTTACACATATGTCGGCGAGGCATAATTCTTACTTTAAAGGGCATATTCTTTCAGGCCATTTTCTAACCAATTGTATGCATAGTTCACGAGTAAGCTGAATTCATGAACAGATGAATATGGGTGTTGGAATGCATTCATACATGGGAAAAAAAGTTTGCCGAGATTACTTGCATAGTTTCAGCACTGTCATACTACCCAGTCTGTGAAGCTATGAAAAGCGCCGCTGCCACTGATTTGGTAGTATAAAGATGAATCTTTTAGCTGTTGGCTGGATGCGTATATAAAGTTGTCACAAATTTAGTTTAATGAATGGTAGTGATATAGTTTTTTTTAAAGACTGTGGTCCCAGTAAATTATTGGTTCGGATGGAGTGGAAAAGTAGTCCCTCACTGCTTCAAAAGAGCGGAGTACAGGAGGGATTTGTGAGGGGTGGAGTGAAACTCACCAAGGAAATTATTATATATTTAGTCACCAAAGAGAATATTATTAAAATGATTAATTTTAATTTCAATGGTGAGTATCTCTATTGCCCTGTTCTTAATTTAATACAACCTGCCTCTTTGCTTCAAGAATATAAGAATGATGAGACTTTAAATTATGTTGGTCGAATGTGTGACGATAAGTAACAGTGACAATGATTTTTATATTCCTAACCATGCCCATTGTTAAATCACTATGAGATAGGAGGAACTTCGTAAAGTATGTTTTTCAAATCATTCAATGTAGAAGTGTTTACCATTCAAATGTTTCAAGGATTCACATTTATTGCCATTGCCACTTTTGTATATTTTAATAGCATTTCTCTTTGTAGGATCTAAAAATCATTACATGCCACTTATCATAATTTAACTATGCTTGTGAGGAATAATAGCGAGTTTAATGGAAGCTATCTGAATTTACTGATTTCAGTTTTTAAATTTATTTGAGATTCAAATGTCCATTGATCGCAAATTTTCCTTCACAAATGCCACTATACAAGGTCACATAGGAGACTGAACATATATCCTTGTTATGTTTGTGTTAATCATTCGACGCTCCTTTTGTATAATGACCCTGAGCGGAATACAAAAAAAATCACTGCCATTCGGCAGTTGTGCCCAAGCTACAGCAAAATACTGAATCCGCCACTGCCTCTTTCTACGACCGATGCCCATATTTCGACAATTCAAGGTTAAACCAATATAATTCATAATTAAAGCAAATATTCAGGACATCCCTCTTGTAACTACTCTCCTTGTGTGAAGCGACATATATATATATATATATATATAACGCCGCAGAGGTCAGGAGAGACCTAGTTATATATAGAAATATAAATATATATATACACATTTATATTTTGAAGAAATGTCGGTAAATTTTGATAAATTCGAAATATTGCTAGGTTTATTTATCGTATGAATGAGTGTGATTCTTATTCGTTCCTATCAGTCTTAACGTCCAAACGTATGCTGAGTTTGTAGATGAAATATTGATGAAAGAAGCCACCAAATATATAATTTGGCTCGAATCGGCAATGTCGCACACATGTAGATTGTAGATGCCCAAACAAGTTTTTGTTGAGTCAGTGCAAGGTGATTCATCATTTATGCCTTCACGCTTCAAAGCAGGCCACCTTTTGACCATTTATAAAACAAGTTTAACATGTTCTATACTGTTATTTTTTATTGTTTTTATTCTCCAAGAAAATTGCTCGGATGGGTAGCTTGCAAAAACCCCTGAAGCCTACTTTCATATTACTGGCGTTTAACTTTACCTGAAAAAAAAAATGACGGTCAGCTTTAAATAAACAACCTAGCCGGGCCCAAACTTACAAAAGAATTATTCAGCCGTGACGGACAGGGGGCCGGCCATTCATCGGCTCTCAAATGTCCTCGCCCAAAAAATGTAAACCCTCACTTGATCAAAGAAAAAAGGGAAGGAGGCAATTCTCAAGAATGTTTTGATTGATTTTTTATTCAATCCAGTATTCACATGGCATATCCCTAAACCGAGGAAGGGGTCCTTATAAAAAAGGTCCATTCGGTTTTCAACATAATAGTTATTTGGATATTTAAACAGTAGAGATCGAATTATTGGCCATCACTAGACAGAAATTTTAATCTTCCGAAAAAGTGGAGGATCATAATTTGCATACTAGAATTCTGCCTTGCCTATTTACGACTTATTCATACAGGACAACAGACGGCAATTTTCGGAAGAAGTACCGCTTATCTCATCAATGGCTCAATTTTTTTAGTTGTAACTAAAATGAGTGCACGCATGCGTGCTCACCTACGTGCATGCAGGTTTCGACTATTAACAAAAAAATACTAAAATGCGTGCGGCCGAAGGTTCGGACGGCGTACAAATAAACGCATTACTTGCAGAAACCACTTTAAATATATATATATTATATTACCTCGCAGAAATCACTATAAATATATATATTATATAAATATTACCACACCGTCATAGTAAAAGATACATTACAGGTCATCAGGCAACTAAACTCCTACTGATTTGACTAAAAAATTCATTTCATAAGTTCATATTTTTTTCTTAAGTTTCCTTATTTTTTTTTGTTCTTTTTAATTCTTCAAAGCAGGCCACCTTTTGACCATTTATAAAACAAGTTTAACATGTTCTATACTGTTATTTTTTATTGTTTTTATTCTCCAAGAAAATTGCTCGGATGGGTAGCTTGCAAAAACCCCTGAAGCCTACTTTCATATTACTGGCGTTTAACTTTACCTGAAAAAAAATGACGGTCAGCTTTAAATAAACAACCTAGCCGGGCCCAAACTTACAAAAGAATTATTCAGCCGTGACGGACAGGGGGCCGGCCATTCATCGGCTCTCAAATGTCCTCGCCCAAAAAATGTAAACCCTCACTTGATCAAAGAAAAAAGGGAAGGAGGCAATTCTCAAGAATGTTTTGATTGATTTTTTATTCAATCCAGTATTCACATGGCATATCCCTAAACCGAGGAAGGGGTCCTTATAAAAAGGGTCCATTCGGTTTTCAACATAATAGTTATTTGGATATTTAAACAATAGAGATCGAATTATTGGCCATCACTAGACAGAAATTTTAATCTTCCGAAAAAGTGGAGGGTCATAATTTGCATACTAGAATTCTGCCTTGCCTATTTACGACTTATTCATACAGGACAACAGACGGCAATTTTCGGAAGAAGTACCGCTTATCTCATCAATGGCTCAATTTTTTTAGTTGTAACTAAAATGAGTGCACGCATGCGTGCTCACCTACGTGCATGCAGGTTTCGACTATTAACAAAAAAATACTAAAATGCGTGCGGCCGAAGGTTCGGACGGCGTACAAATAAACGCATTACTTGCAGAAACCACTTTAAATATATATATATTATATTACCTCGCAGAAATCACTATAAATATATATATTATATAAATATTACCACACCGTCATAGTAAAAGATACATTACAGGTCATCAGGCAACTAAACTCCTACTGATTTGACTAAAAAATTCATTTCATAAGTTCATATTTTTTTCTTAAGTTTCCTTATTTTTTTTTTGTTCTTTTTAATTGTAAATGGTAAATGAATGTGATATAATAAAAATAGAAATAAAGATATGTATTATATTATGAACTCATGTTATCACGCCTCGTGAATACCGATTGAACATATAACTTTTGTAGCTTGCCACATTAAGAGTAAAAAAAAATCAGTTATATATTTCAAATTAAATCCTGGCTCTGTTCGCTTCTTGACATTTAGAACAAATTTTAAATTAGTCTTCCTATTACTTTTTATTTGATATGTGTTAATTGTTCTATGATAATTAAAAATATTCAAGTAGTGATATTATGGCAAATTTTAAGTATATATTTATATATATATATATATATATATATATATATATACATATATAAATTTATTAAGTTATATGTGTATATTACATATTTATTACACATAAAGAGATATATATTTTAATTTTAAAACATTTGTTATTGTTCTGTGTTGATGCCCTATCTCGAGGCAGATTGCAAGCCAGAGGGTCCGAAATATTTTAATAACCACCATACTAAGGGCACCTCTCTGTTGCAGGCAAAATATCCGGTCCCGTCAATGCCCGTAATTAGGAGGTTCCATAACGCCAGACTACTTGTCCGTAGCACTGTCTATTTTTTCTAGAACTGTTTAAGCTATTGTTGTGAACTGTTATCAAAAGAACGATGATGTGTGCTATCGAATATAAGTTGTTTAAGCCATTGCTCCGAAATATCAAACGGTGATTTGTCTATATGGGAATTACGTACAATTAAATTTCAGACTCATCAGAGATACAGAATGCCGACAGACAGCAATCTTTCATCTTGAATGCTAACAGGATTTGTTCATGCAATGCCTGTGAAATTTTGATTTGCTAAATGGTCCGTACGAAGGATATGTTCAATTGAATTTCAATAATAGAATTCCTTTCGTTTGGATATCTTACGAATATCAAGCGTTTGCTGTCAAACTTTATTTTATGATTCGTACATATATAAGCCGATATTTATTATTGAATTATTGAAACCCGATATAATTCTGATATGGCTATAAGGGAACGATCACAGGTTTCATTTCATGTGCATTGTCTGAAAAAAATATAATGGAGCCATTGCAGTAACTCTTAAAAGGTGGTTGGTCGACTGATATCGAAATCCCACACCCATTAGAAATCTCATGTTGCTGCTAAGCAGTCGCCCTGTAAACCAACGCATAATTAGTCCCAAACTGAGAATCTTTATATTTACTTTTCCTCATTTCCTCTATTGTTCAATTACTCTGCATTATCTTTCTAAAGAAAGGTGCATAAATGGGAAAGTGACTTTATTTGACTCTCAAATTGCAGTCGAACCAGAATATTAGCTAAGTAATTATACCATTTGCGACTGGCCCTGCAAAACTTCAATTATGTACAATTATCACAGACATAAATCACTAAAATCAATCAAACTTGTATAAAAAATCGACCACAGAGACCTACAAGAATTTGACGAACAGTTATGAAATTTCACCATGCAAAGTTTGTACATTTTTAATCCAATTTCATATAGAAACATCACTTCCCCAGTCATGCTTGAATGAGGTTCCTTGGAAATTGATACGCGTATTGATCTTAGGTAACTTTGTCCATTGTAAAATACTGTCCGTTTAATATTACTCTCAGCCTAATTATAGCTCATAAATCAATTTTGCTTCCGATCGTCAAGATAAAGTACTTTAACCAGACATTTTTAAATTTCTAATGGTGCAAAGTTTGTACAAAGTGTGGACAAAAGAACGTTAGCCCATAATGTCACAGGTCATTCTTTTCAGCTGACTTTCTCTCTGGGACAATCTGCATAAACAAGTCTTTTATATACGCGTATATATTTATATATATATATATATATATATATATATATATATATATATATATATATATATATGAATTAAATATGGTGATAAGTGGTATACGCGTGTTAATCTGTAGTTGAAGCGAAGGTTAAGATAAACAGTGACGCCTTTTAGATAGACTAACTAGTTTATTAACACACGAGCTTTCGAAGTACAGGGACTTCTTCGTCAGATGGAAATTGAGTGGGAACGTGTAGAGAGATGTCATATGATGGAACAACAATGTATTGAGTCCATAGTGCCAGAAACAGTGTATTTACATTCTTCTTGGATATTTAGTAATATCATAACCATGATGCCCTGGGTGGGCGGGGTACAGTGAGTACACATCGCCTCTCTCGGGTATTCCGCGAAACCGAATAAAGGTCGACGTCATCCATACGATGACGTCACGTCGAAGGGTCGCCTGGTCCAAAGTACGGCCCTCCGTGGCACAGCCCGCCATTTCCAATAGTAGTCCCTAGCCAAGTCGCCGGTCGAATGCCAAAATCGGTCCGATTAATCGGTCGAGGGTGTGCCGCGAGCCGGATACCCGCATTTTTTCGGGAACATATTATCTCCTAATCTGTTGAATGTTTAATATGTATAACTTATATTTTATTCAAGAGAATCACTCATATTTTTCATTTTTTCTACAGTCTGAATTATTTTACATATATCCAAAGTAAATACACTGTTTCTGGCATTATGGACTCTATACATTGTCGTTCCATCATATAACATCTCTCTACACATTCCCACTAAATTTCCACCTGACTTAGAAATCCCTGTACTTCGAAAGCTCGTGTGTTAACAAACTAGTTAGTCTATCTAAAAGGCGTCACTGTTTATCTAAACCTTCGATATATATATATGTGTGTGTGTGTGTATAGTTCAAGACTTTAACCTACATGGGTTTTACAACGTTGTTTCTTAAGGGCCGTCATCATCTGTTGATGATGGTTTTCCGAAGAGTGAGGACCTACAGTTTCCGACGAGTTAGGTTAAAGTCTTGAACTATACATATATTACAGCTCCTGTCAGTTGAGCACTTTATCGTTGTGTAGTTTAACACACGTCTGACTATATATATAAATATATATATATATATATATATATATATATATATAATGGAACATGAATACGCTGCCGATGGGAATCGAACCCATGACCTAACGATTGCCGGTCGATTGCTCTTCACACTGAGCTACAACAGATCCCCGACCCCTATGTGTATTTGCACACTTTTATAGAACCAGTGAAGTGACGTCACGGTAGTGACGTCAGGGTACTTTACCCACTACATGTGCTGGTACAGCAACTTTGCATGGTTTGAATTGATGGTTTTATATGGTGTGCGGCAAATATTATATAAAGAGATGAATGAATAGCCTGCATGGCTATATATATATATATATATATATATATATATATATACGTATATGCAATATACAGTCTTTTAGTTGATAAATATATTCTTCAAATATATGCACCCCATCATTGAAGGAAACTCCCTTCTACTTTGGTTTGTATGTCTTGCTAAGCATTAGAGGAACAACCTTATTGACTTTTTGCCAGGTCACATATTTTTGTAATGTTTGTTTCCAGGTGATTAACTCTGCTTAGGGATGATTAAGGTGATTAGTTCAGTTCAAAATACACATTTGTATTTTTCTAACTCTAATAGAATTCAGAGGATATAACAACAAATGAACAAGATCATAGATCACATTTGCAGTTCTGCTTGGACTGAATTTTAGCCTCATTTATTTGTTCAACAGGCTTTCATGTCACATATATTCGCCGAGAAACATGTTCCATTTTTACTAATACAGAAACAAATGACGTAGTAGATAAGAAAACATTCTCTCTGATATGGTGCAGTGAGGCTTAATGCATGTAGTGGGTAAATGGTCACAGATATCATATATGGTCTGTTGAACATGCCATGTAACGGTTTTTATCTATTTAAGGTAAAAAACTGCCTAAACCCCTTTATTAAATAAAACATTATAACAACATCAAATTCAAAAGTATGTATAATTATGAAAACAAAATGATACAGCATTATTCCTCATGTTATATGTATAGATGAACTTTCTGTTCATTTTATTATAATATTTTAATCTTAGCTAAAAAATATTAAATATGTCAGGCTTCATGCACCTTGTATAACTAAACCTTTTTTAACGGATTAATATAAAACCACACGGCAATATAAAAAAAAAACTGCCATATCCCTGTCTTGGTTAAACTGGGAATTATATCTTAAATTTTAATATAAAGCATAGCATTCATTATAGGAAAAATCTGAATATTTCTGGCATTTTGTTATAGAAAACATATCCCACGATTTATTTTTCGTATACCATGAGATGTACCCGGACCTTCTGAAGGTTTATACATGTATTGCAAGACCGGGCTTGTATGTCCATTTCTCCCATTTTTCCACCTTTACCCCAGTTTACCTCCCCATCATAGAACCATGAAAACAAGGTAAATACATTAAAAATTATTGAACTGACATCTTTGAGATCATTATACGTAGGTATGTGAGAGAAGACAGATCCCATTACCAACGTGGACAGGAAGTTGGTATTATTAATCATAATACTCTGTTTCATTTACTGCACTCAACATGTAAATTGTTTCAATGCAAATGTTTACAGGTAGACATTACTTTACGGTGACGTAATTTTGGGTTTCGTATGAGATCTGCTCTCGACCTCGTTTGATATTAAGTTTCTAGCATCAACAATTACGATTTCGCAACGAGAAGAAGTATTCAATGTTGCTCAGATATAAAATCTGACAGCCATATTGAATTAATGTTAAATAAGAAATGTTCTGCTCATGATATTTTCGTAGACTTGTAGTATGTTTTCCCGGGGTATTTCCAAAATGAATGATAAAAAATAAACTCTGTTCCAATTTGTTGTGGGTCAGGCCACTTTTTCCATTAAATGACTGGAACAGTGTGTTTGATCATAAAATAACGATATTTTCAGGCCATTTCGGGAAAGGGGCAAGGAAGGATCGTTTTTATTCAAGGGGTGTCTTCAAAGAATATGCATAAATGTATACTTATGCACAAATGGACCATGTACAAAAAATTACATGAATATAATACCGTCAAGCCTCCGACTCATCACGCAAGCCTGAAGTATCTGTTGGGCGCCCAGAACTTCTGGTATAGCACTTGGATTCCAATGTCCGTAGAGCGCTTGTAAACGTGTACTCTTTGTTAACAGTTGGTCTCTCCATTGGAACCTCAAAAGATGTCATGTTCAGTAAAATTATCATTGGGATAAAGCTAAAAATCACCATACTTTTTTGATAGACTTCAGAATGATAACTAAGATAATATGTGCCACCTTGAATATGCATCCCCCTCATCATATAATCGGCTGTTGCCAAATATCGGGCGAGAGGTAAGGGGTTTTTATTAATTTACCTGCGATGTGAATACTTATTTAAAAAGATATTATTCATAGTTTCATCAATACGAATAAATGTAGGGTCTACCCTAAAATATCATGACAATAGACACAAAGGTAGGAACGCTAAACTGAATTTGTCTATAAAGATAGTTTGTAATATTTTTTTTTTTCGAAATTTGTCCTTTGACTTAGACCATTGACCGTGTGAACAAAATATCTGAGAACTTACTTAGTAGAACTATTTTGATCTTCTAAAACTAAGCTGTTTTCATAACAATCCATCAAACAATTGTTGACCCAAGTAGAAATCTTACAGGTAAGGAAGTTTAAAATAAAATCGGCAAAATTAAAAAAGAAAGACACTACAGCTCCGGTGCCTCCAGAAAGATTGTGTTCAAAGTTCGTATGTGTTTGTATCTTCAAATTATAACTCACGCGTTAAAGGATTGAATCGCATGAAATTAGCAGGATATTTTGGGAATCAATAACATTTACGTATGGATCCCTCGCATGATCCGGATTCAGGAACATTGTCAAGGAATATTCTCAAACTGACAGTCAGTCATGAGAATTCGAGCCGAATATTAGAAGGCATACACGGTTTGGGGAACAACCCTCAATGGTAACCCCCATAATGGAGGAAGCCTGTATTCCTTGAAATGCAGATTTCTATTTTTAGGAATGTATTGCTATATATAAATATAATAATACGTAATGGACGATCGAGGAATATAAACAATATAAGATTTATCGCGCAGCTTGATTGGTAAAAATTTCGCCTAACCCATAATGCGTGCTAGCCCTTTTATATCAACAATTTCAGTGGAAGGAAAGGTCAAATGACACCGCCATTGGTGAGATTTAGTCACAGTCTGCATGTCAGGTACTAAGGGCCAGTCATTTTATTACAATTTTTACTCGTTGTATATTTCATAATGATCATATAATACACCAGGTGTAGTTGTTACTGTTAATTGGGACTATGTTTGTTCAAGCGTCCGAACTGAGATATACCTTAGCTGAGTTGTCGGGTATTTACATAATGACTGTAATTACTTAGCCCTGATTACATGATAATCAGTCTAATTGCACTTTCATTCATCGCCCACTGCTGAATAGTTGCAATAAAGAATTTTATACAACAACTCGGAGACTTCGAAAGTTTTTCGGCAATGCATCCTGGACCAGGTTATGACACTATACTGGCGAACATGCCTCTTACCATACCTGAAATCAGCTGGAGTAAGGTAAAATAGGCATTACAAGCAAACCTAGCATTTATACAGAAAAAAAGTTGTCATACAGAATATTCGTGATTCAGTACCTAAGCTGATCTATTAAAAGCATGTTGTGATCCAACCGGCAAGTAGAAGCTAGTCTGCAGACCTGATGGAATAAGTGTATAACTAAAAAGTAGCATATTTCTCAAAACTGCCCCTTGGAATCAAACTATATCATGAGTAAGAAGTAAATGTCACACGATGAAGAAGCAGTGAGTGTTGTTTTTGATGACATTTTACAAGAGAACAGCTCGAGGCCTGTAACGCCGCAGCTCGCATGCTGCAGTGAACACAGAGGAAACGCCACGACGTGTCGACAGCTATATGAGGAGAAAGGGAACCAGAAGAACGAAATAACTATTGTATTAACAGAAAGTAAATGCATTTTATATATTATTCTAATATGGATACTTAACGATATTAAATTAATATATTAAATATCGATAAAAATATAGGAATTATGATTATTCAAAATTTACCTAAATATTTTTTATATTTAAGCTCGTATTTTCACCTTTTTTACCTTATAACTATAAGGTGTGTTATATATTGACAATGCAATTCAGAATGCAAGGTTTTATCAATGTTCTAGCACATATTCCTCATTTAAAATTACACATTTAATGTTAAATTTCAGTTTTATTGAGAAGGTCCCTCATACAGGAATAAGTCACAGAGTAATTTAATCAAATAGAAGGCGAGGCTGAAGGCGACGTGGGACCCGGCTGCGACCTCGTCGATTTCAGTTTATGATATCGATAATTTTTTTCACTATACAGTTGGATTTTCTGCTAGTCATTTTTATGAATGATATGCATGGTAATCTAACAGAAATACTTAAGATATCCATGCGCATTTGTGTTAAATTTTCATACCCATATTGTAAATGAAGACATGTAGTTTCGAGATGGTAACCAGCACAGACATGTCTAGTCAACACTGTTATATATCTACAATCATGGTTGGATCAGGTATAAAAACCCATTGTAGTAGAAACCGACTATGTTACTGTGAATATACATAATCAGTTTAGACACACAGTCCTTGATACCCGTGTGTTACATATTGTACGCGTATATCTTAGTTCTATATATATATATATATATATATATATATATATATATATATATATATATATATATATATATGTGCGTGTGTGTGTGTGTGTGTAGTTTATCATTTATTTGGCGTAACGAACTGCTGGTTATGTGAATATCAGTAGCTTATAGTGAAACAAAGTAACTATCTACCAATATACAGTCTTGCTGCTGACAGTGACAAGATCTTCAATGTAGCTTCAGTGCAATAGCTATATTTTTATAAGTAATGTAGGGACGGATAAAGCATTTGAATATCCCATACATGTGACCAGAACATATTAATTTTTATACATAATCAAACTGATTTTATTTATTTATTGATTTTTGTTTTGCTGTGCCTGTTATGAAGATAGGGAGCTGAACAAGCATCCTGTCTTCTTAGATCTTATATGTGAAACCTGGTCTAAGGGCGTCTTAACCCAATATATGGGAACCGTTATATATTTTATATGTATAGATCGCACCCCCATAACAGTAACCCCTTTAACAAACATTTTTACATATCGCTAGAAATGAGGAAAACTAATATAAAACAATACTTTTTGAATTTTCTTAAAAATGCTTCATACTTAAGAGATCAAATTGAATGTGAGAGTTTGTGTTGGTAACGTGATTCATATTTTCTGTGATTGGTATTACTGCATGCATTATTTTTCACTTAATTATCAAATTAGTGAGATACAGACTTATTGCACTGAAAAGTAACACACACTAAAATTCATATTTCCACAACTAAATAATTTTTGTGCAGCATGCAGCAAAGGACCCCTTGTTATGTTTTCAAATATACTCCAATGAGAACTGTATTAAAATCTTAGATTTGCATGTTTAAACAGATAATTTGCATATTAAAATACCCTTCGGTGGCTTATTCGTTTACTAGACAGGTCTACCCCGATGATGATGATCCCATATGCAATTGGAAACGTTAATATTCTAGACATGTCTCCATCTATTAAAATAAACATTGTATCTTAAAAGTGGTAAAACCATTTTTCATGCTGCTGTGACCTTTGCTTTCTAAATCAAGGCAGCTTACATTGTAGGCATATATCGGTCGATAGCGCGAAAGGCCCCTCGTGTTTCATTTGATATGATTCTTTTTTGCCACATATGACTCTAAATCTAATTGACTTCAAAATTACTTACCTTGACATATATTTTAAGATTGAATTGTTACTTTTAAGGATGCAGGTCAGCTGGTCTTATATTGAAGATACTGAAGCTAAAGCTCATCCCCTTACTTAGGTCATTGTAACCTGGTACAGCTTTGAAACTAGGCCAGTCAATCTTTATCATTGTTTTTATATGAAACACTGCTGGCTTTGCCATCACCCTTGATCTAATGGAAGTGGATATAAAGTTTCCTTTTAACTAGTTTTAACAGGTCTTAATGTAATGATTGGTCAAGAAAATATCCTGTGCTGGTTTGCTCAGACCTTGCATATTTATATTAAAAATAGTATCGGATATTTGCATAACTAAATTTGTTTTACTATATTTAATAATTTAAACTTATCTTTTTTCCTTCTTGACACAAAATAGGTTTGTAGGGCCAACAGGTTTGGTTCTCAGGCACTTTTTTTTAACAATCAATGCGGGCCGGTGATTTTTTTTTATCCTTTTTATGTATGTTTCTATTTAAATGTCATATGATGAGGGACATATGATAATAAAAGAATTGTTTTTTTTGCTAAACAGGTAAATTAAGAAAACATTATAGAGGAAATCTTGTCGAAATTGTGTTATATTCTAATATTTATCTTCTTGAAAGAAGCGTCTCAGAGGCTGGGGCTCAAAATGGGTTAGTTTTTTATGAAAATCAAATAAAATCTTTGATTCCGGGTATTTAAATTGACTAAATTATGAAAATGCAAGAAAATATTATGTAAAAACATTAATTTTGTTTATATTATATTATTAAAAATATTCTTTTAAGTGGATGTTGTGTGTAAGATACTAAGGGTCATTTTTATTATTTTATTACATTTCTTACTCTATGTATAAGGTGTAGGTGTTACCGTAAATTCGGACTATGTTTATTCAACTGTCAGAACTGAGATATGCTTAAGCTGTGTTGCCGGGTATTTAAATTCATCTCCCGTCTACACCTTTCTTTAATTATGGCTTTTGTGACACTTCAAGAAAATCTCCTATTGGTTAGCTCATTGTGTAGGAATCTTATATAAATTGTAAAATTTCAATTAAGAATTTTATAAAACAACTCAGAGACTTGTAAGTTTTTCGGCCATGCATCGTGAACCAGGTTATGATCTCCACCATCAAGGCGACAGGATAAACCAGGCGTTAACAGCGGTCTCCAGCTGCAGCTCGTCAGTTGCTGTTTGCATGTTTGTTTATGTTCCTTTGGTCAGACGTTATCGTCTGTTATCTTCTAATGTTGATTTGAACTCCCTTGCTGTGATTGCACGCTTGGCATCATGATTGAGCGGACCAAGGAACGTCAGCTTCTCATCAAGCATTAAGCCGTCCGTTCCCTCCTCGTAGATTCAATATATCTGTCAAATAGGAACCAAGCGATCTTGTTTGAGTAGTGTTCTTCTTGGCAGTAATATTGCAATGACAAATAAAAATAATAATGGCGAGTCTAACAGGATGACACACTTGATCTCGGAAGTGAACTGCTCAGTAGTATGGCCAGCCTTGCGGCCACGGCCTCTTGCCTATATATGCTTGAGCTCAAGCAATGTGTTCATGATACCTCACGAATAACCATGACAGTAAACTGCTCATTTTTTGGTTTTATATACCAGACGAAGCCGACAACGAATGCCTCCTTAGGTACAAACGAGATATGGTTGATAACATACAAATGTTCCGGGATAAACTGCACAGATGCATTCTAGGCGTAAAGAGAGGCAGAGGATGCGTTGTAAGCTTTTGTATTCAACTTTAAAAGTTCAGCAAAGGTATTTGTCTATTCAAGAGCCCTTTTCTGATGCTACTGGCGAACAGGAATGGAAAAATCAATGAAGGGGTCACTATTACTTATTTTGGGACAAATAAATCAAAAGGTACATTCACTTAAGTTTGCATAAAACTAGAATTTTCGTTAATTAATGAAATTGACCAAGATGGATGATATGTCATGTTGCACTTCAATATCAAGGGAACACAATTTTTATTGATTACTGTATATGGACCAAACACTGAAACAGAACACATGTTATGTTATAATGAAATATACAGCTTGATTGTTGAACATTTTGAATTTAAGGAATACACGCAAATAACTTGTCGAGGGCATTTCAACTTTTATTTTACTAAAGAAGATGCAGTTGGAGGTAATCTTAGATTAAAGTACAAGACAATGGAGACTATTAATAACATTATGGAAGCCTTAGATCTCCCTTATATTTGGAGGAATTGCAATCCACATTTGAGAAGGTTTACATAGAGAAGATCGGATCCACTAACACAACGACGATTAGACCTTTTATTGGTATCCTCTGTTTTACAACAAGATCATTCAACTGTGGAACCTACTATAAAGTGTTGGAAAACTGACAACCATGGTCCTTCATTTTGGAAATTTAACTGCTCCCTTGTAAACGACTCTGAGTATGTAAGCAAGACAAAAGAATATATTGTTACAGTTAAAAAAGAAGCAGATAGGAGAAAAAAGGATTACTTAAAAATAATGTCAGGATATATACCAAATATTTTTCAAAGAAAAGGAGTAAAACGTATAAAAATCAATACCAGATACTTGAAAAAGAGGTAGAACATTAAGAAAGCGAAATAGATAAACATCCCAGTGAAGAAAATCTAGAGGAATATGGTAAACTGAAGAAGGAATTCGAATTTTTAATGACAAAATTAAAGAAGGTATTATTATAAAATCTAGGGCACAGTGGCTTGAGCATGGTGAGCGTAATAGTAAATATTTTGTTAATCTTAAAGAAAGAAAAAAAGAATATATCCTGTATTAGAAGTTGCTAGATATAGGTAAGGCACTTACAAACTAAAAGGATATATAACTACATATTACTTATATCTATTCTGAGTGATTTAAGGGGCAAGGAGGTAAAAATCAGTAGAATGCGATGATTGGTAAAATGGCATAGACAATTTGTTAGTATTAGATGCAGATGATGCTTTACTGTTTGAAGGTATTGTGACATTGAATTCTGTATATACAGCTTTGAAAGCTATGGGTAATAATAAGAAATCAGGAAATAGGAGTTAGTAAGGATATTTATTTATGTTTTTCAGTGTATTAGTAAAAGAATTGACAGCATGTCTCAATTAATGTTTTAATGCTTGAGAGTTAACGACAAGTCAAAAACAAAATGTAATTACTCTGACAGAGAAACAAGGAAGGAGGTCAGACTCATACAGTTATGGCGCCTAATTATTTTGATGAATGTGGACACCAAGGTGCTGAGTAAAATATTCGTGGCTCGTTTGAGCAAAGTTATATATAAATTGGTTCATGTAGTTCAAAATGCTTTTGTACCAAGAAGATATATTGTACACTCAGTTTGCCTAATTGCGGACATTGTTGATTATTATAATATTCAAGCAAGATTGGAATATTATTTGCTGCTGATTTTGCAGTGGCATTTTGCAGTGTTCTGTAGATTACACTTTTATTATATCTGTGTTAAAACGTATTGGATTTTAACCAATGTTTATAAACAGGATTAAGAGCATACACACAGGGTCGCAAAGTTGTGTCTTGAGTAATTTGTTGTCAAGAATTTATTTCCCTTTGTCTAGAGGAACAAACCAAGGCGACTCTATACCTCCATATCTATTTTTTTTCTGGTCATTGAAGTTTAAATACATATGATTAGAGCAGAGAGAAAAAAAAGGAATTATGATTGACAACTAGGAAGTTACATTTGCAACCTTTGCTGATGATTTTACATTTTTCCTGTCTGATGTGGAATCATTTAAATCACTGTTATATATTCTAAAAACATCTGGACAGTTTTCCACTCTGTATGTTAATTATGATAAACTAGAAGCTGCTTGGCTCGGGGCATGGAAAAGGAATAATGAAAAGTCAATACAATGTACATGGGTTAACCTTACTGTTTCAGCCATGAAAATACTTGGTATATGGGTTACCTACAATATAGATATATATAAATAAAAAGCTTAAGTCAGTGGAATAAAACTGAAAATGGTGCTCAATATCTGGTCTAGCAGGAATGTCACAATGTTTGGTCGCAATGAAATATGTAGAACTTTGGCTTTGCCAAAAGTTAATTTGTACGTAACATGTGTATTCCACCTGCAGAATTTATTAAGAATGTTAAAATGCATTTGAAGCGATTTTTTTTTTGGAAAGGCAAGAGAGCAAAGAGTATACATGACATGGTCATTGGACCTTCTAATATAGGAGGATTGATACTTCCTGGTGTGCATACAAAGTTACAAACATAGTATATTATGTCGATAAGACGATTAATAGATGGAAAAGATATGCCATGGAAATATGTATCACAGCATTATTTAAACCCTTTAGGTGGAATTTGTTTTATATCCGCTAACTTTGAAGTGACAATAGTACCGGGAAAGTTACCAATGTTTTATAAAATTTGTTAAAAAGAGTGGTCACATTTCGTTAAAAGGAATCAAATATCGGTAGAAATGAGAATGCAACCATTATGGAACAACTACTGTTTAAAGATTAACAATACATCTTTTTTTCTACAGATGTTTTGAAAGCTTAGGTATAAGGAGAGAACACGATTTTTTAAATGATACTGGTTAAGTCTGCACATGGCAAGAAATTAAAACTAGATACCCAGAATTTTCAGCTAATGAATATCTTTCATTAAGGTTTATAATAAGTGCAATACTATAAGAGTGGATTAATTTATGTAAGACAGAAGCTAGTGAAAATATATCAGACAGTAAAAATAGCGAGGACAGATTAGTCACTGTAGCAAAAATATAAGGATTATCAGACATTACATCGAATAGGATACTGTGGTTGGCTTCATATTCGCGAGGCTGAAATTTCGCAATTTCTCCATTTTTAATGTTTCGCGAGTGTTTCATTTTCGCGATCTCACCAGAACCTAAATCAATTCTTTGGTAAAGCCATGTCTATTTTTATTATAAAATGATAATAAGTCATGAGTTTGTGATGTTCTACTCATATAACGATGGTCCCGTGTACACAGCACAGGTGGTTTAGTTAAAATTTAAGGAAACGTTTTCCCGATACCTACATAATGGAATTTATTATAAAATTTCTCACTTTACTAACCTATACACATACAAGTATTGGTTTCACTGAATAAGAAGGACATTCTCAATTGGCAAATTATTCCCGAGGGTTTCATTTTCGCGATTATTTCCAATTCCCGAATATTAAAACCCTCGGCAATATGAAGCCAACCACAGTAAATAATATGTTCATCAATAAGAGAACTTCAACTCCAACGTCTTTGGATAACTGGCTAGAAATTACAGGATAACAGAGTCATGAAGATTTTAAACAGTTTATTCAGCTTCTTTTGATATATACAGCAGACAGTTTCAGTTTAAAATCATGTATTATTATTTACCAGTAAACTACTGGACGTTTAAGTGGAAACTTGTTTATTGTTCGCTTTGTTCTTACTGTCATCCTTATGACGAGACAATTACACACATTGTTTCTGAATGTTTTGCCTCTAGAAAGTTATATTTGAATATACAGTCTTGGTTGAAATCATGTAATATACGTTTTCCGGACTATGAAATCACTGTAATTCTGTTTGGTAAATCAAATAAATTTCACATATAAAATGATTGTTTATCATAGTAGAGGTAAAGAAACTGTAAACTTGTTTGAAAATTTTAAGAATCGGTTGAAATAAATATAGAGAGTAGAATATGTTATAGCTCAGAAACGAGGGAAATTATGTGTACACCTGGAGAAATTGGAAATGCTGCTCCCATATTTGTTAGAATACTAAGATACCAGATGAAAATTACATTTCTGTAAGATTGTATTACGTGTATGGACTTGTATTTAAAAAATGTAATGAAAACAAAACCACTTATGTCTTGTTACAATGTTAAAATTGTCTCCATGGATGCCTTGCACTGAAAACATAGAGGAGTCGAATCACCTAATTATGCCCCCCCCCCCCCCAACGGGGAGTCGGAGGGTGGATTTGCCATGTTCATGTGTACAAGTCTCGGGTGAACACAACATTTACAACATGTGTGTTTACAACATTTTTGCCCAGAGGGCACAGATACTAGCAGAGTCGGTGTTACATTAATTCAGCATGTGAAAGTATAAGTAAGTACAGATCGTTTTACAGTCCTCACAACAATCATCCTCGTCGTCATTGACCAAGCGATTGCAGTGCATCGTATACAAAGTACTGTCGAGTGATAGCCAGTCAAGTCGGCCGGTGAGTAGGTGAATTGTATAAATTGCTGTTTCTGAAAAGTTAGTAATTTGTTAAGAACAGGCACTAATTTTAATACTTTAGCTGTGTCAAAATTGCCAAACAATGAACCACATAGTGTATGTCTTCTGAGTGACAGTCAAGTTCGGTAAGTTGAATTTTGTATAGTAGGGGGGGCCTATGTATTATGATATATCTGTATGTAACTTCAAATAATGTAACCAAGAACCCGAAAATACACCTATTAGTAAAGCTAAATGTATGTTCATTAAAAAACTAACAAAATTTGGTGTAATGTGTACTCCTGAATCTTTACAGTGTAACTGCAACATAATACAGCAGGTTCAGTACACACACACATATAAATATAATGTGTAAGGTTTAATTTTCATATATAATAATTACATTCCCAATAGTCATTGTCATCTGTGTAGTAAAAGTATTTTTCAAATATTTTGTAGAGTCTATTCCTGGACCAATGAGCCTGGAGAAGGAGAATACAGCTAACAGACATTGGAGAATCGCCCAACCTGCCAGGTTACAATTAATTAATATTTGCTGAACATGTTGTGTGATATAAATATATACATATGTATAAATATAAATATATATATATATATATATATATTTATAATGTATATGGAACATTTAAGGATATGACAAGTATATAAACAAATAAACTTTTTGTAAATTCAATGAAGACACTTTGCTTGCTTAAGTTATTGCAATATTGATAGCACACATTTTGGGAGATAAATGGGAGGATGACTCCTTAATCTCAGGAACTAACCCTCCAATATGAATATTATATAAAGTACACCTCCGATGTAGCATCTAAAATAAAAATTATCAGGATGACATATTCAGTCATATAAGCTGTGATTCAATGTTCACAAAATCCTGCACACAACTCTGTCATATAAAATGTGTTTTTCGTGGAATTTTACATTTTCTTATGTATTACCAGACACTCTGACTCTGGAGAAAACATGTTCGTTACAGATTTGTAACCCCGAGTAGAAGGAGGGACCAGGGCAAGTCTATTGTTCAAGTACAGAAGCAGAAAATAAAGAGAGAGCTATATGCTCATCACGCGGGTAGACGTGAACCAAACTTTGGAGTGGTAAACTACTTGTTAGAGAGGAAGCCGAGGTGGATGACAATATAATAAAGCTACACATTTACTCTTAATGTGAACACTGAAACATACTCAGACAGAACCCTGTCCACATTGTAAGGAATAATCAGTCGTAAAACTGTTGCAGACAAATACACGTATCACAAATTACACGACCACTTGGTTTTAATAAATATACGTTCTACTGAAAATTGCCTGTTGCAATCATTATTGTCATATATATATTTATATATAGAGAGAGAGAGAGAGAAAGAGAGAAAGAGAAAGAGTGAATACGGATGAATCTGACAGGTCCATGACAACCCATACGTTGTCAGAGCAAACATTTGATAATCCTTTTTTCAACCCTAGAGGGTTGTCAAATTAAAATTTTGACAACCTGGATTGTTGTTTTAAGTACACCCATTTTACAACCCAAAAGTTGTCGATTTGACAACTCTATGTTTTCAGTGTATGTTATGTACACATTGTAAATTGTATTCTCACTTTGTGAGCGTCTACGTAAGTTATGTAATGTCTATACGTGCATCTTGTACACTGATTGTATGTGTATATGTAAGAAATGTCAATAAAAATATTTTTTTAAGTACAACGTTTTGTTGTATTCAACAAAAAAAGTTACACATATGTATCGGTTCACTGCAGATGAGATTCGAACCCATGACCTCATACCTTATACCCAATACCATAAAATATATCAATATATATATTGCACAATATATATTTTGTCTTTGAATGTCCTGTTAATGCAAACGGTTAAAATAAAAACAAAATGTCTTATTGAAGCACGGTAGAACAGTGTTGTCATGGTTAGTGGTTTTTGTTATTTTGATGACGTGGAATAAAAAAAGCGATGAAAATTTTAAAGCATGTTTTGTATTATTTAAATTGAGTACAATAAAACTTTGCATAATCATGCTATGATATGAGTATACAACAACTTGTTGTTGGATTGTAAAATTTTAAAATGTCCTGAACATACGGCAACAAGTCTACAATTTTTTTCCAAGCAGAAATGCCCCGGAAGCCACCTACCTCGGCTGAAACACAGGGCAAGCCGAAGTGAACTGCTAGTCCTTGAACAACTACCAAATGTTAACAAAACCACATTATTTTACCTAAGTAATCTTAGTATTTACTTTATCCATATCATAGACTGATCTCTGTTGATTGAAGGACAAACTCCCATACCTTGCTCCGGACAAGATCTTTACATTTCAGATATGCTTCACATGAGACCACCCCTTACTTCTCGGCCATATTTTAAATCTTGGTACAGGCATCCGCCAATGCCAGGCCAGTCTCAAATAAAAAAAAAATCTAGAATTGCAACCGGTTGTATAAATAATGATAACACATACATGAGGAAATTTTTCTTGATATATAATACCAACGCGACTGCTATGAGATACAGTCAGAATTTGAAAAGTATAAGTATATATAATGTAAAAGTATATCGTTAAATATAATCGTTTTAAAATATAAATTTATCCACACAATCAAATGCGACCGGGTCCTGCCAATACCCATTCCTAATTTAAAACACGTCACACAACATATGTGAAGGAGAGAAATGTGATAAATTTATCGGCAGCGCAACCTTTTTTGTACTGATAGATGAAACACATTTCCGTGCAATACGGAAAATATAATATTTCCTGCTCACTGTCATAGATTTGTATCACACATGATCCTTTGTCATCGTTTGTTCTCACATAAGTAATGCCTTTATCGGAATACATCTGAGGGATATTTTCAATCAGCCGGTCAGCCCAGCCAGTCGTCGATGGTACCTTTGCCAGAACATTACCCGAGTCAAAAAGAAACTTACACTGCAATGACGGCATCGATCGATAATACTGTTTGTCAGTATAGAGGCTATGTATTAATTATGGTTATATATGACCCCTACAGTTTTTCTGGTAAATATTAGGTTTCTTCTTTTTCTCCTAGAAAGATGTGAATAGCAATTTCTCAGCAACTTCTCAAAATATCAATTTCAAATATCTATTTAAATTTAGCTTTGTCCATGGCTTCCTTTGTCATAAACAATTATATATTGTTACAAGTAACTCTTGTGCCAGGAAATTCAAACTCATTTCTGGTTGGCCTTACATTTGTAAGTTCATAATGTAGCGGAACTTTAATTTGACGACTACGCATCATGGTGGTGATTTATCCTTATTTACTAAGCCATGTTTACAACGTGGAAATAAATATAAGCTTTATCCAACACTCCTTCGAACTTTAATGTACACTGATATCGATAGCTGATCCACATTAATATTTCCCATGAAGATACCTCCTTTTCTCATTTTACAAATAAAATATGAGTTTATACAATGCAAGCACAAAGGCATGAGAAAACGTCCCCCTATAGGTTGTAATCAGTCCCTATTGTAAAGGGTTTCGAGATACATCATCCCATATAACCCTAAATTGAAGACTGGTTTTGCTTGCATAATAAACAAATATTGTATCAGACTCATAGTTTTTGAACTGATAAATGTTCTAAAACATATTAAATTTTATTAAGATTCAAGGTATAGTGTCTAATAACCGTCTAATTGTCTTTGTTGACATAAGACTATGTGGAAGAAAAATAATCGAGGTTTAACTCTAATTAGTTATTACGGTTCGCCAGTATTATATAATATACAAAACATATGAAATACATAACACGAAGCAAGTTATAAGATATTCTGGTCATCGTTACTCTGAAATCTGGTCATCCATTTGTTTTAGGTCAAGAGGATGTTTTCGTTTATGGCTGTTTTGTGGAACCGTACAAAATAACCAAGGGGAAGCAAAACATCTTTGTAGTAATCCACTTTAATGTAAGACCAGAGATTCAGCAATCACGTAATATTGGCTCAGACCCCTTCAACTGAACGTCAGTGACTGTATGATCTAAAAAAAAAATAAATGTGAGAACAAAACGTAACAACGTGAAATGTATTGAAACAGCGAATATTCTATTATTTATATTCGAGCAGAAGAGTTTCAAAACAAAGTCTATCTTCGTACACTCAAAGTCTTTCGAAAACAGAGACCAAATCAACCAAATATTATGTTAGTTTTCCTTAAAAACAGGCTGTCATTCCATCACCCATGATTTATTGAAAGTGGATATAAAGTTTAATTATACCAGTTTTAACATGCCCAATGTAACTATTATTCAGGAAGAAAACCTGTGCTGTTTTGGTTAGACCTTGCATATTTATATAAAAATTATTATGGGATATTATTATTTAATGTTTTAAACTTATCTTATTTCCCCTAGACACAAAATAGGTTGTGTAGGGCCACAAATTATAAGATTTGGTTCTCAGGTACTTCTTTTCAGCAATCAATGCGGGCCGGAGATTTTTAGATCCTTTTTATGTATGTTTCTATTAAAATGTCATATGATCAGGGAAAACATGATAATAAAAGAATTGTTTTTGCTAAACAAGTAAATTAAGCAGACATCATAGAGGAATTCTTATCAGAATTTTACTATATTCTAATACTTCTTATAAAAAGCGTCTTAGCGGCTGGAGCTCAAAATTGGTAAGATTTTGATGGAAAAAAAAAATAAAATCATTGATTCCGGGAATTTAAATTGCAGTGCCAGAGAAACATACCTTTTATTTTTTCTTTGCCTAACAATTTCCTTTAAGCATATCTATACTAGATAATCGGCATATAATTTTGAAATTTATTATGTTTTTAAGATAATCTTTATTCAATTGAATGTAATTATACTTCATCATAGATGTATCCAGGATTGGCCTAGCAAATTTTCTTAGATTTATATACAATTAAAGTTGAATTAAGTCCATCTATTTTTTTAAATAAGAAACTTGTATGAAACAGTAAATGTATAATATAGGAAAGTTCTGGTATTGAGCGTAAATGATAAGTATCGAAATTTACCGAAAATGATGAGCTGATTTCCAGGGAACATGGAAACCCTCTTTACTCTTAAGCCATACAAAATGGAATAGTATTAAAATCTTTACAAGGCATTTTATGACTATGACAACCTTATACCCATCTCCGTTTAAGACGCTTTAATAATATTAAATCTTATTTTATATCCAGCAGTGCGTTTGGCAGTAAGCATTCATTCCTGATTCAAAATCAGTATATATCCCTTTCATTCTAGGTCTCCTTATTAAACTGTGTTTGTGTACTTTTTCCCAAAATATGTTCAAAACAAGATTCTGAAAGAGTGTTTAAAACCAAAGTTACATTCTTTAATTACTTATTATAATTTTAAGACTGGCTTTTGTGTGTTTTGTCCTGTGCAGTTTCTTTTTTAATATTTGTCTTTTGATTCTTACCAATCTAGGCATCCATATTTAATTTGTATATTAAAAACTCTATGGCCCGACTACAATATACGGTCTGCAGATCCGCCTTTTTGTATGCATGACAACTTTATTCGGATTATATTTAGTGCAGTATCTCTGTTAGTCCAATTACATGTACAAGAACACACCAATAACACACGTGTGCCCAGTGCACTAAACCTGTAACTCGCGTTTCAGAAGTATTGTAATAGCAAAACTTGAGTTACATAGTTATTGCACTTATCTTATAATAATTAACTAATAAAGGAAGTTTTGTTAATATGATAACTATCAATATGCTTTTCCAGAAAAGCATTAAAGTCAATTTATGAATAAATGTGATAATATTCTAAGACAAACGGGATGTGTGAGTGCCACTTTGTATCAGTTCCAGATAATTTTTCATGAAGTAGAGAACGGCGCCTCACAGAATCCTAGACACGAATTGTTCAACTTAGCTTAGCTCGCTGTTTTCATGTATTCGTATCTGTGATCAGAAGCCGAATGCCACGGTGATTAATTTTCGTCGCAGCTTTGAAGAGTGTCTCTGCTTTGACGAGTCAGCTGTTCAAGTGACCTTCGATATTTTAGTTGAAATAATAGATGAAGATTTATAAAACGTCACAGTTATTATCATGTATGATCATCAAAGTTCTAATGTCACTTCATCGATCTGATAGAACACGCAAGGGTTTGTGTCTCATTCTGGTTTATGAATGCTATAAACTTTCAATTACACGTGTGGAAGATGGCTCAGGGGTTATGTAGTAGGTCAAATAACGCGCGACGAAAAACCGCGCAAGTTCGAATCCCCTCTTTGCTTTTTTGTTCTTTACCTTTCATTTTACAAACTTGTATTTTTACTGAAGAAAATCCTTTTTTTGCTTTTCATTACAAACAAACTGATTCTACCAATCATTATAATTCTAAAAATTGCATTATCTTTTATTACACACAGTCATAGCATTATTTACATTCCGAGGCGATAGCATGATACAGTGAACCTCGTCATGCCGGGAATAATACGAAAATTGCGAGTGATCAAAGTGTAACCTGATATGATCAACTCTAGGGCTTATGATATAATATTTTATTATGAATTGTTTGAAAGTCATACGTCGGGGGTGCCTATGGTGAATTTCAAAGTGCGGTTGGGATTGTCGGTATACTAAAGTAAAGGGCCAACATGTTCCACAAGTGATCGTCCGAGTTTGCTTTCAGAATTTTTACAATTTACATGCACTTCTTGGAGAAGGTACTTACACAAGCATATTGCTATCTCTAAATGTATAGGATACGTGAGATAGCTCCAAATATGCCAAACCAAAAATATGCAGCCGCGTTCTGATTACCCTGCCGATCTGTGTGTCAGGCAAGTGGCACGCGCCCTATTGTTGTTGATTGCGCAATAGGCTGTCCTCGCGGGGCAATAAACCTGAACGACATCACGCCTCGCTATCTCGAGTTCACACCTAAGGTGCTATCTGTCACACCTCCGTCTCACAAGCGGGTCTGCCGAAAGTAAGTGGCCAAAATACACCCAAATATAAAACTATACAGATTTTTATGCGGTCCACGCTTTCGTTTGATTCTAAGGAATACTCCTACACGGTATCAATTTTTTTAAACTACAGCAGGTCATGAACTTATTTCACGGCAAAGGACGAGAGCCGTGGATATTTTAACGCTCCCAAAACCTTTCTTGCTTTCGAGTTATCAAGCGCACTGATGAATTACAAATTTTACTATTTCATGACAAGAAACCAATTTATAAATGAACTACTACTCACTTGCGCAGAGTTTATTGATAAATTTAAGAGATTTCTTACTGAAAATTGCTGATAAATTCCTGACGAGTATACCCGTCGTAGGCACTTGGGGAATCATAAAATATGACGAGTATACTCGTCATAGGCAGCGAAAGTGTTAAACTACCTAATTAATGTTTATACTGACCCGTAGCTCACATACGCGGATCCAGATGGGAGCACAAGGGGCACGAGCCTTCCCCTTAGCATTCATAATTTTATCAATTTATTTATTTGTTTGCTACCTCACATATTATATCCGACCTTTCATCTAAATTTACCATGGATGTAAAAAGAGGTAGTTTTTATCTCAAGGTGACCCCTTCCTTATTTTCTTACAGAAACCCCACTCTTTTGTTCAATAGGTCCCAAGCAAAAGAAATGACTGGAAACACCCCTTAGTATATGGACGGTCAGACCTTAGGCTGCATTAACCTATACCTTTCCGAATTGAAATACTATATCCCCCATATCATTGATAACTATTGCGGTTAGATAAAAGGTCAACACATTCAAAGAAAATCATTAGTATGCCCAGATGAAGTAAAATAAAAATAAGGCATATGTTTCGGTCAGTTTACTTGCATACACCATATAGTTTATAGTAATATTGAAATATTTCTATGGGTTTTTATATCGTTACATATTTCGGCAAGGCAAAATTCCTATTTTAAAGGGCAAATTCTTTCTGGCCTATTTCTAACCCATTGTATGATTAGTGCACGAGTTAACTGAATACATTAACAGATGAATATAGGTGTTAGAAGGCATACTTGCATAACAAAAATAAAGTTTTCCGAGAATGCTTGCAAAGTTTCAGCATCGTCATACCACCAAGCCGGTAAAGCTATGAAAAGGCGCAGCTGCCGCTGACTTGGAAGTATGAAGATGAAGTTTAGCATCTTTTAGCAGTTTGTTCGATCCGCATATTAGGTTTTCACAAATTTTATGTTGATAGTTTTATGAATGAAAGTGGTAAAGTTTTCCAGTGTTTCCAGTAATTATAAGTTCGGATGTGGTGGAAAAGTAGTCCCTTGCTGATTCAAAATAACAGAGGATACTGAATGTACTGCTTACTGAGGGGTGGGGTGAAACCTACCAAGGAAATTATTATATATTTAGTCAACAAATGAAATGTTATTAAAAATGGTTAATTTTCATCTCAATTGAGGATATCTCTATTGTCTACTCTCCCTTTTCTTTATTTAATACACCAGCAACTTCTCCTGCCGCTTTGCTTCAAGAATATGAAATATGGAAATCTTTAAATAATGTTTGTTAAATGTGTATATATTTAGTAACCTCGACTATGACATAAACTTGTTTTTGTTGTTAATATTTCTTGCACATATACATTGTTAAATCATCACGAGGAGTAACCTGGTAATGTGTGTTTTATAGATCTTTCAATGCAGTAGTTTTAACAAATCAAATTTTTCAAGGATTCAAATTTATTTCCATTGCCACTAATTATTTATGGACACAAAATATTTGAATAGCAATTCTTTTTGTAGGATCTTAATATCATTACATGCCATATTTTACAACTATACTACTGATGGAGATATAGCGAGTTTAATAAAAGTCATCTTAATTCACTTATTTAAGAATTTTAATTTATTTGAGATTCAAATAGCCATTTATTGCAGATTTTCCTTCCAAAATGTCAGTATGTTAGGTGACAAAGGAGACAACATATAACCTTGGTATTTTTGTATTAACCATTCGATGCTCCTGTAAAAAGATCACTGCCTTCAGGCAGTTCTGCCCAAGCTAGAGCAAAATCCTGGATCCGCAACTGCTTTTTTCTATGAACGGTGCCCATATTTCGACATCTATAGGTTAAATCCATATCATTAATAATTTAAGCAAATATTCAAGACATCTCTCTCGTAATTAATCTCCTTATGTGGAGCAGCATATATATCACGCCGCAGGGGTCATGAGAGACCTAATTATATATATATATATATATATATATATATATATATATATATATATATATACATGTATATGTATATATATATATATATTTATATATATATAAATATATATATATATATATATATATATATATATATATATACTTTAAAGAAATGTCGGTCTATTTTTTGGAGTTCGAAATATTGCTGGCTTCATTAAACGTATAATGAGTGTTTCTCATTCGTCCTGAAATAGTGATGAAAAAAACCTCAAATCAGTTTACCAAATATATGATTTGGCTCGAATCGGCAATTTCGCATATATGAGATTTTATTATACAAGGAAATCTATCGGTGGGTGTCTCACAATAACCCCTAAAGCCTACTTTCAGGTTTCTTTCAACTGTATCTGAAAAAACTGACGGTTGACCCCTTCCCTGGATCCGCTTTTGATGTTGTAGATTTGAGTTTCTGTGATGTCAATAGATGTAAGTCTGACATTAAATACTTAGAATGTACTTTCACTATAAACAGTTAAAACTGTATAATGACGAAAATTTATGTTTTATTTACAATGTTTTGTTAAGAATGGAGGTAACATTTTAAAAGTTATTCAAATGTACATTGATGATGTGGGACAATTTAGGAACAGAGGCCAAGCCCTATTAAAGCCTTTCCATCGGCCTTTCCCTTCGTGGACACACGTATTAACCATTGTAAACCATTTCTTCCCCTCGCTGAATTTAACAATAACGAACTGAAACACTTATTTAAATCATAATTAAAGAACTTAACCATTAAATCCCATACCAGCAATAATTAAAATTAATATAAATTAATATGAATGATTAAGAATTAAATTTTTGTATACTGGCTTGATGACTGGAAAATGTTTTTTAATATAAATAGTAAACCTCACAGAAATCTGAAATGTTACTATTATATGAACCAATATTATTCCTTCCTGAGAGTATGTATTAACTGGATATTTTATCTTTATGACGTTAGTACATGTGACCCATGATGTCACATTCATTTGAATTTCATAGACAGAGTCTGGCACAGTTGTGCTGTACATGTGGTAAAAGGGCCCAAACAAAAGCTAAGAAAACTTGACATCAAGCTCTTCTATGTAGAGACAGTAAAGAAAGAATTACTGAAACATATGGCATAGATATTGGAACAGACATTACAGATATCCATCCTACAAAGCTCTGTGACAGATGTTATCTAAAGCAGTTTAATTTGAAAAGAAATTCATCTGATAAATATGTTGATTTGTTGAAAATTGAAAAAGAAAGGGCACAGTCAATCAATATGCAGTGGAAGTCCCATAGGAGAAATGCAACACTTTTGGAATGTTTTGCCTGTCACTCATACAGGCAGGAAACACAACCTGGATGTCGAAAAATCCTAAAAAGGGTCGACCAAAATTATTCCAGATAATCTGCAGTTCAACCATACAATGCTTGATATATTTGACTTCTCCAGTGAAACTGGTCCTTATGACACAGATATGAGCTGCTTTAAAATTGACGAAATAAATGATACCCACAGAAAAATGAATATTTGTGTAATATGTGAAAATATATCCAGTTTCAATTCTGTTAAAACACAGTGTGACCAATACGTCTGTGCTACTTGTCTTAGTCAGAGGTTTAAAGCAGATCTATCCAACACTATCACCTGCCAAACCTGTTATACACAGGTCACCTTTCTATCAGTAATGAAAGTAGACAAGAGGTTTCGTGATCAATTAGCACTCTTAAATGTTCAGTGTAAAACATGTTCTAAAGTGGCTTCACTCGGGGAGATACACAAACATAACTGTTCAAGCAGCAGCTTATTGGGAGAGGGAATGGGGGAAATGACTATTACTGATTCAGAATCTGCAGAAATCTCTAGCCAAGAACAAATGTCATCTTCCGGTACCTTCTCAACACCCTTTTTGCCCAAAATAACTAGTACAGCAAAGATTTTTTCATCAGTAGAGATTCAGACTTCTCCTAGTATTATGCCTGAAACTGTTGAGACCACATGGAGAAAGCCAGAAACTGAAGCACCGATCTCATCCGAAGAGAAACTATATACAAAATTGACAAGGCGTATGCTGAAGTTTGCACCAGTGGAAGGGACAGTAAGATGTAAGAATTCAAGAGGACAGGTAAGCATAAAAACACTATATGATTTTAGTTCATGAATTTAAATATCTCGTATTCATCATAAAGTTAATGATAACATTCCTAGACAATAATAAAAGTAATTTAAAAAAATCACTAGTAATCACTACTTCTATTACTTACAGCCTCTGGTTATGATGAAAATGCGCCAAGCCAAAAAAACATCAGTACAGGCATCTAAATACCTGAAGATTAAACGAGCTACAGCAATTGCTCATCTTCGACATGTCATGGCTGGGAAAGACAAGAAATCCTATAGAATTCAACATGCTACCGAGCTGAAATCACTTACAAGATCATCCCAAGATGAAATACTTGACAAGGCCGGCATGCCATCTAGAGTGGAAATTAACCAGTTTACCAGCATAGCAATGAAATCGCATGTAGGACTAACATGGGGACAGTTGAGAAAACAGAAAAGGTACTATTATTTTTCGTCCTATTTTTGTATTATATTGTGTATTCTGTTGTGTATATGTATTTATTAAATTATTGAATTATTTGCAACTAATAAATTCATTGTCTTTCAGGCTGCTCAAATATGTTGGTGTCAATTTTGAAAGCGAAAGAAAAGAGCGTACAGCCCAGAAGTACACCCTTGGTGACTATCTCCAGGGCAAGATGGTAAAAATGTGTGTACGAGAGTAAAAGGCTACTGACAGCTCACAGAAAGGCTTGGTGCAAAGAGATGTTATGTTTGCCTATATCAAGGACATTCCAGGATTTATCATGCAGCTCCTTGATAAATATGAAAAGTAGGTAGTGAATAATGTAAAGTGTGACTTTTATACGAATTGATTATATATTTCATTCTTTAACTTTACAGTTTTTGTCATGTTCTTTCATAACATTGCTTCTAAAAATTTATTGCAGGAACAACTCACTTACATGGAGGAATGGGTCAATACCAGAGGATGAAATATGGATAAAGTTTGGAGGAGATCATGGTGGAGGCTCAATGAAATTCTTTGTGCAGGTGTTAAATACAGAAGAACCAAATGCCAAGCACAACACAATCACTGTGGCCTGTTTCGAGGCAAAAGATTTCACAGAGAATATGCAACAAGCAATAGGAATGATTCGGAGTGATCTACAGGAACTGTCAAATATGAAATGGAAGTGAGTAATTTAATTTACATTTCTTACTGAATACACGTTTATATTATTTTTATTAACTAAATACATCTATAATAAATCTATATATTTTCAGAGGGAAAAGCACCCAGCTATTCCTTTATGGTGACTATGACTTTTTGTCAAAGGTGTATGGATTGTCAGAACATCAATGTAAGGATATTTTTCTTTATTACTTTCGTCATTTTGAAAATACCTAAGCATGAGCTTATTAAATTATGCATAGGTGCACATTCTAACAAGTATACTTTATAATACTTATTATTCCAGGCTCCTATCCTTGTCTATGTTGTCTTGTCACAAAGTCGGAGATCCAGCTACAGAGGTCTGCACCATATATGCGGGGAACTGTCGGTTTTTCAGACTAGTTTTGAATTCTTTGCTACCATTGCGCATAGCCCGGCACAACGCGCACTCAGCATCCACTCATCTTGCTACTATTATGAGTTCAAAGGCTTTTGAGCGCAAACTGCGCGGTAGCAAATCAGAACTGCGCGGTAGCAAATGGCTGTCATTGCTACCCTTGTGGCCTATGCACAGACCGCGTCATATGTGCAAAGTGCGCGGTAGCAAGTCAGACCTGCCCGCTAGCAAGTGGCTGTCATTGCTATCATGGCGGCTATGATTGCAAAATCTGCTTCTGTTGATGTAGTGCAAGTCTTTGCTGCCAGAGGTCGCTCGGACAGGACCACTCAAAGCGATATGCGCGGTAGCAATTAATTGTCGCAAAGTAGCACATATATAGCTGCGATCGCAATGCGCAATGCGCGCGGTAGCAAACAGACCTGCGCGGTAGCAAGTTGCTGTCAGCTCGGACAGGACCACTCAAAGCGTTATGCGCAGTAGCAATTATTGTCGCAAAATAGCAAACAGGGGCCTGTTGCATAACAGCATCGCAAGGCTGCGAGGCGTCGCAACAGCCTCGCAAGGTCCATGATCAGTTGCATAAAAGGATTGCAGAGATGCGACGTATCGCAAACCACCCGTAATTTGCGATGTCAAACTCCACTTATTGGAGTATTTCATGTCCGAAGGGTTAGGGTAACCCGTATCCCGGATATAGCATATATTAATAGTGACAAACACTTACTGGAATCTTTCATGCCCGAAGGGTGAGGGTAACCCGTATCCCCGATATAGGATACATTAATAGTGACAAACACGTACTGGAGTATTTCAAGACTAATGGCTTAATGTAATCCGTATCCCGGATATAGCATATATTAATTCTGACAAACACTTACTGGAGTTTTTCACGCCCAAAGGGTTAGGGTAACCCCTGTCACGGATATAGCATATATGAATAGTGACAAACACTTACTGGAGTATTTCAGTGACAAACACTTACAGGAGTATTTCATGCCCGAAGGGTTAGGGTCACCCGTACCTCTGATATAGCATGTATCAATAGTGACAGAGACTTACTGGAGTATTTCAAGACTAAAGGCTTAGTGTAACCCGTATCCCGGATATAGCATATATTAATAGTGACAAACACTCCAGTATTTCATGTCCGAAGGGTAAGGGTAACCCGTATCTTGGATACTGCATATATTATGAGCGACAAACACTTACAGGAGTTTTGCACGCCCCAAGGGTTACGGTAACCCGTGTCACGGATATAGCATATATGAAGAGTGACAAAAACTTACAGCAATATTTCATGCCGGAAGCGTTAGGGTAACCCGTACCTCTGATATATCATATATTAATAGTGACAAACACTTACTGAAGTATTACATATCCGAAGGGTTAGGGTAACCCGTGTATAGGATACAGCATATATTAATAGAGACGAACATTTACTGCAGTTTTTCATGACCGAAGGGATAGGGTAACCAGTATCCACGATATAGCACATATTAATAATGACAAACACTTACCTGTGTATTTCAGGCCCAACGGGTTACGGTAACCCGTATGCCGGATATTGCGTATATTAATACTGACAAACACTTACTTGAGTATTTCATGCCCGAAGGGATAGCGTAACCCGTGTCACGGATATAGCATATATGAATTGTGACAAACACTTACTGGAATATTTCAGTTACAAACATTTACTTGAGTATTTCAGGTTCGAAGGGTTTGGGTAACCCATATCCCGCATTCACCATATATTAATAGTGACAAGGACTAACTGGAATATTTCAAGACTAAAGGCTTAGTGTAACCCGTATCCGGGATATAGCATATATGAATAGTGACTAACACTTACAGCAGTATTTCATGGTCGAAGGGTTAGGGTTACTCGTTTCCCGGATATAGCATATATTAATAGTGACAAACACTAACTTGAGTATGTCATGCCCGAAGGGTTAGGGTAACCCATATCCCGGATATAGCAGAAATTAATAGTGACAAACACTTACTGGAGCATTTCATCCCCGAAGGGTTAGGGTAACCCGTATCCTGGATGTAGCATATATTAATAGTGACAAACACTTTCAGGAGTATGTCATGCCCGAAGGGTTAGTGTAACCAGTATCCCGGATATTGAATATATTGATAGTGACAAACACTTACTGGAGTATTTCCTGCCCGAAGAGTTAGGGTAACCCGTATCCCGGATGTAGCATATATTGATAATGACAAACACTTACAGGGGTATTTCATGCCCGAAGGGTTAGGGTAACCAGTATCCCGGATATAGCACATATTAATAATCACAAACAATTATTGGAGTATTTCATGCCCGAAGGTTTAGGCTAACCCGTATCCCATATATACTATATATCAATAGTGACAAACACTTACTGGAGTATTTCACGGTCGAAGGGTTAGGGTAACCCGTATCCCGGATATTGCATATATTGATAGTGACAAACACTTACTTGAGTATTTCATGCCCGAAGGTTTATGGTAACCCGTATCCCGGATATATCATTTATTAATAAAGACAAACACTTACTGGAGTATTTCATGGTCGAAGGGTTATGGTAACCCGTATCCCGGATATATCATTTATTAGTACTGACAAACACTTACTTGAGTATTTCATGCCAGAAGGGATAGCGTATCCCATGTCACAGATATAGCATATATGAATTGTGACAAACACTTCCTGGACTATTTCAGTGACAAACACTTACTTGAGTATTTCAGGTTCGAAGGGTTTGGGTAACCCATATCCCGCATTCACCATATATTAATAGTGACAAGGACTTACTGGAGTATTTCCTGCCCGAAGAGTTAGGGTAACCCGTATCCCGGATGTAGCATATATTAATAATGACAAATGCGTACAGGAGTACTTCATGCCCGAAGTGTTAGGGGAACCCGTATCCTGGATGTAGCATATATTAATAGTGACAAACACTTACAGGAGTATGTCATGCCCGAAGGGTTAGTGTAACCAGTATCCCGGATATTGAATATATTGCTAGTGACAAACACTTACTGGAGTATTTCATGCCCGAAGAGTTAGGGTAACCAGTATCCCGGGTGTAGCATATATTGATAATGACAAACACTTACAGGGGTATTTCATGCCCGAAGGGTTAGGGTAACCAGTATCCCGGATATAACCCATATTATTAATGACAAACAAATATTAGAGTATTTCATGCCCGAAGGTTTTGGCTAACCAGATCCCGGATATACCATATATCAATAGTGACAAACACTTACTTGAGTATTTCATGCCCGAAGGGTTATGGTAACCCGTATCCCCGATATATAATTGATTAATAATGACAAACACTTAATGTAGTATTTCATGCCCGAAGGGATAGGGTAACCCGTATCCTGGATATAGCACATATTAATAATGACAAACAGTTACAGGAGTATTTCATATCCGAAGGGCTAGGGTAACCCTGGTATAGGGACAGCATATATTAATAGCGACAAACATTTACTGCAGATTTTTATTACCTAAGGGTTAGGCTAATCCGTATCATGGATACAGTATATATGATGGTGACAAACACTAACAAGAGTATTTCATGCTCGAAGGGTTAGGGTAACCAGTATCCCGGATATAGCACAAATTAATAATGACAAATACTTACCTGAGTATTTCATGCCCGAAGAGTGAGGGTAACCCGTATGTCGGATATTGCATATTAATACTGACAAATACTGGAGTATGTCATGCCCGAAGGGTTAGGGTAACCCGTATCGAGGATATACCATAAATTATTAGTGACAAACACTTACTCCAAAATTTCATGTCCGAAGGGTAACCCGTATCCCGGATACAGCATATATTAATAGCGACAAACACTCGAGCTTTTCACGCGCCAAGGGTTACGGTTACCCGTGTCACGGATATAGCATATTTTAATAGTGACAAATACAACTGGAGCATTTCATGCCCGAATGGTTAGGGTAACCCGTATCATGGATATAGCATATCTGAATAGTGACAAACACTAACAAGAGTATTTCATGCCCGAAGGGTTTGGGTAACCAGTATCCCGGATATAGCACATATTAATAATGACAAACCCTTACCTGAGTATTTCAGGCCAAAAGGGTTAGGGTAACTCGTATGCCGGATATTGCATATATTGATAGTGACTTTTCCCGCATTCACTATATATTAATAGTGACAAACACTTACTGGAGTGTTTCATGCCCGAAGGGATAGAGTAACCCGTGTCACGGATATAGCATGTATGAATTGTGACAAAAACTTACTTGAATATTTCAGTGTCAAACACTTACTGGAGTATTTCATGATCGAAGGGTTAGGGTAACCCGTATCCTGGATATAGCACATATTAATAATGACAAACAGTTATAGGAGTATTTCATATTAGAAGGGTAAGGGTAACCCGTGTATAGGATACAGCATATATTAATAGCGACGAACATTTACTGCAGTTTTTCATGACCGAAGGGTTAGGGTAAACCGTATCATGGATATAGCATATATGAATAGTGACTAATCCCGCATTCACCATGTATTTATAGTGACAAACACTTACTGGAGTATTTCATGCCCGAAGGGTTAGGGTAACCCTTATCCTGGATATAGCATATATGAATAGTGACAAACACTTACAGCAGTATGTCATGCCCGAAGGGTTAGGGTAACCCTATCCCGCATATAGCATATATTAATAGTGACAAACACTAACTGGAGTATTTCATGCCCGAATGGTTAGGGTAAACCGTATCCCGGATATAGCAGAAATTAATAGTGACAAACACCTACTGGAGCATTTCATCCCCGAAGGGTTAGGGTAACCCGTAACCTGGATATAGCATATATTAAAAATAACAAACACGTACTGGAGTATTTCATTCCCGAAGGGTTAGGGTAACCTGTATCCCTGATATATCATATATTAATAGTGACAAACACTTACTGGAACATTTCATGCCCGAAGGGTTAGGGTAACCCGTATCCCGGATTTAGCATATATTAATAGTGTCAAACATTTCTTGGAGTATTTCATGCCCTAAGCGTTAGGGTAACCCGTGTAACGGATATAGCATATATTATTAATGATAAATAACTAATGGATTATTTCATGCAGAAAGGGTTAGGGTAACCTGTATCCCGGATATACCATATATTAATAGTGACAAACACTTACTCGTGTATTCATGCACAAAGGGTTAGAGTAACCCGTGTCCCGGATAAAGCATATATTATTATTGACAAATAACTGATGGAGTATTTCATGCAGAAAGGGTTAGGGTAACCCGTATCCAGTAATACCATATATTAATAGTGACAAACACTTACTGGTGTATTTCATGCTCGAAAGTTCGTGTAACCCGAATCCCGATATACCATATATTAATAGTGGCAAACACTTCCTTTAGTATTACATGCCCGAAGGGATCGGCTATTCCGTATCCCGGATATACGTATATCAAATGTGACAAACACTTATTGGAGTATTTCCTGTCCGAAGGGTTAGGGTAACCCGTATCCCGGATATAGCAGATATTAATAGTGACAAACACTTACTGGAATCTTTCATGCCCGAAGGGTTAGGGTAACCCGTATCCCCGATATAGGATACATTAATAGTGACAAACACGTACTGGAGTATTTCAAGACTAATGGCTTAATGTAACCCGTATCCATGATATAGCATATATTAATTGTGACAAACACTTACTGGAGTTTTTCACGTCCAAAGGGTTAGGGGAACCCGTGTCACTTATATAGCATATATGAATAGTGACAAACACTTACTGGAGTATTTCAGTGACAAACACTTACAGGAGTATTTCATGCCCGAAGGTTAGGGTCAACCGTACCTCTGATATAGCATATATTAATAGTGACAAAGACTTACTGTAGTATTTCAAGACTAAAGGCTTAGTGTAACCAGTATCCCGGATATAGCATATATTAATAGTGACAAACACTCCAGTATTTCATGTCCTAAGGGTAAGGGTAACCGCATCTTGGATACTGCATATATTCATAGCGACAAACACTTACAGGGGTTTGGCACGCCCCAAGGGTTACGGTAACGCGTGTCACGGATATAGCATATATTAATAGTGACAAACACTTACTGGAGTATTACATATCCGAAGGGTTAGGGTAACCTGTGTATAGGATACAGCATATATTAATAGCGACGAACATTTACTGCAGTTTTTCATGACCGAAGGGATAGGGTAACCCGTATCATGGATATAGCATATATGAATATAGACAAACAGTGACAAACACTACCAGGAGTATTTCATGCCCGAAGGGTTAGGGTAACCAGTATCCCCAATATAGCACATATTAATAATGACAAACACTTACCTGAGTATTTCAGGCCCGAAGGGGTAGGGTAACCCGTATGCCGGATATTGCATATATTAATACTGACAAACACCTACTTGAGTATTTCATGCCCGAAGGGATAGCGTAACCCGTGTCACAGATATAGCATATATGAATTGTGACAAACACTTACTGGAATATTTCAGTGACAAACACTAACTTGAGTATTTCAGGTTCGAAGGGTTTGGGTAACCCGTTTCCCGCATTCACCATATATTAATAGTGACAAGGACTTACTGGAGTTTTTCAAGACTAAAGGCTTAGTGTAACCCGTATCTCGGATATAGCATATATGAATAGTGACAAACACTTACAGAAGTATTTCATGGTCGAAGGGTTAGGGTAACCCGTATCCCGTATATAGCATATATTAATAGTGACAAACACTTACTGGACTATTTCATGTTCGAAGGGTTAGAGTAACCCGTATCCCGGATATTGCATATATTGATAGTGACAAACACTTACTGGAGTATTTCATGCCCGAAGAGTTAGGGTAACCCGTAACCTGGATATAACATATATTAATAATGACAAATGCGTACAGGAGTACTTCATGCCCGAAGGGTTAGAGTAACCCGTATCCTGGATGTAGCATATATTAATAGTGACAAACACTTACAGGAGTATGTCATGCCCGAAGGGTTAGTGTAACCAGTATCCCGGATGTTGAATATATTGATAGTGACAAACACTTACTGGAGTATTTCATGCCCGAAGAGTTAGGGTGACCCGTATCCCGGGTGTAGCATATATTGATAATGACAAACACCTACAGGGGTATTTCATGCCCGAAGGGTTAGGGTAACCAGTATCCCGAATATAGCACGTATTAATAATGACAAACAATTATTGGAGTATTTCATGCCCGAAGGTTTAGGCTAACCCGTATCCCGGATATAGCATATATCAATAGTGACAAACACTTACTGGACTATTTCATGTTCGAAGGGTTAGAGTAACCCGTATCCCGGATATTGCATATATTGATAGTGACAAACACTTACTTGAGTTTTTCATGCCCTAAGGGTTATGGTAACCCGTACCCCGGATATATCATTTATTAATAGTGACAAACACTTACTGGAGTATTTCATGCCCGAAGGTTTATGGTAACCCGTATCCCGGATATATCATTTATTAATAAAGACAAACACTTACTGGAGTATTTCATGGTCGAAGGGTTATGGTAACCCGTATCCCGGATATATCATTTATTAATACTGACAAACACTTACTTGAGTATTTCATGCCAGAAGGGATAGCGTAACCCATGTCACAGATATAGCATATATGAATTGTGACAAACACTTCCTGGACTATTTCAGTGACAAACACTTACTTGAGTATTTCAGGTTCGAAGGGTTTGGGTAACCCATATCCCGCATTCACCATATATTAATAGTGACAAGGACTTACTGGAGTATTTCCTGCCCGAAGAGTTAGGGTAACCCGTATCCCGGATGTAGCATATATTAATAATGACAAATGCGTACAGGAGTACTTCATGCCCGAAGTGTTAGGGGAACCCGTATCCTGGATGTAGCATATATTAATAGTGACAAACACTTACAGGAGTATGTCATGCCCGAAGGGTTAGTGTAACCAGTATCCCGGATATTGAATATATTGCTAGTGACAAACACTTACTGGAGTATTTCATGCCCGAAGAGTTAGGGTAACCAGTATCCCGGGTGTAGCATATATTGATAATGACAAACACTTACAGGGGTATTTCATGCCCGAAGGGTTAGGGTAACCAGTATCCCGGATATAACCCATATTATTAATGACAAACAAATATTGGAGTATTTCATGCCCGAAGGTTTTGGCTAACCAGATCCCGGATATACCATATATCAATAGTGACTAACACTTACTGGAGTATTTCATGGTCGAAGGGTTAGGGTAACCCGTATCCCGGATATTGCATATATTGATAGTGACAAACACTTACTTGAGTATTTCATGCCCGAAGGGTTTTGGTAACCCGTATCCCCGATATATGATTGATTAATAGTGACAAACACTTAATGTAGTATTTCATGCCCGAAGGGATAGGGTAACCCGTATCCTGGATATAGCACATATTAATAATGACAAACAGTTACAGGAGTATTTCATATCCGAAGGGCTAGGGTAACCCTGGTATAGGGACAGCATATATTAATAGCGACAAACATTTACTGCAGATTTTTATTACCTAAGGGTTAGGCTAATCCGTATCATGGATACAGTATATATGATGGTGACAAACACTAACAAGAGTATTTCATGCTCGAAGGGTTAGGGTAACCAGTATCCCGGATATAGCACAAATTAATAATGACAAATACTTACCTGAGTATTTCATGCCCGAAGAGTTAGGGTAACCCGTATGTCGGATATTGCATATTAATACTGACAAATACTGGAGTTTGTCATGCCCGAAGGGTTAGGGTAACCCGTATCGAGGATATACCATAAATTATTAGTGACAAACACTCACTCCAAAATTTCATGTCCGAAGGGTAACCCGTATTCCGGATAAAGCATATATTAATAGCGACAAACACTCGAGCTTTTCACGCGCCAAGGGTTACGGTTACCCGTGTCACGGATATAGCATATTTTAATAGTGACAAATACAACTGGAGCATTTCATGCCCGAATGGTTAGGGTAACCCGTATCATGGATATAGCATATCTGAATAGTGACAAACACTAACAAGAGTATTTCAGGCCAAAAGGGTTAGGGTAACTCGTATGCCGGATATTGCATATATTGATAGTGACTTATCCCGCATTCACCATATATTAATAGTGACAAACACTTACTGGAGTGTTTCATGCCCGAAGGGATAGAGTAACCCGTGTCACGGATATAGCATGTATGAATTGTGACAAATACTTACTTGAATATTTCAGTGTCAAACACTTACTGGAGTATTTCATGATCGAAGGGTTAGGGTAACCCGTATCCTGGATATAGCACATATTAATAATGTCAAACAGTTATAGGAGTATTTCATATTAGAAGGGTAAGGGTAACCCGTGTATAGGATACAGCATATATTAATAGCGACGAACATTTACTGCAGTTTTTCATGACCGAAGGGTTAGGGTAAACCGTATCATGGATATAGCATATATGAATAGTGACTAATCCCGCATTCACCATGTATTTATAGTGACAAACACTTACTGGAGTATTTCATGCCCGAAGGGTTAGGGTAACCCTTATCCTGGATATAGCATATATGAATAGTGACAAACACTTACAGCAGTATGTCATGCCCGAAGGGTTAGGGTAACCCTATCCCGCATATAGCATATATTAATAGTGACAAACACTAACTGGAGTATTTCATGCCCGAATGGTTAGGGTAAACCGTATCCCGGATATAGCAGAAATTAATAGTGACAAACACTTACTGGACCATTTCATGCCCGAAGGGTTAGGGTAACCCGTAACCTGGATATAGCATATATTAAAAATAACAAACACGTACTGGAGTATTTCATTCCCGAAGGGTTAGGGTAACCTGTATCCCTGATATATCATATATTAATAGTGACAAACACTTACTGGAACATTTCATGCCCGAAGGGTTAGGGTAACCCGTATCCCGGATTTAGCATATATTAATAGTGTCAAACATTTCTTGGAGTATTTCATGCCCTAAGCGTTGGGGTAACCCGTGTAACGGATATAGCATATATTATTAATGATAAATAACTAATGGATTATTTCATGCAGAAAGGGTTAGGGTAACCCGTATCCCGGATATACCATATATTAATAGTGACAAACACTTACTCGTGTATTCATGCACAAAGGGTTAGGGTAACCCGTGTCCCGGATAAAGCATATATTATTATTGACAAATAACTGATGGAGTATTTCATGCAGAAAGGGTTAGGGTAACCCGTATCCAGTAATACCATATATTAATAGTGACAAACACTTACTGGTGTATTTCATGCTCGAAAGGTCGTGTAACCCGAATCCAGATATACCATATATTAATAGTGGCAAACACTTCCTTTAGTATTACATGCCCGAAGGGATCGGCTATTCCGTATCCCGGATATACGTATATCAAATGTGACAAACACTTATTGGAGTATTTCATGTCCGAAGGGTTAGGGTAACCCGTATCCCGGATATAGCAGATATTAATAGTGACAAACACTTACTGGAATCTTTCATGCCCGAAGGGTTAGGGTAACCCGTATCCCCGATATAGGATACATTAATAGTGACAAACACGTACTGGAGTATTTCAAGACAAATGGCTTAATGTAACCCGTATCCATGATATAGCATATATTAATTGTGACAAACACTTACTGGAGTTTTTCACGTCCAAAGGGTTAGGGGAACCCGTGTCACTTATATAGCATATATTAATAGTGACAAACACTTACTGGAGTATTTCAGTGACAAACACTTACAGGAGTATTTCATGCCCGAAGGTTACGGTCAACTGTACCTCTGATATAGCATATATTAATAGTGACAAAGACTTACTGTAGTATTTCAAGACTAAAGGCTTAGTGTAACCAGTATCCCGGATATAGCATATATTAATAGTGACAAACACTCCAGTATTTCATGTCCTAAGGGTAAGGGTAACCCGCATCTTGGATACTGCATATATTCAGAGCGACAAACACTTACAGGAGTTTGGCACGCCCCAAGGGTTACGGTAACGCGTGTCAGGGATATAGCATATATTAATTGTGACAAACACTTACTGGAGTATTACATATCCGAAGGGTTAGGGTAACCTGTGTATAGGATACAGCATATATTAATAGCGACGAACATTTACTGCAGTTTTTCATGACCGAAGGGATAGGGTAACCCGTATCATGGATATAGCATATATGAATATAGACAAACAGTGACAAACACTACCAGGAGTATTTCATGCCCGAAGGGTTAGGGTAACCAGTATCCCCAATATAGCACATATTAATAATGACAAACACTTACCTGAGTATTTCAGGCCCGAAGGGGTAGGGTAACCCGTATGCCGGATATTGCATATATTATTACTGACAAACACCTACTTGAGTATTTCATGCCCGAAGGGATAGCGTAACCCGTGTCACAGATATAGCATATATGAATTGTGACAAACACTTACTGGAATATTTCAGTGACAAACACTTACTTGAGTATTTCAGGTTCGAAGGGTTTGGGTAACCCGTTTCCCGCATTCACCATATATTAATAGTGACAAGGACTTACTGGAGTATTTCAAGACTAAAGGCTTAGTGTAACCCGTATCTCGGATATAGCATATATGAATAGTGACAAACACTTACAGAAGTATTTCATGGTCGAAGGGTTACGGTAACTCGTATCCCGTATATAGCATATATTAATAGTGACAAACACTAACTGGAGTATGTCATGCCCGAAGGGTTAGGGTAACCCGCATCCCGGATATAGCAGAAATTAATAGTGACAAACACTTACTGGAGCATTTCATCCCCGAAGGGTTAGGGTAACCCGTAACCTGGATATAACATATATTAATAATGACAAATGCGTACAGGAGTACTTCATGCCCGAAGGGTTAGGGTAACCCGTATCCTGGATGTAGCATATATTAATAGTGACAAACACTTACAGGAGTATGTCATGCCCGAAGGGTTAGTGTAACCAGTATCCCGGATGTTGAATATATTGATAGTGACAAACACTTACTGGAGTATTTCATGCCCGAAGAGTTAGGGTGACCCGTATCCCGGGTGTAGCATATATTGATAATGACAAACACCTACAGGGGTATTTCATGCCCGAAGGGTTAGGGTAACCAGTATCCCGAATATAGCACGTATTAATAATGACAAACAATTATTGTAGTATTTCATGCCCGAAGGTTTAGGCTAACCCGTATCCCGGATATAGCATATATCAATAGTGACAAACACTTACTGGACTATTTCATGTTCGAAGGGTTAGAGTAACCCGTATCCCGGATATTGCATATATTGATAGTGACAAACACTTACTTGAGTTTTTCATGCCCTAAGGGTTATTGTAACCCGTATCCCGGATATATCATTTATTAATAGTGACAAACACTTACTGGACTATTTCATGCCCGAAGGGTTAGGGTAACCCGTATCCCGGATATAGCACACATTAATAATGACAAAATGTTACAGGAGTATTTCATATCCGAAGGGTTAGGGTAACCCTGGTATAGGGTACAGCATATATAAATGGAGACAAACATTTGCTGCAGACTTTTATTACCTAAGGGTAAGGCTATTCCGTATGCCGGATATTGCATATTAATACTAACAAATACTTACTGGAGTATGTCATGCCCGAAGGGTTAGGGTAACCCGTATCGAGGATATACCATAAATTATTAGTGACAAACACTTACTCCAGAATTTCATGTCTGAAGGGTAACCCGTATCCCGGATACAGCATATATTAATAGCGAATAACACTCGAGCTTTTCACGCGCCAAGGGTTACGGTTACCCGTGTCACGGATATAGCATATTTTGATAGTGACAAATACTAACTGGAGCATTTCATGCCCGAAGGGTTAGGGTAACCCGTATCATGGATATAGCATATATGAATAGTGACAAACACTAACAGGAGTATTTCATGCCCGAAGGGTTAAGGCAACCAGTATCCCGGATATAGCACATATTAATAATGACAAACACTTACCTGAGTATTTCAGGCCAAAAGGGTTAGGGTAACTCATCTGCCGGATATCGCATATATTAATAGTGACTAATCCCGCAATCACCATATATTTATAGTGGCAAACACTTACTGGGGTGTTTCATGCCCGAAGGGATAGAGTAACCCGTGTCACGGATATAGCATGTATGAATTGTGACAAAAACTTACTTGAATATTTCAGGGACAAACACTTACTTGAGTCTTTCAGGTTCGAAGTGTTTGGGTAATCCGTATCAGGCATTCCCCATATATTAGTAGTGACAAAGACTTACTGGAGTATTTCAAGACTAAAGGCTTAGTGTAACCCGTATCCAGGATATAGCATATATCAATAGTGACAAACACTTACTGGAGTATTTCATGATCGAAGGGTTAGGGTAACCCGTATCCTGGATATAGCACATATGAATAATGACAAACAGTTATAGGAGTATTTCATATTAGAAGGGTAAGGGTAACCCGTGTATAGGATACAGCATATATTAATAGCGACGAACATTTAATGCAGTTATTCATGACCGAAGGGTTAGGGTAACCCGTATCATGCATATTGCATATATGAATAGTGACTAATCCCGCATTCACCATATATTAATAGTGACAAACACTTACTGGAGTATTTCATGCCCGAAGAATTAGGGTAACCCTTATCCTGGATTTAGCATATATGAATAGTGACAAACACTTACAGCAGTATGTCATGCCCGAAGGGTTAGGGTAACCCGTATCCCGGAATTACCATATAATCATAGTGACAATCACTGAGTAAACACTTACTGGTGTATTTAATGCTCGGAGGAGTAGGGTCACCCGTATCCCGGATATAGCATATATTAAAAGTGACAAACACTTCCTATATTATTTCATGCCCGCAGGGATCAGGTAACCCGTATCCCGGAAATACGTATATTAATAGTGACAAAGATTTACTGAAGTATCTCATGTCCGATGGCTTAGGGTAACCCGTATCCGTGATATAACATATATTAATAGTGACCAACACTTACATGAGTATTTCATGCCCGAAGGGTTAGGCTATCCCATATCCCTGATATAGCATATATTAATAGTGACATACACCTACTGCTGTATTCCATGGCCGAAGGGTTAAGGTAACCCGTATCCCGATAAGCATATATATTAAAAGTGACAAACACTTACTCGTGTATTCATGCACAAAGGTTTAGGGTAACCCGTGTCCCGGATATAGCATATATCATTAAGGATAAATAACTAATGGAGTATTTCATGTCCTAAGGGTAAGGGCAACCCGCATCTTGGATACTGCATATATTCAGAGCGACAAACACTTACAGGAGTTTGGCACGCCCCAAGGGTTACGGTAACGCGTGTCACGGATATAGCATATATTAATAGTGACAAACACTTACTGGAGTATTACATATCCGAAGGGTTAGGGTAACCTGTGTATAGGATACAGCATATATTAATAGGGACGAACATTTACTGCAGTTTTTAATGACCGAAGGGATAGGGTAACCCGTATCATGGATATAGCATATATGAATATAGACAAACAGTGACAAACACTACCAGGAGTATTTCATGCCCGAAGGGTTAGGGTAACCAGTATCCCCGATATAGCACATATTAATAATGACAAACACTTACCTGAGTATTTCAGGCCCGAAGGGTTAGGGTAACCCGTATGCCGGATATTGCATATATTAATACTGACAAACACCTACTTGCGTATTTCATGCCCGAAGGGATAGCGTAACCCGTGTCACAGATATAGCATATATGAATTGTGACAAACACTTACTGGAATATTTCAGTGACAAACACTTACTTGAGTATTTCAGGTTCGAAGGGCTTGGGTAACCCGTTTCCTGCATTCACCATATATTAATAGTGACAAGGACTTACTGGAGTATTTCAAGACTAAAGGCTTAGTGTAACCCGTATCCCGGATATAGCATATATGAATAGTGACAAACACTTACAGAAGTATTTCATGGTCGAAGGGTTAGGGTAACCCGTATCCCGGATATAGCATATATTATTAGTGACAAACACTAACTGGAGTATGTCATGCCCGAAGGGTTAGGGTAACCCGTATCCCGGATATAGCAGAAATTAATAGTGACAAACACTTTCTGGAGCATTTCATCCCCGAAGGGTTAGGGTAACCCGTAACCTGGATATAACATATATTAATAATGACAAATGCGTACAGGAGTACTTCATGCCCGAAGGGTTAGGGTAACCCGTATCCTGGATGTAGCATATATTAATAGTGACAAACACTTACAGGAGTATGTCATGCCCGAAGGGTTAGTGTAACCAGTATCCCGGATGTTGAATATATTGATAGTGACAAACAATTACTGGAGTATTTCATGCCCGAAGAGTAAGGGTGACCCGTATCCCGGGTGTAGCATATATTGATAATGACAAACACCAACAGGGGTATTTCATGCCCGAAGGGTTAGGGTAACCAGTATCCCGAATATAGCACATATTAATAATGACAAACAATTATTGGAGTATTTCATGCCCGAAGGTTGAGGCTAACCCGTATCCCGGATATAGCATATATCAATAGTGACAAACACTTACTGGAGTATTTCATGGTCGAAGGGTTAGAGTAACCCGTATCCCGGATATTGCATATATTGATAGTGACAAACACTTACTTGAGTATTTCATGCCCTAAGGGTTATGGTAACCCGTATCCCGGATATATCATTTATTAATAGTGACAAACACTTACTGGAATATTTCAATGACAAACACTTACTTGAGTATTTCAGGTTCGAAGGGTTTGGGTAACCCATATCCCGCATTCACCGTATATTAATAGTGACAAGGATTTACTGGAGTATTTCAAGACTAAAGGCTTTGTGTAACCCGTATCCCGGATATAGCATATATGAATAGTGACAAACACTTACTGGGGTATTTTATGCACGAAGGGGTATGGTAACCCTTAACGCAGGTGTCATATGACACAGTTAATGCTTCATTGGAAATTCTGGAAGATATTTGCATTTAATGTCATCCGCAGGCGTAGTAAGCAATTTTAGAAGGTGTGGTTCCTGAAATACGATGTTACATTCAACTGATATATCTGGGGTGTATCTAACAAGTGTGAGGAATGAAAAGAAATAACCTGAAGCCATGACACAATATAGCTAATATATATATATATATATATATATATATATATATATATTTATTTATTTATTTATTTATATTTGTAATCATTCAGGTATACATTTGTGTATGTGTGACTTTATCCATGTGTGTGATTAAATATGTTAGTATGTCGGACTGTGGTTTCTTTTTATTTTTCTGTTCTCTGTCCCTATCTTTTTTTTTTATTTAATGTATGTCAATATGCATTTATGTATATTTGTGTACTTTTCTCTGTGTGTGGTGCGAAGGTGCAACCAACAAGATACGTCAATAAAGACTGTGAGACTCTCACTTGACAGGAACAAAAATATAATTTTATACGCTTATAAATTATGTAAAATTATACTTTTGTTGTTTTAATAAAAATTTAGAAATCTCGCAGAATGAAATATTTACACATTTTATCTTATTTGTAACCCTTTAAAATATAAATCTGCCCTAATTTTTTTTTGCACCATTTGACATAAGAGGTTATCATTATATTTAATAAGATTTAATTTAATAAATAATGTAAAATGTGCTCATCAACTGGGAAAGCGCTTAGTGAGCGCAGACCTCCGCAAAGACAACTCATAATCCTCACATGGCATTGTCAGAAATGCAAAATATCTCAACTCACAATTTTATCAATTGTTCCTTTTATCACTTCGAGCTTTCCTTAAATTTTCATCAAAATCCGTTGGTTATACTTTTTTGGGTAATTTTTGCAAACAGACGAAGAAACAAATTCCAGCAGAATCATAAGCCCTGTCCCTTGGCCGAGGTAATATGTAAAGGATAGTTCCAATTGTGAAGTGCTTGTATATTTTGAAGTCTGAGCCAATGATTACAGATAAGTGCTCAGTGCTCCTGTATTCCAAGGTTTACTCCTGAATTAATCAATCCATTTGTTCAGTTAAGTATAGTTTGTCCGAATATAAAAAAATCGTTTCCAAAATCAGTTAGACAATTGTAGCTAGCCAGTTAATTGATCAATTTTAAGTAATATTTCATACAGAAGGTCAAATTTCCAAATAATTAGTGCAATCATTGAGTTTAAAGGAGATATATATTTATATATATATATATATATATATATATATATATTGAAGAGTTTAACCATGGTTTGTAACGAGTGGTATCAGATATTTTATTATTTAAAGCACGTTTGAACGTTACTTGAATCTCACAGACTGCAGTCATGTGACCGTTTTAGCTGTGCAATCATTTATTTTGCATTTCTTAATAAGAATGAATGATACACCCCCTTTACGCCTTTAACTTTGCCTGAATGCAACCAAACTGGTCCCCTCAGTTCTCCAGAAATGTTGTGTACGGTTGAAAAATGTTTCTGGACTTTGTTCATTTTGCGTCAAATATCCTACTAGAGTTCGAGTATCTTAATAATTAGTGCATGCATTACCTTCAAATTTTCTTTAAAATTTGATCCTGGATAACTTCAACGTTGATGAGAAACTGAGGGTCACCCAATTATCTTTATCCCTGTTACCCAACATTTTATGTTTATTTTGAGACAAAAAAAATAACAGTCCTGTGAACAGTTATGTCCAGTTATAAATTCGTATCATATTAAGAATAAATTAACGCATATGGTTATATTTTGAGACCAAAAAATAACAGTCCTATCAACAGTAATGTTCAAATATAAATTCGTAACATATTAAGAATAAATTATAACACACCTTTAACTTTAGTAGCGCGTTGTATTTTATACACCTTTGCGAAGTTCATATATGAATGGCCCATTCTGAGTAATAAAATGTCAATAGCTCAATATTAAAGTACTGAATGCGTTTTAGTTATTGTCAAAGAGGCATGGGATAGTCCCAGCTGTGCATTTATGTATTTTGCGCTAGATCAAAGAATCTTGATTTGTTGGTCACGGCGCTCAGCTGAAATTGATTTTGAGAATACTTGTATAAGAATCTAGCGTATGGAAATGAAACAATAGTTATTTCTTCGTATATCACTATTTTAGAATGTACACAATACACACATTTGGTGTTGTTTGTGTTGTTTTATGGACTTCATGAAAGATGCAGGAGCCTCTCATGATCACATGTTTGTATATACATCAGTATAAGTATAAGTGACTGTAATATGCATGTTCATTATAAAAAAAAGGAAGATAAAGCCAGTTTATCAAAGTATAATAAATGCATTTTATATTTTCAATATTTTAATATTTCTATTTTCACGGTTTGTAAAATGTAAGTGCAAAAGCAACTGTATTTAAGCATAATAGATTGTACTGCATTTGTATAATTTTCAATTTTCAAAACAGAATAAGAAAATTTGATACACACTGTACTTTGTAATTAATGTAAATTTTGGTCTGGCTCCATTAAATTATACAATAAGGCAAAAAATGATGATATGCCTTAATTAAATTAAAGGAAACCTTTGATTAATGATTAAAAAATATTTCTATAAACAGGCTAAACCTTAGATCAGTGTATATATACTTATGTCAACGGTGACGGGATCCTGTCATGCGACCAACAGAGGCGCTATATTGAATTTAAAATCAAATAATGGTCCAGTGTAGCAAAATGTCATGATTTACGAAGATTATTTTATGTAACACATGTTGATGCCAAAGTTGGGTCAAATGCATTTGCATTTGCATTAACATTTTGCACATTAACATTTGTATTTAAATGCAAGGATCTTGAAAAGCCCGCATTTGCTTTTGCATTCATTTCCAACGCTAATGTAGTGAATTTACATTTACATTTTGAAAAAAAATGCTTTGCATTTGCATTTTCATTTGAGGTTTGAGTCAAATGTCATACACAGATTCTTTTAAATGAAGAAAAGCAGCGGTGGTTTTTAATTTTCTGCCAAAGGCCCAGTTGAGCATCTGAATGCACATGTGAATATTCAGTATATCACCTAAAAGTACTTCTCGAAAATTATATACTCTCCTGTAATAGGTGAAAAAAATTAATACACATTTATGTACATGTATACAAATCTCGTTTGATGTCAACTGAACAAAATCTGCCATTGAGTTTGGGATATACCAATTGCCACATGTATCATTTACTTACAGGATTCTTCCATGCCCAAAATATATCATGATTTTCCATGTCACGGACATAAAATACAGTATCAGTGACCCGCACTTACATCAATATCCCATGCCCGAACTGGTAGTGACTCCCTTGTCACGGACATAACATTTGCCACCTGTGACAATCACTTTTAGGAGCGTCCCGATGCGTTAAAATTACATATATCACGGACAAAACATATCCCAAATACGTCAAGCACGTTCTGCAGGAATCCATGCCCAAAGGGTTATGGTTACCCATATCACGGACATGCCATATACTATTTGCAACAGTCTTTTACAGGAGCATTGCATGCAAGAAGGGCAAGGGTTCTCCCTATCACGGACGTTTCATATAGTACCTGTGACAAGCACTTATATGAGTATTCCTTGCCTGAAGGTTTAGAGATACCCATGTCATGTACATTCCATATACCACCTCTATCATACACTTGCATTATTATCCGATGCCAGAAGTGTTACTGATTCCCATATCACGGACATAACATTTACCGCCTGTGTCAATCACTTTTAGTATTATCATATGCCCATATCAAGGACATACCATATCCCAACCCTGCACGTTCTGCAGGAAAACATACCTTAATGGTTATTGTTGCCCATATCACGGACATACCATTTACCACATGTAACAATCATTTACAGGAAAATTCCGAGCAAAAAGGGTTAGGGTTATCCCTCTCCCGGACATTCCATATACCACCTGGGAGAAGAACTAACTTGAATAATCCATGGCCGAAGGGTAGGGGTAAACCATATCACGGGCATTCCATATGCCACCTGTAACAATCACTTACAGGAGCATTCCATGTAAGAAAGGTTAGTGTTATCCCTATCACGGACATCAGGTACAACCTCGGACAGGCATTACCAGGAGTATTCCATGCCCGTTAGGTTAAGTTTTCCTATATCAAGTACATATCATATACCACCTTGGACAAGTATTAATGAGATAAGCTGAACATGAGATCATTTTAGATAGTAAAGAAAAGAGTATCAAATATTGTACAATTTATTCTGCGTGCTGTCAACTCGTATGTTGTCTAGGACAGTGGGTATCTAACTTGTTTTCTGGACACTCCTTTGGTATTTAGCGTTGACTGTGTGATAGAAGTGTGTACCTGTATCTGTTTACCAGGGTCAAATCTTAAGGATTTTTGTTTCCTTTGGAGGAATTTAGTGTTAACCAAGCTTTAGCAATAAGCCCTTACCGTTGTACAATCATTGGACATCATGAACATTAATATTTTTAACTATAAAGAAATATGCAGATTTTACTAAGAGATATAAGTCAAGAAATTTATTTTACATAAGATCTATTTTCTTCTTAAATTCTTAAATTTCACTTCTTTCAAAAGAATAGGCAATCTTACTATACTGGACTGATGCTCATTATTTTTAATAAATCATCTTTAAAACTATCCTTCTTTTGCAGACAAACTTAACTGAGGTTAGCATTGCACCAATGTTGTCCGCATAAACTTTATGTTGCATTCAGGTTTATAATTTATTTGAAAATTTATAATTCAGAAGGGCCATGTTGCCGATTTTACAGGCCCACCAGGACAACGTATTTTTGGCTCAAGTCGGCCACATTACAGTATAATATAACAATAAATACCGTTAACTCCAGGGAGCCAGGAGAAAACTAAAAACTTCTCAAAATATTTCTTGAAATAACAGTAATTTCCATTTGGTCAAATCCATCATACCTTCATCTGGATCACTTTCAAAATACCTCATGTGTTGAAATTGTGCCATAATAAGATGATTATAAATGAATTAACGTCAGATGTTTATGGTCAGAGATTGTTTACATGAAAAAACTGATGCTTTCAATCTACTGTCTGCTTCATCGGACATTCATATTTTTTTTATATAGAGAAGCAAATTCAAATCTGCGTATATTTTTGCACCAGGAGTGAGTCGTCCAAGCGTAAAAACACCATTCATTGTATTGTCTTCACATTGAAAATATATGCATTGATTACATAATAAAATAAGTTTATGACAGAAAAAGAAATGTACACCAAGGCGGCTGTTTCTTAACGAACTAAAGAATCATGCAAAACAAAAAAAAGGAAAAACATACACGCGGATGTCATGTTGGCCCTTAAACATAAAACCTTTAGTCTGTGTTTATGCAAGTTAGTACACTCGCTGTAAGTCAGTACAATTGCTGTAATAAGTATCTATTATGGTGTTGCCTTAAAATTGCATTTCCAGTATGTTAATTTTTATTTGAAAGTTTTAAACATTTTTAAATAGTACACATTGTCTTTATTCCTGCTCATTTTTTTCAGTGGTGTTTTATTAATATGTCATTCATTTGTAATTAGAATTTTTCCATTTCAGTACCTGTTCATATGGTACCTTTTCAATAAATACTCACTTGTTGAACGAGAAAGTGATTAGTGAAGAAATCTTATTCAGAAAAACAATTCTGTTCAAGTCGAACATATGGTTTCTTCATATTTTATTAAAAGATGCCCTCTTCAATTAATTTATATAAAGTCAATCTTTTTAACAGGATAAAAAAATATGCCGTAAACGTATCATAAACAACAGGCTGTAATTAACATAATTTGTATTTAACACATTCACTGCCATGCCTATGTTCATCCCCAGTGCCAGGACCATACGCAAGGACCCCTGCAACCCCGAGAGCTGTAGTGGTATCAAGACTAGGTGCTAATTACCTGATAAGAAGGTGTGATTTACGATAACACTGGGGCAATAAATCTCGGGGAAGGTGTGAAGTTGGGCACTGAGCCAAATGCCAAAGAGCAATCAGAGCATGGCTCCGGCAATCCTGGTCACATAGCATTTACGTTGACAACAGCATAAAGCTATCCACTGATTCAAATAAAGATCTATATTTATTCTAAACGATGAACTAAATGAAAAGGTGCATGTTGGCGCGAATGCTGAACTGAGATGAGGGAAATGACCGATGGGCACTGACATATTAGCCTCTAATCAAAACAATTGTATACCGGTACTGTATTTCGTCACGCACGATTTGTTCATTTTTATACTATCACTATAAACATATTGGAGGTAGAATGGCGCAGTGGGTTGAACACGTAGTTCACAACCGGAACGTGGCATTCCGCACGAATTCGAATGTGCACAGTGTTGTTTTTTTTTCAAATTTGTAGTTTTATTTCTCAAACAAACATCTTTTACATTTCCAAAACGAACAAACTGATTCTACCAAGCAATATATTTATAACAATATACTTTTTTATATTACACATATGTAATCTTCAAACATAGTCATACTCATTGACTGTATATCTCTTTATATACGACTTGCTTGACTCAACTGACCTTGTCATTGTAACAGTCACACTAAGCCAGGAGTTATAGGAAAATTATAACTGAGAATGTAACCTGATATGAACAGATTTGAATCACTATTTTAAATTTTAGGATATAATACTAGGGATAGGGCTTGTCTAAAAGTTATTAGTCGGGTCTGCCTATGGTGAAGGGTGGTGTATTGTGCCTGGCAATCAGGCATTACATAGGCCTGTTGCAACCAGTATTGTAAAAACGTTCACTATTGTAATAATTATTACAATAGTGGTTGGCAAGGGCCACTTTTAGCCAACCACTATTATAAGATTTTTTAAAAATAAGTTTAAGTAATCATTACAGCATTTTTTGTACTTTATTTAATTGAATTTCTAAAACGCGGTATACCGATTGTTTCGACCAATGACATCTAGGATTTAGTATGTTTGTCAAATTGCTGTTCCATGAGCTGTTTAAGAAAATGGGCGAAATTAGGGGGAGGTTTCGTCACGGGCGAGTTGATGCAAGGAGAGCGTCAAGGCGAGATTTTGGTGGCAAGGGGGAGTGTATAGGCAAAGTTTAGAGCGAAATAAAGCTTTCTTTGGACCATCCCCAACACCCAAGCTTAAAGCAGGATGCATTATTTAACAAAGAAAGGATATTAGAACCACAAATGATATTTTAAGCGAACAACAAAGCAAAATGTAGAAGGTATAAAGGAAAGGTCGTATGAATAATATAACACATCAAGTAAAAGCAGGAATGTCTGAGCTTTTATTCAGTTAGAATTGGATTCAGCTTGCCGAAAGACCTAGGAATAGATAAAAGAAATTATTGAAATTGGACAAAAGAATCATGTTTTGTTACTAAAAGCCTGCTCTCAAAGCGGTAAATGGTGAAAAATGCCCGCCATCATGAAATTTTTGTTGGCTAACTTTTCTATGAAAAAGAACGGCCCTAGAGAAAACACATATCAAATTTGGTGCTTGTATCACCAACTGAAGTATTCTGCACATATCTGCCGGCAATTACCGCAGTTGCTGTATTAATCCAGCAATTTAGCAACTTTCGTCTTCTTTCTACAGCCGTACTAAAAACCACTCAACCTGCTCCAATACTCATAATAAATGTCAAACATGGTAGTGATGAAATGTTGTGAAATTTGAAAATAATGCATTCAAACAACTACTGCTCTAGCTTTATCTGGTTTACTTCAAATACATTAATTTTCTCTGTAAATAAAAATAAATATCCTAAAATCCTAAAAAGTACTCACTTAAAAATCCACATGTATATGACTTCAAACATGACGCATACATCCAGTTGATACATATATATATATATATATATATATTAACATATATATATATATAAATATATATATATATATAAACATATAAATATATATATATATATATATATATATATATATATATATATATATATATATATATATATATATATACCAGAAAACTCCATAATCGACCGGAGGTCTGTTGAATCTCCTGATGAACATCTATATATCTAAACTTTAACACAAAAGCCAAAGAGACTGCGCGTTTAAAAACACTCACCAGCCTACGCGAGCTCCTCGGACGTAGTTTACTATGTATAATGAAAATGTATGCTAACTAATACATTAATCAAGTGAGGCTACCTCAATGTTCACGTCTTTGACTGTCCATTATAAGACCATTGCTACACTGAGCCCCGGTAAACTCCGGGTTAGTGTTAGGGTCACTCATACTACGGACATACCATATACAACCTGTAACGAGCATCTACAGGAAAATTCCATACCCGAAAGGTTAGGTTTCAGCCTATCACGTACATACCATATACCAATGAACGAAATCTTAGGGTTACCTATATCACGGACGTGCTATTTGCCATCTGTGACAAACACGGGATAATTCCATGCCCGTAGCTCTAGGGTCACCCATAACCCATAAGTATAAGACATATTACGAAAATGAAAAAGACTAGCGTTAGGGTTACCCGTGTCACGGATTTACTATTTGCCAAGTGTGTCTATAACTTACCGAAATGTTTCATGCCCGATTTAGTAGGGGCCCAATATCTCGGACATACCATACACGTCCTCTGGAAGCACGTACTGGAGTATTCCATGCATAATGGATAAGGTTTACCTCTATCACCTACATGCCATATACCCATCCTCGAAGTGGTAGGACTCTCATTTCACGGACATACCATATATTACCCGTGACAATCACTTCCAGAAGTATTCCATGCCCGACGGGTCATGGACATAAAATATCCAAATTCTGTCAAGCACTGTAAAGCACGTCCTGCAGGAATCCATACCTCAAGAATAAGGGTTATCCATATCATGGACATACAATATACCACCTATAACAATCACTTTCAGGAGTATTCCATGCCCGGAGGTTTAGGGTTGCACGCACATAACATATACCACGTCCAACAATCGGGTGTATCCTATGCGCGATAGGTTAAGTTTACCAGTATCACGTACATATCATATACCAGTTGGACAAGCATTTACAGGAATATTTCTTGTAAGAACGGTTAGGGTCACCCTTATCACGGACATACAATAAAAGTGATAACTTTAGGCGTACTTCATTGACAAGCTATTTCCTTTGATTACTTGACATTGTTTATATTAAGAAAAATCGGAATACATTTGCACTTCTCCATTGTATTATTATTATTAGTATTATTATTTATTGCACATTACTTGTAGGCGATGGAGTCCATTCTTCCATTAAATCTGCATGGCTCCAGCGTGGATTACAAAGACATGGTAATATGTAGGGGATACATGAAGGTTATCTCACTTCATTTTAATCGAGGGAGACCATTCAAATTTAATTGATGTAAGTCTTGTATTCAACCATATTTCATCACGAACCTTGGGTTTCTTTTATGTTGATTGAATACTAACCTGTGACGTTTTCTTCTATTTATGCAAGGTATATTTTATAAATAAAAGTTTAGTCAAAGGTCTCGCCCATTATCCTTTTCGTCTGCAGAATGATCTAAACAGAAATTATTCATCGGCGGAATCAAGTAATTTGAAAACATTTCATCTTGCATCATGATGACAATGTACCGTTGTACCATTATGACACTTTTTAAACATGTAAACACTAACAACATTGGACGGTATGATTAATTATAGCAAAATATCAATTCGTTTACTCTAAATATCTACAGTTTTCTGTATACGGAACTTTACGAACGTGTCATAATTGTCAAATTTATATAATCAAAATATTGCTTCATTGCAATGGGTGGCGCAAGCCACCTGCTGTCTTGATAAGGTGACCATTTACTTGCGTTCTTTTAATTACGACTTTTAACAAATTCGCTCTCCATATAACTTTCATCAGTAAGAAATATTATCGACGGACGGAATTGACATTTCATATTATGAACTTTATTCACAGGCATTAACTACGTTTGATAAAGCTTCAGCGTAAATCTTTGCCGTGTAATCGGGTACTGTTCTCGCAAAAGTACCATCGACGAAATGTTGTGAAGACCAATTGATTGACACATTCTGAAATTTTCAAATTAGTTTAAGTCTTATAAACCGTATGTGCATCCATTCATTTGATAACACCATTAAACAAGAGTGACTGTGATATTCCGCATGCAGACACTATTCGTTTTATTCTTATCAGTAAAACTAGTTGACTACACAGCATTGTACAAAGGACTGTTCTCTAATCAGTACAACAAAGGTTCCGGTGCAGACAGTTCCTATTGGAACCTTTTCATGTTACAAGTGTGACTGAACTGTTTAATAACGTCTACTTTTAATAACCGGCATCCGCGAGTACACCAAATATTGAATCGATGGACACTTTTTCGAAATAGATATGAAATGACCTTGGAAGGGAAAGCTTTGCATACTGTGATTTTGATTGCACACTGTGATTCACAGCGTTATCTGCTTCAACTGGCTGCGTATGTCTATGGTTGTAAGCTTCCTTGCTTTTTTTTTTGGTAATTGGTTTACTGCCGGGAAGTGTTTATAAACAAAATCCTATAATGATCATGACTGGTTAGAAGGCGATGCCTTCAACTGTTAATATCGGCACGTGGATATACATATTGTTGACGTAGCCCTCCCTGTACTGAAGACACTTTCATGATCCTCTGGGTCAGGTCTTGAATAAACGTGCATGCCGTATCAATCAGTTTTTTTTTTTTTGTCATTTGATTGCTGAGACTGAAATTAGAGTGGAATATGAGACTAATATGAGACCAAAGTAAAGGGCGATCTTGTTCAATTTCCATCACCGAATTATCATAATATTCACTCACTATTCTTATTTTGTATAACAGTTTTGTATAACAGTTTCATACAATTAATACCTAGTGATAATACGTTCCTCTGGTGATACCATATACACTAAAAATACCGAAATGTATTAATCAGCCAAAGCATGCGTAATCTATACACTCCGCATGTACTGAATGAAGACCATGTGATATTTTTAATTCCACTTTATACATTCGTATAGCCATGTATTTTGTTTAAGGGACCGTGTGTAATTGGCTGAGAGTAAGTTAATTAACGCACTAGTTATGTCATATGTTGATCCAGTGAGAACATTTTGGTGTTTATATTATTTATATTAATTAAGACCCATATGATATCTTCTGCTTAAAATTTCGTGTTTTTGTGCAAAATGTATATCTCGGGATATTTTATTTTGTGGTAAAATAATGAAAGTATGGGTCATTTGTGGTTTATTTATATCAATTATATACAAAATTAAGACGATGATACATACACCTAAAGCACCTCAAGCAAGACTGAGATGGTTATCAGTTTATCACAAGGGCACCGCAGGCAATCGGTCAATGATGGACAAATAACCTTGGCGGGCCCGGAGCGTACCAAGCTGTGACGGACAAGCACTCGGCCATTCACCAGATCTCAAGTTTCCTCACCAAGAACACGTAAACCCTTACTTGATCAAAGAAGCAAAGAGGAGACTGTTCTCAAGGGTTTTACTGTTGTCATTCAAGCAAGTATTCATCTGTAGAGTCCTTACACCGCGAAAGGGGAGGTAAGACTATAGGTTCATTTGGTTTTTAACATAATAGCTATTTTTAGATTAAAAAATAGAGATCGATTAAAATGGCCAACTAGACGGAAATTGTAATCTTCTGACAAGAAGCGGGACAGAATTAGCACACTTGCTCTGTGATGCTTATTTACGGCACATTTATATACAACCACAGTCGGCAAAAATCGGAAGAGTTATTGCTGGTCTCATTATATTGGTAAATTTTACGTGTGTAGTGCTCATTTTTGGGAACGTGCTGATTTACATGCATTTAACAAAAGAAACAAACATTTTACACAAACAATGTGAAAAATGACGCTTCTTTCTTCAGCAAAACTAACATGCGAAATTTATTTCTCACTGATCGGGTGGTAAAAGTGTCTACACCTTCGTTCGCAACCGTACCGAGTAATATTACCTCCTGTTTAATAGAGAAAGTCTATAATAAACAGTCTTACTGTTTACAGCTTATATACAGCTTTCTTTAAAGCTCTTTTCCCTCTGACAAAATACAACAAACTGTATAGGGAGTGTAGAGTCTTCCATTGATGTATCATCTGAAAAAGAAAAAAATACAAGAGTTGCTTCGAGCTTTGAAACAACACTGCCTGGAATTTGTAGCTGTTATTATATGAATGCAAACACGTGTGTATTGAGAAGACAATTTATGCTGGATTCAGATATACATGAACCTTGGATTTGAAAAAGTAATATGTTTGTCACTTAAATTAGCGTTCTAGTTTATTCACTGACATATCAATTAAGTGTTACCGCCTCAAACGGAAACACTGCACGCTTGTAACGTTACATTTTTGGACCAATCTTGACTTTTCCACAGGGCAATGCTGATATCTTAAACGTCATTTAAACTGTAAAGATGTACCCTCCAATTTTAAATAGAAGCTTCATATAATTTGGGTTGAATGAATACATTCTCCCGGATTTTAGGATATGCTCTGGAGACTTATTAGTTACAAATCCCTTCCGATTGATTCATCAGGGCTACGCATATATTTTATTTAGACCTAAACAGAAATGATCGTGGGTTCAGCACATATTAAAACTCCATTTCCGATGAAATAGAGATTTTGTATCATTTTATTGTAAAAGATTATATTGGTGATGTCTTTTGATGCCCTGTAATGACACCGTTCAGATTTTTCCGAACAAACGTACAGGGCCCTTAAAATTTGTCTTGTTTAACACATTCACCCGGAAGCCCATGTTCACCCCCAGTGCCAGAGACATACACAGGGACCCCAGCATCCCCGACAGCTGCAGTGGTATCAAACTAGGTGATAATTGCCTGATACGAGTTGTGACACAGGGACAATAAAACTCCGGGGAGGTGTGAAGTTTGGCACTGAGTTGGTCACACAGCATTGCGTAGACCACAACATGAAGCTAACCATGGATTCAAATAAACTTATACGGATCTATATTTATTTGTACATCATGAACTAATTAATGAGATGCATGCATAATAATAATAACAATAATAATAATAATCAATGTTATGCAGGAATAACATCAGGCACTCGAGATTAATACAATTTCTTATTACAACAATAAAGAATACCTGTCGAAGAAGTGAAGAATGGCGACATAGTTAGAACAGTTAGTTCGTAAAGATGATGGATCTGATTGCATAGAATCGAACCCAAACGCTTCCTTTTATTTATTTATTTTTTTTTACAAACTTGCATTTTATACTTTCATCAGGAACAAAGCAATTCTACCAATAAATGTTATTATAAAAATGATTTTATACAACCCATATGTATTAACTAAGACATGAGACTTCGCAAGTGACTTCGTCATTGTAACAAACACACGATCGAAGCCTGGAGTTACAGTTATACGAACATTGTAACTAAGAATGTAACCTAATTATTTGACCAGTTCTTGGTGAAGTGGATACTAATGTATATGCCTATACAAATAAATAAGTAAAGTGAAATAAGCCAAAGAATTATTGGCAGCCGCATTCTGATTACCCTGTCGATCGGCGGGTCACGCATATAACCTATGTGTCAGCTCGAGATAGCGAGGCATGAGGTCGTTAGGGTTTATTTCCCAATTGATTGTTGCGCAATCAACAACAAAAGTCGCGTGGCCACATGCGTGGGTTAGATGCCAGATTGCCGATTCCCGTTATGCTGAATCCCAGAATACCGAGTCCAGTTTGCCGATTTCGAGAATGCCGAATCTAAACTTTTTAATAGGAAATCATCCGTTAATTTGATATACAATGGCGTTTTTGGGCATCGGAGTATCCATGGACTAAAACCGAACTAAATTCGTATAAACAAGCGATTTCGAAGGCTTCAGCTGACTGATGAATTACAAATAATTGAAATTAAAGCTGCGAGACCAATTTAGAAATGAACTACTACTCACCTGCAGGGATAATTTTTTATAAATGTAAGAAAATTCTGGGTGAAAATTGCTGATGAATTAATGGCGTTTGTGCACGTGCTTGTGCTTGAAGCTATACATTCATATATATATATATATATATATATATATATATATATATATATATATATGTGTGTGTGTGTGTTTGTGTGTTTCTATATTAATATACTTTATTTATATTTAAATTTAGATATTTCGCTTCTAAAACCCATATTCATGAACATATGTGAAAGATGAAAGCTGCTATCAGAAAAATATATATTACTTGCTTTATTATAAAAAAATCATATATATATATATTTTATATATATTTACATATAATATATATATATATATATATATATATATATATATATATATATATGAAGTCTTTCTAACGTAATATATAATAAATTGTATTCATTCTATCTAGGTAAAGTAACTGGAATGGTAAGCGGATGGAAAACAAACTGTCAAACTGTCTCTTTCAAGTACAGGCTTTGGGTATCTATCATTTTGTAACTGTTGTTAATATATATATATATATATATATATATATATATATATATATTTCGCAGCTATTTGTCTGCGCTGGTCTTCCGATGACGCCTATTTTTATTTATATATACCTCAGGCTTACCCTGCAATGCATAGGAAATGACCGGAAGCCCTGTCGTAGTTGTTATATTTTAATTCGTGCGGCTGATAAGCCCGGCTACTGACCAGGAATTATATGGTCCTTTAATCGCTATGTTTTATGTAACTAATACAAGTTATCCCAGGGGTATAGTGAGGTGTGTTGATGGCGAGGCTCACCAGTATGCCCAGTTAATGATATACAGGTCCTTCAGCCATGAAAAAGCCATTCTTAACAGTTGTGGATATATTTATTTATTTGGTCTACATTTATCTAGGAATTTCCAAATAAATGTAAAATTGTCATACCTTTTCCTTTGAATGCCATTTTCAGGAACTGAGCCAAACGCTCATCCGTGATGTACTGTGGGTATTTTTGTTGTGCCTTTTCCCATGTGCCTGTGTTAGTCAACCTCACAAAGGCCCGTTGTACCACTGCAAGTTTCTCCATTTTCTGAGCCTCGGTGGCCGCCTGGTTAAGGAGAAAAAAAAACATTTTTCACGCCACGTAGAAGCTGAGATCGATTTTCCTCAACAAGTCCCTGGAAACTTTGGAAAACCTTCAGTTTAAAAAAGATAAATTGTTAGGAAAAAGCGTTTAATTTTAATGATCTCATAATAGTGGAACATAAATATATATACATAAATAAATATTTAAAAAAGATAAATTGTTAGGGAAAAGCGTTTTATTTTAATGATCTCATAATAGTGGAACATATATATACATTAATATATATATACTAGTATTTGCCATATATATATATATATATATATATATATATATATCCCATTGCCAATGGGATATATATATATATATATATATATATATATATATATAAACCAATGTTGTAATAACGGTCTATTTTGTAATAATTATTTACTCCGGGAACAGTGGTAAGGGGTTATGTGATCGACGGTGTGTGTCTGTATGTGTGTGTTCATGTGTGTGTGTCCGGTCCATATCTCCTAAACAAGTTCAGAAGCGGATAGAGCAACCCACCCCTTCCCCCTTTTCATCCAATACATTTTAAAGGGTTTAAAAAAATATGCTGCCTGGACACCCCTTTTACGGGCGTGGTGACCTTTTAAGGTGTCTCCTTTGTCCTCTTGTGTTGGACCCCACCCCACCCCCTTTGTTTTTATTAAAATCTTTGAACCCCCTCTGAAGTTAATTACTATGATTACCTGATAGCAGGTATCTTTTTTAGATTCTTTTTTATGTATGTGTAAATATACTTTGGTGGAATTAATTTCATCCATGAAAGTACTTTCAAACTTAGGCGGCATTGCCGTTGGAGGTTCATCTGTATCGACGTTAAACCCGGCTAATTCAAACCTAAGCCTTCTGGCTTGCCGGGCCATGTCACCAAAAATTCTTGGGCAACGATTCGGTCTGTGTATTGTGGATGTTGGCGAGTCGGCGTCCTTGACTGGTTGTTAGCTCAGCATATAGGTCCACGTGGAACATCCTGTGGCATTCGCTAAGCTCTCTTCCCTTTTGCAGTTCCAATATAATGTATAGAAACAAAGAAGGCAGGTTGATTTTAATAGAAACTATATTAAACGAATAGCCTTTTTTTCTTTTTGACGGGATATGTTAAAATAGTCAAGTATACATTTTAAAATAATAATTGATCCTTAACACTTGAAGTAATTACCATGGAACAGGATTTTATGATAAACAACATATAAAACATTTTGTATCTCATGTAAATCAATAAACAGCAAACATTTAAGTGATGACAAAGTTTCTTTAAGACCGATGATTACATCCTAAATATGATCGTGTTAATATTATACACCTGGGCAGCTGTGCGGGCTTGCTTTCCGCCCAAAGTGAATAGGCTTTATTGCGAAATGCTGCAGCTGTCTAAGTCCTTGACTGACGGCAAATTCTCGGGGTCTATCAGGCAAACCATCACTGTCGTCACTCCAGTCATACTTTGAACTAGCTGGCGTTTGATGGACTCCACACATGATCGGCAGACAGATCGAACCAACATTTTCAATGGCGGTCGTCTAAGTTGATTGATACTACAGGTGTATCGGCTTTTGCAAATAAAACACACCGATGAAGGCATGGCGATTCCCTTGAAATTCAACCATAGCAATTTATATATAATAAAAAAATAATTATCTAATAATGATTTTGAAAATACATTTTTTTTTCATTTTGATAATACATATATTTTGATAAAACAATAAAACATCAGTAAAACAAGAATGAAAGAAAACGTTACGTTGCAGATATGTAATGAAATATAATGTTGAAATATCAATATTAAATATATATATATTACCGAGGTATTTCTCCTTCAGTTCACCTACGTATGGTGTAGGAACTGGGTGGTTCTCCTCGTTTTCCTGTTCCAGCCCAGCTTTTTTTCCCCTCTCAGATTCATATGATGGACGAATTTTCAATTAATCAGGAACCTTTAGCACAATGAGTACCCCAACGCCTTCCCTCGAAGCCCTATTCTTCACAATAAAAGACACTTAAAATTAACAGAAGTATATTCTATTAAACGGCAGTATAACTTATATCAGAGCATTTACATAATTCGGATTTTGTATAGAAAAATAGCATTTAACATGGGCATATATATATATATATATATATATATAAGTCGAATTCCGCCTGACGACCACCCCTCTTTCACGACTTTCCTGATCGGATGAGCAAATAGACACGCACCGACCAACTAGGCTCTGCATGCGTTAATTATTGCACTTTTGATGTTCCTGTGGTGGGTGTTAGCGCTCACTGGTTGGTATATCAAATCCTATTGTTTATGGAGATTGTAGTTTAGAGAAAAGTACAATTATGATAAGCCTTGTGGAGGCTTGTTTATCCCTGTAATTTATTTCAATGACTATTTTTGACTTGGCTTCTGGGAAACGCCAATTAAGTAACGCAATGCATGGAGAATCTCTCCTTGAACGAACTGTCCACGACGGACTATTTCTTAAAGTGTGCAGCACATGTCATTATGTGCAGTGTGGAATTGAGCTGCTTTTCAACACTTGATCTTATCAATTTATTCCCGTGAACTTGGATTTTTAATATATATATATATATTTCTAAACCGGTTTCTATATAAAGGTAAGTGCTTAAAGTGTATCGTATTATTGATATCATTTTCATTATAACATATAAAAGAATAACAGTGAGCTAATAAGAAAGAAAAGCAATACATTTGTCGCGGAGGTCAGAAGCTCTTTGAATTGCCCGTTGCTTGTTGTGCCTCGAAACCTGTTACCGAATTCGTCTTCACACTCTGTGTTGTACTTCGACCGTTGAAGGTTCATGCCTTCATTGCTTCCTTGAAAGTCAGCTGTAATGTTTTTGCCGACATATTATTTTTATTATTAATTCTTCACATATTTAGGAATAGCCACTTAAAGCAAGAGGTTAACATTTTCATATGTGTATCTCTAATTATATACTCGCTTCAAACAGAAATATATTTAACTGTAATACATGAAAACAGGCTACTGAAACCTAGTGAGAAACTTCCCAGTATGACCATTTGAGAGACGCATAAATACATAAAATTAAATTTATGGCAACAGCTGGCTGTCCAATCAAAGGTGGTATCTTCCGAGCAAACAAAAAAAATCAAAACCTTTAATAGCCTTAAATATATATGTTTCCTTGATGTGTAACGATTTGAGTATTAATTGTTATATGGAGAGTGTGACACTTGCCTGATAGTTATTTGCAATAAAATGCCTTTGACAGCAGCAACTTAAAGATCGACGGCCATATTGTTGTTTAATAAAAAAAAATGCCTACTGAAGTGTTGTAAAAATTAATTATTACGGCTATTTAGAGAGGTATAATAATGATTCCTAATTTTCATTGCTATGCAGTGTATGCAAAATTTAAAAGAAATAATTATCTTCTTGTCATTATTACATGAAGTAGACTGTGATTGTTAAACACTGACGATACATATTCATTTTTTTTCATCTGAGGAAATAGACATATATCATTTCGGTGCATGGGGACTGCCCTTCAGAGACTAGTCTAGATATAGCCTCTCTCTAGCATCCGGAGCTACAAGCATGCTATGGTTGCAAATGTATCACCGAAAACATAAAACCCTAATTACACATGCAAAATATAATGCATTTTCAAATTTCTTATTGCTTTGGCTCATTAGAAACCTGTCCACAGTACATGGTATCCTGTTTGGCTGTCACGGTGAAAGTACTTGTCATCGACATTCCTATTGTTGCCGCAGAATATGCTATAGCAATAATTCATTGTATGCAATTAAATGTTTAGCCATGATTTAAAAAACACTAAACAGTGTACCTAAATTAAAGCATTCCTTCATAAATATTTCGAAAGGCTTCTACAGACAAAACTCCCTTTATATCGGTGGGTGTTGGCCTCAGGACCTCTGGGCTGTTTGCTGATATCAATCATGTCTATGTTGAATTCCCTGCTTGTAGTGCCCTCACAACCATTGCATCGATATTCACTATTGTACAAATGTTAACCTTTACCTAACGCATGGCGCATTGACTTAACTTAACAAAATGACTGCCATACCTTGAAAAGCAAATGTGGAGCTGAGTAGACTCGTTAAAATAAATGATTACTAAAGCATTGCACAGTGCGTAAGATATCAGATATAAGCTTATCCATCTGAATAGAACTTGGCTGTCAGGTGTGTTCTATCTTCAGCGATACCAATTATTAATTTCTTTTATTTATATATGGTTGGCCTATTGCTCTGTAAAAAAGGTAATGTTTGGGCACAGGTACCAATGACGAAATGTTGTCCTGGTCGATTGATTGAAAATATCCAGAAATATCACAATCAGTAACACTGAAGGATTCCTCTGCACTAGCTTACCTCCTAAATCTTATTCAGACAGGAATCATAGATGGACACAGATGTATGTCCTGCATAAAAAATGCCCGCATTGTAATGAGGACTCCACTTCTATCAGTACAACAAAGGTTATGAGGCAGACAATTCCAACTGGAACCTTATCATGATACTTGTGTTATCTGAACTGTTGACTTCCGTCGACCTCCCAATACAGATACTGTACAATTGAACAGGAACCAGATAAATACTTCAGGGGAGTTAGTTACATGCCGCTTAAACGTTGGTACTTAGATAGTTTTCAGCTTCAAACTGGCTGTATAAGCCTATAGTTATTAATCAAGTGTCACTTTTTTGTGTGTTCGAGAAATCCGACGTGATTTAAAATCTTCCCGTAATCATTATGCCACATCATATGGATAACTAACTTTATGTTCATGGAACAGTTTGACTGGTTGAATTCGTACTGTGAAGAAGAGGACATAAACCCCAATTCTAAAACAACCGTCACGCAGGACACAGTGTATCTGAAATAACTGATACGCACAAGAGTTATCCGAACCCTTATGATGCGCTTATAATAAACATGCATGATGCGAACTGTATCCGAATACTTATGGTAGCCCTAAGAGAATTCCTTTAATATGCAGGGTACACTAAGGCTAATAGCAATTCTAAGAACTCATTTATAATAGTGAGAAACAGAGTGGGAAGCAAAGATGACGGAATTTATTTAACAATGATACACCTTCAATATAGTACATATAAAAAGGTTACCGGGATGGGCGGGTAACGTGACAGCTGGTCATTTCTTGGTAGAATATGACTGAATATATATGAATAAACATGCCTCAAGGTATCTTTCAAACTTCATGAAGGAGATAATATATTGAGTTTGTAAAAATATTTGTTATTATTGAGGGAGGCGTTGGTTTCTCTGTGTATTTAATCCCTTAATTCAATTTATATCGGGAACCCGGAAACAATATTTGCACGGAAAAATGAACAAAGGTGTTACTTTCGTATTACAATAGCTCTTTACCGTTCATTGATATTGAACCATGAAGAAGAAAACGCAGGCACGTCTATGGAATGCCGAGTTTGCTTTTTTATGTATAATTGTTTTATTATCATGTAAACAAAAAATATATAAATGATGAATAGTTTTGGTGTATTATTTTACAAATATATTCACATTTTTGTCCAAACACTGCATTGATTGTGTAATCTCTTGTTCACTGGGGTGGTACATAAAGGACGTTTGTCTCTGTGGTGTTGAAATAAAAATGTCATCAAAGACTGAGTTATGAAATTATGCTTTGTATAGTATTGGGAGAGTGTTTTAGTGTCTTTAACGGTAGGTCCTAAGGTTAGAAAATAAGGAAACTCTTTGCTTCAAAAGGCGGTCCTTCAAAATCCAATTTTATCAGACAGGTAAATAAAAGTAGAAGCACGAAGGGAATTTCATGAGGAAATTCAGCCTTGGTGTCTTATTCTATTGCCTTATTTATGTTTTTCACAGGCCTTATTTATGTTTTTCAAGTAACCACACTGTGTGTGCTGTTAACGATTTCCTAGGTATAAAAGAGTTCTCCAATAAAAGGAAATGGCTATTTTTTTTTAAAAATCAGAATGATATTACGAAATATGAGAAACGTTTTACCTTACGTAGAAATTAGAATATCTTATTAAGCTATCTTTGGCCACTGTGGTTCTACCTTGACAGTCAAACTTTTGATAATAACTATTACATCCAGATGGAAATTTAGTGATTGTTATCAGCATTTCTCACAAACCCATAAGATGACTTGTTTCTGAAACCATGCTGAGAAACTGAGAGTAACCTTGGCTGTTAAAATGGTTAAATATGTTGTGGCATATGATATGTTGCCTTACAACTGATGCATATAAGTGTAATCGGCCTATCATTTTCTCGTGCATGGTGGGACATACCTCCAGAATTCAGCCTTTTTCAATTATGTATTTGAAACAGCTGAGTATCATCAGAATGAAAACTTGGTGGGGGGAGGGGGGGGGGGGGGTATCGGAGTGGGATTGATGAAATAGATAAAACCAGTACAATAGAAATAATAAATATGAAGACATAAAATGAGAACTTTAATACATAATGGAAGTTGACCTGTGTGACATTTGGCGGCAACCACAAGGCTTACAGTTAGCATGGATCCCGATCATAAGAAATAAATATTGAAGTATAAATGAGAGCAATATTGACCTTGGTTCTGGAATTTAAAATCCCAATAATTAAAGATAAAACATTTAAGGAACTTATTTAGAGAACGATATTTGAAATGGCGACATATAATAAATTGCATAACCACTTAAGTTCTTAGAAATTAGTAGAATGAGTTTTTGCAGGGAATTTTGATATACGACAAGAAATGATAAAAAGACAAACCCCAGGAAAATTAATTCGTAAACTACAAAAGTATGATCTAATAATCATGACGTTTTGTCATCTGAACAATTCCTGAAATCAGAATTAGAATGGAATCAAGAGGAAAAAGCGAAATGAGCATTATTTCATTTTGAACACTGAGACAAATTTCCCAATTTGGAAAAAAAGGAATTTTAATAAGAGAAAAATCAATAATCAAATTGAAATTATCAGACGGCAACTACTCAACAGATTCGTCAGAAACACTACATTTTAAATATTATGAAAAGATTAGAGTGAAAGCACACTGACAGGTTGCACTGGAATTTTAAAAACGTTTTTGACCTGTGCTGTCATTTATAATACATTCTTTTTCAACTGGTTCACTTTCATCTTCTCAGAACCAAGAAATTATTACATTCATTCCAAAAGCATTGAACAGTATTTAAAACTTAAAGATGTAGGCGACACCAATACTTTTTTTATAAACTTATAAGTAACTGTATAACTGCGAATATAAAACCATCACTAGAGAAAAAAATTTAAAAAAAAAACGGTCGGGACAGGCACTTAGGCGAAAATGTATAAATGTGTTAAAATGCGATCTATGATGCAACACAATTTAAAAAATAATGCGTACTTCTGATCACCGTTTTGCAGAACAAAAATTTAATATTCCGATAAATATACTATTTATACACATATCTCACAAGGCCTCATATCTGTTCATTATACAGGTAAAGATTTGTCCAGATATGTACTAGTTAATACACAGATGCAAGGCATCATATTTGAGAATTGCTGGACATAAATAAGCCAATACACTGCTATCATGGAACAAATGTTAGGCCCAGTTGAAATCGTTTTAACACCAGCTTGAGATATTGAAGTATTGCCCTCAACTAGACGAAACAAAGTGTCTCATAGAAATGAATTAACGGTAATAGAGACCAATTGTCTGAATGTACTAATTAATTGCAGATCAAAAATATTAAAGAAATTTATAAATATATTTATAAATTCCTATGATCCTGGTCCCAAACGAATGTAAAGACGAAATTTTTCTTCAGTGTCCGTGGGATGAGGGACTGCTGATTGTTTGCATATCAAATCAAAACAATTATATAAAAATGCAATAATTCTACGACCTCCGTTGGGGATTTTTGTTGATTTTCCCTTGCCACGACTCTTATGACAACTCTAAGATCCTGATTAAAGAAGCTCAAACTCACGCGATCCCACATGGAGAAATTACCTGACTCATGTGCCTATGTGTCAGGCGAGAACCATGCAGACCTCCGAAAGAACGCATCAAAATAAAGCGGGATCGTAATTTATCGCAAAACTGGCTCCCGCTAAAAGTGCGAAAATGAAAACCTCGCCAACAGAACCTCTTCCACAGTATTATTAGGGCCCACTTGAAAAGTGATGCCCTATAATTATTGCCTGAATATTTTCACTACCAGTAGATTTTTTTATAAATTAATATTAATATATTTTTTACAAAAAGAATTATGTAACTAAAAGTTATAAGTGTGAAGTTATGTTGTTATCATGAAATGGCTCATGAAACATCATGCAAGAAATAAACCTTTATCAGTTATGCATAAAGAATTCTTATCGCTAAGCTTTGGTTTGTGTTTTCAATAAAATCTGATTTATAAAAGTGTCGGTTACATCAATACGTTCAAAATATTTAACCCAAGGTTCAAAGATCTCTGTTCCTGACCGTTACATAATTTTTTTCTTTCGCCTTTTATAAATTAATCGTTGCATCCGTTTTCTCCTCCATCGTCATAATTTAAAATACTCCCCGTACACCCGAAGAAAAATTGACTTCTTGTGAAAAAAAAGAAAAGGCTTATCAAACCAACGTGCAAGATACAAGGGTCTTCTGTGAAATGAAAAGGATAATGGGAATTAGCCTTGATTAAAACGATTGTTATTAAAGATTAATTCTGAACTACGCCGTTTATCTGAAATTAATAAACCATCTATCACCACATATCCGTCGTTATTCTACATCTGCAGAAATCAATTATCTTGCTGGATCTATTGTCTCGAATATTTGTGTGTTTGTGAGAGAAAGAGAGATTTACATGAAACATCGTCGTTTAACCTTACCAATTATTAATTTTGCTAAAGATGCAAATATACTTGTTTTCCCTAATTCGTAAGTCATTGAGAGCTATCGGTGCTAGTTAATTAGCTTCATACATAATACGCTGGTATTTTGAATACCGGAGACAGACTAAGGGTCAATTCATTATGTTTCAAACGTTAATTTACTGGACTTATTACGTGCTTGGTTGGCATAGTCTGGTAATCATGTAGAGAGTAGTAATGGTTTTGAATAGATCAGCTTCTGTTTATAATATGTAAGCTTATTTTCTCTGACGACATTGGTTCATTCCCAGGGAAGGTTATGAGAGTGGTTGTAGCTGCGTTTTGTCACGTAGCCAATCTGAATGTAATTTCAATATTTTCAATAATATGACTTGGCTAGTAGCTGTCGCCTATACAAAGCTTGACCAAGAGCTGCTACAGGTAATATACTCACTGAAATGAGAACCATCCAAAAAGTGCAGTATTTGATGACAATTAAAGCATTATTTAATCTTGGCTATTCTCAACCATGCCTTTCCAAACAGAAATGCGTCAAAAGAAGGATACTATATTTACACAGGAAAACAGGAAGTGCTATTGGACCAAGAAAGGATTGATTTTAATACCAGTTATATTCAACAGGACAAATTAATGAAACAATGATTGTAATAAGGAAATATAGTAACCAGTTAAGCTCTATACTGAGGGTGCAATATAGTGTCTTTACAGTGCAATTAAGAAAATTGTAACAGGCTCACTTATATTACATCAGAGTTTGAAGAATGTTTCTTGTCACATGTTTGTAGCGGTAGCAGTCCGTTGTCACGGATTCCGCCACTCCGAGGACACAAGATTTTTTCTGGTGTCTTGTACTTCATGTTTTGCGTTTTTGGTAAAATCACGCAGAGCCAAATAACATATGTAACTTCAGTAACATGTTGCTGTACATTCAGGTAGATATTTGTTTGCTATTGTTCATTGTTCATTTGGCAAGATTTCCTCTGATGTTCTCAAGGTTTATTTTTCTTGAAGCAGAGGGTGTTCAGCTCGAACCTCTCACTTCAAGGTTCACAGACTTTGGCCATCAAACAACATTCCTTATGCGCCAAGACACAAAAAAATTACAGTCTCACTTTGAGTTTTATGATTACTGGAGCATAAGAAAGGACTTGCGACAGGACGAAAGATGCCTTCTTGCTATGCAAAAAAATTCAAAGAAGCGAACAACAATTTTAAACCTGTAAGACTGTAGGACTGTTTGAGTCTATTTACCTTGGCCTGTATTCCACATTTGCAGCTATACGTTGTAGTTTCGCGTGCAAAACTCTTCACAATGTTTGTTAACATACCCAAGACTGCTTCCAATGTGCAATTAAAACAATTTTTTCGAGATGTCCACGAACTTAAAGTATCTTTCATTAACTTTCACTTTGCTATATGAAGTCATATCGTTTCTCCGAATTATTTCCACACTAGTTGGCTACTATATACAATCATCATCACTCCGGCAATGCCGATGTCGAACCCTGCGTGTATTGAAAAAAAAATTCGTACATCCTATTTTTATGCCCCTCGCCTACATCTTTGCTTAGTTTTTTAATAGCATAATTAGCCTTTTTTTTAGGAAGGAAAGTCGTCTAAGTAATCTTATAGCACATGTAATCTTTTTATCATGAAACACATGAAGAAAAAGTCCATGTGCAAAGCTCAGGATAAAATAATGGGACATTCAGTCCCTACCAGCTCATAACAAAACTATTTATCTTTAAAAAAGTGGATTAATATGGATGCATCTAGTTATGTAATTAAAACATAAAAGACTTTTTTCCATCATGAAAAGAAATGTTTATCCATTGAAAAAGACTTCATTTATTTGCTTGAACTATTGCTGAAGACCAAAATATCAGAAGCTCCTTTTGAGATATGTCATGACAGATTATTCATGATGGAGGTGACACCGGAGAAGTTATGCAGGACCTTACCTTGATAATTGGTGAAGTCAGTAGAACTAGAATTACGCCTGTGGTTACAAATACTGCTGGTACTGTGCTAGTGCGTATGGTTTTGCTGCCGGAGCCTTTAGTTAGTAAACATTATAATAGTAATAATTATTATTTATTATTATTATTTTTATTATTGTTGTTGTTGTTATTATTATTTTTATTATCATGATTTGGAAGTACCTCTAAATGGGAATGCATATTCCTTATTGGCCATTCCGAATGAATATACAACATTTCAATCACATAAAATGTTGTACGTTGTGAGCAAGGAGATATCTGAATGAGATCACATTTGATGTCTATATTTAAGGAAACGCTACCATTAAGCAGGAAGAATTTTTTTTATTTTACCAAAATTAGATATGCTACGAAATAAGTGATTTGGGTCTTTAGGCCGTTAACTCTAAGACCCAGCTTTCATTAAAAATTGTAATTTTATGATTGTTTTGGTAGTGTAGCTATGCAAACCGCCTTTGAAAACCATGTGGGATTTTCTTTTTGGAAAAAGTAAGGTCCATAAATCCTACTTCTATCTGAACTGTATGCAATTAAGTTGGATATTCAGGGAGCTTAATATATTAAAGGTAAGTAATGCACTATCGACCAGGGGCACCTGAGCTCTGGGTTTTATTTAATGTATATGTTATATTGCAGGCAAAAGGACAACAACCCCTCTTACAACTACTTTCCGGATAATTATTCACCGACAATATATACATAGAAAGTACTGCTTAATGTTTATATTTAACGCAAAATAACATTCCATTCAATGAATAAGATGATAGGGGATAAATTCAATAAAAGTATAAACCAAAAGCGAAATTAAATAAGGCATTAGAGGCGAGTATACTAGGACCGCCACAAGAGAATATTTAACATTGTGCGGGATTACGAACGACGGGTAATATTGGATTTCTTGAGAGGCATTGTCTACAACTTGTCCATGTAATGAACATTTAAAGTAATGTTTTGTTTCTGTGGTTATAGTCTCACTGTTTATTGATATGTTTTTTTTAAATATATTTAACATCACTTATTTTTGCTTGTTTTCCTCATTAGTAGTATACATATATTTCGACAAACCAAGGTAAAATATATATTAGAAGTAAACCATCAAAATGTAAAAATAACGCCCATCATATTATTCTCAATTCAATTCTACTTTAAAATGGATGTTCTGTACCAGGGGGTCATTGACTGGGGATAATAATCGCGTTGTAAATAATCGGAGAGAATGACTGGGGTATTTCCCATTTGATAGTTGTCTTAGAGCCATTTGATTACATCATATATCGCAATATAGGCTCTACTCTCTTATTAATCAATTTTGTCTGATTGCTGCTACACGTCAAGTATCGAAATCAATACGGAAAAAATTATATATATTCATATCTATATATATATTTATGTGAAATGGGATTTAGGTCTAATTAACATTAAATCAAATATAACTTAAAATGCATATGATAATATATGCAATGACATATATATATATATATATATATATATATATATATATATATATATATATAAACGTTAAGCACGCTGGAGCATCGTGTTATTACTCGTAGTTTCACGCCGTTGCCGGTATCAGCACCAGGGTGATCAGATAACTGACGCTTGTTGGGGACCCAGCTATGGCCGTTACTTTCTGAAACCATCGAACCGTGTAAACTGAAAGTAACAGTCATAGCTTGGTCCTCAACAAATATCGACGAAAAGATGTTTTAAGGAAAGATATTTAATGTTAAGAAAGATTATATGCATCGGATGCATCTAACAATGCTGACTGAAAGTGCAGCATTGAATATATCACGGAACAAACCGTTAGTATGTAAGATAATGACTCATTGACGAAATTTGGTAAATCTTGTCTGAAAATTGGTCATCACTCGTTTCATTGTAATCTTTCTCCAGAAGGTGTGCAAAATATACTGAGAAAGCCATCAAAACTTTGGCAAGATATGAGGTATCGTTAGTGTCACAATAAATATAAATTTCGTCATCATATTCAAAATTGTTCGCAATGTCTCAATTTTAACTAATTCAATAAAAGAAAGGAAGAAGTAATATTTATAAAGAAAATGTAAACAGGTGGTTTATCTATTTATCTGACTTTTTAATGATTACAGAATCTGAAGCTATCTGGCCCAAATATCCATTTTATATTAATTCATAATCATGGAGATAGAAAAATACACTTACAGCAAAAAAAAAAACACTTTTTGAAGCATTCGATTGAAAAATATTGTGTGTGGTTTGCCTTATGGATATTCTACAAATACTTTCCCTTTGACCCAAATAAATCACCGATTTAACAAAAAGGAGGAAGGATATTTATATTCAGTCGGTCATCAAAACAGGTACCCAATGGTATATATGCGTAAACATTACCCGATTATATAAACATCTGAGTGCTGGCTATTAAAAATATTCTGCTTTGAAGACATGGAGAATAGAATGCAAAAAAAGCCTTAGAAACCTACAAGCAGTACATAATTTCTGAAGTGGTAGAACTTGAGTACGGCGCGTGTGACGTGAATGTAGTCATGACAGCATGAACACGTCAGGATCAGGATATCCGCCGTCAGGATCTCGTCAGAGTCAGGATATCCGCCACTCTAAACAACATTATCCGATTTATATCTGTATATAAATATATACATATATTTATGTCCTTAATCGAGCTTTTTTGTCATTTTACAGCATTGGTGCAGTCCGAATTTTCGCGCAAATCAGTATGTATAGGTATATCATTTTGCATCAGGTTAAAACATTTATAAATAACAGGTTTGCAGCGCTGCCTACCTCCCAGTTAACAACCTCGGGGTGACCCTCGGTGCGACCGACCAAGTACCGTGAACGCAGGGTGTAAACAGTTAACCGATAATAATCACGTTTGATGATGGTACTGCATCCACACACGTTGTTGGACATCTAAATAAGTTGTAGGATTGCTCAACATCAACAGCTCTGATTACCATTTAGACGCAGCTAGCTATGTTTGAACAACAAACAGAGCTCACTTCAACCGCTACTGGCTCTCAGCTCCGTCGTATTGGGAAGGGAATTCTAAAGGAATTAAAAGGCTACTTGTTTCACAGTTGTTTTGTACAAATCGCTGTAAATGGGAGGGGATTTCAGCTGATTTTCACTTGCTATGAACTCTTATGACAACTCTGACATCCTGGTTGAAGAAGCCTGAACTCTCTGATACTGCACTGAGAGGTTACCGGACCCACGTGACTGTGTGTCAGGCGAGAACCATGCAGTCTTTTGAATGAACGCATCGAAATAACGCGAGCTCTTAATTTAGCGCAAATCTAGCTGCCGATAAAACCACGAATATTAAAACCCCGCCAACGAAATCACTTCTACAGTAGTTCTTTGCTATCTTATCGCTAAGCTTTGTTTTATGTTTTTAATCAACCTTGATTCAGAAATGTGTCGGTTACATCAATACGTTCTAAATATTTAAACCAAGGTACAAACATTTCTGTTCCTGAAAGTTATAAAATCGTTCTCTTTCGCATTTTAGGGTATGGCATAATTTAAAATATCCTCCGTACTCCTGAAGAAAAATTTACTTCCTATGACATAAAGAAAAATTTCTCTTTTTTTTTTTTTGCTCTGATATAATAACTTCTTCATTAATTTTGCAATTTGAGAGGGTTGTTTATAAATCTTTATCGCGCAAATTTGTCTTACTAAGAGATCCACGCTTCTAAATTACTTGCTCCTCTGCAGGCTTATCAAACCGAGGAGCAAGTGAAATGATGTGGTTAAGGAGAATTAGCCTTCATTAAAACGATTAAAGATTTATTCTTAACTACGCCTTTCATCTGAAATTAATACAGCATCTATCACAACATTTCCGTCGTTATTCTACATCTGCAGATATCAATTATTTCGCGGAATCCATTATCTCAAAAATGTGTGTGAGAAAGAAAAAGAGATTTAAATGAAACGTCTTCGCTTAACCTTACAAATAATTAATTTTTACCAATTCGTAAGTCATGGAGAGATATCCGTGCTAGTTAATTAGCTTTATATATGTACACATGGTATTTTGAATACCGGAGACATACTAAGCGTGAGTTTATTCAGTATCAAACAATAATTTACTGGCCTTTTAAAGTGCTCGTTTGGCATAGTCTGGTGATCCTGTAGACTGTACTAATGGTACCAAATAGCTCAGCGTGTGTTTATAAATTGTGAGCTAATTATATCTGACGACCCTGGTTCATTCCGCGGGAAGGCTATGAGAGTTGTTGTAGCATAGTTTTGTCATGAGGTCACTTAAAAATGTAATTTCAATATTTTCAATAATATGACTTGGCTGGTAGCTGTCGAGGATACAAAGCTTGACCGGGAGCTGCTACAGGTACCATGCTCACTGACAAGAGACCATCCCAAAAGTGCAATATTTAAAAAAACAAATAAACCATTATTTAATCTTTACTGTTCTCAACCATGCATTTCCAAAGAGGAATGTGTCAAAGAAGGGTACTTTATTTACACAGGAAAACAGGAAGTAATATTTGGCAAATAGAGGATTAATTTTAGAACCTATTAAAAAAAAGGACAAGTTAATGAAACAATAATGGTAATAATGAAATACAATAAACAGTTACGCTATTTATTGAGGCTGCAATACAGTGTCTTTGCAATGTATTAAAGAAGATTGTAAATATACATATATATATATATATATTTATATATATATATCACCAGAATGGTATTTGTTATAAATTTATATCGATTGTGTGTATGTATTCCAGGATCGCATCCTCAGAGGCATTAATCCAATCAACCTGGTCCACACATATTCATTAACTCTTAAGCAATTAATCACATCACTATTAGATTTCATAAGCACAAAATTGTATTCCAGGGGGAATATATAATAGCTACATAACTAACTTATCTGTAAATATCACCTAAGCTAATGAAGTGAACAAGAGTGGAAGTTTCCTCTCAGTCTGTGCCCTGCTAGTATTATTAGGCAATGCCTGCAAAATTTAGATTGTTATTAGGAAAAGGATTTCAAATATCTAGTATAAATGTTACACCAATAACAGTGATGACATTCGCATAGTAAATTTCGATTGCATGCTGAAGCGTACTAAGGATGTAAATAAAGTTCTCGTTAACACCATAAAGTGTGGCTCTGGAACTATCAATATTTGTACGAAACAAATAAAAATTTACAAATATCATGAAGCTAGTAGTGATTCTCGCTCCTTAATCAACCACGTCTCCAGTAAAAATACTAACTCTGTCCTATGTGTATAGATAATGATTTTTTAAACATGTATATGGTTTGTATTCCTACATTTTCAAATTTCCTATCATTTACTACACTTTTCAGGTTATATGATATAAATTTTAAGTTTTTTTTAGTGGCATATCAATAATATAAATTTTGGTTTTCAAATGCTGATGTCTTCTTTCGATATTGTCTTCTCAGAAAGAATTTTCTGCACCAACTCCCGTCCGCCAAAGTGCCTCATTCAGTACACTTCTCTTAACCTTATATGAGTTCTGTATGGAATCATCATCAGATACTTGAACAATACTTATTGTTCATACTCATTTAATCTTTTCTTATAATATATTCCTTTATTCCTTTAATTCACTATCGCCTACGTGTTTACTGACTCCATTCACAAATAATTGGCAGTTCTTGATCAATCTTTTATCGTGGTATGGTTTTTCTTGCGGGTGATTGTATGCCTCTTTCTTCTGATCTTTCGTTGTTATTTATGTTACCAAAATTAAAATGAAAATACCACAGGTTTCCTTGTAGTGTACATCCAGGTCATGTTGGGACAGAGGGCTTATCCTTTTTCTCTACAGAGATTATATGTGAATAAACAAACCGATCAAAAGTAAAGGGGGCTTGCACATTCAACCCGTGACTGAGTATTCTGGACGAGGTTTCGCTTTGGTGACATTAGATGGTTGGCCTGAACCAGCTCTTTTTGTCGCAAATTAGCATCCCTGGGCCGATCAGCTTTAAAAAGTTCGTGCTGCAAATGCCGGGTGATAATTTAAAAACAGAGGTTGTTTTTGCAACAAAATAGTTACCTTTAAAAGATACACCCATGATTCTTTTTTTTAATATTGTGGATCTGGCTCATTTTAAATGCATTTGGATGATCACGTAAAATTGCATATATTGTTGACGACGCACCTGTAAAACAACGTAACACAGTTGCTGAACCTAAAAGCTATTCTTTGGAACTTTATCTGTTGTAATAAAGTTAGCTATAACCATACCGTCTTATAGTTTATCAATTTAATATTGGCCCATATGGAGAATATATGTATGTGTGTGTGTCTGTATATATAAAGCCGTAAGTTTAATTGTTTTAAAAAGGCAATGAGCCATGCTGAGCTATGTGCCTTTGAAAATGAAATGTGAAGAAAGATGAGTCCTTAGCTTTTACAAACGGACTATACTGTTTGCCATGATGGGCTTATTTTCTGACAAATGAGTGTATCCAAGCCCTTACACTTCATTTATCTAATATTTGTGTACATTTGATATGAGGTAGTCAACATTTTTACTCATATAACTAAACATTACTTCTTTATATATTTGTTTTGCATCTGATCATAACAGAATAAGCGCTTACACGTTCTTCACAAGTCTCGTCGGCATTTCTATGTTTGCTGTTATGCAGTAAATTAAACAATTTATTTGACGACCTGGATAAATATCAAATTTCCTTCCGAGACTCCTAGATAAAGGACTTCTTGTTGGACTTCTTGTAGCATCACAGAAGCATGTATACTAGACTTCCAAGCAATTGTATTTAATGTTAAAAGGGACTCGACTACAGGTCATCAAGTCTTGGCTTAAAGTTAAAATATATCCGCACATTAAACAGTACATATACTTTAACACCTCCGTTTCGGTAAGTAGTAGTTATGTTATATCCCTCAACAAGTTTAATAACGTACATGGCTTATTTAATATGTTTCATAATATGTATATTCACTGCCTCAAAAAGATGTTTTTTTTTATATGCCGAGTTAATTGATATAATGTTTCATTTAACCTGCCTGTCTTTGAAGTTCCTGCTGATGCATTTAAGCATTAGAGGATATACAAAGCTAAATCTCCAGGATTCTCTGGACACTACACTGCTTTATCTAAACCATGTAAGAAAGATAAACCTCACCTAAATAGGTCATTTTGTAAACACAAAAACCTAAGCAATTAGCAATCACTAGGTATAACTCAGAATTATTGCATTTCTTAATCGCCCGACCGTAATTAGCTAAATTCGTACAGGCAAAAAAAAATCATTTTTCTTGTGATATTTTTCACATATTTCCGCAATACATGACATTTCATCACATACAAAGGGCATGTAGGTAACTATATTTAGACATTGTTCAAAAGTGTAAAGATTAAAGTTAAAAGTGTTAAAATACCGAAAACAAACATGCTCTAAAAGAAAAGTAATTCCACACTAGTCAGAGCAGGTAAAACCTTTTAAAGGACAGTCCTTTTTCTGGTATTGGCTATGGATATAGAATGGTCCCAACATACAGGGCATGTGGCTGATATTGGACATAGGACTCGTGCAGAGTATCACAGAATAGTGACCAACTGCCAAAGACATGACACTAAACTACGTAAACAACGTAAGGCAGAAATGATAAATATTAGTCGTAACAAATACTTATGGTAGGAAATTCCGAAAATGAAGCACAAAATAGGTATTTCGATAAAAATTTTCTAGTGCAGATATTGCGAATCACTTCAGGAGAAAATACAGATTAAACAACATAAGCTTACAGATAATGGGTATAAACTTGATAACATTGCTGATCAGGTAATACAAATTATAGCATATGCCGACGCAAGTGTGAATTTTCTGATATTGCATATACATGTCCAAGCCGACATAAATACGTAATTATATCCGGGGGTGTTTCCTTGACAATCTGATTTATTAAATTACTTAATACTGCTATTAATAAGAAAAATGGAACCGGTCTCTGTAGCTTAGGTGAAGAGCACAGGACTCAAAGCCGGGAGGTAGTGAGTTCAAATCTCATCCGAGACGGTGATATTTTCACGGTCGTCCCCTACCAAGGGTGAATGTTCTGTAGGCTTAATAGGAAGGCTGTGCCCCACAGCCGTGTATCATTCACAAAAGAGTGTGTCTTCGGGGTTTCCTCAGTGTCATGACCCAATTTGGGGCTGATTACTCACCAAAGACCAGCAGGTGCCACCAGGATACAAAAATAATCTGAGAGGATGCCTGTGCTACCGCCTGTCACGTAGTAACAAACCGAAATGGAATTCTGCAGACACACATATTTAGATTTAGAATTAGAGATCATATAAAAGGAGGTGTTTACCTCCACCAAACAAATGAGAATAAACTTCTCGAAAGAAATATGCTTATATGAAATAGCATTCAGCTAAGGCACAGTTGGACTTAAGGAGGTTATTGCACAATACATTCTGAACGGTTCATCAGTGTCAAAGTCGTTTTGTTGATGCGTCCGTTGCTTTTGACAGAATAAATATACCTAAGTTGTCCCATTCACTTATCAAACGCAACGTTTTATCTGCTCTCATTAAATACTGCCATATATCTACCAAAGATCGGTTTTAAAAGCATTAAACGTCTAATGGTGCTGCGCCTAAAGCGTGACAGCGCTAAATGAACATGACCAGTTTATAGGCGCCAATCATGATGCAGAAGAATAAGATCAAAGAGCAGTTTAAAGTTTAATGAAGATCTGGATAGACCCGTTTAAATAAACATGTCATCCTTGGAGACTTCAATGCCCAAGGTGGCGCAGAACCCTCTAACTGGGATGGAGGCCATTGGTCACCATGGAGTAGGGAAGGGGAACACCAATGGCTCACTCTTTTATCCGCATATGTTCAGCGTCAACATATCATCACCAATGTTGTTCCAGATATATAACAACCTAGATGTATCTGCGATCTCTGCACTGGCACCATATCGGTATTATTCTTTGAGACAGAAGAAAATTTGTGATGTCCCATGCAATAAAGTGAGTCAAATGCCATTCTGATTACCGTTAGGGACGGCCCAGAGTCCCGTTCAACTTAAAACCACTGGAAGCAGAGTATGCAAGGCTGACTGAAAATGACTAATGTACCCCAAAGGTCAGAGGCCAGTTCCAACACCAAATAGAATCAACCAAATAAATTCGACAGTACCGATACCCAACGCGCGCTGGAGAGAGCCACTAGAGTGCCGTAAGTATCCACCATATTGTAGCAGACCTCCATTGGTTCATCTTGCGTTATACTGAAATAGGTTCGATGTTTATGATTCAGTTGCAAGGGACCTACAAGATCGGCTACACCGTGCCCGCCTGGGCTATGAAAAGGACAATACCATTATTTTTTTGGAAAAAGGATCCTGAATGCAAAAAAAAAACAGGCAATCGGGTGCAGCATGCAGTATCAGTGGTGGATAGACAGGGTAGTGGATTCTCAGACTTTACAACATAGGAAGGGCTTATGAAAGCGTTCTGTGGTTGATTTAAGGCAGTCTGCGGTCAAACCACTAAGAGCTGCCCAGCTATGTACTCCACAGATGGACATTCTTATACGATGAAATAAACTCTACAATGGTATGGTCTTATACGATGAATTGAACTCTACAATAATATCTTGGACTACGAATCAACACTCTCAGGAGATGCCATTTCTCACTTACCACATGGTACCATCATCTAGGAGCTGAACAACCATCAGTTGTCGTAGAAATCATAACACCATCAATCAGATGTCCAGAGGGAAAGCCGCTGGTGCAGACGGTGCAGATGTTATGTCTCTGGAGGTGAACACATTTAGTTGGAACACAGTTCATGATCATGTAGCTGTTCTCTACCATCTGAAACATAAGGAAGGAACATTTCTCCTTACCCCGAACCAATTTAGTTGTTTCATGATTCATCAACATTCAACCTTTTTAAGTATACGATACCTGAAAATCAATTAATTAAAATAATCTTTGCATTAGTCCAGATTCTATTCCAAACATGTAAATTCAAACGTGTGCAGGAAAAAATCTTGTTCAATAAATAAATGAATCCATAAATACATGCATATTCTTATTAAAATCTGTTTAGTGACATATTTATGCAAGAGATACTTGACACACACAAAGATACCAATCTATAAAATTTATAATAAAGACATTTTCCGACCAATACCTTTTTCTTGAACTAATTAAACCGATCCATAATGTCAATGGAGGGAGGAATAAAACAAGCCACGTTTCAATCGTGTATGCATGTGTGTCTATATATGCATATATATACATATGTAAATTAAGACAGAGAGAGAATGGGAGAAAGAGGCAGAGAGCACATAGGTTAACAAAACTGTGATCGATAGAAAAAAACATGGGACTACCCATAAACATAAAGACCGAGTCAGACCGCTAAAGCTAAACTTCATAAACGAAACCCAAAACATATTTTAAAAATCCTTTTGGTATCGTGTAATGAACAAAATGTGTGATTGAAGTGAAATGCATACTTTTATAACAAATTGGTGTACTGATAATAATATCTGGGTCGAACAGTCCGGCCAGCATAAACGTGATCGAGTGACAGAATACAAAGACATAGAGGAACTAGTCAGGATCATATCCGCCGTTGTCAACAACACAAACCTTCCTTCTGATTGAGTCATCATATTACATCTTCCAGACTGTGTTATTGACACATATAGAGCTGTTTGGAAAGTGTAGTCTGATGCACACAGACTGATGCGTAATCAGAATTCCCTCCATGTGCTTGACTCCAAAGTTAATGTGTTTTGATTTAATCTTTAATGGCCATAAACATGATTTTCCTATATTCGAAGGCGCAAAAAAAGGATTTAGTCTGATACGTGACATGTTTTAGCACGCTCCGGGAACCTTAATGGAAATCTAAAGGAAACCTGTGTCTATATATGTATATGTATATGTGTGTGAATATGCGGGGTCAAATTTCCAGCATACGAAATAGGTGAAAATTCATCGCTCCATCTGGGATTTACACTTGCTGAGAGATGAACTGTTACTGTGTTTGTAATTACTTGCATATAACTGGGAAACTTTTAAAGACACCTGCACCAAATCTGATTCTATGATGTTTGATTGGAAATTACATTTAATCCCAAAAAGTTTTGCCTTGTAGGCCAAACGGCTAATGAAGAGATGCGCGTTAACCGAAAGATGTATATATTTTCCAATCTGTAACAATCGAATTTGTTATTTAAAATCTCTTTACAGCTTCGGTTATTGCTTCTCAGTGGCACAGGAAAGCCTGCCTTAATGACCACCATATTATAGCGCCCCCCTCGAAATAATTCATGGTCCCTTTTTTGCTGTTTATATCATAAATGTAAACATCGGAATAGAGGGCACCTCGTTTATTTTGTTTTACGTTATATTGGCCCCGACGGTGACGGAAAATCAATTATACGACCCTAAGGACAAAAAAGTGGTAAACATTTCCAGGGTTAAGCACAAACAAATGCACAACATCAATACTTATTAAGGGCAGTAAATCTGGCAAGCCCTTTGATAAACCAATGTAGATTTATGGTTGGTTATATTTAGCCAGCTTGCTGCATAGAAACTGTTTATTGGTCGACGAGAGGACTCAGTGCTCCAAGATTTACTTTGCCATATAAGATAGAGGGATGACCATTATAATGAGAAAATTTCCTTATCTTGTATCCAGATGCCATCAAAATAATTTGCATCTTCCGGTGGGTATTTTTCCGAGCTGTGCACGTCAAGTATCAAAGTCGAAACTTTCTTTTCTGAGTGATAGACTTCATCATGGGCCATTTCCGCTGTGATCATGTAAAATAAATATAATTAATACTGCATCTGTGATCATATGATCACTTGTGGTCAATGCGTATGATATGTCGAGTGTATATATCGGACAAGCATTCATTGCACAATCTGTATAGTTGTAAGTTATTGAAGTGTCTGGATAATATGTGTCTGCATATGACTGTTGAAGTAAGTTGGAAAACATAAGCTATGTCTAAATTATATTGCACAGGTATATATCCGTCATAGCACTTACAGTTAACATCATACACCAAAACAGTATGTTGTAAGACCAAATGCTAGTCAAACCTCACTTTTGACAACAACATTATAATCGACCAATTTATACTATTCCGTTAATGGTCGCAACGCCGAAGTCTTACCTTTCTTATTATACTCCACCTTTTGTAATTCCAATGAATATTTTTTTTTATATTTTCCGTTTTTCAATAACTTTGAGCCTCCCGTCACATGTTTTTTTAATGAGCCCTTCTGGGAAAAAATATTTATTTTGAAAAGCTATTTTCTATATTTATATTTTTTCTCATAAATAATTTCCATTCCTAGCTTTGCCCAAACAGGTGCCTTTTTGTCTTTGGCCAGGCGATAGAGGTAACGCCGGGGCTCAGTTTGACTGTCTCTTCCAGGACTATTAGAAACGATTATAAACGAATATTATGATACCTTGCGGTCATTATATTCGGCACACATCAGGCTGAAATGATTGTAGTCCATTATCTTAAACGAACTACAAAAAATATGGCTCGTGTATTCCGGGGTTACAATTACTGACCGTGCTTATGTTGTTATAACTAGCATTTACACATATAACTTGAGAACTCCTGTCAACAGAACCGGTTCGATTTTTCAAATAATTCTAATTTTGAAATCAAAACAGAATGCAAAGTGTGGTATAAACATTTAATTTGAGTACAATTTCAGTGTTCTGTAGGAAGAGTATTTTTAATTCTCAAGCATAACTTTTAGATTATTTAAAATGTTTTTCTTCTTTTTGTGTTGTACCGAACGCTTTTAGAGAAGAACATTTTTCCAAATACTATTTCGAACAAAATGTTAGCGTACGGCATCAAGAAATTTCCTTTCTTTAATTCTGCAGGAAAGAAATAGACCATAATAGTGCAAATATATCTAAGGACACAGACCGACAGCCATGGCCCTGTGTCTAATTACATCGGTATTTACACCCTGGCCAACCCACCTTCCTTTTTTAACCAAGAGATTCATATGTTTGTTTAACATATTCACCTTCAAACCCAAACTTGTGCAGCCTGGGCCAAATTTCCCACCAAACAAGGAACATTACACACATTTACCTGATAAAATGATATGGTATCGTAGGCTCTCCGTCTTACCAGTCACGATATCTCCTTTTACGTTAACGAACTTTGTTCACAAACATTGGATACACTTAATTAATTTTCAGCGTATATAATGTTTTCACAAATGTACCATCCACCAAATGTTGTAGAGACCGATTGATTGAAATTTTTTTTTGGCATTTTCCAGTCATCTGATAAACAATATATGCATACATTCATCTGACATCACCACTGAATAAGAGTGTTCGTAATATATTCCACATGGTGATACTATCAATGTTGTTCTTATCAGTTAAACTAGTTATATACACAGCTGTGTCCTGTTTATCATCGACTGTCCGTCAATCAGTACAACAAGGGTTGGGCTGCAGACAATTCCAGTTGGGACCCTTACATGTTACAGGTGTTGCCTGGACTGTGTAACACCGCCTAGTTTCCATGACTGGCATCAACAATTAAAAAGAATATTGGGTAGCGCCTCGAAGTAAAATTTCTAAACTTCGACATGAAAGGCTCGTGGGAGGAAAAGCTTTACACAATGTGATTATGATCACATCACTATCAGCTTCATCTGGCTGCATATGCCTATGGTTACAAGCCTCAATGCTTTCTGTTTATGAGTTTGCTGCCTGGGATTGATGCTGCTATCACTGGCAATCGTATCCGCTATGTGAACATTATTATTTTTTTTCTGTCGTGTCGCGGATCTACACATTGTTGCTTGAAGACTTGATGAATATTTCTTTTGCAAGTTAATTTTAAAAATCTCTGATATTAACTGAAGAAAATTGACAAAAAAATTATCGAAACAATAACAAAAATAGAAAAAAATAAGTTCAAACATACCTAAGTATCATTTTACAATTTTGCTTATATTTCTGCATCGGCATTGTCAGCTACCTAAGAGCAAGCAACAGACATAAGTAGCCTTCTTCTTTATCCAGAGTTTCTTAAATCTGAGTTTATGACAGTACTTAGATGAATCACTCTTGAATATAAATCTTTATTTTTTAGTAAAATAGTCCACTGTGTCAAACGCAGAATCATTCACTAAATATGATGTTCATTCCGGATAATCTATTATCATTAGACAGTTAAATGGAAAATAGTAATGAGGTTTCACTTAAATTTAATAAAAAATATATGCTAACTGCTTAATGTTAAAAGGCCAACGAAAGACGTTCTATTCGGTTAAAAGGTACTTTTTCAACATATTTATATGTATAAGGTCGATTACATGTGTGAAGGTTTTCAGCTGAATCTCTTTTGTTTATTCGTTCGGAATATAATTAATGACGCTATTTTCATTCTATAGGAACACTTGCAAAACAGAAAATATCCTAATAACTCATTATGAGGCAAAGAATATACACTTTTTCTCTCATGAATCACGTGGGTATAGGATCTAGAAGACATCTCGTAACTTTGGAGTGTCGTCTTTTTTCAGACACAATGGTAAGGCTGCACCTTGATGATGGCATTTTCCATTATTTAACAGATATAAACAAAATCTATTATGCCAATCATAATGCGTAAAGGAAATTCCGGAGCAGCTTTTACACGTGGCGGGTGACCTTTCCTAATATTTCAGCGGTGTGACGATAATACCTGAGTTAAACGATCTGCTAGGCGTGCATAATACTATGATAACATGGTCGGATGGCTACCTACAGACACTAACAGGAACCTGTCAGAATAATATCCGCCGGTGAGAACAACAACAGCCCTGTACGAGATTGAGTTATCGCATTCACTTCCTAGTTTGTGTGAGTGATACGTAATCGTACACTTGTTTGGCTTTGCCCATCAACATGAAAGAGCCATGTAACCGTATAGACTGCACAGGTTTCAGACCGGATGTCTTAAGTTTCACCACGAGGAGCGATGCTTTTAAACAGTATTCAAAAGAGAGTAAGTAAAATCTAAAATACATCATCCGAACAATAACTGCCCTCTTGTGGAAACACGACATTTGTACAATAACATTTTAAAATGTAAAAAAGTCTTTTTAAGTAAGGACTTTTGAATCACTACATTAAGAGTCCCTATCTACCGTATTAAGTAATGTTACTATGCCGTATATTCTTCTCTGTTTCGTTGTGCAGACTGGTCTGATTGTAATGAAATCAGATCGGGTATCAGATCCTAAGGTTCTCAGGAAATACACCTCGTTGGCGTAGATCTTGATTAACTCAAAACTATTCAGATCAATATCATACCACTTTGTCTTGATGATAGGTCTCTATAGATATCTGTCAGTATTCTAAGGATAACAGGCGAACATTTTGTTTCACAAATCAAGGTACAACTTAGGAATATTAATTCTGTCGCATAAACACCTGACGCATTAAATTAAAATAAAACAATTCTTTATAGATGAAATGTTCCATATGTGATGTACAGTTATCTCCTTAGCACTATTGTTCACATATTAGTTGAGTTTCCTTTCTTATTAGCATATTGATATTGAGCAGTGCCAAGTGTATATAATAGGAACAATGTCGAGCAATTTAATCAAACACTTTTTTACTGAAATACCCTATATGTATCAGTACAGGTTAACTCCCCTCATGGTCTTTTCGATATAATTACCTAAGTATTCATATCAGCTAGGACAAATCCATTTAACATCATAGAACAAAAAAAATCGATATTTATAGGTATATATATATATATGTGTGTGTGTGTGTTCTGTTAAGGACATGAACATATTTTATTACTTTTACATGGTGGACAATAATCTCATATAAGTCATCTGAGCTATAGTCGTGGTCCATGTCCGTAGTCCGTCTGTTTGTCTGTCAGTCCGTCCGTCCGTCCGTCCGTCCGACTGGATGTCCGTCCGTAAGACTGGCACGTTTCGATACCATTGGACCTATGAATCTGAAATTCGGCATACAGTTAGATGTCCCCAAGATCTCCTACAATGCCGAAAATTTGATTAATAGGACTTTGTTCCTTCGAGATATTAAAGAAAACCCTTAATTTGTTATTAGAAATCTATTTTACACTTCAGGACTGCCTAATATTAAAACCACTCATCTAATTTTCTTCATATTTACCATAAATATTATTCTATGTAGTTCAAATGTACATGCCAGAAAATAAGTCAGTATTATTTAATTTTAGAAAGTTATGGGCCCAAACATAATGGACTTTGTAAAAAAAATCAGGAAAGATATTTGGTCACTTAAGACCAAAAGTGTTAAAGGTAGGGACTTTTTTTCAGTAATACACCTTTAATTAATCAAAATTACCAAAATTAGATCAAAATCTGTTATTTTTTTTTTAAATATTGGCAAAAATATAAAATTGGTACCTTAAATGTTGCCCAACTTTGGCCACGGCACGTTTTTTTTCCTGTAAGTACTGTGGATTTAATTTTCACAGCATGTACACTTAAGGATTTTATCTGTTTAAATCTGAAATTTGAAAATAAAAGATGCAAAACTATGCTAGTTATTGAATTGGGGCTCTTGTTGTATTCCTTTTCATTGTCAAACAGTCCACTTTAATGACTGTAGGTCACTCTAGGCTCCCCAGGCTGTTGGCATGTTAGATGTCCCCAAAATGTCCTACGATACCGAAAATTGGGTCGTTAGGACTTTGTTCCTTCGAGATTTAAGGAAAAACCTCCGTTTTCCATAAACAAAAGCCATTGTTACACTTCAAGGCTGCCTAATATCAAAACCACTGATCTGTTTTTAATCCTATTTAGTATTCACATTCTTTCATACATTTTCTATGAACATACCAAAAATTAGGTAAGTATGTGGTATTATTTTGAAGTTATGGGCAAAAATATAATGCAATTTTTAAAAAATCAGGAAATATATTTACTCACCTAACATGAGAATTGCCGAATCTAGAGACTTTTTTCCAGGAATCAATTTATTTAATCAAGATTCAATTGTTTACCCAAAATTAGATCTGAATTTTGCAAATTTTTCAAGTTAATAGCATAAATAAAAACCAATACCTTAAATTTTGTCCAAATTTGGCAAAGGCACTTTTTTTCCCTGTAAGCACTGTTGATTCAATTTTCACAGCATATATTAATTAGGATTTAATCTTTTAAAATCCGAAATTTCAAAGAAATTGATTGGAAAGAATAGCTTTTATTCACGTTTTCATACACGATGTCAAGTGTTTTTTACATTATGTAACCCACCCCAGGCAGCTTGCCTTGGCTCAGCTTAGCCACTACAAGCAGGCTTCCCCTCTGCCCTGCACCCCCCCCCCAGATGGTGCATAAACTAGATGAATATTATTATTTTCTGTATTTGATTCATTCTTATTCTAGGCTATCTATGCTACATTTTAGATTTTGTATTTTACCACCAGGGTTACAATGATTAAAGTGTACATTTAATTGTGTCCACAAAGTGGTGTATTGCTATGAAAGTGTGGATGATCATCAGATAAGTAATTCCTTACTTCAGAATAGTGAAAACTTCAACAGGTGTGAAATGGCGTTCCAGTAATAAATTAAAACTGGGATAGTAATTAGCACAATGATATTGTTTGTCCCTCATTCAACCAACAGTGTGTATACTTTATTTGAAAAGATGTTTTATTTTATCAAATTTACTGAATCTTTTCTTTTATTTTGGTGAATAAAATTAAGCATGTACTGAAAACTCCAATGTGCAAAACTTTTTAATAGTGATTCAAGGAATATTCTTGTAGATTCCTTGTTGTGGCATTATTTTCTTTTAAATTCAGTTTAAACATTTATGATTTAAAAATAATAAAATATATGTGTATGCATAATATGACCCAATATGAGCTCCACTCTGGATATATAATGATTGCAACTTTTGCAACAATTATAATATTTTAACTTATAGTTTCAGTTTTTTTACTCTGTATATATAATGTTTTACAACTTTTGCAACAATTCTAATATTTTTACTTATATTTTCAGTTTATATTAAAAGTCAATAAAACCTGTTAAAAATGACTCAGATAAAAACTTCTTATTGGAAAAAGTGGATATGCTAAAAAAATAGGCATAAAGACGGAACTCTCTGAACAGTTAAGTAAGTACCGATCTGAAATGACCCGTTCCATAGACATTCTTAAAGATGATAATAAGAGATTAAATACAAGAGTCACAGATCTTGAAACCAGCCTTGAGCTTCTCAGCTCCAAAGCTGACGAACATGTTAACACAAACAAAACAGTAGAGTCGCTGCACAAACAGGTTGCGGACTAAACAGCGGATAACGAAGAAAAAAGCAAAACTATTAAGGAATTACAGACACAACTAGAAAACGAACTCAATAAACAGGAACGTTATCTGCGAGAGTGGAATGTCAGAATTATAGGATTGGAAGAAAAAAATTGGTCAGATGATGGTGCTAATATTGTAGCGCAGTATATTACAGAAAACAAATTTTTGGGGAACTTGTCTCTTGAGCAAATTTAAAACAAAATTGAAATGGCCCATAGGGTCGGCAAAAAGGGCATCAGGCCAAGACACATCATATGCAGATTTTTCAGCAGAGCAGAGAGGAACAAACTATTGATAACAGCAAAGAAAACTTTGAAAAACGCTGATGTTAGATTGGTGGAAGACCTCACTACAAAAGATTATAAACAAAAACAACAGCTGAAACCCCAGATGTTAGCCGCATTTAACGCTGGAGACCGGGTTCGTTTTTGGCGCGGGCAGCTGTACATAAAACGGAAAGCCAACGCAGACAATAACACATAACGAAACAGAAATGACTGAACCAGAACACTGAATGACCGTTAATGGGCGCTAAAACTATAAATAGAACACACCAAAGCCGTATCTAGGGGCCAAACCCCAAAATAGAAAGGATTATACGTAATCCAGGGACGCCAACTACGGTGACGTTTACGTTAAAGGTCATCATCGCTCCCACCAACGCATTATGTACTCGCGATAGCTAACCGTGCGCCCTTAAGGAATGATCGGTTCTTTTCGTTATTGTTCGTGAGACCATGACGGACATTGTCGAACAGGTCCTGCATTACACCGAACTGTCCCGATTATACCTAGGGTAGCGAGACGTTGTTTGAGCTTTCTCGGTTAAGCGAGACTGTAAATAGTAAACATGATTCAGTAGAAGTCTTTAAGTTGTTCTGTGAGTTTGGACGAACCGACAGCGGATACTCGACAGCACCGGGATAATGGTATTGTTTTTATATTATCCATATCATTTAGGATATTTATGTTCTGTGTTATTTGTGTCTCAGTACCTCTTATGCACGTATGATGTTTATCGTAATGGTTTTTTTTTCCAAAAAAACATTTTTCACTGTTTACAGTTTAACTTGTACTAAATCCATACCAACGACTGACAGTGTCAGTGACAATGATGCCTTTGGCGGTATCATACGTAATACAAATGAACTCTGTTATAACAACGATGATATTGACACGGCATCAGAAACAGGGTCACATTGCTTTCACTTTTCTAACGTTTTCAACAGTAAATGTGCAGTTTATTATCTTACAAATATATCTGTCTGCCCCCACCCATTCCAGCACGTTGTGTGGTATAACAGATTAATTGTCACTATTACATTAACAATCATAACAGTCTCTTTTATCTACAGTTGAATGAGTAATATCAGTGTACTCTCACTTAATGTCCGGGGTCTTAGTCTTACCCCTAAAAGAAGACAATTATTTTATTGGTTGCAGAATAAAAGTCACAATATAATATTTCTCCAAGAGACACATAGCTCCCCAAACTCCGCTGATCAGTGGAGAGCAGAATGGGGCCACAGTATAATATTTAGTCATGGAGCCACCAATTCCCGAGGTGTGGCAATACTGATAAAAAACTGTGTGTCACATCAGATCCATAATGAATACAAAGATAAAGATGGAAGGGTCTTAATGCTAGATATAACTATAGAAGGCATACGCCTTAATTTGGCAAATGTTATGGACCAAACCAAATTAAAACAGACTTTTATTCTGATTTATTTGATAAATTAGCACAGAGCCACAATGAGAATAATATAGTTGGAGGTGACTGGAACACCTTTATAAATCCTAAACAACCAGGGAACACAACCTTTAGTAATTTAATGAATGAATGGATCGAAGAACTTGATTTAATTGATGTTAGGCGTCATTTTCACTTCAAAAATAGACAATAGACATGGATGGGAGATAAACCAACATATATTGGGAGTCGTATAGATTTTTTTTCTTATATCTAAGGGTCTTTTAAGGCTAACTAAAGGGGCTAGTATTTTACCAGGGTATAACACAGATCACTCAGGGATTGATCTAATTATGGAACCTCATGAAAGAAAACGAGGACCAGGATTTTGGATATTCAATACCTCCTTCTTATATGACGAAGAATGTGTGCAGCAAATAAAGGATTGTATATTGACCACTGTAAATGAAAATAAAGAAGCTAATCCTACCTTATTATGGGATACTATAAAAATGACTATCCGGAGAACATGTATATGTCACAGCCATAGAAAACAAAAGAAAACCAGAGAAGAAATTAGTAAGTTAGAAAAAGATATAATGTTCTTGAAAAACAAAATATTTACAGACGCTGAGCAATGTGATAAACATAAATTAAAAGAGAAAGAACAACAACTATACAAGTATATAGAAGAAAAAGCCAGGGGGCCGCCATCAGAAGCAAAACCAGGTGGTATGAGGAGGGTGAGAAATCAACAAAATATTTTTTAAATATGGAGAAAAGAAATTACAACAGAAAGGTTGTCAGTAAACTTATTATACATGGAAATAGAATAAACAATCCACAGGTAATATTAGAGAAAATAAAAGTATTTTTCCAGGAACTTTATTCTTCAAATCTACAACATGATGTTAGTAAAGTTAAAAATTTCCTTGAAAAATATAATATAAAAATGAATAATTTAATAAAATCAATGTCTCCAGAAATCACAGAAGAGGAAATATTAAAACGTTTAAAAACATGTGCAAATGGAAAATCGCCAGGGACAGATGGTTTCCCCGTTGAGTTTTACATTTTTTTTTTTGAATGACATAAAGAGATATTATATGGACAGCATCAGATTTAGTTTTAGTACAGGGCTTTTATCAATAACTCAGAGGCAGGGTTTAATTAGCCTTCTACCTAAAAAGGGAAAAGATGAACTTTATCTAAAAAACTGGAGACCCCTTACACTCTTGAACTGCGATTATAAAATTATTTCAAAATGCATTGCAAACAGAATAAAACAGTTTCTCCCAACTTTGATACACGGGGACCAGACATGGTTTATGCAGGGAAGATATATAGGGGAAAATGTTGCAAAAGTTATGACTCTGTCTGAATATTTATTACAAAATGAAGAAAAAGCTTTCCTCATGGCTGTCGACTTTGAAAAAGCCTTCGATTTTTTTAGAATGGAATTATATTTATAAAATTTTAGAATTAATGAACTTTGATTTGCATACTATCTCTATGATTAAAACATTGATTACTAACATCTCCAGCTGTGTTATAAAAAATGGTTATATCTCTGAATTTTTTTAAGTAAGTAGAGGAGTCAGACAAGGTTGTCCCCTATCCCCCTATTTATTTATACTTGCTATTGAATTACTGGCAGAGGCTATAAGATCAAATGAAAAAATAAATGGGATCTCATCCAAACATGGTGTTTTTAAAATAATACAGTATGCAGATGACACAGTGGTGTTTACAAAAGATATCGCTAGCATACAAGAAACTCTTAATGAATTTTCTGAATTTAATAATATCACAGGTTTAAGGATCAACCGAGAGAAAACAGCTATAATGCCATTAACAGAAGGGAAATATGAAGAAAAAGACATGGTTACAAATTTAAGTTTGACCTGGGCTGACAAACAATTAAATTTACAAGGAATTACTATAACACCTTCCATGAAAAATGTTGTACAGTTAAATTATACACCAAAAATACAAAAAATAAAACAAATTTTGAAAGAAATAGAGAAATTGCTATTTAAATTCATATGGCATAAAAGTAGACAATCAGTTTAAAGGAATATTCTTTATGCACCTATAGATTGTGGGGGGCTTAGCATGATACATCTACCAACACAGGACATAACATTAAAAATAGCTTGGATAAAAGAATACTGTCTAAATCAGAAAATGATATATGGAGACAAATGTTCATACAAGGTCTCAAGATGTCTGATGAGTCATTCAGGTGCAATTTACATAGAAATGACCTCATAGAGATATTTGTAAAACCAGCCAAATTTTGGAAAGATGAATTTCAATCTTGGTGTATATATAATTACCACTCACCATTAACTTGCACAGACATTAAAAATCAAATCATATGGTTCAATTCTCACATTAAAAGAGGAAAGAAAGTTATATTTCTTAGATCATTATATGTGGCAGGGATAAAATATATCTCTGACTTAATTAAAACAGATGGTGCAAAGAATGTTTGGTTAAACCATAATGAGCTATGTCATAAATTTAATGTTAAAATAGATATTTTAACATATAATGGAATAATTAATGCCATCCCAAAACTATAGAAAAGCTTACTTGAAACAGAAAAACCTGAAATTAGTACCATGCCTTATAATTTTAACTTTGATAGAATAATCAGGACTAAATATCTGACTAAAAGTGTATACACCAAGGTGATTCAGAAGAACCTGAAGAAGCCAACTTCTGCAATCAAGAATTGGGAATCTGACCTACAAACAAAATCTGAAGAGAAAATATATAAAGGTTTCAGTAATATATTTAACTGTACTATATCTGTAAAATTAAGGATGTTCCAATTTTATATACTACACCGCAGAATTATTTTAAACCCTTTCTTTATATGATAAATATAATTAACTCTGCAGAATGTAGTTTTTTGCAAAAATGAGGATGAAACAATATTACACTTATTTTGGGAGTGTTGCTTTTCCAGATTAATTTGGGGTGATATTCTTTCTATATTAAAATCATATGGAGCAGTTGAAACAACTTTTATATGGTCAGCTAATAATGTTATCTTAGGATGGTACAATACAAGAATTTCTTGACTTTATTTATGAAAAGGTAGTTATATATGAGAAGATGTAGAAGAGAACAATCAAAAACTAGGAAGTGTAAAATTTTTATTAAAGAAATACATAATATTGAAAAATATATCGCTCTAAAAAGAGAAAAAATTGCAACAGCATGAAAATAAGTGGAAATCTCTCCACTGCCTTATTAAAGAATAATTTTATGGAAGTGATTCTCACATTGGTAACATTTCATTACGGTATTCATACAGAGTTATTGAAATTTTCTGATATTATTTCAGTTGGAGTTTGGCATTATGTATGTATACTTTTTTTTTTTTTTTTACTCCTATATGTTTTGTTCATTTATAGCTGGGTATAGAGAAATGTATGTAAAGATACACACATATATTCTACAGTCGGACTAACTTAATGTTGTTTGCCTTGTGTGTATTTTGCTGTATGCTTTTTATGTATTGTTCTTTTGTCAATAAATATTTAAAAAAAGCTTATATATAAACTTAAATGCATAATTCCCTTGAAAGTGAAATAAAGGTATTAGTCCATTCTTTCCACTTGCCTGTCCATCTGTAAATTGTCATATGCATCGCAGTATCTCAAAACTTTTACTGTTTTTTACTGTCTTGTCAGATTATTAGTTAGCAATCATATATTTAGAACTTTACTATAACCAAGAAGGAGGGCCCCTTTCCTCTTAGCTTTTCATAATCTTATATAAATGAAAAACATTACAATAGAATATTTCTACATCCACCTTCGTGCTGCCCTCACTTTTCCCTTCTCCGAACCCCATCCAAAGGTCAGCCTCCGTAAGCAAGAACAAGATGAATCACATATATTCATACTTTAATATTTTGTATAACTATTTGTCAATAGGTATATATGTACATGCCAGGAATTATGTCAATATTGTGTAATATGTAGACAAAGTGGGCATCACAATAATGTACCTTGTCAAGACTAAAGAGATATTGTGTCATACAGTCACAAATTCATAAATCACTTCATCAGCATAGTTAATCATAACATCATATCTATCAAATTGAAAGCTTGCTGACTACCATACACTTTACATCCTTCAACAAATAGCTTTATCATCATTCTACTACTGCTTATTACTGCTGTCATTGCATTCATATTTGCTCAAATATATCACAATTGTCAACCCCTCCTAAATAAATAAAAAATAAACCACTTTATTTTACTATATTAATCCATCAGTCAGGGAATTTCATTTATCTTTTACTTACATATTACATTACATTCCTTTATAATAGCCAAACATGTCCATAATTTTCATAAGCTTTATCGACTCGATATAATATCACAGTGGAGAAAAATTTATTGTCAAATCACAATCAGCTGAGCGCCGTGACCCATGGTCCCTTGTTTTATATCTCCATCAAATGCCAACTTGTTTTTGAATGAATCATTGAAACGGTGTGAACGTCCTTTCCATGAAGCTTGCAGACCTTGCCCTGGGTGGGGGCCTACTGTGACCAATCTCATCGCTTCATATGTGATTCGAACGCACGATCCTATGACTATGACTTCTGTGCTCTAACTTGAGATACCGGGGCCGATTGATTCGTAATTAGTTGATTAAGTATCAACCTACTGGTCTATAAAATCCACGTGACTTTATTTTCTTAAATTTGATTGATAGGTCGCTCTCACGACCATAACTTATCATTTACGTAGGCTAGTCTCATGTCTTTGGCAGCGTTTCAATATTCTGTGGTAGTTTGCACGAATCAAACGTTTAAAAACAGGAACATTCCCGGTATTTGAGCGACCATTCTGTACACATAGCCGATGCTAGTACACTGATGGTTCTTTCAATGGTTTAACAAGTTCCATCCAAAATATAATTTGCTATTGAAAAAAGGATCTTGTTTGACAGTTACCCCGATAACAATAATGCCATTCGCATTGGAAATTTATATTGTTACCCGAAGCGTACTTAGACTGAATGACTTAAAGTAAAGTCGGCGCTCGAGCCAGTCACAGGTCACCGGAAAATCCGGCCTGCATTTGCTCCTTCAGCAACGACAATTTCTGACATATTGAGTTAGTATACAGTTAGATATTTAAGAAAGATACAAATAGAGTTGAAGTTGAATTTGTAGTGAGAGAGGTGGAGGAAGCCGTATAACCCGGAGAGAACCACCGACCTTAGACGGACCACTCCAACCCACTCTCATTGCAGCACCTGAGATCAACCCGGGTCGCCAGCGGAGAAGGCCGAGCATTTTACCGCTCAGCTGTCCAGACCCCTTACGGTGTCAATAAATTCCTCATTATCAACAAGAGAGTGACCGGCGGTACATTATGGGTAATCCAGATCATTGCGTTTCTTCGTAAGTTAACGAGGGCGATGTTTGCGATCACGTCATATATAATGAACTCCTTGTCTTTGCAAGGCCGTGGTTCACACCTCGGTGACGTTTCGCCGAGATGATATGAAGCACGAGCTCTAAACGTTGCTCACGACTTGAAATCCCCTTTAAGGCTCCACGAAAACCTGCAGGGTTTGTGAGCACTCGAGGAGATACCTGGTCCAAAAGCTCAATCGCGGCGAAACTTCAGAATTTGACATTGGCATGACGATGCCCGCTCGCCCAACAGTCCTGTCATAAGGACGGCCATGGAAGTTTGAGTCTTAAGAAGATATCAGGAAAAAAGGCGCGATTGTCGGGGAAATAAGTATCTAGTAAAATAATTTGCCTACGCATAACGTTATTACTGTGCTGCATATTTCCAGACATATGACCTCATGACCCAGACGCTACGTCTATGTCTGTTTGCAGGTCGGATTTTTTCACATTTTGCGGCATACGGCACAAAACTCACAGGAAATAAATTGTCAGGTGCGCATCAACGTAATAAGATATGCCGTTTTGCAATAAAAATATTCATAAACGTTTCTGTTTTCTTTTTATTGAGGATTTATTTATTTTCATATGAGACATAACGCTTCTTCTATGACTCAAAAGGACATCCATGTTGAAGCCCGCATCCCGGTTATTATCATAATTTATGCTTGCACAATAAGCGGGCTTGACTGTACATCAATCAGATTGTTGTTGTTAGCGGTAAATGTTTACTCATTAGTATCACGGAGAACGCTCGATGCTGACCCCTTGATTGAAGATTCATTCTATTCTTCTGAACGGCTAAATGATGCATAATCGATGTATTAATTATATATTCTTGAAAAAAAAAGATTCATAAATAATGAATAAATGAAGTAATTACCTGTAATTAAGTATTGGATATAATTATTATTGTTCGGAGCCGTATATATTTATCCCAAGTATATTAGTGTTATCACTTTTGTTAAATTTCTAAAATGAAAAAAAAAACGTGATTGGGCAATTTCCACTGGCCATCTTGGACACCACTTTGAATTTTTACATATCTAAATACTCAATTATTACGTAAAACTTAATTACAACAATAATGAAAAAAATTGACTTAACCAATTCACATGCTTTTTCGGCATTTAAAAATTGAGTTATGCTTACTTTAATTATACCTTTGGAAATAGTAAACAGGGGTGCAACTGTTTATACCAATTAATAACTTATTATAAAGTGTTGTTATTAAAGTAACAATGCTGATGAATTTGAAGGGCTCAATATAAACAGTAATCAGCTGATAAACAGGCCTAGTAACACTGAATTTAAATGTTTTAAAATACCATATTGAAGGTCAAGTCATATTCAACCAAGTCAGTATTTACTTCGTATATCTGTGAATCCCACACACTTTTTTTTAATGCCACTTTGTATACTCCTGCATTGTGGCACTTATTATTCATATTGTTATATTGTTACTTTTCCCATCAAACTTAATAAAAGAGGTATATCATGTGAGCTTATTGAGAACCGATTCCTCAGTTAGTGGACAAGTATAACGTATAATTGGACTTACACCAGCATTGAAGATTCTTTGATTAACATATTTAAACAAATCATCGTTTGAAATATTACATTTAACCAAAATCCCTACCGTAGGTCGTAGAATTGTTGCATTTTCATAATAATTGATTTGTTTGATTAAGCAACCATCAGCCGTCCACTTTGTATTATTATATCAGTCGCCAACTACTTTTAATTAGAGCGAAAGATCCAAAGAAAATGTCTTACCTACTTTCAACTAGTCCTTAAGGACATTTTGACACCAACTTATCTCAATGCCGTTAAAGCTAAGTGTCACACAGGTCAACTTCCGTTGTTATTCTAGTTCACAGTTCATGTCTTCATATTTATCATTTCTGTTGTACTGGTTTATCTAATCAAGAACTATATTCCAATCACACACCAAACCCCAACCCCAACCCCCCAACACCCCAACACACACACAACCCAGTTATTATTCTTATGATTTTCAGCTGTTTCAAATTCATTATTGGAAAACGCTGGAAGATCCTTACTTGGTGCGTATTTTTTTGCACACTACATTCTAATATCGCCAACTGTGCACGCAACAGTAAAATATCATCTACTTTCATAAGTTTATAAATTATTTTCACCAAACAAAACATTATTTTAAATTTCAATGCCACACCACGTCATTTACTTCTGTAATGACTAGACAAATTCTGTGTCCCAATTCGGCTCTTCATAATTGATAACGGGCCCCTTAGGCCAAAATAAAAAAAAAGTATGGTTCTCAGGCACTTTTTTTCAGAAATCAATGCGGGCGGGCGCTTTTTTTATTTTAAATTTTTTGGTATGTTTCGATAAAAATGTAAAATAATAAGGGAAAAGCATGAAAATAACAGTTTTATTTTGGAAAATAAGTAAAAGCACTACAAAACAAAGGAAATTGTATGGTTTTATCTTCTTGAAAGAAATGTCAGAGCGGCAGCAGCTAAAGATTGGACAGTTTTTATTGAAAATCAAAATAAAAATTTTTGATGCGGGGGTTTAAAATTGATGCGGGCGGTGCCTGAGAACCATACCTTTAATTTTTTTTGGCCTTAGCTGTGGGTTTTATTTAAAACAATGTTTCTGCAACTTATGTTTTTGCAGTGTGTCAGGGATCTTTGTTTCTGTATCTCAAATTGCTCTTACATGTACTGATATTTTTAAAACGCACTTTCAGTATTTAATATCTGGATAAATTTTTTTTGCAAGATTTGATCTATCCGTATTCTCTAAACGACCCAAATTCGTACAGTGTAATAATAATAATAATATACACTATTATACCAATATACTAATATACACTTCTAAACCAAAAGAAATATAAAGGTTTACCAACTTCAATACCCCTAAATACTTTTGACAGTCATAAAGGAGTCTTACAAACACTATACATTAATAAAACGAATAGGAAAACTTCTCTTTTAGCGGATGGTCTGTTATTCATTAACTCTTTATCGAGTAAACACTCTCGTCTCCGATAGTCATGCTGCTTAAACATAGAGTCACTAGATATTTAAGCAACTTTACACAGAATCTCTGTTTGAAACCTCATGCTCTCAATCTCTGGACGGTTATTCGTATCCATCTAGTTCCTGACAACTAGAGCATTTTGTTCTGAATTTTGTTAACCCCCCCCCCCCCCCAATGAAACTTTAAATCTTTGATTGTAGACTTCCTGACTTTGCAGTTTTGCTCTTTATTTATTTGCATAGCCTGCTTCAGTTTAATCTTCAACAAAACAGCTTTCACTGATCATTTTTTTTAATCTCTCGGAAAATTTAATTGTGTACCGTTTTGTCAATGAATCTTACAAGGGTCATTTTGTACACGGCTTTATGATGTAAATTACACAATTGAGAGATAGAGAATCATAAGATAAAATAATTTATTTTGTAATTAGAACATTTTCATATGCAATCAGTGCTTTATTTGCCTAGTTTCTGGAGTTCGAGTTCAACAAACCCAGCTGATAAATAATTCTTGCAGCAACAGTATAAGGCACCGTATAACATGGTAAATTGTGAAATGTAAAGAAAGCGAGCTGCCCCGAAAAATATTTCTTAATGTCACGGTACCCTTCTTAGATCGCATTCTGGCAGATTCTACAGCAGATTCATGACAATGAAAAAACAACAGGCATTGTTGGTCATGGTACTGATTCCAAAGAAGATGGCGAAACAGTCGGCAAGAACAAGTGACCAAGAGTATTCTATGCCGGACTTCCAAGAAGCAGCCTACCTGGATCTGTATCTGGTTTGGGTTAAGATAATAAGTTTTCCCTACGTTACAAAAGGAGAATAATGATGGAGAATATTAAACAGGAAGCCTGAACTCGTTTATTGCTGTACAATTATTTGAAGAAATATGCTCTTTTAAAACTTACTTCAAGAAATATGGTCGTAAAGCTTTCCTTACAGCTTCCTCATTACTTATTACTTGTATGAATTAAACATTTAATTCCAGAGCGTTTAAGAGAAGCCCATAATTACTAAACAAATAATATTATGACACACAAAGCTTGTGCAAACAGGACTCAAGTGATTTCTAGATGTATGTTACGTCACACGTCACTATATTGTGAAAATCAGTAGAGCATCTGAATCATATAAGCATCTGCGATCATCATAACATATCACTTGCTACCCATACATTCAAACATCTTAAACAGTAGAGGATACTCTCATCTTCTCAACATGGTTTATGATTTAAGAAGCATGCGATCTTGTGAGACACAATACTTGCAACATTTTTTAGAGTTTTAAGAGTTTAATTTCATTTAAATACCTTCATTTAATTCATTTTTGCTCATTATCTGCGTATTTTGATATTTTATTTCTGATATAATTCTGTAGTACAACTTTTGTGGTCGTACACCAATTAAAATGTAATATTAATTATAGATTTTAATTCATATTCATATAATTTGCGTATACACATGTCTGTACTTATTATCTTGACCCTTTAAATTGAATTATTGACATGTAAACAAGAAGAATTAGGAATAAAAGAAACATCTGATTAAAGCGTATGAATTGTGTTGGTTTGTGCATTGGTACAAATACAAACGATTTTTATAAATGCATATTGTCTGAAACATTAAGGAAGGATGCCCAAGAATAGCCAAGCACTCTCACACACACCCATGAACAAACAACTAAGACAGCAGGTATATAACAACTTTTCGTATTGACTCTATATACAATGAATTTCAATAAATTGGCTTGGCCGGTAGCTTACGCCGATATAAAGTTGGACCAAGAACTGCTACAGGTACCAGGCTCAGTGACAGAGTGACTATCCCTAAAGTGCAATGTCTAAAGACAAATAACCCTTATTTAATCTTTACGGTTCGCAACAAAATCTTCCCAAGAGAAATGTGTCACAAGAAGGGAGTGTTTACATAGAAAAGCTATATGTAAATGTATGATTTATTATAAGACCAATTAAATTCAACAGAGCACGTCACAAGTTAATGAAGAAAAAATTATAGTAATGAAATATAACAACCAGTTACGTTCTTTACTGAGGCTGCAATATAGTGTCTTTACAATGCAATAAGGAAAATTGTAACAGGCTCACCAATATTGCGTCAGAGTTTGAGGAACGTCTGTTGTCACAGGTTGGTTGTGGTTGCGTTGGGTTGTCATATAAACCATCCCTCACAGGGTTACTTCCGGTGCTTGGTTTCTCAACATTTTTGCTGCTGCGGTAGAGTTATGCAGTGTCAAATATTTAACATGTAACTTCAGTCATATGATACTTTACAGTTTTGGTAGAGAGTTGGTTACCATTGTTCATTTGGCAAAAATGTCCTCTGACTTCACTTCTATGGTCATGCTTGGAGCATTTTTGTTTTCAGCTCAAAGGTGAACCTCTCGGTTCCAAGTACACAGACCAACTATGGCCTTCACACAAAATTCCTCATGCACCAAGATACAAAAAATTACAGCCTCACTTTGAGTTATGTGATTACTGGGACACAAGAAGGGACTTGTGACAGGGAGAAAGGGGATTCTTGCCAAGCAGAAAATAGAAAGGAGAGAACAGTTATAACCCTATGAATACACAGGGCATCGAAAAGCTGGACCTGACATGGTCCACTGCACTCAGTAAGAACTTGAAAACTGATCAGGGATTTAAGGTTACAGGACCCTACTGGCCCGGGGAAAGTACAGGGCAGGGTTAGAAAACTGAGTCACATGGAAAAATACATTAATAATTATAGTTTTCAACAGTCAGCCTGTGACACAATTTACTGTTTATTGGAGTAAACCCTCCAGGTAAACTTGATATGAATCTGGTAATCTTATCTAAGGATTACAACTAAAATTCTGCTATATATGATTCCGAGCTACCATTTCCCGTCGACCTACCTGCTCAAGCAAAAGGAAAAAGAACGTTTTTAATACGTTTCATATTTCTATTAACCTCCAATTAGTATAACAGATATATATTTCCTGTTCTCAGCTTTTAATTTAGTAGTAAACTATAAAAGATATATAAAACGGTGTATTGTAAATGAATTGAAATAAGAGTCATGTATATATGTAGCTTTATCATTGGTAAATTTAGATAAAAATACTTGTACCCGTATTTAGGTCTTGAATATAACCTTCCAACAGTCTTCCATTTTTTTGTGTTAGATGTAACTAATGGTAATTTGATATCAGTGTAGAATAAGATTAATTGTAGGCCTATTTAGGGTAATCAGATATGACATAATTGTGTAACACAATACTACATAAAGACAGATTATATAACGATATATTGAATGTCTACTCATATATATATAAATATATATATATATATATATATTCATATATATATATATATATATATTCATATATATATATATATATATATATATATATATTGTTAGAGTCCAGCTCCGTCCTTGGAACATGGAACATGGGGACTCACAAGTTCTCATTGTCATATTTTCAGATATAATAAACCATCTTTTTACCTATTGGGATTCTCGTTGATTGCTCCCTACGTCTTCCACTTGACCTTGTCTCATATATATATATATATATATATATATATATATATATATATATATATATATTATATATAATATATATATATGTATATATATATATATATATATATATATAACATAACCTTGATGCCATATATGCGGGGAACTGTCAGATTTTCAGACTGATCTATTGGATTCTTTGCTGCCATTGCACATAGCCCGGCACAACGCGCACTCAGCATCCACTCATCCTGCTACTATTACGCGTTCAATGGCTATTGAGCGCAAAGTGCGCGTTAGCAAATAGCAGTCGCACAGTAGCATTTGCTACCCTTTCGCATTGCTTGCCACATCCCGCAGTTAGCTGCCACTGGACTAGCTACCATCAGGCACGGACCGGCTCGTACGCGCAAACTGCGCGGTAGCAAATGGCTGTCATTGCTACCCATGTGGCCTATGCACAGACCGCCTCATATGTGCAAAGTGCGCGGTAGAAAGTCAGACCTGCGCGCTAGAAAGTGGCTGTCATTGCTATCATGGCGGCTATGGTTGCAAAATATGCTTCTGTTGACGTAGTGTAAGTCTTTGATGCCAGAGGTCGCTCGGACAGGACGACTCAAAGCGATATGCGCGGTAGCAATTCATTGTCAAAAAGTAGCAAACAGATCTGCGCAGTAGCAAAGGCCATGGTTCATATTAAGCTGCGATCGCAATGCGCAATGTGGGCGGTAGCAAACAAACCTCCGTCGTAGAAGATGCTGTCAGCTCTTATGCATGGGGACTATGTCTTTGCGATCGCAAAATCTGCTACTGTTAACGTAGTGCAAGTCTTTACTGTCAGAGGTCGCTCGGACACGACCACTCAAAGCAATATGCGCGGTAGCAATAACTGTCGCAAAGTGGCAAACAGATCTGCGCAGTAGCAAATGCCGTGGGTCATATTCATCTGGCAATGCGCATTGTGCGCGGTAGCAAACATACCTGCGCGGTAGCAAGTTGCTGTCAGCTCCTATGCATGGGGACTATGTCTTTGCGATCGCAAAATCTGCCACTGTTAACCTAGTGCAAATCTTTCCTGTCAGAGGTCGCTCGGACACGACTACTCATAGCTATATGCGCGGTAGCAATTAACTGTCGCAAAGTAGCAAGCAGATTTGCGCGGTAGCAAGTGCCATCGACCATTTTAGCTGCGATTGCAATGCGCAATGTGCGCGAAAGTAAATCAGATTTGCGCGCTAGCGAGAACCCATGGAGGTTATCTATTGCGATCGAAACTTGTGCTGCTATCGTTTCAATGCAAGTCTTTGTAGCCATAGGTCGCCCGGATAGGCCTGCAACAAGCTTTGCAATAGGCGATTAAGGAATTAGTAGTCGCAGAGTAACACATTGAACTGCGCATTAGCAGCTGTTACGGGTCATATTAACTAGCGACAGCAAAGCGCAATGTGCACGGTAGCAAAACACACCTGCGAAATAACAAGTGCTTGTTACTGACTAATCATAGACTTAATTCAGGAATAATTTATGCTTCAGTTCATTAAATTTTTTATTCAAATAATCACTAATGATATATTAACATTTAATTTTGAAAAACACTTGTTCCAAACCTTTGTCGCCTTTCTCTTACAAAATCGTTGTGGTTCGAACATTTATATTAACAGGATTGCAAAGTAGCCATTGGCTAATTGACATATACGCACGTGATAAAATATATACAACATAATATAGGCGACAAATAATCTTACAGAATGACTAAACATAAACAGACGTGAAAACAATACATGATGGATAACCGTTGACTATATTCTGTACTAGAACCGGGTTCAAGAAATAAGTAGTGAGGCACTGCGGTATATATACATTGTATCCTTTAAAAAAATAGTTTGTGTAATAAACCGTGTTAAGGCTATGAGTATCTTATCTCTTAGAAACTCTGATGCGGCATTTCTCATATGTAATATGAATTCTTTTTACTTTTCGTTTCCAGTTTTAGATGTGGGATCAAGTCTAATAGGGAAATTTACGTCGTATTTTTCTTCGTCAAATGCTGTTTTAATGAACGTGGACATGTCGGATCGACATCGGTTGTACCTTGAACATTGTAATAAATAGTACGTGACAAACATTATTGGAGTAGTTCATGCCCGAAGGGTTAGGGTAACCCGTATCCCGGATATAGCATATATTAAATGTGACAATCACTTATTGGAGTATTTCATGCCCGAGGGGTTAGGGTAACGAGTATTCCGGATATAGCATATATTAAATGTGACAAACACTTATTGGAGTATTTCATGCCCGAAGGGTTAGGGTAACCTGTATCCCGGATATAGGATACATTAATAGTGACAAACACTTACTGGAGTATTTCATGTCCGAAGGCTTAGTGCCGTCCGTATCCCAGATATACCATATATTAATTGTGACAAACACTTACTCGCGTATTCATGCCTGAAGGGTTAGGGTAACCCGTGTCCCGGATATAGCATATATTATTAGTGACAAATAAGTACTGAGTATTTCTTGCAGAAAGAATTAGGGTAACCCGTATCCCGGATATACCATATATTCATAGTGACAAACACTGGAGTAAACACTTATATGTGTATTCATGCTCGAAAATTGATGTAACCCGAATCCCGATATATCATATATTAATAGTGACAAATACTTCCTGAAGTATTTCATGGCCGAAGGGATCGGGTATCCCGTATCCCGGATACGAATATTAAATGTGACAAACACTTATTCGAGTATTTCATGCCCGAAGGGTTAGGGTAACCCGTATCCTGGATATAGCAAATATTTAATGTGACAAACACTTATTAGAGCAATTCATGCCCAAAGCGTTAGGGTAACCTGTATCCCGGATATAGGATACATTAATAGTGACAAACACTTACTGGAGTATTTCATGTCCGAAGGCTTAGTTTCACCTGTGTCCAGGATATACCATATATTAATAGTGACAAAAACTTACTCGTGTTATTATTATTTAATCCGACTGCTGCACAGCATTGCACACTGTACAACATTTCCTATCCCAAATCTTACTACCGTTAAGGCTCAACCTGTGATTAGCCATGGTTCAGTCGATTAGAACAGCAATGGACACGTACACTAGAAATACGGGGGCGAGTCTAAACATATTATATGTTATTCGGAAGAATGACGTCTTGTTAAATCTTTGGTTATTTAAATTAATATCTACATTTTGTTCCACACTTATCGTGAACCTACGTCTGTGAGAACATGGCTTTCTAATAACCTATTTATTATATTTATGATCTCTCCATAGGAAAAATATGAAACATCAAAACAAAAAATTCACAGATGGCGGTGATCAATTGCCAAGAAAACAGCTCCAGCAACTGGTTCTTTGTCACAGGTAAACAGGTACCGATGGCCCCCACAACTTAAGTCATACGAGACTGTATGATCCATCATCGACCTATATCATTAATTTCCAACTATCATCTGATGGCGTTTCTGTATGTCGCATAAACCATGTCACAAAAACAATAGAATGCAAAGTACTAGCCTTACCTATGGCTTGTTTTCTTCCCTTAATGCTATATTTATAACAGACATTTCGGCATACCCATGTATGAGATACTATCATAATCAAGCAACGACATATTTAATTATCATTCACTAAATTAAGGCTTTTTCTGAATACTTTTTAAAACACACGGTTTCTATTGGCATATTAATATCTTAATTTTTAACATTATATTACCTGCGTCTGCAATGTAAAACGTACAGGACCAAGAATGCCTTCTTGGTCAAGGTTTTTCTGTCAGTAGGCTCTGAATATAGTTCTAGTTGTTAACGCAAGGCCAAACATTTATTTAAAGTTGAATGTGACCGAAAAAGGATGATGACCCTTTATCTTAGGAAATGCTATGCAATGTCAAAGATTTGCTTGTCATTGAGCACGAAAGTTTTATATATCTGGCCAGGAACACAGATTATTATATTAAATCGAAAGGAAAAATGTATTAAAAACCATCAGATTATCTTACTTATTATTTCCCATTGTTTATGTGTACTTTGTGATAACTTTCTTTAAAATGTTTTGCATGGTTTATTTCAACATGCGTCTATTGTAATATAGTTGGAAGAACAGTCGCACAGAGATAGTTAAGATGCTTTTTTTCTTGATTCTTCTCCCTTAGCCTGTTTTGCATTTTATCTTACCGCTTCTTTTATATGCAGGCATAATAAATTTATTTCCCCATTCCTGAGTTCATGGCAGCTGTAACAACCCGTCTTCACTTCTGACGTTATACCATCTTGTTGACGGCATATTAGTGATTAAACACCGATGAAAGTTTGATTAGCTTAAGGGGAGAACCTCTGACTTTAATATTCGTTCTCATTAAAAACAATAATACTTAAACAAGTTTTATCGTATCCTAACATCGGAAACCTCATCTCAATGTAATATTTGGTTGTAAGCAGAGGGTTTCAAACTCACACTCAAACAAAACGGACATAAATGTGCAATATGCATAAAAGTAAATCCCACGAACCTGCGAATGTTACACTTTCCGTATGAGAAAGTCACCCCGTTAGAAACATTATGAGATCGTTTCTTATTTTAACTGTCTTTGAAAAAAAAAGATGCGGCATGTACGGTAGCTCAATGCAGTTTAAGGTCACCAGATCATATAAAACCGAAATGTACATTCACAAACCATTAATGAAAGATAAAATGTGTATTTTGTATCAATATAATTTTTTTATTACGACGCTATACAAATGTTGCATAATAATAATAAAAAACAATATGATGCCAACGATTGCTCTTATGCTTTCGGGACACCATAGGTTATTATGCAAACAATTCTCTTTAGGACTTACATGATACCCGGTTATCGGAAAGATGTGGTAACGCCTACTATTTATGAAGTGGACTATACAAACTAATTTTACTGTGACTAGATAAACATTTCCCACGACAGGCGTAAGGTATAATCAATGTTATACTGAAGCTATGCAGATATTTATAAATCGGTTGTTATCTTATATAAAGTTTGTTACAAAGTGTGCTACGAGACCGTGCCATCAAATCTCATGGTTATTGGTAGGGCTTGTTGAAGACCCATTTACTGAAACTTGAGTAGGTAACTGAAGTGTTTGCGAACATGAAATAAAATTGTAATAACCGATGATCTTTTGTAAATAATGATATACGGCCGAAAGCTTATTGAGGCCCACCTTGATAAAAATAATACACAACTTACGCATTAATATTCTAAATTAGCAAGCGGGATTTACATTGTATTTACGAATTAACACAATAAAATATCCCCATGTAGATATTCAAACGTGTTTCCTTTCATGTTTTTTTTAGAATTTCAATTTTGGTCTAAAGCATTTTGATTAAAATCACAGGATTACTGTTCCTCCATCACAATCGTTGTCTGGAAAATGTCCTTCCAGTACACCTTTAGCCAAACAGTCCTGTAAAGCTTTTAAGCGTTCGATTCAAAACTACAGCTGCTGCATTTGACACACTAAGACTTCCTGACATTTTTTCTTTGAAATTTTAACACAAGGGATCAAATTCATCTACAGCGATCTTTTTTACTCTTTGTGTCATGTAAGTACATAAAAATCATTTAATACGAGCCACTATGAACGGACTGATTATCAGATCCTGGCAGGGGTTTCAAAGTCCCGAAGAGATTAAGGACCCTTAGAATTGTGTGCAATCCCACCCCCCACCCCTTTCCCCCGTGTAAAGACCGTGTAAAGGGTCTCAGCTATTAGTGTCCACTCAACGGAAAGGTGCTCCCTATTAAAAGTTTCATGTATACATGTGTTCAGAGCTTGAATTTTAAATATTTACTTCCTTTTGACAGAGTAAAATTCCTTAACAGGCGATCTAATGGAAATGGGGGTTAGTATGGATGAAAGGTCGCCTCATGAAAAAACGTGACAGGCAAAAATGTTTTGCTGAGCATTTGTAGAGGGTTAGGGTAAAGTCATACCAATAGCCCATTTCATTTTGGAGGTAATAAGAATCACCACAATATATATTTTTTTTATAAAGCATTATGACATGAGACCATTCTTTTATAGGGGGAAGGGGCTTATATAACCCCCACCCCACTTTTTGCAAGGGTAATGGTCATTGAAATCATCCCCCCCACACACACACTATTCAGAGAATAATATTTATATATTTCAAGTGAAATACATAAATAAATAGAATAATAAACTTTGCTTCAATTTATGAGTTAACTATGAAATATTTATATCTAAATGTTTTAAAATTAACATACACTTTATAAAACCTTTATTTCATTCATATATATTTGATATATGTCACAGAGACAGTAAAAGGTTTATATATATATATATATATATATATATATATATTTATATATATATATATATATAATATATACATATATATATATATATCTCAATGTTGATTACCCCCTCATGCATGTCATCCCGCTACCCTTGCGAGTCATCCCCCCCCCGGAACCCTTGAAGATAAATTGACGCCATTGCTCGCAAGGTGAACTCGTGTTACTGAAGCATGAGTGTTCACACATGAAACGCATACACGTTAACACATGACTGATATTAAAGGAGATTTTGGTGGAGGTCTGTACGCCCTGACTACAGATTCTAGTTTGTTATAAATTTAGAGATGTACTGGTATTATTTTTTTCATGTTTCACCGTCCCTACAGACAACTGATCTTAAAAAAATATATTTGAACCCCCCCCCCCAGACCACACCCAATCCCAAATAATACTTGGAATAGGCTTCTTTTTGAAAAAAAAAAACATCTTAATTAAAGAAACGACTTGGCCGAACTTTTTAAACCATTGTTATCATCGAAAGATATTTTTTTGTATGTATAAAAAAGCAACAAACCTGTAACCCATGGAAAAAAATGTCAAACGGTGGTCACAACACTGGACTCAGTGCCAAGTGTTGATCAAACTAAAAAGCCCTCACATTGAAAGCGGAGTCATATGGTCTTTGGATTAAAACTGTTACTTCCTTTTGAGAGAGAAAATTCTGTTAGAGGCGTTACAATGGATATGGGGATTATAGTGGACCCGCTTGACCACGTATTGAACGGAAATGCTTTTTGGCAGGACCTTGGCACTGGACACGGTCTTAATAGGCCAGTGAAAATCCCCGAGGCGCCTCCTGAAAAACGTCACACACATGGAGGACCTTTCAGCACAAATGAAATATGGGCACCAAGTAGGAAAATGTTAAAATTAGTAATTATTTTGCTTAATATGGCATAATCAATCAAAATGAAACAAACTTGTCCTAGAAGAGCAAATCACCGATACGTCTGCCAAATTTAGAAAAAACCCAACTCCGTATTAATTATATAGATAACTCGAATGTTGTCCTGACACAGTCTCGACACTGATGAAGTTGCAGAGGCAAGTATAATATCAAAAAGTTTAAAGTGATATTAATAACATAATACAGTTTTAGTCAATGACTGCCAAAGTCATCAAACGTCAAAGACGTTTCTTGCGACATACTGCTCCATTGTATGTCACACGTGAAAAGAGTGATTAACACATTTTTAAGCATTTTCAGCTCATGCGCATAATGATCAGGCACCGAGAAGGTCTACTAACATTTTGGCTTGGACATTGACCTTTTGTTGGGTTGAGCCTTATTTCTCCTATAATTAAATCTCATACAAGTATTCATCCTTCTAGAGGCTGTGTAAATGCCAGGTGACATTAATTGTTTGCCTATAAAGCTACATCTGTAGAGCATGATTAACCTTGATTCGCTGTAATTGTGCCCTTTGTTAGCTCTCAATTGTTTCCAAGTTCTACAAAGCTCTGCGCTTTCTGTGGGGAAACAGTATTACATTTTGCCTCCATTCAATAAAACATTGATAGAAGAAGTTGCGATTTTATATTCAATTACAATATATTTCTATAGACTTTGATAGAACATGCCAATATTTTTTTATTCAGATCATAATCAGAATATCTCTTAGAATTATGTTGAAATATAGGTTAACAAACCCAGACATTTTTGTTTATTTCAGGGATAACTCTAAGTGAAGATTTCAGATTCAGAACTTGTGCTTTCAATCCGAGCGCTATTCAGTTGGGTCAATACTGGGAAATGAGACAAGTAACCTGGACCAACGTTTGAAATTCCTTTCGGTTTCGTGTTGATAAGGGGCATAATTGTTTTGAAACCGGACAAATAGTGGCATTTTTCTTCCAGTGCACTAGGTACAAAGATTATATATAAAAGTATATATATTGTTAAGAGGTTATTGAATGCTGTTGTAAGTACAATTATACATTATACTTGTATAGGAATAGGTTCTTAATTAGCTCATATGGAATACTTCTTTTATTAAGGTAGATAGAAAATGACCATGTATAAAAAGGGCCCAATTCAGGAATACACAGTGGCAGTGGTAGTTTGTGTTTGAGAAAAGAAATAAAACAAGGTGTGTGAGATTTGCACTAAAGTAAAAAGTCAACTACACAAGAAGAATACATGTTGCCTTGTAATAATATGTTTCATTCCTCTTCAGTGGAATTAGTTGATATTTGAAAAAAATTAGAAATTACGCAAGATGATAAATTTAAAATAAGGAAACCGCTCTGCAAACTTCTCAAACTCAGGAGTTTCTGTTTTATATAATGCACTTAATGCTTGAAATGTATTTTTTTATTTGTTTGTTTAAATATATTAGTGTTTATATATATTAGTGTTGATATATATAAATTGTTTGGTTTACGTTATATCAGTGGTTATTAAGTGATAGTATAATTGATTCCAAAATTAACTTTGGTAGAAGTAAATATATATTACGTTTTTCTTTCAAAGAAATATTGAATTGGGTAGATGCGAATTTCAAGAAATATATATTTAGTTGCAGCTCATGACCCACGCAACCCACTTTCATAGTACTGAAAGAAATGAATATATGAAAATATGCAAAAGATGGAAAAAGCAGATAAGTTAACATCTGAATTTCATTTGAACTTCCTTGCAAATTAGATGGTTGAGTTTGTACCTTTTAAAGTGATTCTATTTATTTGTTGAGACTCTGAAATATCATTAGGTGTATGAATAGGTCTTTAAACTGGATCTTCAATACTCGATTCATAGGTAATACAACCCGCAAAGTGACCTTTTGTTGGGTTATAATTCCAATTTCTGATAGAAGATGAAGTCAGTTTTAGTAGAGCCATAGCAGTGGTACATGAAAAAAACACAACATTTCCATAAACAAAGAAAAATAAATGCATTAACAGGTCCTCATGTAGAATTTCCCGTTGTTGTGGAAAATATAACTACATCGAGTTATCAAATACCACACCGCTTACCGTATACCACGCGCCTAGTAAATGCAGCTGAAAGCATCAAAATTGAGTGTTCTTGGTTCCTCAAGTAACGTCGGCCCAGCAGACACTGGGTTAAACCTGAAACATGGTATGAACTGCAAGCGGTAGTTCTAGAGAAAGGTCACTCAGTCCATGCGTATATTGGGAACGACCTTATTAGGCCATGGTGACCCAAAGGAAAAGGCCAGAGGGGGCGTCGCTACCCTTTTGTTGACAGTTGTAAATGTCATCAGCTTTCCCTTACATTTATTTCATAGTAATGATTTGTTTGAAATTGACTTAACATATGATATTTTAAGAGAATCACATTCACTGTAACTAGGCGTAATTTATCAGCTGATTACTGTTTATATCCACCAGCATTCTTGTTTAGATGACAGATCTATAAATCAATTATTAATTACTATAATCAGCTGCACCCATGCATTTTTATTAAATACATGCAATTTTTACTAAATTGGTAATGTCATTTTTTTATATTGTTGCTGAAATTGTGTTGTCTTTGCACGTAATTAAAAGGGGCTAGCTTAGTAATAAAAATACAAGAGGGTAAAACGCCGGTAAAGGTGTAACATGTCATAACATGTATAATCGAGTATTAACAGATTTTTTTTATATTAAAAGTGATGTCCTATATGACCAAACAATGGAAGGAGCTAAATTGCGCCTTTTTCTATGTTTAGTTTTTAACATAAGTCATTAACCTAAGATTGTCAGGATAAAAATATATTTGGCCCCTAACAATATTAGATTGATTGCGCTCTCGTTTAATCCAAGACCAAGGCATCTTTAAATTACACCTAATTGAAACACACAGTGATTTAAATTTGTTTGGTCTTTTCAGGCGTATACAATTAATACATCGATTTTGAATAATTCAGCCGTCCAGAAGAACAGGATGAATCCTCAATCACTCGGTCAGCATCTGACGTTCTCTGTGATACACTTGCGTAAACTTTACCGGATAACAACAACAATCTGATAGATATGTTAACAAACTTTCCACAGCGTCAAAGACTCTGTTGGGCATAAAGTGCATTAACAGGTCCACCAGGTAGATCACACTAAAATATATCAACTTTAATGGTTGTATATTTGGTTCGGTCCGACCAGTTTTTTAAACATGTCATGATTATATCCGCCTTTAATAACATGACCCTGGACACTACGATGAGGTTTGAATAATATTTGAATTAAGCATATACATGCTGCTAACAATACACGCCAATTACATTATTTCTATGTTGTATCGGTGTTGTTTCTGTAGCTGTACTCAATTAATAGGTCTAGGACTGAGTGGCCTTTAGTGAACGAATATCTAAACAAAATCTCAAAAACCCGACCAGGACAAAAAGAGATTACTCATGGAAAGATTTTAATAGATTTAAATTCTGTGTTTGTCATCCAATAATCCGAGTTAATCAATATGTTTATTGTATAAAATAGATGTAAAATTATAAAAAATAAGCTATCCCATACCTCCAAATGTGTTATCTTTTAATACATATTTACATATATATATATATATATATATATATATATATATATATATATATATATATATATGATAAGAGTTGCAGTGTGCCAATATAAGTGTATAATATATTGCCACCGAAGAAACCGTACAAAAAAAGTTAGTGCAAGAAACGAGCACACACTGTCCATTGGTTGCACTTTCAGACTACTAGCCGGGATTTTATGCTGGTGAAATGTAATATTTTCATAAAGCGCAGATGTATCACAACGAAAGAGTTTATCTGTTACTTAATTATACAAACCTTGTTTTATAATAAAGAACAGCCCAATGTTGAATGTATTTTTTCACATAAGGATTTCGCTTCTTTAAAATCTATATCAATACTATCATTTTCCATTTTATTTTTGTGCACACCTGACAAATCTCCTGTGCAAAAATAATCCGGGAAACACATTTAAGAAATCTATTCCCAACTGGAAATAAGCGGGAGTCTGTAGCATCCCTAGCTGATCTCAAAATGTCTGAGCATGATTCTTAACTGTCAGATTGGACAACACTTGTTGCGGTTTTTTATAAATTTCTCGATTATTGGTGTCTAACTCTAGGATGGTTTCTTTGACATAAGACCTGGTCAGCTTTTTGTCTATTCTTTCAGAAGACGCAAGAGCAGTTATTGACCAACCAAACCAAATCAAAGCTTTCAAATGTATCTGGTGTCACTGTCTTATATTAAGGCTTACTATTGACATCAAACCCCTAGGTCTCAAATGGTTGGCTACGCCCCCAGTGCTTATAATCATCAGAACTCTATCAAGACCAGGCTGACATACCCTCTAGAGGTACCAGTGGGAGGCCAGTTCATGCTAGGTTTTTCCTGATGGAACAAGCACGTTTACTGTCGAGCCTTAATTGAATGTCGATATTTTAGCATTTCAAAGATTTGACCAATTGCGGATTGGTATTTGCTGGAATGTGACCCTAAATAATATTATTGAGTCGAATTTAAGCTACATATAGTGGTGGGCTATGGATAAATCGTTCTCCTGAAGCTCCAGGATGTTAATGCCATGGTTGAATGGACAGGGGTCAATAAGGTACCCGGGCAAACAAAAAGTTCTGCGGCTAAGAGGATATGCCTTCCTAAGTAAAGTGAAATCTCGTCTAAGTGAGGTTTGACTATCATGGCTTGTGACAACAGCTCATCTTGCCGCAGGTTAACATTAGTTGCTCTGTGACGAGCACTCAGCTATTCAATATAAATTGGAATTATTATTATGTTTTCCACCAAAATGTGCATGCTAACACGTTTAACAGGATAAGATTTGTAAAGTTATTTTATAGAAACAGAGAATATAGCATAAATGTAAACAAAAATCTGCATGATAACACGTTTAACAAGATAAGATTTGTTAAGTTATTTTATAGAAACAGAGTATATAGCATAAATGTAAAAAAAATCAATATAAAATATATTAATATAAAAAATTAAATATCATATCCAAGTACATTTATAGCTCAACTTGCATTATTATTACAATTTGTACAATAAATGCTTGTCCGATATTTTACTTGATATATTATAAACGTTAAGCGCAGATAATACATTTATTCTTTATGGACACGTCCCTGATGAAGTCTATTTCCTAAAAACTATACATTTCCAATTCCTATTCTGCACTGACAGAATTTATTTTTAATGTTGAATGAATAGCAAGAAGATTAAGTTCACCATTCTTTAACCTGTACATTATACTCCTATTCCCCTCATATTTTGCGAATTTGATAAATGAGTGTACGTGTATGAAACGTAAACCATATATGTACTTACTAAATTGAAATTTAAAATTAAATATCATAGACCACTTTAATAATATACATTAAAGTTAAAAAGAATAAATTCAGGATCTCTTCCTTTTTGGAACCAATTTTTATGATGTTTAAACCGAAATCGTTCACTCTTGTTTTCCCGAACTAACCCTTTCTAGCATTTATCGAAGCCCGGCCTGACGCTGTCACTTATTCACATTTTGATCCCTCCTGGGGGGTTTTGTTTGGTTCGCTTCTGATAACGAGGTAATACGGACCGTGTAGATTTTATCTTGGATATCCTCAGCTTTGTGTGGAACATTGTTGCGACCACTAAATACTTCCCTTTTTACCCACCCGAAATAGCAAGACTGACACTCGTCAGGACAGGGCTAAAAGACCCCCACCGTGTATTGTAAAGTCAAGTCCCAGAGGTGCACTCAGGATAAAGAACTGTGATCCTCTGATCCTACTAGGGAAGACAACTACTGCCATCTATTTGTCTGGGGAGTCTGCTCTGTTTCTTTGTAGTGATATGTCAACATGCTTAGACATTAATGTCTCATTTTGATGTGATGGCACGTTGTTCAAGTATACATTTCCTTTAGTTGTAGTTGATCTAGACCATTCATCTTAGAATCTGCACGGTTGCAGCGTACCTTTTATCTGCAGAATAATCTAAACGGGAATTATTCATTTGCGAAATAAATTAAATTGAAAACGTGTCACTCTACATTTTGATTACAACGTAATGTTGTACCATTCTTTCACTAATTAAACATATTAACATTTACAAAATCCATTATAACAATTTTTCAATTTGTTTACTATTATTATCTACATAATATTGCCAAAAGTTGTTATAGCTGTCACATTTAAATAAGCAAATTATCTACAGTTTATTTAAAAGGAACTGTTCATAGCAATTGATGACGCAAGCTACCTGAGTTGATACGACTGCGAGTGACCATTTAGTCATGTTGCTATAATTACCATGTACAAAAAACACTCTTCATATAGTTTTCCTTAGTACAAAGTAATGTCGACGGACAATAATAAAATTCATTTACAAGCATTGACATAACTTGATAAAACTTCAGCGTAAAATTTGCCTTGTCATCGGGTAATGTTTTCGCAAATGTACCATCGACGAAATGTTGTGCAGACCGATTGATTGAAACATTCTTGCATTTTCAAATCAGGTTACAGTTATTCATCCTAAAACCCGTACATGAGTACATTCATCTGTCAACACCACTAAACAAGAGTAACTGTGATATTCTAGATGCAGATACTACCCGTTTTAAGCTTATCAGTAAAACTATTTTAATACACAGCATTGCACTAGGAACTGTTCTTCTATCAGTACAACAAAGGTTCTCATGCAGACAATTCTTATTGGGACCTTTCCATGTTACAGTTTTTTATCTGAACTGTTTAAAAGAGACGACTGGCCTTAGCAAGGACACCAAAGATTAAATAGCACATGGATGGATGCTATCTCGAAGTAGATATGAAAGGCACCTAGAAGGGAAAGATTTTCACACTGTGATTCTGATTGCATAGTGTTATCGGTTTCAACTGGCTGCACATGCCTATAGTTTTATGCATCCGTGATGCATGTGGTTTTTAGTTTACTGCCGCTGAATGATAATAAACAAAGTCCTATAAGAATTATGTGTGTTGTAAGTGGGCGATGCCTTCAACTGTTAATATGGGTACATGGATATGCATATTCTAAATGCATCCCCCTTGTGTTTAAGACACCTCCATAATATGTAAGGATAGGTCTGGAATAAACGTGCATGCCATATCAACGGGTCCTTTTGTTATTTTTCGTTAAATGCATGGGCTCAAAGTTAGCTGAAACAAGATGATTGACAAGACTGAAATTACAGTATGAAGAGAAGATGTACAGCAGATGAACCTTATATGAGACCAGAGTAGAAGTGCATCTTTTAAATTTCCATTACTGTATTACAATAGTATAAAATAAATATATGATAACACACATATCTGAACTATACAAGGTATATATTCACACTGACAAGGTCACTGACATACAATTATGATGATTTCAGAGTATAAAGATATCTTGTCTACAGGAGGTTTGTGAGGTGGATATGAAAAAAGCTGGGCCCCAAAATCAGAGTCATCCTTCGAGCATGTGTGGTTACAGAGATACGGGACAGGTTTCCTTCTGCTGAATATGCTGGATTCAAGTATTCAAGGGATTAATTTTCTGATGAAATTGTTAAATGAAATTGTTAACAGAAATACAAGGCTGTATTTTTTTACATAATTTCCGTTTATTAAAGCGTGATTGATGTTCCTTGACCAAGATTGTTTTGCTTTTCTTCACATATTTGGACGACACTGGTTGTGGTGACTGGAGGTTGAGCTGCTCTCTCCGGCACCTGACTGCTGAGTAGCTGGGGTAGGCTTCCCGAAGCTCAATTGGTTTACTCATGAGACATCACACATAATCTGTAAAATCACATCTAGCCGTTAATTAGGTGTCAAGGTTCACCATTTCATATAGGCTTCAGTGTTCTTAACATCTCTAACACTGTAAAACATTTTAATATGTTTATTACTCACCATATGTCATTTGAACTTTGACCTCCTTGACAACGCCATGGCCCCTATCTTCCCTAGGGGTAGGACATCTTGTACTTCTTCTCCCCATGCTTTGTTTCACCTTGGGCCCTGTCCGAATTCTCATTAAAGTGCAGCTCTGCCAAAGTTAATCTGAACAAAAAAATTAAATTTTGCATATAGTCATGTACAGAGAGTTCTTTTTAAACATTTCTGAAAAGTACTGAATACATATGTCCCCCATATCCTTAACGGCACTGTTAATCCTTTACAATTAAATGATAAGCAAATGTACAAGTATTTGTTTACTACTTACCTTGCTTTTATTGCACCGTAGAAGAAGTGTACAGCCTTTGGAGCAAAATAACAAACTACTTTGTGGAATGCTTCCAGGGAAGACGACTGCCTATGTCTCGACATAGATGCTTGCTTGTCACTACCGTTTCAAGCTCTTTATGTGCTTTCTAGCCTATAAAATAAAAGTATTTATTTGATGTGAATGGTTGTTGTGACATCTGACAAGTATTTAATTGATAATGGCTATAGATTTATTCATACTGTGAATGATGACCACTGAATAGGATAATTGTTTATAGACATTATTTAAAATTTAAGCCATGTTGATACTGTTGTATATACAATGAAATTATAATTTCATAGGCTACCAATTAAACAAATTGTGTAGTATTTACCTTTTGGAATCCAGGCTCGTTCTTCAAGTTCAACATGCTGACATGCAGGGAATTTGTTTTCATGACAACTGTGGATGTTGGACACATGGTTTAAAACCGACTGCCACTTCTGCCGAACTAGTTCCTCGTCCCCTGCACTGGTAGCAGCACACCAAAAAACATGTTTGCTGATACGCATGGTCCAGTCTGCTAGGACTTCACACTAACGCCGAGATGACAACCAAACGAGGTTCTTGTAGATACCAATTTAAATATAGCATGTTAATTTGAAATTAAATTTGAAGTAAAATCACAGTAAAATCACTAAATTAAATCAAGAAGTGACTTGTGATATTAAATAATTAGCACACAAATGTTTGATAAATTAAAATGTTATGAATTCAATAATAGCAAAGAATGTTACCTTTATCAACATGCCACACATCAAACCAGTGAAGTAACAAGGGTCTCTCTGCTCTTATCCACTACTTCACCTGGGGATGTCGGTCAGTTGTCAGGCTGATGATGTTGATCCCCTTGCGCTCGATGGTTTCCAGGATCCTCTTCAAACCCTCTAGTTCCATGGCATTGGAATTCTTCTCTTCATTACTCTACATACAGAGAAAAATGTTTATGAATTTATTAGCCACATTGATTCAAATTTATATTTTTATTTAGTGCCATATATATTAACTTTGAAAAAATGTACAGCATAAGTTAAAATTGTTTTGCTCTTTTAAAGTAATAAATTACTGATATTTTATAATAACTAATTACCTGCACAAGCTGGAACTCCACAACTTTTTTCTTTTGTCAAATCCATTAGGGAATAGCTGCCATATTTAACTGTGTGGCCCGGGGAACATCATCGTGCATCCCCACTAACTTCAGTGCTTCTGAACCGACATCCTTCAGAAACTGCATCTGCTTTGTTTCCCATACTCTGTTGATTGCAGGGATCAGGTAATAAGCCTGCAGGAGACTGAATGTCGTTGTTGAGATGGTTGCAAGGTTTATGTGTTTAAGTAGGTTTACACCTTTCACAGCAATGGCCTTGCAGCAATGGCCAAATTCCCTAAAGGCATGGACTGATGTGATGGCTTCCTTGTCCATGTTCTCGTGCATCCTTTGGACCAAAGCTGTTGAACTACTACAATGCTTCCCACAGACTTCGTCATAAACACACGGCAGCTTCCTAGACAGGTAATGCAGCTGGAAAGCAGAGCCACCAGACAGGATTCAAATACTATGTATTTTCTCTCCTGAAAACCTGGTTCATCCTGCATTTCCTCTAATCTGAAACAAGGGACAATGTATTCATACTGCATGGTTTGATTTGATAAATACTATCACATTTACTGAAACCTGACGGCTCGTTATGATTTACATTTCGTTATACTACTACTTGACTTCTATATTTTTATTATATGATTGTAACTAAAAAAAGATCTTTACATTTTGTACGTCTTTGAAATATTTACAACTCACAGTCACTCTCATGAGAGTCAAACTCATCTGGGTCAGTTCCTACCTCTGCATCCCAGTCTGGATCATCTGACGCATCATCTTTGAATGATGACTCTGTGTCCATGCTTGCCTCATCAGGGTGGATGTCATAATGGGGGATATAAGGGTCTGCTGCAGCATCAATAAACTTCTTATGGAGTGTCTTTGTGCCCGCGCTTCGTGTTAGAGCTGCACGATCCCACTGGGTCTCACGTGCCTTTCCACATCTTTCCGTTTGGGATGCAACTGTTTTGGCCTGTAGTATAAATGCATATAAATTTAAGATAATAATTACAATGCTAACATACAGTGCAATCTGCGAAAAAAATATCAGTTTGCTTTAGTAATTTATATATAAGACAAATCAATATCATCTTTAATAAAAGGATAGAGACTGGACCATTACTTTAGTGACCCGACAAAAACCAGTAATTTATAATAAGCGCTCATCAAAACTCTGATTTGGACAGCGGCATGACACTAAATTTTCTCTGGATAAGAAGAGGTTCCAGGTTCAGGCACCACAATGGTACTGCCACAATCTTCCACATCAGACTCAGAAGTCCCTTTCATTTCATCTTCTATGACAGCCTTGCTGTATTCCTCCATTGCCTATTTTATTTAAAAAATATGACATCATAATTTTGAATGACGCTGTCACTGGTTACATATACCTCTTGTCACAGCACTAGGGCACAGATGTATTAACAAAATAACTCGACAAACAAGCGGATCTACATTTAAAAAAGATGAAACCTACATAATCATTTCAAATTTGAATTTAATTAAAATTAATTTGAATAATATTTGTGCAAATTACTTGGGTTTCACAACCCCAGGATTTAACTCTGGCCGACTGCATGGATGTTGTTGATTACATGAGTGTTTATAGGGGAACAAGGAGGCCCACGGCCACGCTCTACATGCCGTTGGATGAATCTTATCAAACCCTCTTATCTATCTACTACAGGCTTTAATAATAATTAAAAATGACAAAAAAAAAACACTGTTACTGGAGAGTCAGGTCTCGATCCCTACTTAATAAGGCTCCGTAAAATTCCAAATCCAATGTTTGGGTCAGCGCCGCCGGAATAAGAGCGATCAAAGACGACGTTTACACTCATTAAATTTATATTTGACCAATACCATTTGTGCAAAATGGTTACCTTCAGATTTCTCCGCTTCAGGAACGCTAGACTGCCTCGGACTTTCTGCGTTTTGACTGTTTCCACCTGCTTGTCAGACCCAGAGAACTTTGTTGGGCTGCCCCTTTTATCAATCGCAGTTGGTCAAACTTCATGCCTACACTGCGGACCACGCTCGGGTTGACATTAAAAAAATCATCCTCGAAATGGTCGCTGCATATAACAGTTCGTTTAGTAGGTTTGAAATCTTTCCTGTTGACCATGCGGATCCACACAGCTCTTTGTTTTCGATTTCTTGGAAACTGGAAGAAACTGCGGCCCAACTTTTATCCATTGTTACAGTCGAAGGCACAACAATAGACCATGTTTACACTAGGCTAGGCAACCACGCGAGTTCTTTGTCCGAGAGCAGCAATGGTGCAAATGACGTCACGCTACCCAGGCGTCACGGAGATATCCGATTACAACAAGGCGGGGGTGACCTGACATGAACTTGGAAACACTTTTAATTTTATAATGTTAAATTACTTGAACATGGCAAAGTATGCTATTTATTCATTATGATGTATATATGCGTTTCTGAGAGCTTTGCGGGTCATCTTTAAAGTAGATTCAGATTATTTTGTGGGCTGAAAATGTTGTGTTAGTTTCCATACCCAGAAAACGAAAACCTTTACTTGATAAAAAAAAAAGGCCGTACTCCAGAAGGATTTTATTCTTTTAACCGTCTTTGTCGTCTTTTTGTCTCTTTCTTCTATGAAACCATATAATTGTATCATATTTCCTTCTCTGTAAGATACCCCTTTCTTTCAGATCATGAATGTACGCAGTACATTAAAATTTATCAGCATACGTTAATCAATAAATCATTAATGAGGGGTTGGTATTCTGTTGATGACTACTGCATAATACGAGATCCTTTTATAAGTTCGATATTTATAAATCTTGTTTTGTATCATTGTTTTATGTAGTTACGCTTTTACCTGATCACTTTGACTTTTAGTGCCCTGCGTCCGAGAAAAAATCGAGGCAAATGGACGTTAGAGACTTCCTATTTCTAGGTTTTCTTCATTTATCATCAATCATGCATCCGCGATGTTCATTAGAAGTATTGAACCGATAACTTCAGCCTTCATGAATTGCTTGCATATTGTCATCCCTATATTTGTTTTGTTGAACTGCCGATAGTTTTCCTAAATCCAAATAAATCCTCCTGGATGTATCATAGCTTAATGTTTGCATTCTTAGATTATTTCAGCTAGGCCAATCAAAGCTTACGAAGCCATTTAAATTACGTCTGATTCTGCATATCTATCCTCTGACTCCTGTGGTGCATTATAATAAAGGTTATACAACTTATAGCCAATCGCTCATTAACAAAACCAAGTAGTCTTAATTTATGAAATGATGGCTCAAACCAAAAAAAAACAGTTGTAAGAACAATAATTATTGCCTACTTACAACACATTCCTTCTTTTACACATGTTCTCAATGTACCTTCAATATACACCAATGTAAATATCCACGCGTAAGTTTATCACAATATATATAGGCAATATATGGGTAGAGGTAAATGCTTTTGGAATATGTTTCAATATCGAAATGTTTTAGTTGCAATAGTTTCGTATCGTTAAACAGATCCCCTGGAATAAAGCCCTGGTCGACTCATCTATATGTTGACCAGTACGGTGGCTGATTTAGGACACATAAAAAAAAAATATCTCGAGATCTCGAGATAACATCTCGAGATCTCGACATAGAATTTCGCATAAAAAAAATTTTAGGAAGCAAAAAAAAATATTTTAGGAAGTAAAAAAAAAAAATTTTAGGAAGCAAAAAAAAAAAATTTTACGAAGCAAAAAAAAAATTTTAGGAAGCAAAAAAAAATTTTTAGGAAGCAAAAAAAAAATTTTAGGAAGCAAAAAAAAAAATTTTAGGAAGCAAAAGAAAAATTTTTAGAAAGCAAAAAAATAAATTTTTAGGAAGCAAAAAAAAAATCTCCAGAAAAAATGTCACACTTGTACGAACTATTCGAAGCTGATTTGACATAAAACAAAGCAACCTTATGGGAACAGTATACGTTAAGAGTGCTTACTATTGCAATTATAAAACAAAGACCATGTATACTGTGTTTAACTGAACGGTAATACAAAATAATTAATTTAAAATCAATCAAGTTTGTATATCCCCTGAGATAAGGCGAGTTGAAGAAAAGTTCAATATAAATTCAATATTTAATTATTCATATCCGTAAGGAAGATGTCAAAGCCTAAAGAATCTGAAACATTCTACCTGAACGGCGGATACGGAGCCATGTCTGTTAAATCACTCAAATAGAAATGTTTAGGTCTGCATGCATGCATTGTGGGTACCTTATTATTTTAAGAATACAAACAAATATGAGCTTCTTATAGAAACACGCTTTTTGTACAATTTCTTTCAGCTTTTGTTTTATTGAAATGGTGTGTTGTTTTATGGAACATGTATTAGACCATCATAAATTAAAATATGCTTAAACTGATTACTGTGTTTTCGGGTAGGTACGCTGGGGGGGGGGGGGGTCGGGGAGGGGCGTTGCTTCAACCCCTAAAGCCCAAGTCTTGATCCACTAAGCTCTTACTATAGCTCAGATTAATTTAATCAATCTATCTTCATAAATGTTTTATATTCATAAATAAACCGTTCAAAATTTCGATCATCTCTCATCATGATTTTTCTTCAGCAAGATGCTCTGCTTTGGTCTTAAAGTCGCTATTCACCTGCCTTATTTATAGAATCTTTGTAATACAGGCTAACTCTTCGTATACATATTAAAGAAGTGAAAGTAATCATAAACATAATCTAGGTAAACATAATCTATTAACCTTTCATAAAAATGAGCCAATGCCATGGGTAAAGGCGGTGTCTTTGTCTATATCCACGTTTTTTTATAACATGGGTCGGGGGGGGGGGGTGCAAAAATTGCCACCGATCGTAATAGAAAGACGTCCGGCAGAAACATCTGGCTTCAATTCAGAGATTACAGATTTCTGTAAATGACAAATACTGCATTGCTTCACATGCTCTAACGAATATCAACTAGTGATCTTTCAATAACTCGGTTACATGTTTTTATCTGTATGTTAAAACTTGCTCAAGTGCCTTGTATACAAGTAGCCTTTAGATAAAATGTTTATACGTCAAACTATAGCTCAGATTAATTTAATCAACCTATCTTCATAAATGTTTTATATTCATAAATAAACCGTTCAAAATTTCGATCATCTCTCATCATGATTTTTCTTCAGCAAAATATTCTGCTTTGGTCTTAAAGTCGCTATTCACCTGCCTTATTTATAGAATCTTTGTAATACAGGCTAACTCTGCATATACATATTAAAGAAGTGAAAGTAATCATAAACATAATCTAGGTAAACATAATCTATTAACCTTTCATAAAAATGAGCCAATGCCATGGGTAAAGGCGGTGTCTTTGTCTATATCCACGTTTTTTTATAACATGGGTCGGGGGGGGGGGGGGGTGCAAAAATTGCCACCGATCGTAATAGAAAGACGTCCGGCAGAAACATCTGGCTTCAATTCAGAGATTACAGATTTCTGTAAATGACAAATACTGCATTGCTTCACATGCTCTAACGAATATCAACTAGTGATCTTTCAATAACTCGGTTACATGTTTTTATCTGTATGTTAAAACTTGCTCAAGTGCCTTGTATACAAGTAGCCTTTAGATAAAATGTTTATACGTCAAAGTGGCGTTATAAGACCCATTCCCAGCTGGGGTTTCTTCCTAAATTTTTTTTTTTTTGCTTCCTAATTTTTTTTTTTTTGCTTCCTAAAATTTTTTTTTTTGCTTCCTGAAATTTTTTTTTTGCTTCATAAAATTTTATTTTATGCTTCCTAAATTTTTTTTTTGCTTCCTTTTTTTTTTTCTGTGTCCTAAATCAGCCACCCTAGACCAGAGCCAGACCAAAAAAAAAAACCTAAAATATTTTTTTTTTAAATCTTTACCTGATATATGACAGGATTGCCTGGGTAAAAGAAAGAAAACAAATCGCAATGATGTAAACAGGACTTTACAGATTTACAATAGGTGCATGACAATAGAACTACTCAGAGATACTTTGTTCGTACTGATAATCGTATGAGCTTGAGTCCAACAAGATTATTTTAAGTGTGGCATGATACTTTGGCATGGTGTAATTTTTATGTGGTTGCCCGTAGATTTAGCGAAGCCCTCTACACATGATGTGTAATGTATTAACCATTAACATACTGATATAAGTACAAGTCAATTACCACATACGTGAGTAGCTTCTACAAATGAAATGAATTCTGTCATATTATTCAGCTCAGTGAGGAGCAATAAACGACACTAACAGGAACCTATCAGGATTATATCCGCTGTTGAAAACAACATCAACCTCGCATGAGATTGAGGTATCGCTATACAGGCTCCCAGTTTGTGTGAGTAACACATAATGAGTCTTGTAGTTGATAGCCAACCCAAACTTCCTTCTTTAACAGCTGCCAGGACTATCCCAATCCCCATTAACAGTCATGTAACCGTATAGATTGCACAGATTGCACATGATTCCATTGTAAAACTCACATAAGCAATTCTTACTGATTTGATATCATATGATCTAATGCCTCGGGATTTAAAAAGTTAGTCCTTCTGTGTATGATGATAGAAGGTAAAATCTCAAATACGTCATCCGAACAATAACTGCCTATTCGTGGAAACACGACGTTTGTTTGATGTTTTATAAATTCATTTTGACTTAAGAAGTCTTAGTTCGCCACAGATTAGGTCGTTGTTATCCATATTATGTAATGTAATACTTTTTCTTGTACTCTAAGCATTGTACTATATTTGATTCCCTAGTATTTTCAGACGGATGAAACTCCAAGCAGCTCCGATGGCTGGCTTTAATCATGGAAATAAAGCATTAATAATTCTAAACACTATCTCTCATATATGATGTACGTCCCTAGTGGTTGATTTCAAAATTATATCAAGATTGTCTCTCTTTTCACTAAAACAATTAGTCAAATAATAACGTAAGTAAAGGCCCAGTTTTGGTCAATTAATTCAGTAATGCTAAATAGACAATCTAGCTACCGGACTTCCCTTTCTTTTTACTGAACTGTGACAATGAATACAAAGCTATTCGAGTATTACATTTCGTTAGGCAACCCTCCGCTTCGTTCTTGAGGATCATTGATTCATCCATGAATAAGATTTATCAAAACAAAGCTTGTCTAGAATATATAACTCTTCATTATAAATAAAGATTGGGTGAACATATTTGGAGTTAACGTACACAATTTGCAAAACTGTCCTGGGTACCTATTTCTATCAAATTTAAACAGGACTGGCTGTCTAAGGCGATATACGCAGAACAGGCAAACAAAGAAAGTTACAAAGAATTTTATATCGATCAGAAAATGACACAAGAACGACACTAACATGAATATACATCAACCTTTTGAATACATGTATTCACCAAGCCCACAGAACATATGCGGTTTTATCGTAGTTCCCTACACAGAAAGACGAACACGACGACACATTCAATATATGGAATAAAAATCAGTATTGTCGAACAATTATGAATATCAAGATTTTGTCATTCGGGCCGGGGAACTTAAGTAATGCTTTGGTTCTTCTGCACTGGTTATATTGGTTTTCGCGGATGGATGTGTTGATGCGGTTGAGGATAAACTTGATGTCACGTCTCATTCCGGAGTAAGTTGGATTTAGCAAACGGCATATGCTATGCCTATCGGAATATTCGTCATGGTTGGAACACCTGTTTGTTCTGCATTTGAGAAAGTGCAGCCTTCTGTATGATCTACATCAGACACGATAATCACTAAACAACCTTTACTTTCAACCATTTTTTCATCACACTTTATTTTCATAATAGTTTTATGTGTTCTAAATTGAAACCGATAACTTGACCTGCTATTTTCTCATCCGTTATATTTTTCCCTTTCTTCTTAATGGTTAGATCCCGTTCCCGCTTATAAAAGTATAAGATATTACACCTTGGAACATCAAAGAACAGTATAAGTCAAGTAGTACACTGTCCATCGATTTTGTCGATTTAAGTTCCCCGAAGACTGCTTGCGCGATCTATATATTTACTATTTTCACGCACGTTTTCAACCGTTTTTAGACTGCCAAATTACAGCAAGGAGTCAGTTTCTCAAATCTGCTTCCATCTAGTGTAGAACCGGTGTCTGGGCCACTGGTCGCTGATCGGTAAGCAGAGTAGGGTTATTTGTTTAAGATAAAGTTACTATTTCTGATCTTTTCTATGAAACTGGCATAGTTTTACCAGTTATGTTTAACGTCTTGATAAATGAAATAAAAATACAAATATTTCGTCCGAATCTTGGTCGGGAATAAATATTTTGAAGGTGTAGAAACCATTCATCAACAAGTTTTTATTGCAACTGGCAGTTTAACAGAGTCGTCTTTTTCTGTCGAATAATTCCAATTGTTTCCATGTTATGTTTATGTTTCCATTTGATTTTTAGTCGATAATGATGATAAAAGGTTATTTTTATATTTATTAAAATGATAACATAAGCTTGAATATTTGATCTTAAACTGAAGTAGTCTCTGAAGCAACTGAAGAAATATCTCTAATAATCGTCTAACAACAACTACCTGTTGGAAACAAGACTAGATATCATTCTGGGATTTCTCAACCAAAATATTTCTTCAGAGTTTGAAGAAGCATGTAAACCAGATTACAAAAAACCTGGATGTAACTGAGGAAAGAGAAACTGATAACTCACTCTTCACTACAAATCAAATTTCATTCAAGATGTAACTATTAATTTCAGATCAATTAAACAACAATTAACAATATGTTATCACTTCCATACATTGATGATTATGAATTACAAATCAATTAGCAAACAATTAATATTTTATTGTTAGTTAGATAAAATATATTTATGGAATGATTGTATCTTAATTATGTATAACCAATAAAACAGACCTGGATGCGAGATTCATCACCAAACATAACACAACATAGCACATGGAACTCGACCATTTGATATAAGTAAATCATCCTTGCATAGGGTCGCAAAGCAAGGAACTGATATAATAATAATTGTAGAGGTGCTTATTATAACAATAAGCTACAATAACGGTTGAAGAAATTGCATCAAATATAAAGGAACCATAGATGAACACTTGAAATATCAAGCGACAATTAGTCAAACATTTATGGCCGATCATTATGAGGTAGCCAAATATTACTTAATCAAACAAACTTTATCCCATTATTTGAAAGTATGCTTGTATAGAAAATAATCGCCATCATTATTTATTGATTTATTTTCGTTTGTTTGTGCGTTTGCATAAAGTTTCGTTTGATATTTAGAACAACTGGTGCGTTATTCATTTGAAAGCGACTTGTTTCAACGTTCATGTTGTTTTTTTTTACAATATAGACTACGTTGAGGAATGTTACAAAGCACTATTCTCCACCCTAATCATTTCATTTGAAATAGTTTTCATTGTTTGCCATCACTATGTTCATCTAACATTCTTGGATTTGTTTCATTATTGGTCCTGCTGTGTCAGGTCTTCGAGGAAGATAATTTGACCTGTCAGTGGTTAGAGTTGCTTATGCCATCGAAAATTTTCCTTTCTATCTTACTTTTCATTCAGCATTAGAATAATGTCTTTGTTTTTCGCCCCGGGTTCTAATCTTTGTAAATTTTTCCTGGGGTTTCGTCTTTTTTTTCATATCTCCTAACATTTATTCGCAATAATAATTTAAACTACAGCCTATTTGCAATTTCCTGTCAAGCTTTCCTCTCTAACCACGTATCCGATGATTCCATTTCACACTTCATCTTCTATCCTATTAAGTTCGCCGTTTAAACGATCATTCACTTCTACAATTATCTTGTCCCCTTTCTCAGTTTCTTTTGTCAACCGTGAAGTCTCTTTTTCTAAATTGTTTATCTTTTTATGATCATTATGTTTATATGTCTTTACTATCTCGGTACTCTCCCTCACCGTAGCCACAATGGATACTATGTCCGTTATAAGGCGTTTCTAATGTTCATTTTCTTCTAGAGGTATATAAAATGTAGGACACATATTTATATATTAAGTTAACCTGTCCCTTTTCCAGTACATCATGTTTTTTCTTCACAATATGCTACACCTTTGCCATTGCATCATGGATATTATAGAATCCCTGTTTACCATTATCGTCGACCCTGTCCCTCCTTTTTGGCGTGCTTTAAATGTTTTCATCCCCTTTACAATATGTTCTTATGTTTTTTTTATTATATGTTTCAATGATACCCTTAGTTGTATCCCTCTGCTCTGATTTTATCATAACGGTCACAGACACTTAATAGTGCAACCTGTCAGCGGAGCCCCTCACAACAAATCTTCCCGGAGCGTCAATGACAATGACAGTCCTAGTATAATATTATTTACTTTATAATAATTAAATAAATTACGACATGAATTCCCTTTCGTTTTGTATTGTAAAGCAACTATGACGATGGCCTAGGTAGATTCTTTAATTATTCACTAATTACTTATGTTTACTGGGTGGATAAAGTATAACAAACAAAGCTTCATTTGATTGATAACTGGAATTGTGACCTTATTTTACTTGCCGGGACTCTGCATCTACTGAATGTTGTATCCATGTTTATTTGGTCTTAATTGTGGAAGCAGGGGCAGCCTGGGTGTGTGTGTGGGGGGGGGGGGAGGGAGGGGGCGGTGTGGGGTGTTTCCATTGAACTCATCAGCTCCGATGTCTTCTGTATTTGACACAACCTTTGGTAATTTTTTTTTTTCATAAGTGATAAAAGATTAGGACTTATGCTGGAGTGAGCGAGGCAAATCAGAATACAACTTGGACTCAGTAAAAACAGTAAAGACAGGAGTCTACAATTTAAAAGGTGACTTGATGAAATATCTGCCTGTTTATGTACCAAGTAAAAGTAAATGAAATAACATGTTCAGTACAAAATTTGCCTTGAAAATTCTTCAATTGCTCAATACTGCCGTGCCAAATATCGGGTCTAATGGCGACTGCACATTTTAACCATTACATTGTTTCAATAAAATATATACTGAAAAGTCTGTAGTCAAATACGCCTTATGTTAAATTCTATCATGTGTGCTTCAGTGTTCAAAATATATTCTATATTGCCGAAATAAAATGTATATACTCGCGCTATATATCGGTGATATAGGTAAGCTGTACAGTGACGCTGTCTAGTTACGGAGTGCGATATCAAGTATTAATCTCAGGCCAGGCTGTATTTTAGGCTGACAATTATTTTGCGACTATTTGAGTACCAAAATATTGGTTTTTTTTTCTGTTTGTTAATGTGAGTAATTGCTGGTACTTGTATACGAATATGACAAGGAAGAAAACCTGTATTTTTGTTCATTGATTGTGAAGATGACATGACATTGTAGTCCTATTACCGCTCTAATAACAATGCGCGTCCGGAGATTCATGCTCTCTAAAACGTGGTACAAGGGGAGTTTATTTTCTTCATACTCATGTTTAACATGAACACCTACATCTGTCACCTTGATTCCATGAAAAAAATCCCATAAAACACACAGGCGAGTACTCCCACCTGCCATATTGCTTTTTTTTTTGCCTCACACTGGCGAAACTGTAAATAAGATTTTTCAACTTAGCTGTAAAAGAGTTGACCGCAAGTAATGGAAATGTCGATCTCCGGACCGGGTTTTGGCACTTTTAACTGTCTTTCCGCGTTTTCACGCTTTCTATATATATAGCTGTACCAGTGGATATTACAAAAGTTGTCAAGGAGTTTGCACTCAGAAAACACAGAAAGATGGTTCTCGGTCCCTGACATCCTACAGGACTGGCACCCTATATGGTCCAGAAGCCTAACGAATATTGAAGAGAAAACAGTCAGCATGTACAGCAAAAAATAAAAATTTAAAGTATATAAATGATAACTGTTTACTGAAATATTGATCAAAATTCAAAGTGACCATATAGAGCGCAATTCCTTATATCACAATTTTGAAATCGAAAGCTTCTGGGGGCTTCCATGGATCCTGTCAGAGGCAGGGGGTGGTGGCTTACTTCAGTGGCGGATTCAGAATTTTGAGAACAGGGGGGATGGGCGCTAATATACTGCGTTAGCGGTTGATGGGTATTAAGAAAAATAAGTATATAAACTGTACATATATTTTGTTTTGTTTTGTATATTTATATATATATATATGTCCCTACGTAATATATTAATTATGAAATAATATATATATATGTATGTGTGTGTGTATATATTATCATTATTGTTATTATTATTATTATTATTAATACTATATATAATTATATATGTATATATTTTCGTTATTACTATTATTGTTATTATATCTTAATGTATTTTCAGCTTATGAAAGATATAAAATAATTGTGCGGGGGGGGGCGGGGCTGGTGTTACAATCGGCCATGGCATGGCAGTGTGCCTAAATCTGGCAAAAGTGTTAAGCTGTAATACTAGAATATTTGTTTTCAGTCAATTTAAAAGTGAGCTGTATCAGTTTCACTTGACTCGGCTTGAAAGGTTACCCAGGTAACCAATACCATAGTTTATTATAGTCACAGTAACAATTTGAAGTACTGGTACTGTGAAAGTGTCCAGATTTATAGGAACTGACTGAAACTGACAAAAAACTTTGCCAGCGATGGTGATTTAAATGTTAGTTATATATGATAGTTCACTCTAGTCCCCACCCCACCTTTTGCACTTTCGAGGGATTATCGGCTAAATATGATATGTGTCTGTAAAAAAGCCATGATACTCTCTAATCTTTCATTTATTTCAGGGTTGCTATACTCCCTTTTGTGAATTACTCATGTTACTGGGAAATAAAAATTATTCTTATATTTGTGTACTTAACAAGAAAAGGTAACCAGGTTTTTAACTTTTTCAGCATTAGTAAAGCAGTTTTGACCCATTCAGAACAGAACAGAACAGAGTTTATTCAGGAAAAAGGCCTCAGGCCCAAAGTTCCAAACATTTCAACAATAATTCAATCAAATAATTGCATTAATAGAACATAAAGTAGCAGTCTTATTATTAATTAATATATAATGCAACAAACACATGTAACATGACTGCATACCTTAGTACACAATGTATCTATATTGCCATCATCAGTGAGTATGTAACACATACTTTAACCATCTAGTATTCTTCGTCTCCTCAAAAAGGAATAATATACATATGCAGCAACATTCATTATCTCAATATGATTGTCTAAATTGAATAATTTAATAAAGTTTTGTTCACTTGGGTAATGTAAGTCTTGTCTAAAGTATTTTATCCTCAAATCATTATATAGAATACATTCTTGCATAAAGTGAGCTTCATCCTCAACAATATTGTATCCATGATGTAAACAATATTTACAGATCCTCTCTTCACGAGATATATCATTTTGACGACCTATTTCTATAGCCAATTCATGATTGGAGCATCGAAGTTTAGCAAGTGCTATGCGATGTTTCTTATTAGGAATACAATATAAATACTTTTCAAGAGTTAGCATAGATTTGAAAGCACCATAATAATATAATTTACTACACAACTCAATATCACTATGCCAGTTTTGAATAGCCATGTCTCTTATTTTAATTTCAAATTCTTTCAAAAATTTATTCGCATCTCCAACATACTGTGCCATCCAAACATATCCAAAACCAGACTCAAATAGCAATGTTCTTACTTGAGATACCCAATTTGATTTACCACTGTTGTCTAAATTCCTGATTAAACTGTACACTTGTTTCTGATACCTATGTTCTGGCATATAAAGTAATTTAGCCCAAAACTTAACACAACGTAATAAACAAGTTACAAACAAAGGAAATCTGCCACAATCCCCTAATGCTGCTGCATTTGGAGTATTCTGGCCTACATTTAAATATATTTACAAAATGTGTACTGCACTCTCTCTATAGTTTCTGATATCTTAAAGCCCCATAATTCGCATCCATATATTAATACTGGCACTACCATTTGATCAAAAAGATAAAAGAGATGTTTAGTACTAACATATTTACACTTTTTACTGATTTTTTTAATCATACATACAGCTTTGTTTGCTTGCAAAGCTTGCTGTTGTTGTGTTTTTGACCAGGATAATTTTGTTGAGAAAGTTATACCAAGATATTTATAGTATGGAACCACTTCTAACTGTTTACCATTTAAATACCATCTTTCAACTTTTCGTAAAGGACCACCTTTTCTAAAAACCATAATTTTAGTTTTATCTGTGTTAATTTTAAAACCATATTTTTCACAAAAATTGTGCAAGAGATTAATCTGTTGCTGAAGTCTACCAACAGTATCTGCACAATTAACCATATCATCTGCAAATAATAAAGTCATTACATTGGAAAGATTATCAATAACATATATCCCTTTACAATCACTTCTATGTAACATATTACAATACTCATTAATAAATAAGGAAAATAATAATGGACTTACCATGCAACCCTGCCTGGTACTTAATGAGCATGAGAAATAATCGGTAAGACCACCGTCAGTTAATATACAAGACTGCATTTTTGAATACATTGATTTTATAACATTTAATATTTTACCATTTATACCCTGTTTCAATAAGACATACCACAATAAATTATGTTGCACACAGTCAAAAGCTTTTGCAAAATCAATATATAAACAATAAAACCTTCCTTTTCTTTTAACTAAGTATTTCTGAACTAAAGCATGCAAGACATATGCTTGGTCAATGGTAGAATACCCCTTTCTATAACCACCTTGAGACTCGGATAAAATATTCATTTCCTGCACATACTGAGAGAGCCTATTATTCAAAACTTTAGTGAATATTTTTCCTGTAACATTCAATAATGATATCCCTCTATAATTACTAGGATCATTTAAAGGACCTTTCTTGTGTAGAGGAAATATGATTGCCTTACTCCATTCACCAGGGAATGATCCCTTATTGAAAACACTGTTAAACAAAGTATGTAATAAGGGCAAAATAATTTCTAAAAGTGACTTAATAATATCAACTTGTAGCCCATCTGGTCCAGCAGATTTACCACTTTGCATCTGATTTACTGCATGTCTTATTTCAAATACCGTTATTTCATTGTTAAGGGACCCACATACAGACCCACTGTTATAATTATTTTCGAAGTATATGTTAGCCATAAGGCAAAATTCTTCTTTAACATTGTTTTTATTTTCATTCAGCAAAGCTCTAAAGTAATTAAACCATTCGTTTGCTGGAATATGATTAACACTATTCTCTTTCTTAAGGTTCTTTTTAATACAGACCCATAAATCATTTATATTCTTAATATTTGATAGGTGCATCATTGTAGACTGTTGTTTAGACTTCTTTTTATTATCACATAGGTTTTTAAATTGTTGTCTTTTCATTTTATACATGTTGAAATCATATAAATTACCAGATCTCCTATATTCATCAAGTGCTGAAAATTTTATTAGCTTTGCTTGTGCACAATCCTCATCCCACCAATCTGGTTGTGACCACCTCTTTTTTTTCTTATACATTTTAGGAATAGTAAAGTTGTGTATCACCCTGTTCAAGTATTCAACAGCCTTATCCACATCTTGTTGAACATAATGTTCAAAATTACATGTATGTTCATTATATAAATGATCATCTATAAGTTCATCAATGGCCTGTGTTTTAAGTTTGTACTTTATCCATGGAGTCATGGACACCAAATTTTCTGGAACTTTTCTGTCAGATTCAAATCTTATTGTACATTTCACTGGATAGTGATCTGATAAATCTAACCTTAAAACAGAAAATGATTCTATTTTAACAAATAGTTCAGCACTAGCAACAATATAGTCAATAACACTCTGTCCAGCATGTGTTACACATGTGTATTCACCTTCAAGATCTGGTGGAATTCTACCATTCAGTATATGAATATTAAAAGCACAACACAACTGTTGTAATGAAAAACCAAATTTGTTAGTCCTGCCATCCTTTGAATTTCTACACATTTGAAATTCATCCGAAGGGTAAGTTTCATTTAAACCAATAAATCCTAAATGATCATTTTCTATGTAATCACACATTTTACCAATCCTAGCATTCAAATCGCCCATTAAAATGACATATAAATCTCCATATTTTGTTATAATATCTACCATAATATTTTCTAGTCTTACTATTCCATCACTTTCATCTAAAGTTTCATAAAATACTGAACCCTCTGGAGCAATATATGCACATAATAATAAAACAGGTTTATCAAAATTAAAAGCTTCACCATTCAGGATTAAAACAATTATATCTGTATATTTTTTAATGTTGATTATCTTAAAATTGCAATTCTTTCTTACACATACAATTATTCCTCCTCTGCCCACTTTATCTCTAACACTTGCAAAGTACAGAAATTGTTCAAAGTAATAGTTAAACTCTTCTTCACAAGATGCCCAAGTTTCCACAATACACAATATATCAGAATCATTTATTAAATCTAAAAATTCTGCAGAATCAATCTTGTTTTTCAGACCCCCAGCATTCCATGAAACAAAGTTTACAGTATTATTTTCAGCATTACATAAAATGAGAGGTTTAGTAAGTGTGCCTGAATTAGTATGTGAACATGTGCTTACCTGTTTATCTGGTGCATGTGCAGTCTCAGTGTTAGTACAGTGCTGGTATGGTGAAATTAGTTCAACAACATCTCTGTCATCCGGTTGATCAGCATCTGAAACTGGTAACAATACAGATTTCACAAGTGTTTTGGAAACATTCAGACCCTGGCCTAACCGTTATTTAGCGTTCTTAGTTTTCCCTACCATCACTTTTGAATTTGAATCAAAATCCCATTTGAACATTTGTCCTTCAATAGAAAGTTTATCAAAAGATAGGAAAGCTTCTTTGTTATCTTCTCTAGCCTTTACCATAAAGGGGATAAGATTACGCCTTGCAAGCCTGACATGTTCACTAAAATCATGCGATACTCTGAAATCTGAATCTTTCAATGTTTGTCTAGCCTGTTTCATGACACTTTCTTTCTGTTTATAGTACACAAATTTTACAATTACAGGTCTTGGCTTTCCATCTCTAGACTTAACAGGTAACCGGTGTGCTCTTTCGATACTAATTTCATTATCTACAGTTTCTGAATTCATTCCCATTTTGTCCTTCATTACTGATTTTGCTTTCTGTTCACATTCTTCCCAGCTTTCCCGTCCATTACTTTCTGGGATACCATGGAACAACAAGTTGTTCCGCCTAGACTGATTTTCCAATTTATCACATTTATTGCGTAGTTCTGTATTCTCTGCCTCTGCCTTAGATAATCTGTCATTAACATTGTTCAGTTCCTGTTCAAGGGTCGAGAGGTGGCTTGTTAAATACATAACTTGCCGTTTTAGTCCCTCTGGTGTTTCCAAGTCATGCTGCTCCATCGGTCGGGCCTGGGGACTGGTGGTATCTCTGCTGGAGGGAGTGGAACGTCCTGCCTCATCCGGAACCGGCTTAGCTGTCGCACCCTGCTGTCCTTCCCCTTTGTTCATGACCAAACTAAGGTCCCCACTCTCTGACCTGTTCAACCTGGCCTGTGTTGGTCGTAGGGTCCTCTGCTGGGCTGGGGTGGTTACATCAGTCTGCTTAGCCTTGGGACCGGTCGGTGGTGGGCCGGGGTTTACCTCCACATCTCCACAACAAACGAGGAGGAGGGCGATAATGAAAGCCAGTTTCACACACCCACGTACCTTCGTGCCATAGTTGAGTAGTAACAGCACCGGGACCCTCCATCGTGGCTTCCTGCATGGTCCAGGCCCATACAAGCCTATGCGGGCTCGGTATGCCTCCAAACTCACACCCATAAGTCCTTATTATACAAAGTATCTTTCAGTTGCAGGTTGAGTGTAGGTGATGCTTACTTTCTAGAGAAAAATAATTTTTTTTCGTCAGAGCGAAGAAGACCACGTCAAGTCACCTCACCGCTAGATGGAGCCATTCAATATAAGTCAATAGTTTTAAAAGCATGTAAAAGTCAATTGATCGATTAAGTACATCATAATATTATAAGGTTCTGCGTCACCTATGGCACTAACATATAACTCGCACAAGAATATTGTATATGTATTGGTGGGCTCTTCGGCTCTGATAAATATTATCAGCTCACGCTTTATAAATTTATTTCTGAACATTAAGGATGTCGCACATGACTTTTTAATTTTTTTTAAAAAGAGAGCTCATTATACTTCAATTGGTGTATTTGGAGGCAACATACGATATCTGGAAAGTCAGATGCACAACCATGGAATGCAACGGGACATTATAAATATAAAAATACTTAAGAGACAGTTGATGATGGTCACGACATCCATTAATTTAGATTTACTGTAAGAATATTTAGAATGCAAAGATGGAATATGTACCTCCGATGAGGTTAAAACGCTAATTGAGTTATATAATATTTATTTCGTACATTTACATGTACAGACATAAGTAATGTGCAATAAAGTGAATATATAACGGGGGAAAAACAGTGCAAAGGCTATTGAACAGCCGTAAAATTAATTTACAGTCGACAGCTCTTCAATTAGAGCTGTTATCATAGCTTAGTCTAGTGTCTGTATATCAAGGAAGCCATCGCGCACGGAAATCGCTTCATGAACGACGCCAACGATGCACCTCTGTGTAGTTGTCAGTATATGTTTTATATTTCTATTATCTATGCTACATATATTACATTTTCTAACCTTATATCTGTCCATTAGATATGCACAATTTTTACCAATACTACTTGAAAAGTGCACGAGTAGATGCAAACTTCAATAACTTGTTATTGGATTTCAACATGTTTCTTAACATATTAATAAAGCGATTCTCTAACTGAGTTCTTAGATCTGGCTTCTTTCTTATACCGTACAACACATATCTATAAGTAGTCCTCAGTAGCTGCCATATCCTCCTCAGTCCCTTATTGTACGCTACTGAAATCTGGTCAATGGCTTTACAATTTAGATCCCAGCACTGAGACCCGTAAAACGAGGTGCAGTAAGAATTAAATAACGTTCATAATATTTTACTTGGGAGTTTTCCAAAATTGGCGCATAAGGCATTTACTCTTCTATAGAAGTGCACAACTTTTGGTCTCAATATCAAGCTTGTCGTCTATCTCGCCACTGATCACTATCCCCAGTAGCTTACACTATTTTGCCATTCGAGCTTTGTTCCGCACACTGTGAGGTCAGGTTCACGCTGAGTGTTATCATGGCGCCTAGACCTACCCGTAAATTTCATACAAACAGTCTTTGTAGCATTGTATTTGACGCTATTTCCTCCAAATAATTCACACCTGTCTAGCATGCACTGTACACCATTAACCGAAAGGCTCAATAACGTGATATCGTCGGCATAGGCCAGGCATCCAGAAAATAAGTGTCCAATATGGCAACCTGTTCCATCTTTTTTTAAGATCATTGACAAGAACATCCAGATACATATTAAATAAAAATGGGCTTACCACTCCTCCCTGTCTCACTCCGTTTGTTGCTGAAAAACTGACCGAATGGCAATTCTTCCACTTCACTGTTATGCTCTGTTTGGTACACATTTCATACAAAATTCTAATGACACAAGAAGGAAATTCTCTTTTCAAAATAACTTTGAACAGTTTACCAAACTGCAATCGATCAAACGCCTTTGTGGCATCCACCATACAACAGTAAACGTCGCTACCCCTAGAGTTGTAATACATAGCCACTTCCTTCAAAACAGTTGCACACATAGTCGTTGAATGCCCTGCTTTAAAGACGAACTGCAGATCACTCGTTTTCATATAGTCATGAAACCTATTATAGATTATCATTTCAAATAGTTTTGTTATTGCACTGCAAAGCGATATTCCTGTATAATTGTTACTTGAACACTGATTACAATTTTTATTTTTGGGAATCGGCACAATAGTAGACTTTAACATATTCACTGGCATTTGACCATGCGTAAGCAATCCTGAAAATAATAAAGATAACATTACTGCGCAAACTAGAGGAGAATGTTTGATTTTATCGATGTCCATGCCGACATCGCCATCCGATTTGCCATATATTCAGCATGTCAATAGCTTCCTGTACCATTTTCGCCGTAATGATAGCGGATGAATCGCATATACCAAACCTTATTCTTCGAATGATCTCCATTTTAATAGCATCAAGTTCGGATTTATCTGTGGGGTTACAGTAATAAATTGTCTCAAATTTATTTTTAAAGACGTCTGCAATGTCATAGGCCGTGTTTGCATTGTCAATCACATTGGCCTCTGAGCGAGCTCTTATTATCAGTTTATTTACCTCTGTCCATAGGTGACGGGATTTGTTTTCCGATATCTTATCAACCATCCGTTTGTAACGAAGATTTTCCTCATGTTTTATCAGCTTTCGTATTGATTTATGAAAGTTCGCGCGTGTACGTTTCCTGATGTCGGCGACCACGCCTTCACTTGGACGGCGATTCTCCAACCAGAGAGGATGCCAAAGGAGGGCCGTATTTTTGTCGTTTTGTGCATATCTATCCCAGTATGGTTTACAGTGACGTTAAGGCTGGCACTTAGGGATGCTTGCTTCTGCCGAATGAATTAGTATATTACAGATATCATTATAAAACTTTTCCAAGTATTGTCTATGAACATTTGAATGACACATTGTATCCCTACAATATACAGCAAAACAGGTACACAGATCTCATTCATTCGGTATTCACTATGTTTTTATATTTTGTCATATAAATATCCTTGGCATGACTCCAGCTTATCTTGCAATGATAATGCCTGTCATCACTGTGCGTGTATCTTTCATCCATCATTTTCCATTTTAAAATAATAGGATTATGATCAGACAAATTTGTTATTTCATGCACGACGCATCCATGATCAATGTGGTCCGTTAGAGAACTAGAAACTAAGAAATGGTCAATAATGGAGCTCGCTGAGCCACCATAGCTCTCATATGTATTCTCGGCCACCGTGTGTCGGAGGTCCCATGCAAACACTAAGTCATTGTTCTCAGCAATTATTTAAGTTACCGCTCAGTCTGTCTATGACAATATTAAGGTCTCCCCCTATTATAAATGCATCATACGTATTTTCTAGCATGAACGTCTTGATTGCATTTACACACTCTAAAATTTCTGCGTCCACACTGTGTGTCCTTGTGTCACACGGAAAATAACAGGATATCATGAGGAATTTCTTGTCTGAATCAGTAACTTGAACAGCGCATAATCTCTTATGACCAGTTTCTACAGGAGTAACTCTATGAGATAAATGCTTTCTCCACATTATTGCTACTCCTCCATAAGGGCGGCCTACCAACACGTCCAACTGACTGTCAACCCCTAATTTTGCGGTAAACATGAAATCCTGACTCAGGTCCCCAAGTAGATCCAACTGCATCTCGAGGAGCCAGGTTTCCTGGAGGAACAGAATATCAATGGTATATTTCTCTAACTGGTACTTTATGAAGTCTTGACTAGTGGTTCGCTTTATTCTGTTACATTGTAAGAGCAAACGGTTAAAAGAGTCATGAAAATGTTAGTTGTATTATTTGCATTACTGACATTTTGTTTACCACTGAAACGGTTGAAATATCTTCTGCAACATATTCCTTCTGGCTAAAATGATTCCTTCATCACTTTTTTCCAGATCTGTTGAGTTAATGGTTATTCGGAAGGACTGCATCCTCGCTTCATCATGAGAAACCCTGCAGATGGCGGAAACTGGTACCCCTCCATCCTGAATGAAATCAATGAGATCTTATTCGGGCACATCACAGTGGATGTGATATACATATATATCCGTGTGTTTTAGGCCACTTTTTATTTTATTATCAACTCTGTTTCCCGTGACAGAAGGTTGTTTTCGTATCCTGCGTCTTTGGTGTGGCTGTATCTTGAAATCATCAACCTCTATGGATTTAAGTTTGTCTGTATGACTGTTGGTGGGACTAATGACATTGAAGTTTTTCTCAATGGGGAGCAGGTTTCTGACTCAATACCAACTCTCTCACGACCGTAACCTTTATCTTCGTTTTGTACACAGATATGCTCAATCGGTGGAATTACGTTTCCTGCTTTGCTGCTTTTCACAGTATCAGAATAAAGTTCCTTGTTATTTTCACGTGGCCCGTCAGTTGGCGCTTTTCTAAGCTCCTGAATAACTTCATTCACGGCTAGCTGCAGTGCCCTTATTGTTTCTGTGTTATCTAGTTTGTTTTCAATTGCCGAGATTCTCTGATTTTGTTGAGATATTTGCCCTGTCGAAGCACCAGGTTCGATTTCTTCAGGTGCATATTTTGGTATATTTTCCAAATCCCAGAGTACAAATGTTACTGGAAACGACTGCAGTCTATCCACCTTTCGAAAGGCTGTTATAATGTCAACAACGTCAGCTCCTTGTGCAGACCTTGCTACTGAGTTCTGCCTGTAATGTCTACGGCCAAGGGACGTGAATTCCTTTGCAGCATCCCAGAGAATCTGTTTAGATGTACTGATGACCTCTGGTGTATAGAACCTTAATATGGTCTTTTTAAGATTCTCCACGGTACATCTATGAATATAGAATTAGACATAGGTTAACAAGTCATTATCTATAATAAGACGAGATGCTGATTTTACTGAGCAGCAGCCAGTGTCTTGATCACCGATATCCCTCTCTGTTTGTTTCTAGTTTGGGTCACCTACTAGATCATGATGATCGACTCCAGTCGCTGTTTCCTGAGTATCACTCGATGTATATCCAGTCTTTGACCCATACACACTAGGCCATTTTGTTGCTGCACATTCAAGACAGTACATAGAGTCATCTAAACGTGTTGCAACTGACTTTTTCTTCTTTTTGCATTGGAAACATGTATACTGAGGCATGATGTCTGTGTTTTGAGACGGTCCCCCGTGTTGACCAGCGCCACGAATGCATTACCTGAACAGTTTCTTTGGGTGTATGCGTTCATGGAACCGTGACAGCAACAGGTATATCTGAATGTGGAAGTCCGTCAGCGCACTGACAACTCAGATTTACTGTCCAGTTATTCTTGTACACAAAATATAGGCATACTTAAATACGCTCACCAAACTTTCTTAAATTCTGTGCTTTATGTCCAGCAGTACCTGAGTACAAACCGGGGCGGAATTAGTTTGCTTGCTCCGGTCGCCCTCGGGACCGTCTATTATCGACCGATTTTGAAATAGGTATAGACTGAAATTTTATTTTTCTTTACTTCTTTCTGTATATCTTTCATTTATTTCATATTTCTATTCATTACATTTAATGTACTGTACTTCTTTGTACAAATGAAGATTAATTAATTAGTAAGACAAAAAGGGAATTTTTCATATTTTTTAAACGAAACGGCAAATTGCTAAACAATTATATTCCAAGGCAGTTCCAAGAAATTCGTAAATTAACACAAACAGACTCATTTTAGTTATATATTTGGAATGAATAATGTCGATGTATTCTCTGTATTAGCTCCATCGTCTTAAGTTTTGTAATGTACCATTCCTGGGACATTCATATATTTTATTAGTTATATATTTGGAATGAATACGCTGGGTGAAAAGGTTGATTTCTGCATTAAAAGCATGGCATTCATAGATAAATATTCTGTGGGGAGAATTGGATTTAAGTGTCGGAAACTTATGTGCGGCGGATTGGGTTATCCTGTAGAGGGTCTTTTTGAAAGCAGCATAGGTTAACTTACTCCCCAGACGTTTACAGACAAACAAAATCAGAGCGACAGTAAATATTAAGGACTTTTAAAAGTCACGGTATATCAAAAGTTAGTAATTACCTGTCTGAATGATTGACACTGAGATTGTTAGAGCTTTCAATCAAGGTTTGGTTTTAATGTAATTAAGTGCATTTTAGATATATTATGACAATATAGGACAATGTAGAAGACATAGTATTCATATGTTTCTTTTTCTCACGAGAAAGTAATTCAACAAGGATAATAAGACAATTCACATGATATTTACAAAGGCACAACACATACACACAGAACGTGTTGTTAACATGTAATTATGCGATTGTAACATATACTGAGGTCAGTCAATATATATGTATGTATATGTATATATGTATATATATTATATATATATATATATATATATATATATATATATATATATAACGATGAAGAAAACCAACACTGTAAATTCACTACAGACTGTTTCATGGGATGCGGCCCGATCCTCAGGTGAATATTGTTAGAATGAAGCTAACGGCATGGTTTGAAGAGCCGAGACTTTACGAAATTACGAGATTATGCTTTAAGCGTATAATGGAGGGCAAGTAAATGACTTACACAAGTCCTATTGTGCTCGGGGGCACAATGGGATTAGTCGGGGTACACGTGCAATATTGGACCATAACAGTGGAAAGGGGTTTATTTTTGTGTTAAATTTTATTATTTATTAAAAAGATATTTTGCAAGGATGTCAATTTAGCACAGTATGCTAATCATTAGTACGATCTTGGGTCCAGTTAACATTTCAATTGAATACACATTTGACAAAAAATACACATATACATGTACCACAAAAATACACATAATATGATATAAAGGCATATATACTACACTCACACCAAGTGGACTCGACTCGACAAACTCACCATGGGGTAGTGGCAACACCATGATCCTCAACACAGCAACTATTTGAACAGGTAAGCCTGCCGGGCTTATACGTCAATATATTTGATTGTTTAAACAATTTGTGTCTCTGGTAGAAGTCTAACCACGATTGTATTTTAAAATATAAGTTCTTTGAGAAAAATTATTAATAAAAAGAGATGTGTAATAGTCTCATATTCAGTATGACAATACTTACAGCGTGGAGTATCAGACGATATCCATTTATGTAACCAATAGTTAACTGGTAAATAATTATGTATCACTTTGAACTGAAACTTTTTGCTGTACATATCCAAGGAAGTTTGGTGTATTAAAATATAAATTGTTTTCAAGTGTTCTGGAAATATATTTGTTGTTTTAACCCAGTTGTTTTCTTGTGTTGGTGGTACTAATATGTGTTAATCAATACCTTGTACAATGCCCTTGAGTCTAATTGTAAAGGGTTGCATATTCCATCAATTGTTTGAATAAAATCACCTCCATCTTTCATTACAGTTTCTAACTGCAAAGTACCCTACGATTTTACTCTTTCAATCTAATCCTTTGGTACTGCATCAACAATAGACTTCCATGGCATAAATTCTTTTACTGATATGGCTGCCCCCCCCCCCCCTCGAAACACATTCCAGGTATAAAGATTACCTGTTACATTCATCAGGTCTCCAACTGTTTTAATATTATGAACATAAAGAGAAGCATAATGAAATGACTTACTATTTATCTTTAAGAAAGAATTGTTCCAGAGTGATTGTATTCTAATTGTCCTGGAGACTCTGGAATCACTGATACATAATTAGATCACTCAATCAGACATTTGCTTGTCCAATAATAACATGTTTCTTGGAACCGTCTTCACGTCAACATTTGTAGACACTGACATTGCCCCTCCTTTGGATTTAAAGGAATTATTTTCAATGTTGCATCACCGCCTGCAATAAAACGTTAGGTCCACATTATGTTTTGTGTTTTAATCGAGTTCTTACATCTGGAAACTTTATTCCAACCATTTCCTAATTGCCAATAATTGCATCATATTGAACACCTGGTCTTTTTCCATTCCATAACACTTCCTTAAGCATTGTTTAACATTTTCAACAAATGATTTGAGTGCAATACACATATTACATACATAAACTATTTTTTGACATTGCAAGTGTTGGACATATTTCCGTCCGACCAAAAATTATAAGGGTTCCGCATGACCACATAGTAAGAACTTACTTAAACTTGGATCCGGTTTAACATGTAACATATATCAGTATCATATGAGAAAAAGATTCCTAGTATCCATATAGCAGAACATGTTAAGTCCACCCATTTTTAGGATATTGGTTTATCTTGTCTTGCCTTCAAGTCACCCAACCAGGCTGCCTCTGACTTATCAAAATTTTCTTTAAGTGATGTGTACTGTTCAAACAATTCAAATATAGAAATAAATGATTAAAATAAATGTATGTCTGATAAGAAAAAGATGATATCATCTGCAAACGGCGTTAGCTTAATCTCGTTGTTGCCTTCTGTTATACCTTTTTTACCTTTCATACTCCTTCCATGACAAGGATAAACAGATATGGAGCAATTGGGTCCCTCTGTTTTGTGCCCCATACCAAAGTTAAATAATTACAGGAGAATCCATTATTTAAAACGCAGTCGAGGATTTAATATGCAACGCTTTGACCCACTTGATGAACATGGGTCCAAAACATAGGCGGCTTAGCACACTCAGTATAAAACTTTGATCCACTAAATTAAATGCTGTAGCAACGTCTGCTCCAAATAATATCCCAGTTTTGTTTTCTATTTTACATAATTCAGTGATTTCTGATATCAGTTTTAATGAATCACCTATGTATCGTCCTGGCACAAACACAGTTTGATATATATGAAGTAATTTCTGTAGAACTTAACCTAGATACTAATATTTTAATGAATACGTTACAATTTATATTCATCAGGCTTATAGGGTGCCAAGCATTGATATATCTAACATATTTGCCCTTCTTTCCTATAAGTGTAATAACCCTTTGTCTCTGGCTAACGGTCAATTTTCCAACTGTCAGCTCTTTCCCCAATTTGCCAAAGAAACACAGATAAATGTCCTTGCTTATGCCACCATTACCTGGATTGGCCATGGATTTAAAAGTCCTAGATACGTCTATCATTCCCGCACATGAAACTACTTCTTCATCATTGGATACAGGTAGGTCCTGAACAGATTGCAAGAAATTATCAAATTCTATTTGATAATTATATCATGAACTTTTCTTATCAATAATTGTATATCTGAGACATAATATGTTTAGGTTTTTGAATTTCCCTGTAGTTCATTAGTAATTTTCTGTAGAAGTCTTACTTTTATTTCTATGCTCTAAATTTAAAAGCTATATAATACTACGCTCAACTTGCTCATGTTTTTGGCCCTTTAGCGAAAAATTTTACCTTGTGTGATTTTATTATTGCAATGCTCTTATTTATTTTTAATATTGATATATTTTTCTCCATTAACTTTATCAGGTTTTCTATCCAATTCGCTCTCCATTTCTATCATTTCTTATTCTTATGATATGTATTCTTCTTTGGGTACTGCCTACTGGTACAGACAACATGTGTTCTGTTTGACAGAGCTCTCTCGAATTATGCAAAATTTGGTTTTTGTCATATGACTGACACTTTACAATGTATAAGGTAACCTGATTGGTTGCTCGTTAGTCCAATGCTCATACTTATTCATCGAATTAATATGCAATTTAGGTCATATTGAGTTCATGGATAGATCAATTGGCAAACACCTTGCCATTCCAGGTCCATGCGTCTTTTATCCTGCTGTCATTTTAGTCCCATTGTAAAGTTTTTGGATCTCGACGCACATGTCATCTTAAATTTCAACTCCACTGTTAAGTTTCTTTCTTTCCTTCGGGATTCTAAGTTTATGATCGTTGCAAATAAACTTGACAATGGTGCCCTTGTTTGAGTCTCTATTGTACGGCCCTACTCTGTGAGCAACATCAATGGCACTACTATTAATCAGCAGGTCAAGTTTACCCCTCAACAGAGATAATGTTTCCTGTCGGGTATCCTGCTTTTTACTATTGTTAAGAACACCCAAAATTCGTATGCTTTCCTTCCGCGGGTATTGTTAATTTTTTTTAAAACAAGTAATTTGGCCTCTTTAGTCGTGCCACTAACATTTTCATATTCCTTGAACAAAAATGCATTCTCATCCCGCAGTCTAGGGGCCTAAGCTTCTAGTTTATTGATTTTGATTTCCAAGGGACTAACATTTTTTTTCTTTTTACACTTCTAATTCAGAAATAGCTGATATTCTAAATTCTGCAATAATATCCCCCTTAAATGCTTCTTATGTTTCTCTAATCTAGTTTGTGTTAATGTACCCATGCTGTCTCCTGAGACAATAGGTACTGGGTTCTGTTTGATCTTTTTAGATGTTGCAATAGTGGAATCTGAAGATGAACTTGAACAATCTGACCTTTTCCTTATGCTATCTTCTTTTGGCATATTCTTATAATTACATAGTAAAGAGTAAGTAATGCTACATATCACAAATACTAATAACAAAACATATTACTTGCTAGCTTATACATTTGCCCAAGCTTATCCTTGATTCAAAATAACATGGTGGACTTGGTCATTGGGTACCTGTTGTGGTATAGGATTCATATAATTTACAATTACGCGGACCAGAACGTCATAGAAGCATGTCCTTATTTTTATAACATAACACTTTAAGAACAGCATTAGTATTTTCTTTTTGAACAAAATTCTTTTATTCTGAAAAATTGCAAATGCAAATCCAGAATTATATCTCTGCTTTCAAATCCATGATCTATAGCTCTGCATTTAAATGCAAATGCAGCTGCTACATTTTTAAATGCCAATTTATATGCAGTTAAACCCAAACTTGCTTCCGATACGTGTTCAATCTATTCAGGCAATGTTTTCGCATGCGTACCTTCGACTTTGACTTCGAGTGCTAACCGATTGATTGAAATAAATCTCAGTATTAGATCATAAATGGTAGCACTGAGCCTGATTTTGTTGGAATTGGTTCGAACATTTTACGCATCAATTTATATCATACACTATATTGCACAAAGTGTAATACATGAGGGAAAAGAGCCAAATCCCTTGAAACCCTGGATTGTTTTATATATCAGTACAACAAAGTATTTAGAGGAGATTTTCCAGATTAAATATGGTCATATCTTGCCCGTTGTATGAATTCCGCTACTCTTGCCTCATGCAGTAATGAAGCATGTAGAGATATTGTTGTTCAGGATATTTCCTGCGGTTAACTGCCTAACTTCCTGGTGCAGATTGTTCAAAACCTCAAAATCGACTTACCAAAGCCAATGACCCCAATGTAAAAATAGTATGCGTACTAATTTTGGTAAATAATGTTACATTAGTTGTGAATTAGTTCAATCTTGTGACCAATCTGAAGTTTTTTGGCCATCCCCCTGTGATTAAACCTGTCTAAGGCCAGGATTTTATCAGGGCACGTGAAGTCACCATGTAGCTATGCAAAACTTTCACACACGGCAGCCTCCGTTGCCCCGCTCTTGGCATTGATGCACATCAAAATTAGCTATAATTATAACCACAGGCATAAAACAGACTTTTTAGTGGAGAGAGATTTTTACGGTTTCTAATTTGAATACCAAATGTCCTTACTAACCAGTAATTTAAACATATATGTTATCGAATGTTGAAACATGACAATGTCTGCTTTCTTCAAATTATTTTACCTCTGATTCAGCCCGATTCTATTTTGGTACGTTCTTCAGAATAAAACGTAGGTTACAAAACCATTATCCATTTAAAAAGCAGAAATGGTGAATTCACTGATTGCCCTTGCGACCATCTTTCAGCATCATAATGTTTAACAATTATCGTGCCGAACTGAATGTTAAAGGGATTGGATAAACATACATCACCAAACAATGCGTGGTATTTTCAGACGTTAAGCTTTGAAAGAGCCCTAGCGGTCATCCACTTGTTGAAAAAGTTATTTAAGCGAAAATGGACACCAGGATATTAGATAAACCACCCATTAACATAATCCATTGCAGTTGCATCATCATTATCACTTTAAAAATTATGCTTCCCATCATTCCCGAGTACTTTCGCACTGTCACATATGAAACCCTAGGGAGACAAAATTCTTTATGGATGTTCAGGAACGAGTAATGCGATCGGCTTTCGGCACTGAAGAGCTCGAATTCCCTTACAGCACCGTAAAAATATCCACTCGCCATGAATGTTTATTGGCTCGTTTTCCCTGGTGAAGTGTTATCTCAAGCCGCCTCACACATCACACAATTGATAAAATTGTCCCTGAGACCCAATGCAGTTTCCGAGCCTCGAGCGGCACGTCAGAAACGTGTGTGGAACAGAAGCGTGACATACATGCTGTTTTTGGACTTAACAAAGGTTTTTGTTTACGTTGGGGGAAAGTAAACTAGCACTACACCCTGCCAAATAAGGTATGTTGCATTAATGCCACCGATTCCCGTGCCTTGGTCAAAGATTCCATCTAAGATCCGTATTCAGTCAACCATAGACGTAAAAAGCGATCTTCTATTTAATACTGTCTTTTCTGAAATGCAGGACTATGGTTAAGACTAAGACGTCATGTGTGCTGCTGCTTAGTCTCGACATCCTTTATTCTGATGGTTGTTACATTTACATAGACACATGCAGACATAAACACATACATATATTACATTTAAACGGAAAAGGGTTTTAAAGCTCATATTAAGCAAGCGTTACGAGTGCATGATATTAGTAATATATGAAAGTTGTTGCAAATAAATCTTTGGAGAAAGGAACCTTTACCTAAGTATGGATGACACTGTTACAAAGCAAGGGTTTAAAAAAATTAATGTTGCAAGTATTTATAAATTCCTGATTTCCTCCTCTTCAGCGCTATTTAGATATATTTCTCAAGCAGAATACACATCAGGAGTGTTTTGAAAATCTTCGTTTCGTTCAAGAATGAAGCACCCATTATTGCCAATATTGATACAAAACTTTTTTTTCTGTATGGACTTTAAAATGTTTATTGTTCAGATATAGAATGGTGTCAAAGATAAATCAGACATATCAATACGTGTTTTGTTGCCATGCTATGCCTCGTAGGAATTCAATAATATAAGGCTGGTGGGATTTTGGGTCAGCCCGGTATAGCGCCATGAGTATTTTGATCCTATCAAACTGTTGGTCCCATATCTCTATGCTTAATACTTAGACTGACATAATTGAATAGGAGTGACTGCACCTGCAGGAGAGGTTCTGCCTCGTTTCACTAGGAAACAGATTGGGCTTATGGGTCATCGTGGGGTTAGATACTGATAACCCATCGGTGGGGTAATAACCCGGCCTTGGCGAAACCAGACTATAAAATGACAGAAAATAAGTACAACCAAACGTCACGCAGTCTCACATCGAAATGGATTTTTACATATAATTACATTTAGTATAAGAAAAAGATTAGTCAGCGATTAAAAATGGAAGCATTTACCTCGATGTATTTTTACATCTTTAACAGTACGAATGTTTCATATTTTTTACTAATTTATTACTATGAATGCGGATCAGGGTCATAAAATTATTTTGCCATAAGACTTTGTTTGAGTGCAACTGATTAGATACATTGAAGAATTTACGCAAATGTTACCATTATACACGCAAATAATGCTTGATTGGTAGTACGTTCTTTACAGATGGCTTTGATAGTAGTCTTGCACATTGCTTAAACTATAATGTCCATAATTAAAGCTCAGCCTTATATGGGGGTTATCCAGAGAAAAAACATATAAGCAAATACTCTCCACAATGCTTGTCAAATATAATGTATGTTGCATAGTTGTATTTAAAATGCCAAATTGTATAACCATAATAAAAATACATAACAAAATATAAGGAGATAAGAAGTAGGAGAGTAAATTCAATTATTTGTTACCAAAGACAAACTCTATCAAGTTCTGTTATATATTCATTTCGAAGATTGTATCTGCTGGTTATACGGTAACGTCGGAAGGGCTAATGGTAGCATGTAACAGATTTATTATATTATAGTTATGTTTTGATGTATAGATATTGATAATACAACTGGTTCCAGGTGAAGTAAAATATAGGTGACTGACGAACATGTAAATAATGACTAAATGTTGTTGTTTTATGGTTTCCCTCTTTAATGTTTTGATATATTTGGTCATTATATGAAACAATCCAGTAATAAATATATTGATAAATCTTAATCATAGTAAATTAATGAACAGCAAGATTTACCAAAAAAAATTCCAACAATCATTCTCTCCTGCTGATAATTAAAGTAAACATTATTTAGTTAAGCGTTCTTTGCGGTTCCATTCACCAAATATGTTTTCGAAATGCAGGCAGTTAATGTAAAGCAGATAGCTATGTGATTGTTATGGCATGGATCCGCGCTCTAAACTTAAAGGGCCTTTAGCAAGCCGTGCGGAAATATCTTGGTCAATCAAATAAATCTTACGGTTTCAATATGTGAGAGTGCCTAATGCATTAGATAACATAGGAAATATAAACAGATCTGATTTGGAACTGTCTGCGTATCAAACCTTTTTTGTACTGATAGATAAGTCAGTTACTATCGTCACATTGAATTATCTATGAGAGATCCATGAGAGACATATCGTAATTTGGCCTTAGACGAAATATTACGGTGTGGTGTATTTCAATCAATCGGTCTCCATTCCCAATCGTCTGTGGTACACGTGCATAAACATTGCCACACTAAAGTTATAATATTATTACCATTAATTAAAATCATATTCAATTATTGACGGTTCCGACGGCATGGCCTTAAGCCCCGCCACCTTAACGACGGTTGCTAAGCCCCAAATTTGTTTACATGCGCACGCGTGTTCCCAGGAGACCAAAACATGGCAGCACTCACCAACTCCCTTGCCCATATCCCTGAGAATATAGTCGTGTCAATTCTTCCAGACCACGAAAATTTGTGACGGAACACACTACAGAAAGGTCTAAATTATTACTCTCAGGGATATGTGCATGATATGAAACTATAGGAGAACCATCAGAGCGATGCCGTCCGAGTGACAGCTCGGTGCTGGCGCTCGTTGAAAAACCTGGTAGACCCCACGATCACCGTTTGGAGCTTGACGACACTAGAGAAACAGAGTCACACTGTACATGTAAAGAAGGGTAAGATAAATTTACACAAATTTTATTTTCTTTCAAGTATATCACATAATTTTAATACATTGATGATGATTAAAATGTGACAGTTCTGAACAGAAATCTATCATTCAGGAGAGCTGACCTCGGTTGTTTGTAAATAAACGTTATGTCTAAGAGTCGGAGAATCCTTGGAGAGCCGGAGAATCTACCGAGAATTTTCGGAGAGTTCTTTCATGGACTAGAAGTTTGAACTTTGAAGGGGTAAAGGTGCATTATGCACAGATGAACTTCAGGGGGCTAAAACAACAAGTGAACACATATATTCATGCAGAAAAAAACGTGGGTTCAGTGCCTAACAGTAATAGACAGTCAAAGTGTACCGATATATTTATTTGTACAAATTACCACATTTCTGAGTGTGAACACATATATTATGTACACAGTTAACCAAGTCTTGGTATTTTTGTCGATGCTGTATAACACATCCAAAAAAAGTCGAGAAGTGAGAATTATTTTAACTGCATAAGTTTAACTTATGAAATACTATAAAATATTATTTATATTTGTATATCATAGAAGCCTATATGGCACTCAACCAACTTTTTTTTATAAGAAATGTGGGTTCATTTTATGTTATGGCTGATCTATCTATGTTTATCATAAATTTTGACCCAAATTTGGTGTATTTTCAATGACATCATGTACATAATTATTTATAAATTTAGAGAGCGAGTGCTGTAGTTTTTTTATTGGAGGGGGTAGTAAGATGGCTCATTTAGCATAATGCTTGGTAATTTTTAGGTATAGATGTGTAAAACAATTGTCCAAATCATTAATTATTTATTTACCTGAACCATAATATATAAAGTAATGCAATATATAATAGTGATGCACAACATATGTATATATAGGATCTCAATTTAACTTGTTTTCTGAAGGTTTCAGGCTGAGTGGGCACTGTTCTCACATGGTCGGACTCATAAAAACCTTACAGGGGTTCAAAATGCACACGATCCGCCATGTGCCAGAGCAGCAAAGCTGTACTTGTGTCCCACAGCAATGGCATAAACCTAGAGGGAACAAAATTCTTCCTGTTCCATTAAGCAGTGTCATCGTGGCTAAACCTTCAAGTTGTAAGAAAAGAAGATGAAAACCCATTTTGTTTCAAGTGGATATATATACCAAGTATATAGCTGATGTTTCTTATTTAAAGAAATATATCAATTTTTTAGTAACCTACATACAATAATATAGTGTCTTATTAATTAAACATGATTTAATATAATCAAAAATCATTATTTGGGTGATAAGTTTACATTTGATCATATGACACAGCATATAATTATAGACTTAGTCCAGGAGTGCAGTGTACAATTATGAAACAATTGCAAGTTCATCTTTGAGTGACCCAAAATTATATATAACTATAACAAAACATATTTCTACATTTATGAGTAACAAAAGCATTTAAGCAATCTGTATGTAAGCCTTGGTTTTAACACAAGCCATTTTACTTCGGGCTTCCAAGGGTCACACCTGCTGATATCACCACCCTGCAGAATGTGAAAGGCAATCCACTGGCCTACATGATGTCACCTGATGTCCCAACAGTCTCCAGTCCATTAGGCGCTGTCCAACAGGGATTAGTTATATCATAACAGGTATGTTATTAGTCTTTGTGAAATTATACTGGTTATGTTGGTTATGAGTTTCTAGTGATAAGCAGTATAAGATTTTTAAGGAACAGATGTCTGAAAAATTAAATTAATAATAATACTAATAATAATAATAATAATATATTTAATTTATATAGCGCTAATTCAACAAAATAGTTATCAAAAGCGCTTTACAAGACACAAAGCACAGTTTTTCTAAAACATAAAATGTAGATTCCTACTAAAACAAAGATTCCTAAAAGTTAAACCCTAATTCCTAAGAACTACCAAAAGCTAATATAAAAAGGTAAGTTTTAATATTTCTTTTAAAAGAAGCTAAAGATGGTGAAGCTCTGATTGAGTGCGGAAGTTCATTCAACAACCTTGGTGCCACAGCTGAGAAAGCTCTCGAACGACACATCTCACTTCGTGCTTTAGGAATCACTAAAAGCCCTTGGTCAGATGACCTAAGCTGCCTGACTGGAACATAAAAAGTTAAGAGGTTCCTAATGCAAATAGGCGATTGACCATTTATGGCTTTGTATACTAATAATAAAATTTTAAAATCAATGCGCTGTCGCACCGGGACCCAATGGAGTTCTTTAAGTATAGGTGTAATGTGGTCGCGCTTCTTGGCACCAGTTACAAGCCTAGCAGCTGCATTCTGCACTCTCTGAAGCCGGTCCAGTAACTTGCTAGGAAGACCACATAGCAAAGAGTTGGAACAGTCAATCCTTGAACTGATGAACGCATGAATTAATGTTATTTGTGAATCTTGAGTTAGGAAACCCTTTATCCTAGCTATATTACGCAGGTGGTAAAAAGCCAAACTACAAATATTATTTACATGATTATCAAGGCAAAGCCCTTGGTTAAAAAATAACCCCCAGGTTCCTAGCACAGTTTGTTGGCACAACTACAGAGTCAAATATGTTAAGAGTTTTCAACTGAATTTTTTACCTTTGCTGGTTTGTACTGATAATCAGAACCTCAGTTTTATCAGCATTGAGTTTAAGCAGATTCTGACACATCCAAACACCTATGTCATGCAAGCATGTTTCAATGGTCGAAATAGGAACCTTTGATTCTGGTTTAAATGATACATAAATTTGACTGTCATCAGCATAAAATGATAATCCATTCCATGCTGTCGTACTAATTCACCAAGTGGTAATGTGTAAATTGTAAAAACAGAGGCCCCAGCACAGAACCTTGTGGAACACCGTAGGTGATCTCAGTTGGAGAAGACTTATGACCTGCAACACTGATACACTGACTACGATTGCACAGGTATGACCTGAACCATTGCAAGGCATCTCCACTTATTCCAAGCCTGGTGTACAACCGTTGTAACAGGAGCTGATGATCCACTACATCAAAGGCAGCAGATAAATCCAATAGTATGAGAATGGATACTTGTTGGATACATACATATACATGCAGATATCAATTGCTTCTCTTCATTAAATATTTCTTGATATATCACAATAGGCAATGTGAGCTTACTCGGAAAAAAAATCACATTCCTACACTGTTTTTAAAGTTTGCAAGGAACAGTCTCTTAAAATGTTGGTAAAAACCCTACACTTTAATATACAGGTATTATATTTCAATATAAAAGAATCACTATTACCACAAATTTTCAATTTGCCCATTTACCAAGAAAGCTGAATTAAAATTGACCACTTTTTTTCCTTCACAAACACATCCTGAAATAAAGTAAAATAACAGCATACAACCCCGATTTCATTTATTTTGTGGAAAAGGAATGTGGGTATTTTACAGCCAACCTTTAATTTTTTTTTATCTTTGATATAAGTATCTCTATATGTATCCTATGTTTAGCTATTTTCTGATTTAACTGAATATCTTTCTTAGACATCTGACAGTCACTTTGGGAAAAGGAAGGTATGTTTAAATGTATACCTATCTCATGAAGTTCTTTTTCCATGGTAAAGCCCTTTTCAGCCATTGCTATATCTCCAAAATTAACAAAACCAGTTTTGTTATCATATAATATCTAGAAGTTCCAGGAAACCAGATTGTTCAGTTAATGCTTTGTCTGAAATAGACCCTGTAAATAATTCTGAAATAAAAATAACTGATCCTCTTGTAATACAACCAAGTAAACATTTAAGTGTAGAAGGGTATTTATAATCAGTATACATCTGACTTTGAAGTGATAAAGCACTTGGACTCTGAGTTTTAATATTAGTTGCATCAATAATTATCATTGTATTTGGGAACGCTTTCATACAATCAGAAGGCATATTTTGAATTACAGTACTTCTGTGTGGCCATATTGACATTTGCCCAAACATTTAATATATGTAAAAAATACAAGTGTTAAACACACAACTGCTTGACTGTACTGTTAAGCCTATCCTCATGGCAATATCCTTCAGTCCAACGTTGTGCCTCAGCCGACATAGAGTAAGAAACAAACAGTCCTCTAGAGAAAGTTTCTGAATGTCTCTTCTACCCTTTTCAAAGTCAAGTTTTGTCCCCTTGGGAAACATAAATGTGAACAAAGCTATAAATCTTAAGTAAGTTATTCCTGTGTAGTACTGGAATCATGTTTAAGCCTATTTGTTGATTAAACATTTTTAAAACCAAAGTTTTGTTTTTCGAGTTTTTCCTTTAACCTTTGCACTTCTATTTCTTTCTGTCTCAAATTTCCCTTCACTTTTAAACAGTATATTTTTTCCAAAGAAATCTCAGACTTGATTCTTTAGGTCATGAGCGTCATAACGAGGCTCAGGCAAAATAGAACTATATATCATTATTTCCAGGTAGATATATTCCGGAGTGTGGTTTCGTTGTCAATAATAACTTCAGTTTTTTGGGGGGAGCGTCACCAGATGGGAAGGTCTGTGATGATAACACGTGTTATCATTGAGATTAAGTGACCTTTCAGTGTGGGAAATGTGTATTTTGATGAAGCTTGTTTTAATATAACCAATTTTTTTTTGCATAAAGAAAAGGAGTCACTTCATTGAGAAGAGATCATGAATATTACTCTCAGGTTCAGGGCAAACTAATGATAACAGGTGTTCAGTTTTGTGACTTTGTTGTAATCACTCAAAAGGATTTGTATGTGGAGCGTATATCTCCAGATACACCTTACATTTCAGATATGCGTGGAAAGCTAGCACATTTCTTTAAATGCTATGCTCTTCCATATTTAAGTGAAGAGCAATGTATTTTATTTGCACAACTGCATGTTTAATATAACTCACATGTCTGTTCAGTCTGAGTTGAAGCATCAGTTTGATCTGGATTAATCACATTCCTTTTACCTTTGTCTTCTCCCATTGTACTGTAAACAGAATTTATCCAGTCTAATAATTCTCAAGCTGATGAACCAGTTCAAAACATTATTAAATATATTCCAAATAAGTGGTACATTTTATAAATATTTGTTTAAATCATACCAGTATAAATGTAATACTGTTGTTGTTTATATGTCATGATTTGACAATTGTATAGCCAACTTATAACACTGTGGGTATTAATCATGAATGCATGGCTATAATGTGGTAATAATAAGTAAAACTAATGACAAACAATTAAGACAATCTGAGATGGTAGGGCAACAACCTGTGTCTACTTCATATGGAATGACTGACCATTAATGTGATTGTTGTAGCTTAATAGTTAACATTTTTTAAATGTGTAAGGTTGGCATGTTCTTCCACCAGGGTATTGATCTCCCTATCAGGGGGGACTTAATTAATGAGGTATATAACACCTTGCACATTAAATTATTGCCATGAACAACTTTATTATAAGTATTTAACTGGCAAATTATGTATGATGTAAACAGGTGACCTTATGAAACTACTGTCACCCTAGCAAAGTGTACTTATACAGTAATAGATGGTTATTCTTATACATGTAATTTTGAGATGTTAATTTGTATTTTGCATTATTTTTTTAAATTAATGATCACCTGTGACTTGTTGATTATGTGTCAAATCAATAATGTATACATTATATGTTCTTTACAGAACTGTTAGTGAGGCAGTCTTGATCTGAAAATTGCACATGACTCGCAGAATAAAATTCCTCATACTATAATGTTTTACTCATTGTGCCACTTGCCTTGAAGTGTCACCCATCAACAAAACAACAGGGACAATAATAACAGACCCATGGTTTATAGCATGAGTAAGAAACTTGAGTTAAGACAATATAAAACATGCAAGAGAATTACACACATTATCTTCAATTAATTAATATTTTCTAAATTTGATTGCCAGATAATGTTGAACTGATTACAGTATGGTCCGTGCAGTGATTGCATGGGATATGCCTGTTGGTTTGGCAAGTATTTGTCAGGCCCACAATTTACCAGTGGTAACATTGATGCTTCAATGATACATGACAGAAAATAAAATGTACTGTTACAGTTACAGAGTTGCTTTTTTTATTTTTAATTTAATAACTGATATACTCTATAGAACTATTATTTTGAGTAATAATTGTATACAAACTTGAAAGAAATAGTGATTGGTCTGGAGGATGAAAAAAATCAATACAAACAAATATTCCCATATTTAAGACTTTAATAAATACTTCATGAATTTAATTTAGTGTGATGAAGAAAATATATTATACTTAAAACAGATCCAATGACATATTGTGATTATTTGTTTTGCATAATTGGTCAGGCCAAAAGTTATCTCCAAAATATTATATATATATATATATATATATATATATATATATATATATATAAAGCAGCAATTGATAATTATCAAAATCAGAATCAATAAACAATGGGGATTCATATAGAATGTTCTCAGAAATAAAAAAATAAAAATTCAAGATACATTCATTGATTTTAATTTAACATTTCTTTCTTTAGAAGAAAAGGGACACATGCGTGAAGCATATTTTTCATATGAATTCATTTTTTTTTCATAGATCGTAAAAGATAATACTATTCCTAGAATATTAATTTGCAGTGATCATTTTGAAATATGTCTGTCAATTATTAATAAACACAAATATAATATCTGAATCTGATTAAGATAAAAAGAAATATTTCCAACTAGGCATATGAGAATTGATTAGTCGCTGGTCTTTGAAAGGGAATGAATTAGCTGGCATAGTTAGTTAGCTGTAACAGGAGATATACGTACAAACCTTAAAACACCGCCTACATTATTAGGCTACAACTAGTATATGAACAAGTCTAAATAAAAAAGTGGTTAAAATCTGCCAGTGTGCATACAGTTCCACAGTTGACAGTTCGCCAACGCCCCAGAAGTTGGACGCCGACAGGGATTCAGGATTCAGAAATCAGTGAACCATGCAACGTCCAACTTCTGGTATGTACTTCTCGAGGACTTACTGGGAACGCTGAATCGTAAAACTTTACTAAAAGTTAAATGGATGTTCCATGTTTAGTTTTTATCCGTATTGCTTACAAATTATATTGTACCCCGAAGATTAAGATATAGAAAGCTCCGTTCAAATACGTACCTCGGCAAATACCCATCAAAACATGCAACAGCGTTTCTCCAGGAATCCTCAACTTCGTGTTTGGAAAGAAACGCAGCTGTGAAAATATCCGGTGATCAAGGTCATGTGGGCGGGATACAAACTTGATTAACACTCGCATAAGTAAGCGTTTCATCCACAGATTATTCCTGTTGTATCAATTTCCTTATGTTCCGTCTGTCTAAATGTGATTTTGTGGATATAATCATCGCACGGATTCATTTTGGTTTATTTCAGGGATAACTCTAAGCGAAGATTTCAAATCAGAACTTGTGCTTTCAATGCGAGTGTTATTCAGTTGGGTCAACACTGGGAAATGAGACAAGTTACCCGGACCAACGTTTGACATTCCTTTCGGTTTCGAGTTGATAAGTGGCATAATCGTTTTGAAACGGGACAAATAGTGGCATTTTTCTTCCGGTGCACTTCGTACAAAGTTTATATATAAAAGTATATATATTGTTAAGAGGTTCTTGAATGGTGTAAGTACAATTATACATTATACTTGTATAGGAATAGGTTCTTAATTAGCTCATATGGAATACTTCTTTTATTAAGGTGGATGGAAAATGACCATGTATAAAAAGTGCCCAATTCAGGAATACCCAGTGGCAGTGGTAGTTTGTGTTTGAGAAAAGAAATAAAACAAGGTGTGTGAGATTTGCACGGAAGTAAAAAGTCAACTACCCAATAAGAATACATTATTGCCTTGGAATAATATGTTTCATTCCTCTTCAGTGGAATTTGTTGATATTTGAAAAAAAAATAGAAATTACCTAAGATGATAGATTTAAAATAAGGAAACCGCTCTGCAAACTTCTCAAACTCGGAGTTTCTGTTTTATATAATGCACTTAATACTTGAAATGATTTTTTTGTTTGTTTGTTTATAACTAACATGGTGAGATCTGATAGATGTTAATCTTGTTTTCGTCTAAAGAAACACGGTGATTTTGTGATTGCATATATATATATATATATATATATATATATATATATATATATATACAAAAATTGTTTGGTTTACGTTATATCAGTGGTTATAAAGTGATAGTATAATGGATTCCAAAATTAACTTTGATAGAAGTAAATATATATTACGTTTTTCATTCAAAGAAATATTGAATTGAGTAGATGCGAATTTTAAGAAATATATTCTTTATATTTATAATCTTAATACATTTAGTTGCAGCTCATGACCCATGCAACCCACTTTCATAGTAGTGCAAGAAATGAATATATGAAAATATGCAAAAAATGGAAAAAGCAGATAAGTTAACATCTGTATTACATTTGAACTCCCTTGCAAATTAGATGGTTGAGTCTGTACCTTTTAAAGTGATTTTTTTTATTTGTTGAGACTCTGAAATATCATTAGGTGTATGTATAGGTCCATCAACTGGATCTTCAATACTCAATTCATAGGTATTACAACCCACAAATTGATCTTCTGTTAGGGTTATAATTCCAATTTCTGATTAAGAAGAAGTCAGTTTTAGTAGAGCCATAGGAGTGGTACATGAAAAAAAAGGACATTCCAATAAGCCAAAAACAAAATAAATGCATTAACAGGTCCTCATGTAGAATTTCCCGTTGTTGTGGAAAATATAACTACATCGAGTTATCAAATACCACATACCGCTAACTTTATACCACGCGCCTAGTAAATGCAGCTGAAAGCATCACAATTTAGTGTTCTTAGTTCCTCTAGTAACGTCGGCCCAGAAGACACTGGGTTAAACTTGATACATGGTATGAACTGCAAGCGGTAGTTCTAGAGAAAGGTCACGCAGTCCATGCGTATATTGGGAACGACCTTATTGGGCCATGGCGACCCAAAGGAAAAGGCCAGAGGCGGCGTCGCTACCCTTTTGTTGACAGTTTTAAATGTCATCAGCTTTCCCTTACATTTATTTCATAGAACTGATTTGTTTGAAATTGACTTAACATATGATATTTTAAGAGAACCACATTCACTGTAACTAGGCCTTTTTATATCCACCAGCATTCTTGTTTTAATGACAGTTCCATAAATCAATTATTAATTACTATAATCAGCTGCAACCATGCATTTTTATTAAATACATGCAATTTTTACTAAATTGGTAATGTCAGTGTTTTATATTGTTGCTGAAATTGTGTTTTCTTTGCACGTATTTAAAAGGGCCAGCTTAGTAATAAACATACCAGAGGGTAAAACGCCGGTAAAGGTGTAACATGTCATAACATGTATAATCGAGTATTAACATATTTTTTTATATTAAAAATATTGTCCTAGATGACCAACACAATGGAAGGAGCTAAATTGCGCCTTTTTCTATGTTTAGTTTTTAACATAAGTCATTCACCTAAGATTGTCAGGATCAAAATATATTTGGCCCCCTAACAATAATAGAGTGAGTGCGCTCTCGTTTAATCCAAGACCAAGGCATATTTAAATTACACCTAATTGAAACACACAGTGGTTTATATTTTTTGGTCTTTTCAGGAGTATACAATTAATACATCGATTTTGAATAATTCAAGCGTCGAGAAGAACAGGGTTAATCCTCAATCACTCGGTCAGCATCTGAAGTTCTCCGTGATACACTTGCGTAAACTTTACCCGATAACAACAACAATCTGATAGATATGTTTACAAACTTACCGCAGCGACAAAGACTGTTGGGCATAAAGTGCATTAACAGGTCCACCAGGTAGGTCACACTAAAATATATCAACTTAAATGGTTGTATATTTGGTTCGGTCCGACCAGTTTTTTTTAACATGTCATGATTATATCCGCCTTTAAGAAAATGACCCTGGACACTACGATGAGGTTCATTAATATTTGAAACAAGCATATACATGCTGCTTACAATACACGCCAATTACATTATTTCTATGTTTTATCGGTGTTGTTTCGGTAGCTGTACTCAATTAATAGGTCTAGGACTGGGTGGCCTTTAGTGGACGATTATCTAAACAAAATCTCAAAAACTCGACCAGAACAGTAACAGATTACTCATGGAAAGACGAGTTTTTAATAGATTTAAATTCTGTGTTTGTCATCCAATAATCCCAGTTAATCAATATGTTTATTGTATATGTAGATGTAAAATGATAAAAATATAAGATATCCCATACCTCCCAATGTGTTATCTTTTAATATATATTTACAACTGACTAGAGTTGCAGTGTGCCAATATAATTGTATAATATATTGCCTCCGAAGAAACCGTACAAAAAAAGTAAGTGCAAGAAACGAGCACACACTGTCCCATTGGTTGCACTTTTAGACAACTAGCCGGGATTTTATGCTGATGAAATGTAATATTTTCATGAAACGCAGATGTATCTCAACGAAAGAGTTCATCTATTTCTGTTACTTAATTATACAAACCCTGTTTTATAATAAAGAACAACCGAATGTTGAATGTATTTTTTCACATAAGGATTTCGCTTCTTTAATATCTATGTCAATACTTTTATTTTCTATTTTTGTGCACACCTGGCAAATCTCCTGTGCAAAAATAATCCGGGAAACATATAATAATAAGAAATCTATCCCCAACTGGAAATAAGCGGGAGGCTGTAGCATCCCTAGCTGGTCTCAGAATGTCTGAGCATGAATCTTAACTGTCAGATTGGACAACACTTGTTGCAGTTTTTTTTTAAGAAATTTCACGATTGTTTTCCTCCTCATCAGCATACTGGAGACAACGATTATTCTGGGCCATTTTGGAATCCCGTGATATTGACTCTACGCAATTATTATTGTCTATCTTGCGGATGGTTTCTTTGACATAAGACCTGGTCAGCTCTTTGTCGATTCTTTGGTGTACAAGTGGGAGGCCACGTTCATGCTAGGTTTTTCCTGAAGGAACAAGCACGTTTACTGTCGAGCCTTCATTGAATGTCGATATTTTAGCTTTTCAAAGACTTGACCAATTGCGGATTGGTATTTGCTAGAATGTGACCCTAAATAATATAATTGAGTCGAATTTAAGCTTCATATAGTGGTGAGCTATGGATAAATCGTTCTCTTGAATCACCAGGATGTTAATGCCATTGGTGAATGGACAGGGGCCAATAAGGTACCCGGGCAAACAAAAAGTTCTGCGGCTAAGAGGATATGCCTTCCTAAGTAAAGTGAAATCTCGTCTAAGTGAGGTTTGACTATCATGGCTTATGACAACAGCTTATCCTGGTTTACATTAGTTGCTCTGTGACGAGCACTCAGCTATTCAATATAAATTGGAATTATTATTATGTTTTCCACCAAAATCTGCATGATAACACGTTTAACAAGATAAGATTTGTTAAGTAATTTTATAGAAACAGCAAATATAGCATAAATGTAAAAAAAATATCAATATGAAAAATATTAATATATAAAAAATTAAATATCATATCCAAGTACATTAATAGCTCAACTTGCATTATTTTTCTTACAATTTGTACAATAAATGCTTGACCGATATTTTACTTGATATATTATAAACGTTAAGCGCAGATAACAAATTTATTCTTTATGGACACGTCCCTGATGAAGTCTATTTCCTAAAAACTGTATATTTCCAATTCCTCTTCTACATTGACATATTTTATATTTAAAGTTGAATGAATAGCAAGAAGATTAAGTTCACCATTCTTTAACCTGTACATTATACTCCTATTACCCTCAAATTTTGCGAATTTGATAAATGAGTGTACGTGTATGAAACGTAAACCATTTATGTACTTACTAAATTGAAATTTTTAATTAAATATCATAGACCACTTTAATGATATACATTAAAGTTTAAAAAAAAACAAGTTCAGGATCTCTTCCTTTTTGGAACTAATTTTATGATGTTTAAACTGAAATCGTTCACTCTTGTTTTCCCGAACTAACCCCTACTAGCATTTATCGAAGCCCGGCCTGACGCTGTCACTTATTCACATTTTGATCCCTCCTGGGGGGTTTTGTTTGGTTTTCTTCTAATAACGAGGTAATACGGACCGTGTAGATTTTATCTTGGATATCCTCAGCTTTGTGTGGAAAATTGTTGCGACCATTAAATACTTCCCTTTTTACCTACCCGAAATAGCAAGACTGACACTCATCTAGACAGGGCTAAAAGACTCCCACCGTGTATTGTAAAGTAAAGTCCAAGAGGTGCTCTCAAGATAAAGAACTGTGATCCTCTGATCCTACCAGAGAAGACAACTACTGCCATCTACTTATGTGAGGAGTCTGCTCTGTTTCTTTGTAGTGATATGTCAACATGCTTAGACATAAATGTCTCATTTTGACGTGATGGCACGTTGTTCAAGTATACATTTCCTTTAGTTGTAGGGAATTTAGACCATTCATCTAAGAATCTGCACGGTTGCAGCGCACCTTTTATCTGCAGAATAATCTAAACGGGAATTATTCATTGGCGAAATAAATTAAATTGAAAACGTGTCACTCTACATTATGATTACAAGTACCATTCTTTCACTAGTTAAAAATATTAACATTTACAAAATCCATTAAAACAATTTTTCCTTTTTTTACTATTATTATCTACATAATATTGCCAAAAGTTGTCATAGGTGTCACATTTAAATAAGCAAAGTATCTACAGTTTATTTAAAGGGAACTGTTCATATCAATTGATGGCGCAAGCCACCTGAGTTGATACGACTGCGAGTGACCATTTAGTTATGTTGCTATAATTACCATGTACAAAAAAAAACTCTTCATATAGTTTTCCTTAGTACAAAGTAATGTCGACGGACAATGATAAAATACATTTACAAGCATTGATTTAACTTGATAAAACTTCAGCGTAAATTTTGCCTTGTCATCGGGTAATGTTTTCGCGAATGTACCATCGACGAAATGTTGTGCAGACCGATTGATTGAAACATTCTTGCGTTTTCAAATCAGGTTAGAGTTATATATCTTAAAAACCCGTGCATGATTACATTTATCTGTCAACACCACTAAACAAGAGTAACTGTGATATTCTACATGCAGATACTACCCCTTACAGCTTATCAGTAAAACTACTTTAATACACGGCACGAGGAACTGTTCTTCTATCAGTACAACAGAGGTTTTCATGCAGACAATTCTTATTGGGACCTTTCCATGTTACAGTTTTTATCTGAACTGTTTAATAGCGTCGACTGGCCTTAGCAAGGACACCAAAGATTGAACAGCACATGGATGGATGCTTTCTCGAAGTAGACATGAAATGCACCTGGAGGAGAAAGCTCTGTGATTCTGATTGCATAGTGTGATTCATAATGTTATCGGATTCAACTGGCTGCATATGCCTATAGTTTTAAGCATCCGTGATGCATGTGGTTTTTAGTTTACTGCCGCTGAATGATAATAAACAAAGTCCTATTATAATCATGTGTCTTGAAAGTGGGCGATGCCTTCAACTGTTAATATCGGTACGTGGATATGCATATTTTAGATGCATCCCCCTGTGTTTAAGGCACTTCCATAATATGTAAGGATAGGTCTGGAATAAACGTGCATGCCATATCAATGGGTCCTTTTGTTATTTTCGTTAAATGCATGGGCTTTTTTTAGTTAGCTGAAACGAGATGATTGGCAAGACTGAAAGTACAGTATTAAGAGAAGATATACAACAGATAAAACTTATATGAGACCAGAGTAGAAGTGCATCTTTTGAATTTCCATTACTGTATTAAGATATTATTCCCTCTTCTTATTTTGTATAAAACTTTCCATTGGGAATAATACATGTGCACTAAATATATAAAAATAGTATACTAAATACCAGGATATTTAACACCTTACCTCTTTAGTTCTTCTGGCGATATAATATACACTAAAATACCACAATGTATTAGTCGTCAAAGCATGCGTAGTCTATACGTTCCTCATTTACCCAACGAAGAATATGTTATAATTGATATTCCACTTTATACATTCGTATCCTTATGTACTTTATTGCTTAAGCGACAGTGCGTAATTTTCTGACAGTTAATGCGCTAGGCATCTGATGAGCCAGTGTAAACCTGTTGGTGCTAAATTAATAATATTAAAGGTTACCGGCAAAGCTTTTGTTATTTCACGGCGATAATACATGATTTCAACGTAACATATTGTCATGAAATGAAAAGCAGCCTAAATCGACCTGTCATTAACTTAATATTCAAGGAAAAAGAATAAAAGATAGCACAACCGTGCCGGTCACGAAAGAGTCCGATTCTCCATGGTCCACTCATAGTTCAAAGTACTGCCGGTAGGGGCGCTGCGCGTAACATCAATTACACCATGCAGCACTGCTGCAGTAAAAGTCCGAATGGTCAGACTGGTAGCCAGTTAATTACGTCCCAGTGTGCAGCGCAACCAGTTTCTTTTGTTGTTAAAATGAGTGACCAGGAAAGCGAAGTTATTGATTTATGTTTAACAATCCAGGGTTATATGTTTGAGCCATTGGCAAGTACGCACAGGCCCAGGACGATGTCCGACAGTTCAAGTAACGGTGGTGATGATGAAACAGTCAACAGATTCAGTGACAGTGATTTACCACCGGACAATACCGAATGGTACGCTCGATATGTTTATTTAATATGCCTTATAATAATATAAAAAAATTATAAATTTTATATTCGTCAGTTGTCGATCGAGGCCAAAAAGACGGCACGAGCCGACGAGTTGTTTACATTAATGCTCTGCATTTTCTTTAATAATAACAATGAAATATGTATTACTGTCAACACTTCAACCAAGCAATGTACATACATCATTTTTATAAATGAATTTCCCATTCTAAAATTATTCTAAAATCGATGACGAAACTTGTCCATGCAGAAAATTAACTGTGACAGTATGAAACGTTGCATTATATGAGGAGCTGCTGCAAGGTTTACAGATACACTTTATAATTTTTGGTTGTAGGTGCTCTCGTGGAAACTGTACAATTTGGACTACAGGAAATGAATGCAAATGTTGCCCATTTTTCAGTATACTTGCAAAACGATTTGAGCAAAAGGATGAAGAACTGGAGTGCATCCCTGTGCATCCAGGATTTATTTCTAACAGCCTTGATATATATGTTCTAGAGGCCAGCTTTTATTAACTTATAAAAAAATGATGGACCAGTTGGAGACGAAGAACAAATACACGAGTGGGTTAATGATTATTTCATTATTAAAATAATGCAAATAACAATATCATTTATGACAATAAAAAAACAAGAAAAGCAACCCTGTATACTTTGCATGGCATCACAAGTAAAATGTGTATTTAAAGAATCATTAAGGCCTTTAAATGCAATTACTCTTTAATGAAAATAATTATTTTATATGAAAATTATGGGTTATTACACATACAAAATGATTTTCTTTGGACAAAATTACAAACATTTTCTATACTATGTTAATTTTTGTCAAATGGACAAAGAGTCAAAGACCTACTATTATGCTGTTATGATAGTATTATTTCCTGATAAAAACATGAAGAGTCAAAATAAAATGGTTCAATAGTATAAAATAAATATATGACACCACACATATCTGAACTATACAAGGTATATATTCTATCACACAGACAAGGTCACTGACATACAATTATGATTTTAGGCTATAAAGATATCTTGCCTACAGGAGGTTTGTGAGGTGGATATGGAAAAAGCTGGGAGCCAAAATCAGAGTCATCCTCCCATCATGTGTGGTTACAAAGATACGGCACAAGTTTCCTTCTGATGAATATGGTGGATTCAAGGATCCAAGGGATTAAGTTTCTGATGACATTGTTAAATGAAATTGTTAACAGAATTACAAGGCAGTATTGTTTACATGAATTCCTTTTATTAAAGCGTGATTGATGTTCCTTGATCAAGATTGTTTTGCTTTTCTTCACATATTTGGACGACACTCGTTGTGGTGACTGGAGGTTGAGCTGCTCTCTCCGGCACCTGACTGCTGAGTAGATGGGGTAGGCTTCCCGAGGCTCATGTTTATTCATGAGACATCTCACATAATCTGTAAAATCACATCTAGCCGTTAATTAAGTGTCAGGGTTCACCATTTCACATAGGCTTCAGGGTTCTTAACATCTCTAACACTGTAAAACATTTTAATATGTTTATTACTCACCATATGTCATTTGAATTTTGACCTCCTTGACAACGCCATGGCCCTTTCTTTCCTTGGGGTAGGACACCTTGAACTTCTTCTCCCCATGCTTTGTTTCACCTTGGGCCCTGTCCGATTCTCATTAAATTGCAGCACTGCCAGATTTAATCTGAACAAAAAATATTTAATTTTGCATAAAGTTAAGTAAAGAGAGCTCTTTTTAAACATTCCTGAAAAGTACTGAATGCATATATCCTCCATATCCTTAACGGCACTGTTAATCATTTTAAATTAAATGATAATCAAATGTACAAGTATTTGTTTACTACTTACCTTGCTTTCACTGCACTGTAGAAGAAGTGTATAGCCTTTGGAGCAAAATAACAAAATACTTTGTGGAAGTGGAATGCTTCCAGGGAAGACGACTGCCTATGTCTCGACATAGGTGCTTGCTTGTCACCACCGTTTCAATCTCTTTATGTGCTTTGGAGCCTATAAAATAAAAGTATTTATTTGGTGTGAATGGTTTTATTGACATCTGACAAGTATTTAATTGATAATGGCTGTAGATTTATTCAAACTGTGAATGATGATCACTGAATAGGATAATTATTTATAGATATTATTTAAACTGTATGCCGTGTTGCTACTCTTGTGTATACAATGAAATTATAATTTCATAGGCTACCATTAAACAAATTGTGTAGTATTTACCTTTTGGAATCCAGACTCGTTCTTCAGGTTCAACATGCTGACACGCAGGGAATTTGTTGTCATGACCACTGTGGATGTTGGACACATGGTTTAAAACCGATTGCCACTTTTGCCGAACTAGTTCCTCGTCCCCTCCACAGGTAGCAGCACACCAATAAACATGGTTGCTGATACTCCTGACCCAGTCTGCTAGGACCTCACACCCACGCCGAGATGACAACCAGTCCAGCTTCTTGTAGATACCAATTGAAATATAGCATGTAAATTTGAAATTAAATTTGAAATAAAATCACAGTAAAATCACTAAATTAAATCAAGAAGTGACTTGTGATATTAAATAATTAGCACACAAATGTTTGATCAATCAAAATGTTATGAATACCATAATAGCAAGGAATGTTACCGCTATCAACATGCCAACATCTCTACTCTTATCCACTTCTTCACCTGGGGATGTCGGTTAGTTGTCAGGCTGATGATGTTGATCCCCTTGCGCTCGATGGTTTGGAGGATCCTCTTGAAACCCTCTAGTTCCATGGCATTGATATTCTTCACTTCATTACTCTACATACAAAGAAAAATGTTTATGAATTTATTAACCACATTTATTCAAATATATATTTTTATTGAGTGCCATATCTATTAACTTTGAAAAAAATGTACAGCACAAGTTAAAATTGTTTTGCTCTGTTAAAGTAATAAATTACTGATATTTTATAATAACTAATTACCTCTGCCCTGTGATATCAAAACACAGTAAGTGGTCAAAAGACAGTAACTGAGATAAGCGTGGCTGCTGAATATTGAACATATCTTCCATCATTCTGATATTTTTTGTTCATTAACTCGAAGTAGTTCCTGAGATATTCACTAGAGGGAGACACAGTAACTATATATTTGGGCAGTGGATTGAGTTAAAACACAGTATCTGTTTGTGGATACTGTGTTATGAAATCAAAATGAGAAGTTACTGTGTTCTGAATTCAAAATGAGTAGTTACTGTGTTATGAGTTAGCTTGAGCATAGAATTGATCTGAAAGCTGTGTTTTGTTTCTTGGTTTTAGAAGATCAAGGTACACATTTTTGTTTAATCGGGAACTTCAACATGTTGTGCAGGGGCAGAACCCTTTTGGAACTCTCACTGAAGAGGCAAGGTGTGTTCATTAGCTTATATAAGTCATGCTGTATCGGCAAAAATAATTAATGGTTACAATGAGTGATTATAGGGGAAATAGCATTCGACTTCTAACAGTTAAATTTGGTGCCTCTATTCTGAAGGTCATAAGTTCCCCAACTGTACTGATAATTGTGATATTTATTAGGACAAGGCATGGAAGTAATATAAGTAGGCCTATTACTAGTTGTAGTTCTTGCCCTAGCATTGTGGTGTTCATAGGAAAGCAGCATCAGTAGGCCATGGTAAAATACCAGTCCAACCAGTAAGTATATTTTCCTGCAAATAAGCAGAACCCTCCTGATGTTCTGGCAATATTTGAAACGGACCCTCAAATATTTCTACATGAAATTCAATCAATTTAGCCAGTATCTCTGCAATTATAAAGTAAATAATTTTCCTGCTGTGTGATTGCGCTATATACACGACATTGATTTGGGTTTGTCTGTCTGTCCATTTGTCCGTCTAGCTGTCGATCTGTCTGCCTCTCTGTCCGTCCGTCAGGGTTTTTCGTTTCCGTGCGATAACTTCCCTAAATATTATCCGATTTCATTCAAATTTGGGCCAGTGATTGCTCTCATGCATACCTTGGTTGGGATTGGTTTTGGGGTGTCTGGCTTCTCTCTGTCTGTCTGTCACTTTGCCTGCCAGGTTTTCGTTTCCGTGCTATAACTTTCCTAAATATTATCCGATTTCATTCAAATTTTGGTCTTCGATTGCTCTCATGTATACCTTGGTTAATTTGTTTGGAGTGTCTCTCTGAAAATTTATTCACAACAGCTCCAAAACAAAAATAATGAAATTTTGTTCCTATTTCACAACCAAAATTACGACATGTGGAGACATGTTAAGGGGACCATGAAAAATAAAAACTGTCACTTTGGCATGTGTAGACTCTTCAGGCCAGAATAAAAACTAAAACATTGATAAGGCAAGCATGAATGACAACAAGAGGTGGAAGCGGAGGATATGAATTCCACGAATTTGCTTGTTATAATTACGATGTGGATGATGCTTTTTTTAAGGATTTACGTGCGGGCGTTTTTGGACAGATGACTAAGTTCAACCTCCTGTAACTCGGCCAAAAATATCCGAACTGAAACTGGACTGGGCACAGAAATATTAATTTAGGTGTGCTAAACATTGCAAATTAAAAATTAATATACAATAAAATATAACTGTACTGGTGTAATATGATCACTGCCGGTAAGAATTCTTGCTGCTATTTTCTGTACTCGCTGGAAGCGATTAAAAAACTGCTGGCAGGACACATAACAATGCCTTACAATAATCTAGCTGAGTGGTAATGAACGCAATGATTAAAAATTCCAGTGCGTTACAATCCATATATTTCTTAACTTTACTTCAGTTATGAATGTGGAAATAGGCAGATTTGCAAACAGACGTGATATGTGCCTCCATTAACGCATGCCAATCCAATATGACTCCAATATTTCCGGATGGTTATATCCTCTTGTTACCAACTTGAAAAGAATCATGAGATACTTTGTCGTATATAGGTTTTGAGGAAATTACTAAAAGAAACTCGGTCTTGTTGTCATTCATTTTCAGACTTAAAATTCAAGCATCCATGCTTGTATAGCTTCCACACAGGTTTCCCTGCAAGCGAATCGTCCAATTCATCGGCCTTAAAGGTGATCTATTACTGGGTACTATCTGCGTAAATGTGATATTTAATGCCAAGCCTACTTGCCTACCAAGAGATGATGTATAAATAGTGAAGAGCGCCGGTCCAAGCACTGATCCCTGAGGTACCAAACAGTCCAATACTTAGGCTTCAGATTTTTCTAATTCGGTCTTTTGCTGACGATTCAAACGATATGAAGTAAACGACTCTAATTTAGTTCCTTGCCTGAAGAGTCTTTGATATGGAAGCATGGTAAAAAGTGTCTAATGCAGCTGATTAATCCAAAAGAACCAGCAACACAGCTTCCTTTTTAACGGTTGCACAAATAATGTCAATTTGCATTCGGTGCTGTGACAATTTCTGTATGCTGACTGACAAGGTTCTAGAAGATTGTTTTCCTTTGGATACAGGTTCAGTTGTAATGCAACAGGTTTTCCCAAGATTTTGCAGAAAAAAAGCTGAAATTGAAACGGGGCGAAAGTTCCTGAATATATTTGATTCAAGTTTGGCTTTTGGAAGATTGGAGAAACTAATGCTATTTTGATCTCATCAGTAACCTGTGGAAAGTAAGGCCCCTGCAACAACCTTGTCTTTATCAGTCTCAGTAAACTATAGTTCATTAGGGGCAAGTAAATCTTACATATGGTCCATAATAAAGTCAATGATACAGGTAACTTTTTTGCAAATAACCATGAGCTTAAGGTACATATGCTGAAGGTGTTAGCTTGTACATTAGACTTTATCTACTCCGTTTGTTCTGTAGTCCTTTAGAATTGACCTAAAAGTCCTTAAGTAAAATTTTGATCAAATTGTTTTGATTAGCTCCACTTGGCCGGTATTCAGGTTTATCATGGCTCACTGACAAACTGATTATCACTGGAATGTGTCTTTGTGTCTCTGTCTCAATTACCTGCTTTTGTGTCTTTAGAAAGAATTGACAAAGAACAGACCAGGACCTAGTTCATAGAAATTATCTGAAAGATAGACACCAGTTCACGTTTTACTGGTGTACGGCTTGCGTAGTGTCAATATCATGTGACTTCCCAATAGCTCAGCTGGCGGCCTCTCACCGAATAATCATGGCTTCAAATATGCTGTTCAGGAGGAATACAATTGAGGAATTTAACAAATTAGGAACAAATGTTGTCTAACGATGCCCAGAAATTCTGAGATCAGCTATGACGCATGCTACAGTCTCGCGTCCATTCTGAATTAGAGGTAGATTCTTTAAATATATTACCAGGTGTGCACAAAACAAAGAAAATGAAAGTTTTGTTGTAAATAAAGATATTAAAGAATAAAAATTCATCTGTGAAAAAATATATTCTACAAGTCTTCTTTATTTTTTAAATTTATTTTCCTTAGTTGTTGAGACATTCGTTCACAAAAGGTATTATTATACTGTGTATAAGCAAAGATAAAGGAATTAAGTAAAAAAGGTATACATTCAGATTATTTATATTCTTACTTAAGCAACAAAGGCCATCCAGTCTGAGACATATTAGTTTATTATTTATAAAATATCAACACTGATACAACACAGAAATAATATGGTATTGGCTTGTAGTATCATGACTATTGATATCCTTATTTCTAAAGTTAGGGAACCTCACCGTAGTGCCAAGGTCATGTTAGCAAAGGCGGGTATAATCCTGACGCGTTTCTAAAGCCACAACGGTCCAATCATACTTACTATGCAGCCCTGACATTTTGTTTATTATAATTCCCCCTTGTAGACCCTGCGAGTGCAATCAATGAAACAACAAAATATTTATCTCAGTGGGAGCTTTGTATACACATCCATCAGATTTTTGTTATAATCGAGTAATAATTGCGCACATGTATCACGGAGAACGCTAAATGCTGACCGATTGATTGAATATTAATTCTGTTCTTCTGGACGCCTGAATTATTTCCTTTTCGTGTATTAATTATATTCTCCTGAAAAAAATCCACATTAACGGATGTAATTGAGTGTAATTTAAAATTGGCAGATGTTGTGGATTTAATGAGTACCTGATCACTCTTATGATGTTCAGGGCCCTCTAGCTTTTCCTGAGATTAGCCAAGAATAGTCAAAGTGTGACATGATTGTAGCCAGTCCGTTCACGAAGCTACAAAAACAATAAAGTCGCCCTATCATGCCTGACAATGGCTCTGTCCTGCTAAAAGGGAATCTAATTAGGGGAGACATCCAAAAGACCCAACTGTATTCTATAGATCTAATTTCATTTATATGTGGAAAGTTCTGCTCTTGAAAGCGGTATGTAGTATTCAAAAATGCTTTCTAGCTATTTTAATATTAAGTATATCGCATATCAGGTATTCTCTGATTTATATTTTAGACCCCGTTCCTGCATGACTCGATGTTTTCCTGTGAGTCTGTATCATGCAAGAACGGATAAGTCTACATAAGGTGACTTCTTACTCAAAAAAATTTAGATTTATTACCCAACACCAGAAAGGTATTAGGGTTGTAAAATCGATGAATCAAGTATTGCAGATCCAGTATAAAGACATATTCTGCGTATGAACTGAATCGGAACCTATTCCTTACGTTATAATGTATAAATTCTTACACCAGCATTCCAAAACCCCTAGACCATATGGATTAGTTGATTAATATGTTTTAAACAAATAATCGGTTATAAAATTATATATAAAATATCCCTATCAAAAATCGTCGCATTATTGCATTTTCATATGTTTTGGTATAATTTGGGTCGATTTATCAACATTACTAGTCCCACCTTCTCGTAGGGATAACAACGAGTAATTATATGTTATACATGCAATGAGTCAACTTTACAGAATGTTTCTTGTACATTTTGTATAATCTTTGGCATTTGTTAAGTGACGGCAGTGCATTTGCCTATCTATTTGCAGAAATTACAAAATTTGATGCCTTGAATCTTTAGACCAAACATTTGGACTTTGTGTATAAATAATACATTTATTGATTTATAAGTTTATTTTTTTCTTCAAATTGAGGATCACAAATATAATTTAAATTAGATGTTGATGGCACAGCATCGGCTTATAACATATTAATTACAGAAATTCATTTTCGGTAACGATGAAGGCGGAACATCTTGCAGCCAGAATCTATTCAGATGGCCGGATATATGATCTTATAGTCGTTTGCTTATGCACAGGGTGGGTGAACCCATGGTTCAGAAATCCCTAATTACGGCCAGTCTCAGCTCCACGTTTGCTATTCTTGGTATGGCACTTATTTGGTTTAGTTCCATGAGATCAGAAAAGGTAAGGATTTGTATAATATGTAAATATTCATGCCAAGGTTATCACGGCAGTACGGGCAGGGAATTAAATATCGTTAGGATTGATAAAATATGTTTGGTCTATTACAGGTATCAAATAAACAGAGCCGTTAGATAACTAAATTCTATAAGCCCTGGTGACTCAAATGCAGCAGTTAATTCTGGACATGAACAGGTTAAAGGCTTTACAGAATGGGCTTAAGCGTTACTTTGAGGACATCATTCCTGGAATGAAATAATGTGCAAAGACTGATTCAAAAAGACGACCTGCACACTACAGAGAATTCGTTCACATGCATGACTTTCTATATATTGCTTCAGAACAAATTAACAGAGAAGCTGGGGATGTTTTTGTTAGTCATAGTTAAGTCAGCCGGGAGGCTAATCATATGCATTTTAGCAATCGGATAGAGTCTCTATTAATTTGCTTTCAATTAAACTGATTTTAACATGTACTTGCCTATTTTGAAATTAACTGCGATGAAAGGTTATATGTCAGAGTTTCAGGCGTTTATCGCTTGTTCATGTTGTTCAAAAATGCCCCTTTTGCTTGCAACAAGCTAAGGTGGAGAAGACTGTAAATCAAAACCAAAGTCCTATTAGTGCAATTTCGCCTGCTGGTATCGCTGGTAGCGTGCTTATGTAATAAATGCTATTTGGGAGATGTAAGTTCCAGTCTTTTTAACACACTTCAGCAAACAGAGCAGAGGCCCTGTTCCAATATCTACCGATATGAAGGGGGCTCTACATGTAGAGCCTCTCATTACACCTCTGGATGGACGCTTCAATATTTCATCCATTGCTAAATATTTAGTTGCTTACAATGAATCAATACTAGCATATGTCAGCGGCAGTAATGAGAAAGCAGAGGTAGCACCAAAATAGTAATGCAAGTACTGTATGCATTTTTATAACTTTCTGTTTAAACTTTATAGCAAACCCCAGAATCATTATTATAAGTATATCCCTCTTAAGGCCGTAACAACTAATTTATTACAACATTCCAGTAGGCGTTTTTTTTTATTAGTAAACATTAATATACACAGCGGTACACCCATGAGGTTCTACATCAACATAAACATAAATGTGAAAATGGGTGCTGCTTTTGTGAAAGGTGTTTTATTGCAAATGAAATTCTTGCAAGTTTCACGCTCTCCATATAACACGACATTTATTTTCGAATAAATTAATATGTAATTGCACAGCCACCTGTTGTCATAATTATAATTTGATTTGTTTATTTATGCTTCACCTAAAATGGTCATTCTGGTGAGATTCTAAGTTTGTTCAGTCTGAAGACAATACATAGGAAAAGATACACATTTTAATTTGATAATGAATAACGCGCCAATCTATAGGTCATAATAAGGCTTTCAGGTTAACACTCATCTGAACACAATCGATTTGGAAAAAAACCTTTATCAGTTGGGGTAATATGAACATAATATGAACAACATTCAAACAACTTCCCGGCTGTATTTTGATTATACATTGCATTACCGAATTTCGGGTACTGGTACCTCTTTCTGTTTTTTTATAACACCGATAAACTGTCTTAATCTAAAATAAAAGATGCAAACCAAAACCTCGGGTATCATTATTAATATTGTATGGATTGCCATAAATCTTGCCTTTGTGTCAGTTCCAAAAACATGTGGCGCCACCCTTACTTTTTCGATATTTTTTTATATTTCTGACCCTGAGATTCAGTTTTTCAGCTGTTGTTAAATCTAGTGTCTAGAAGGCTATTTTCTGTGGTGTGATTGCGTTGCATTGGTGGTCAGAATCGCTCTGTTTAATCACGTAGCCTTTCCATGTACGCGGGTTTTACGGTTATCCACCGCGCCACGAAAATAGAGCATGTAGCGATTTCTGAGGCGGGCGTTAAACGCTTCGCTAGGTATATCCTCGCCAGGCAACTCCAGAGCAATGCCATCGCGGGGCAGAAATGGCATTCATGGAAAGGCAGTGTAAACGATCAATATGCCGTCCTTGATGCGGTTATTTGATGAAAGAACGTGGGAATAATGCATGGAATTATCATTATACCCTTTATGACTGATTTCGCCACAAGATACCTAACTTTCAATAAACAAACTAAGACACCACACGTGGGATTTTTCTGAACGTTATTATGTTTATATTAGTAATTTGGTTGTCTTGGGTCATGAAACGGCGATGTTCCGATCTATGTTTCAAACAACTTACTATCGATGCAAAAAAGATCCGCCTAGTGTTCGGGCAGGACATATTCTGGAATACGTTTGTCCAATAATAAAACATTTTCTGTGTATTCCTTACTTCTATCAGAGTAAGACCTGCATTTAAATTGCTTTCATCTCAAATTTAAACTCTCTTTGCTCTAGAAACTTGTCATATTAAAAAATGAATAAATGTAATACAAATGTTATTACTATTATTCACATGTATAAAAAAGAAATATATGGTTTCCTTTATGACGGTCTGATTTCTGTAAGCGACAATCCTTAACCCACATTACAGAAAACAAATATTGTCAAAGCTGTTTGATGTTGGAAGTTGAAAAAAAAATGAATAACATGTTAAATGATGTTATTACCATTTTTGACCGTCACTGGTCTGTTTGGACGGGTCTGTGTGAATAAACGTATATGACGGTCTTATTATCATCAAGTTATAATCCATACTATAAAGCCATACTTTAATCTCGATAATACAAGACATCGGCCGTTGATCAGGGTCCTTTGATTATTTTGACGGTCATGTCTGTTTTACAGATTACAGGAATCAAAACAAAATAGTTGTCCAATTTACTCGAAAACTAATCCCTACATCAAATATACTATCTGTGTTCTTGTTTTGTTTCTGTCAAACCATATAATTAACGGAAAGATAGGTCTTCATAATTACGTCTTTTTGCTAGTGCAAAAGCGCAGGTTTTATTAATTATGCATAACATATAAGTTTTAACCAGGGATGCATCTCTTACACCAACACAAGCGGATCAAGTTGTATGACTGAGTGACAACAGATTACACAATTTCGTGTTGTTTAGTCAATGCATTAATGCCTCCGAGAATTCTCTAAGTCAAACACGGGGAAGTGTTTACTGACGACAAACACAGGGATGATAAACAGGCCTAAATATGAATTGTCTGTATTATATCCTTTGTTGTACTGATATACAAAAGTAAACCGAACTATCGTTCAAAGATAATTTGTCTAATTTACAATTCTCAGTTTCCAATATGGTAAACATTCTGTTAAAATTTAATTTTCTTAAATAAAGAATATTAATGTTTTCAATCAGTCGATCACCATTACTGGTCCCTTGAGGTACCTGTGTCCAAGCATTACCCGATCATTTATTATCAGATTATCGTTACCTGGTGCTTTACTTGTTTCTACTTATACAAATTTTGTAGACATCTTTTTTAACGTATTTCAAAATGAGGCATTTGTTTTGGCATTTACAGTCCTTTTTTGCCAAATATTTTAAATCGTAATATAATAGGACAAATTGATACCATCTGTTTAAGAAATACTACGATAAAGTTATTAAATTGCATCACGACTGATGTAAGGTTTTTTTTTATTGTTGTAAAAATTTATGTATCACTGTCAGTGGAACAATGTTATATACTGTATAACTATTTCCACATAAGATTTCCTAACATATACCAAGCTATCAGAAGGTGTAAAACCTGTAATACCTAAATCTCGAAGACCATACTAACATTCAATTGAAATAACGACATATATAACCCAAAGAATCAGGTTTTGCTCTTCGGATATTGACTGAAACAGCTGTTTCACCTTTTTTGCTTCGAAGATTAATAACAATCATTATGATGAACATAAATGGCGCCTCACCACCTCGATTTTCATGGTTATTATCAGTAATAACTGGCCAATCAAATTGGTTGTGTATTCAACTTAGTGTATAGTTAATTGAAAGAACGTCCCTTAAACTTAGACTCATGAATACATTTTTAATATGTTCCCTTCATTTTCTCGGCACTACCGCTATTTTGGCCTCTTTTCCTTCAATAGGTTTCCCGCATAGAATTGTTCTCTTCACAGCCAACCATTTTCCGGCTCCCTGACTACAATGGAAACTGAAGAAAGCACCAGGCTCAGAGATAAGAAGACAATGGTGATCCAGGCGATTCAGTTTCATCAACATTGCATCCTACGACAGTGGAACCCCTGTTTATGAAGGTGGTCCTACAAGTGGGTTTACCTTAAAACGGGATTCCACTGTCAAATATTAAAAAAAACATCAGATTTTAAATGTGGAATTCTCCTAACAACTGATTCACCAATAAGGTCATGTCATTACAAGGTGCCACAAGCGTTGAGCAAAAACAAATCAAGGAGTGAAGATTTTTTTTAATGGATATTATCGGGCGAACAGATTCCTTTAATGGTTACCATTGTTTTTATGTGGGAAAACATATGGCAGCAATCGGTTCTGTATTGAATTATGAAAGCTAGACAATCTACTAAGAAATATTTCCGCCTTTGGGGTCCCGCATTTTTTTTATCTTACCAGAAACGTACTGGTAAATACCTATTGAGGACGGTGGCGAGTAAAAAACAGCTTTTATCACCCAAGAATCTTACAAACGACAAGTGCTCAATTTTTCAAAATGTTGATACTCATTTATAAAAATACAAAATGTAGTTACCGTTACATTGCAAGGTCACATGTCGGCCTTAAAATAAATTCTGCATATCTTGCAAAGGGCAAATTTTATGAATAAGGGGAAGGTATACGTCGAACTGATCCCACTCTGAAGAAGAAATCGCTAAATCCGCTAGACCTGAGACCACAAAAAAGTCCAAACATTCTTGGCTCTCACGGGGATCTAACATGGATTTTATACCAAATTATGCAGGTGTTGTATTACCTTTGACAGTCCAAACTAGAAGGAGAGGTCTAAACAAAGTAAAATGGAAAGAAGCAAAGGAGAAGGCATATATCACAGTAAAAACATAGTTTGCATTTTCCTCCTATTCCTATTTTGCCTGAGGTAGCATATTAATCACACATCTCCAAGGAGACAGACAGAGGCCATGTCAACCATGTATTCATTCTGCAGACTGGTTTAATAAGAGTGTGTGCTTCTCATGAAGCTCTTCGTTAATTAATGTCACGGTTCATCAGCTACATTCACTGACTTAAAATAGCCCTGCGTGTTAACAGCGACAAACTGGAGCTTTGGAATGACTGAAAAATGAAGATGACCAAAATTACCACCAGAACTGCAACAAAACCAGTTCAGAACAAACCGAGCGTAAATTATGACTGGTAGGACCTCAAGGAGGTATAATAACGTTTAACATTTGCAAAGGTCAAACTGTTAAATAGAATAAATCTAGTTTTTCCAGTTTTATCATAGGGTAACAATTGTAGGTGAGCTTTGAATGATCAGGCCCTTTTTTCCTTACATCATTGTTGACCAGAGGTACACCAGGATGCATAAGCAGAAAAGGGATAAGTGATATGCTCTCAAGCGACGTTGGTATATCTTATTAAATAGCAAATCTGTGTGAGATGATATCGTATGACTTTTACTTGGAAAATAGTTAAGGTCTTCTAAAAAAAGATCAGGTTATCAGGAGCAAATGACTTTACATTTTCCAAGCACAGGAAATAAGACTCGACAAGTTTAGGTCCACCTGGTCCGCAGACCCTGTCTCCCTAGTTCTATCACATCTTAAAATGTACTAACACAAACCGCTTTAGATATATTTCATTGAAGTTTATTTCAAATTTGACCAAAGACAATAAAACATTATGATACCCACTTGCTGCCATTAAAAACAACTAACATGTTACAATGCAGGAGGAATCCCTTTTTATTATTATCATTGTTCGAATGATGCTAATCTTTGATCTGTAGTTTCTTTTAAATGGAAATAACTGTGCGAGCCAACGATATTATTTTCAATTAGTTCAGTACTCAAAACAAATTACCGAAATATTTATCTGTTATAAACCACATATGCAAATAAGCCACACCTAATATAAACCTGCTTGATTATAGCAAAGGCATCAGACTGAACACTAGTGAAGATTTTAACCATAATAAAAATAATTATAATAATACCTAGAAAAATTTCAGAAAATTCCTACGCATTTGAGTAATACAAGCGTGTACTATGATAGAAAGCGATTACAACAAGTTTGAAGCTATGAGCAGCAAGGCAGAGATTACCACCGAGGATTCGTTTTTCGTATTACATCACGTCTCGGGAATTATCGATTGATGGGAATTGAATGGTAGGTTTATGTTTTCAAAAACATAAATGTTTCAGATGACAGCATACTGCATCCTATAATAAGTCTGATGCCTTTGTTCTACTGATAATAAATGTAGTTTTCAGTTATTCATATACCTCAACTTCTTTATGACAGTTCCTTGTGCAAAATTATATATCACCAATATATTTCTATCTGCTGGTACGCTCCGTCATTTTTCTGAATGTACTGTATTATCCTGTTCATTTTTACAATGCAGTCTTTTTTACTTGACCTTTTTCAATAAGGTTCATAGTCCGTGTTAGAAGGACGACAACAATAACGAAAGCTTAAAGAAATGTTAATGCCCGACCCTACTTATTGTATCAGACAATGCCAGGTTGATAATACGTCGTATATTCTTAGGATGGATTCCTCTATATGGAAGATTAGACAACATCTGTTTTTAGTACGATCTACAATGACAGCAGTACCAAATGTTATATTTCATTTCTCCATCCTGTTGTGTGACATTTAATTTTTTATGAGGGAAACGGCGTCCTCCATGAATGCATCTAGTGGAAATTCACACACACAAACCAATAAATCAATATTTCATAATATATTCTGAGAACTGCCTGTCAAATGTTTTACGCCATCAGTTTAAAGAATTATATTGATCATCCAAAATAAATGTATCTTCATTATGTACACGGCGAGTGTCTTGTTTAAGGACCACCACAACCATATGGTCAGCTTTACACAAGGTTACCTCATCAATTTGTACCAACATTTTTGTGTAATAATACTCGTCTTAGACAAAATATACTTGTCCTTAGTATGGACCTGAGGAACCTCTAGGCAGGAGTGACCAGATTTTTGGATTTAACCCAAGCTGTCACCTGATTGTGGTGCATGATGTGCGGAATACCGAAAGTGTGTCTCTCCTTTGTACACCCACATCAACCCGCCGATCATTGACCAG